>OX458316.1:67500-667500 GCA_949768715.1 Dascillus cervinus
TTCTTTCTCTCTCTCTCACACACACACTCTCTCTCCCGCGCTCTCTCTCGCTCTATCACTCTCTATCACTCTTTCTCACTCCATCTCTCTCGCTCCCTCTGTCACTCTCTCTCGCTCTCCCTCCCTCCCCCCTCTCTCCCTCTCCCACCCTTTCACTATCTCTCATTCTCACACTATCGCAAATAATTACAAATAACCCACTTCACTTCACTTACTCTAAAAATATTGTGTTTTACAAAACATGTAATAATATTGTGTTTTACAAAATATGTAATAATATTGTGTTTTACAAAATATGTAATAATATTGGTTTACACAATATGTATGTATGTAGATGTGTTAATTAAAGAAATATTAAAATTAACAGTGTTTAATTACGTACAACACCTACCTGTTCAATTAAAAAAGTGTGAATAGAATAACCCGTTGAAATTTTTTTAATTTCTCTCACATTTCACGCACACTTCATTTACACTTTATTTACACTTCACTTCTCACTTCTCAGATTTTGATGAGTCTGTTGGATGTTATAGTCCTACTTAACTCATGGTAAAATTACTCGATGCAACGCTCAAGAATTTTCGAGGTTTTATTGACATTTTTAGGTCAAATAGGGACTCAATCGCAATCGAATATTTAATCCTTTAATCCAATACGAATTGGATTGAAAGACAAAACGTGTTTGCTGTTTGTTTACTTTTATTTTTAAAAATTGTTGACTAAAACTACAACAGTTGGAACTTTTATTGTCATTATTTACAAAATTATAATGAAATGTGTGGAAAACAATCTATTCATTTACAATTTCATAATTTCAATTTGAAAATCCGGGTTTTTAGCGACTAAACAATTTTTTTCTTGCCTGGAAGATAATTTATTTTTTCTGCAATTTCGCCATCTTATTTTTTCTTTAAAATTCCACTTAGTTCCCAATTGAAACAAAATGATGTAACGACAGGCGATTCACGAGAAAATTTAAAATCGTCACACATTCGGTTGTTTTCGAACGTTTTTAATATTTTTGAGATATTTTTAAAATATATTTAAAACATTTTAATTTTGCATGCTTAAAAAATTAGATTTACTACATAAAGAAAACAATATTTGTTTCTGCACATTCATAAAATATTAGCTTTACATAAAAAAAATTCTTCATGTCCAGAGAACCTTTCATTTTGTATAAAAAAAAAATTGAAAAAATGAAAATCTGAAATATTTCTTTAATCTCATTTAAATCAAGTTTCCCTTGTTACGTAATAATTTTTACTTACAATTTGTTTTCCTTTCTTCCATAACAATATTATTTAAAAACTTTTCTCACTTACTACAAATTTTACTTCACAAACATTTTAAGAAACATTTTAAAAAACACATTTTCTTAAAATGTGGTTTTAAAATGTAATAATGTGTAATTGACCATTTATTAAAAAAAAAAGGGTTTTTTAAAATGTTTTTAAAAATGTTTGTGAGGTAAATTTTGTAGTAAGTGAAAATTTTTTAAAGATTATTGTTATAGAAAAAAAGGAAAACAAATTGTAAGTAAATATTTCTTTGACCTGTTTAAGAAATATTTTTGAAAAGTTCCAAAAAACATTTTTTTAGAAACATTTCTAAAATGTCCACATGTCATAAAAATATTTTTGAAATATTCAAGGAAAATATTTAAATTTTTTTTGAAGAAGCGGCCATATGGTTCCAATTAAAAAGGTAGTCTTCCGAAAAACAACCTTTATATCTGCAGCACATAACTTTATTCCTTCCTTTGGATGTTTTCAAGTCACTCAATTTTGTTTACAAATTCGGAGGCTCAACATTTTTAAAAGTGTTTAAATGAAACCATTGTTTACGATTTTTAATCTAAAAAAACTGTTAAAATTATTTATTAAAGCCACCATTGAGCGAGCAGGCGAACCAACTTTCAAGGTTATACAAACATACTGTAGGGACCTGATTTAGTTCTCGACTAAACGTCCCGGTAGTACCAACCGTCCGCGAGCGATGGCGCTGACTATCGAAAGTTAGCGCTCTTAGATTTAAAATAACCAATTCGACCAATTAATACACCACAGATAATAAAACAGTAAATAGATCTCCCACTTTTACGTTAAATTGAAACATTGGTTTTACATCTTCCTCGACCCTTTAGCAACCTGACGATATATAGGAAAGAAACCTGTATTATTTTTAATTGGGCAAATTTCAAAATTGTCGTTTTCAGGCAGGAAATGAACGTAGTTCAAATTTAAGGTTACTTATGATTAATATTTTTGTTTACTAGTTTCAGCTGCTTCTTTTATACGAGTTGGCGTTTCCATCATTCGTTTTGTAGCAATAAATTAATTATTTTCGCAAGAAAACAAAACGTCACTTTGATTTTAAATTTAAAAATCAAATATGCAGGGACAGGTTGGTACCAACCGGCGAAAATTAAATCCCCAGTTACTTTGGTCGAATTAACTATTGCGGCCTACTTGGATCAAACGACCGACTTTTAAACACAACTGTCACAATAAAATATTTCACAACGAACGAACGAACGAACGAGTAAAAATGGGACAAATTAACGCCACACACCTGTGAGTGAGTAAACAATAATTTGATTATGATTACAGTAACTTAAAAAAAATATTTTAAGGGAACAAAAGAAATGCATGGAAAAAAGGTGCCGTTCGTATTAATCGGGAGATCGTCACGATTTAGTTGGTCACCAACTAAGAGAAAATTTAAAACTGTATTTTATAGACAATTTTCCATTAAGAAAAAGTATTGTTCGCTAGGAATTCACAGACAGGGCAAAATAGATGCGACAATACAAATAAAATCATTTATTTTCCACTTGTCTATAATCGATTGTTTTCGTCTGTGATACGCACTATATAAACTTGTGTTAATTACGCCTTAGGGTCATAATAAGCGGGCATAATGATAACACGCCTGCAAATTTAATAGTAACAATAAGTAACTCAATTTTTAATTTTTACAATTGAAAACACAATTAGAAAATGATCCAGAAATATGGATATTGCCACCAAGCGAAGAATTATCTGATTTTCTAAATGAAGACATATTTACAATATTGAAGGAGGAACATTCACCTTCCGCTATGTTAACTCCAGCAATCATTCTGGAAATCTTATTTTTAGACGTTATGCTGTCTTCTATGTATCCAGATGCAACCTGGCCACTCTTCCATTTTCCATGTCTCTTCAGTGTCAACATGTCTGCACCAGCATCCACTAGAAGAGTTGCCGATGTACGGCGCAGGCAATGTCCTGTGTACTCTTTTGCATCCGCATAACCCAGTGTTTTTTCCAACTGGTTGGGCCGTACATTTCCCATTTCGATAACATAAGAAAAAGCGTCGCTCCTTTAGTCCTTTCGGACGCAATGCTACATATTGCCTGTACATTTGCAAGGCATTCATTTCATTTTCCTCAACAACAGCTTTAGCTTTTTGGACCGGCAGTCTTTGTCTGTTCAACTTTTCATCACTACGACGGCTCCTGTATCATCTATATCATCTACAGTTAACTTTACCAATTCCTCTCTTCTTAGTCCTCCAAAAACTCCCATCACCAGAACAACCTGTATATTATAATTCAATTAAATATAAAATTAGTACAGTCAAGTGTTTGTTTTACCTTTTTCAAAAGGTAGGTGTGTCGGTTGAAGTATCCTTGAAAAACTTTAAGACGTCTTCACGCGTTAAAATTTTAGATTTTTTCGGAATGTATCCTTTTGAAATTTGCTTCACGAATGCCTTCCTCCAGTCGGTTGTAGTTCCCTATGTTGCCTTTAACATAGACTGTATTTGGACCACAGGGAAGTCGGGGCGAATAATTCTGACTAGAAAGATGCCAGAATATCAACAAGGAATATTCGAAAAATGCAAAAAATTTGCTGTAATAATACTGTGATTAAACAATACGTACCAATTCCTGGAAATAACCCATTAAAACTGTTTCACTGACAGTTTCGACAGAATTTGTGAATCTCTCTCTCGTACAGAGTGGCCGTGACTTTTTTGAAAGCAGCTCACCATCAGCTTTTAACGCTCGTTCAATAACTTTCTCTGGAATTTCTCCGTCCATTTCACGAGAGATCACACTTTTTGCATTTCAAACAAGTTTGTTTGAAATTTTGTGAATTGTCATAGATACAAAACAAAGTAAATAGGCATAGCATAGGCATGTTTGGTTCATATCAACTTTTTTCAGCCTTTTTATCAATTAATTATTAATTAAAGTCACTGTTTCGAGGTTATTTCCTATAAAATAGATCTCCCACTTTACGCTAAATAGAAAAATTGGTTACACAGCGACATCTTCCCCGACCCATTAGAAGCTTTCAGATATAGGAATGACCTGCATTATTTTTAATGGCGCACATTTCAAGTGTTGTTTCTCAGGCGGGAAATGAAATTAGTTCAAATTTAAGGCTATTTGTAATAAGATAATTTTGAATTTGTTACGTAATTAACATTATGTCAAAAACACAGCTACAAATATTAACTGAAAATAAAATTATTCTTTGATTTACAGACATTTATCAAAATGTCATCATTAAATATTTACGTAGTATCCATTAAGACGTGCACAACTTGCAGTCCGTTTGAAAATTTCTTGAACCCAATTTAATTGTATTTTGACTTTCAACAATGCATAATTATTCCATTGATGGTTGATTTCTTGAACTTGAATCCAAAGTTCAATCTTTTGCTGCTGTTTCCAAGACTTCCCATCCGGGCTTGGTTTGTTGAAAACCATTGCTTCCATGTCCGCAGACTTCTCAATTGACAAAGCTCCCTTTAAAAAAAATTAAATGCAGCACATGACTAATGCAATTTTGTAAATACCTACCACCGGTGGTACAATGCTCGATGAATTCTTCAGTCACCGAAACGACAAAGTCTTTCACATGATCAAATAAGAACACGACGCGAGTGGGTGACCTGTGAACTTCCGGTGCTTTCATCGTCTTCACTGGAACTATCCGATGCCGCCGCTTCACACATTCCATGTTTAAGAATGCGTGTGCGACGGTCAAAATTTCAAAATTAATTCAAAAAGTTGATCATTGAATTTTAATCGAAACTGTTGTAATCTTGAAAATGTAATTTTCCTTGCAAAATGAATTTCTAATTTATTATTCAAAATTGGCTTTTTGATTTAAGAACGAATCTGTGCAACAGTTGAAATTTCAGGCAACGAACCCGTTCACTGGACACTGGAGGGCCTTGTCTCACAATATGGTATGTGTGTCGAACGTTGTGGAGTTTCTCTTTTCCAAAACCTGCAAGGGACGTAAGCTCAGAAAATTGTTTTAAAATTTTACTGAACTTGTCGTTTGTTGGTAAGGGTAAGGGGTTTGTTGGAACAGTTGCTTCTACGTCGGTTTTTGAGATCAACTAAGATTCCCCATAATGGCGAAGGAAATCGGCTCCCAGGATGGGTCGCTCCACATTTGCAAAAGACAAAATTCCCATTGGAAAACGTTCGACGTGAGCCGAAATATAATTTGCGCTTCACAGTGCCAAATGTGTCGATTACCCCGTGCCATTTGCAGCAAATAGTTGGAAAGTTTGTGGAGGTTTTGACCTTACAGGCTTATGTGGTAGTACGGATACACGTCAGCGCCCCAGTGTCGACTAGAAAACGAGTGCCACACAGAAGCGATCTGTTATTATTAGGCGGCTCTGTGTATTTCCATCGCCATTGACCGTGCGACGATGGCTCTTCTTATGGGAACATGGTGATTGGCACTTCCTTGCGACGGCGATAGAAGCGCACGCCTCGGTTCTTCGAAGCTGACCTCTGGTGGTACTTCCTATCGGATGTCTCTGGGGATCGGCCTCGTGTGTACTTCTTTAGTGAGCTGTGCTACCTGCAGCGTGAGCTCGTCGATCATGCCACGGAGCGACTCATTCCCTGCTGAGGACTGTTTGCTCACACTGTACATGTGGACGAAGCTGAATCTTCTACTTCCAGAATCTTGTCGGCCATTTCAGCAAGCTTGTCAACGGGGTTGGTTCGTCTGATACCGAAAATACAATCTGGACTTTTGTAGACATCTTACAGCTGTTATACACACTGCGCCACCTATTGAATTACTTTTTAACTTGACAACTTTACAGATATCTACTTTAACACTTTCCCTGATTAATTAATTGAGTTATTAAACACCAAAAGAAAACTTGAAACTATTCTAAAAGCCCCACTTTATCACACAAAATCTTGAGTCGAGTTCTGGCCAGAGGTTTTGTCATCATATCTGGAACCTGTTTTCTTCACTTGAGACCTGTTTGACTTCAAGGTTTCCTTCTGTTACCTTTTCTCGAATAAAGAAGTGCTCGACTTCAATGCGTTTCGTTCTGCGATGAAATTCAGGGTTTTGAGGAAGTCGCACTGCCTGGCTGAATTATCCACTGCTAGAATCGGAACGGGTTTACCATCTTAACGATTTCCTTGAACAATCTGGTCAGACAAATTATTTCCTTGCTTGTCTCTGACTCAGCCATGATAAAGCCCCACCTGCATATGCTATAATGACTCCAGAAGTAGATCGACCAGTCTTTGTGCATCCTCCAAAGTCTGCATCGCTATAACACTCTAGGATTCTCTTTTCTTCATCACGTTGATAGACAATTCCCAGATCAGTGGTGTCAGCAATGTACCGGAAAACTCTTTTGACTCTGGCAACGTCTTCTGTAGACGGATTGTCAAGTGACAAAAAAAACCCCACGCTGTAGGCCAAATCTGGTCTTGTACCAAACATCAAGTACATCAGTGCTCCAACTGCCTGTCTGTATGGAAAGTTATGTTTTTTCTTATCTTCTTTCCCTGGTTGTGAAGTTTCAGCATTTCTCAGCATCGGCGTCGAAACTGGCTTGCATTCTGAGAAATTGAATCGCTCCAAACTTTTCTTTGCATGTGCTTCTTGATTTACTTTCATGCATGTTTCTGTTATTTTGATTGTGTATTTGAAAGTTCTTGCCATTTCAACTATGGTCCGATTTTCTCTTTCAGAACTACCATTTTGCTCAGGCGTGTATGGAACCGTTAGCCTCTCTGTGACTCCATAATCTCGTAGAATTTTCCTAACTTCTTCATTGTCAAATTCTCCTCCATTATCGCTAAGCAGCTCTTTGATTTGATGCTCTTGGGTCTTTGCATGTTCTAGTACCTGGTCTTTAACTTCTGATTTTACTTTTACTGTAAAACCATAGCGAAATTTAGTGTAGCTGTCTTTAAACACAACTAAATATCGCCTCTTCCTAAACAATTCGTCAAAAGGTCCACATACATCGGTTGAAATCAGCTCTCCACGTTTAGTTGCTTTAATTCCGGTGCCAAATGGTAGACGATGTATTTTTCCACACATACAGGGCTCGCAAATGTCTTTATTCATTTTGATTTTAATGCCTAACTCCCTTTCAAGTTTCTCTTTGCCGTGTTGTTTATCTTGGTGCCCCATTTCTCGTGATATAACTGGAGTCTTGAGTTATCATCAACTACAATGTTTATGTTTGTTTCTTTCTTAGGAAAAATTGATTCGATTGATATAGCGTTCCACCTATTTTGCAAACTCCGCACAATATTACTTTAAACATCGACCTCGAGCCAACATCTGGTTGCTGTCGATTTGAACTCGCTAGTTTTATTTCTGTCTTGAGCTGCTAAAACAGAGAATAAATTTCTTGAAATTTTTGGAACATTCCACACGTCTTTCAACTGCATTTTTTGACTTACTCGGTTGACTGTCGATACAATCTGAATGGTTCCTTTCCCAATTGCCTGAAATGTCTCTTCTCCAGCACCTTTTATGACACACGGGTTGTCAAACCTTATGAACTCAACAAACTGATTAGGGAGTTTGTCGCAAGTCTTGTTGCTCCATTGTCGATCCACCAGTCAGCTGCATTTACCTCTGTTGTGTAAACTTCGTTGCACAAAGTAGCTACATTGGTATCGAGTCTCAAATTTGCTTGACACACCAACATTAAATCCGGTAGCGCTTTGAGTCCATTGTTTAACTCATTCCACAAACTTCTTAACTGTGTAATGTGCGTTGAAACATCTTCTCCTGACATCCAACTGAATGCAAAGAAATCTGTACATATTTTGAACAGCTGATCCTTAGACGTTGCCTCAAATTGTTGCTTTAATGCCTCCCACGCATCATGAGCCGTTTCTTATCATGACTAAATTTCTAGAGGAAAGGAAGAACAAACATTGTGACTCGATTTTAAACTTCATTTTCAGAATTTATTGAATGTAAACATTGAACGCTGTCAAAAGGTTAGAAAAAAAAAAACATGGCCGCCGAAACCACGTGACTTGCTCGACCAATCAAAACAGCAACTTCATTTATGGTCGCCGCTGTCTAAATAGTCGCTGTAATGAAAATTAATAATTACCGTCGCGTATTTCAGCATTTCCTCGAGGGCTCCCACCTCCTGTCTATAACTGTTTCCTCCTAGATTAATCCTTCAAAAGCCACGTTAAAACTGAATCACGATATCGCACAAATTTATCGTTATTCTTCCCAGACTGATCGGCTAATTTTGAGACCCAAAATTGTCAGCGATCTAAAAGAAGAAATTGAAAATGCCACCTGCTTTCCTTTCATCACTTACTCACTTAATAATATTGGAACCTTCTTGACTTGTTGCCTTATGCCATTAGACTGTCGATAACCTGAAACAGTTGAAATTACTTTCTTGAAAGCGATTCCACACAAGATCCCAAAACATTACACTCACTCACCTTTAAAGATTGTTTATTCCATTTATTTTCTTGTAAATAAATCGTTTTGCTGTTTTAACCTCTGACTGGACGGTACCATAGGGATGTTGGTTTAGTCGAGAACTAATTCCAGCCAATCCAGAACCCTAACCGGCGGCACAACTCTACTTCGGAGCAGGGTCGAATATTTTTTAATGGGATAGTAAGAATTACTTTCAAAATTCGAGATTTGTCAGTCGGCTTTAATTTTTATTCGCAACCATACGAGTCTGTGATCTGTGTGTGATCTGTGGTCTTCCAACGGTGATTCTTTTGCCTACATAACGATTTTATTTTGAAACCTTCCAAATGTGTTTATGAAAAAAAATTCGAGTTTTGACAAACTTGAAATTTTAACATTTTTCTTGAAATTTCACCCTTTTAAAAAACTTGACATTTCTAGAAAAATGTTGAAATTTCAACTTTTTTAAAAAGGTGAAATTTCAAGAAAACTGTTGAAATGTTGAGTTTTTTTTTTTAAAGTTGAAATTGGTCTTCCTACATAGAGATTTTATTTTGAAACCTTCCAGAGATGTGTTTATGAAAAAAAATTCGAGTTTTGACAAACTTGAAATTTCAACATTTTTCTTGAAATTTCACTCTTTTAAAAAACTTGAAATTTGTAGAAAAATTATTAAAAGTTCCACAACTCTACTGCGAAGTAGGGTCAGATATTTTTTAGAATAACTGTACATCGAAGTAAATTGGTTCGAAAAATTAAAAGTTCCACAACCAAACATCGAACCAATAATTCTCGTTCTTTTTTTTTTAATTTCAACTATTTTTAATCCCACAGACAAACAAGCTAATGAGTCATTGCAACCCAGCAAATTTTACAATAAATTTAAAAGTTCAACAATCAAAAACTGGAGTTATTTTGAAAAATTATTAAAAGTTCCACAACTCTACTTCGAAGTAGGTCAGATATTTTTTAGAATAACTGTACATCGAAGTAAATTGGTTCGAAAAATTAAAAGTTCCACAACCAAACATCGAACCAATAATTCTCGTTTGTTTCTTTAATTTCAACTATATTTAATCCCACAGACAAACAAGCTAATGAGTCATTGCAACCCAACAAATTTTACAATAAATTTAAAAGTTCAACAATCAAAAACCGGAGTTATTTTGAAAAATTATTAAAAGTTCCACAACTCTACTTCGAAGTAGGTCAGATATTTTTTAGAATTACTGTACATCGAAGTAAATTGGTTCGAAAAATTAAAAGTTCCACAACCAAACATCGAACCAATAATTCTCGTTTGTTTCTTTAAATTCAACTATTTTTAATCCCACAGACAAACAAGCTAATGGGTCATTGCAACTGTTTGACTTCAAGGTTTCCTTCTGTTACCTTTTCTCAAATAAAGAAGTGCTAGACTTCAATGTATTTCGTTCTCCGATGAAATTCAGGGTTTTTAGTAACTCTCACTGCCCCCCTGAATTATCCACTGCTAGAATCGGAACGGGTACTACCTTAAGAATTACTTTTAACAATCTGGTCAGCCAAATTATTTGCTTGCCTCGTTTGCTGCTACAATTTCTGCCTCTGTCACAGATGTAGCGACCATTGCTTGTCTCTGACTCAGCCTAATATAGCCCCACCTGCATATGCTACAATGACTCCAGAAGTAGATCGACCAGTCTTTGTGCATTCTCCAAAGTCTGCATCGCTATAACACTCTAGGATTCTCTTTTCTTCATCACGTTGATAGACAATTCCCAGATCAGTGGTGTCAGCAATGTACCGGAAAACTCTTTTGACTCTGGCCACATCTTCTGTAGACGGATTGTCAAGTGACCTTAAGAAAAACCCCCACGCTGTACGCCAAATCTGGTCTTGTACCAAACATCAAGTACATCAGTGCTCCAACTGCCTGCCTGTATGGAAAGTTGTGTTTCTTCTTATTTTCTTTCCCTGGTTGCGAAGTTCCAGCATTTCTCAGCGTTGGTGTCGAAACTGGCTTGCATTCTGAGAAATTGAATCGTTCCATCAAGGTTAAATGATGAAAAAAAAATAATTGAAATTTCAATTTTTTTTAAAAAGTTGAAATTTCAAGTTTTTTTAAAAAAGGTGAAATTTCATTTTTTTTTAAAAAAGTGAAATTTTCAATTTTTTTGTAAAAAGGTAAAATTTAAAGAAAAATGTTGGAATTTCAATATTTTTTTTAAATTTTTTATGTCCTAACTACGCTTTCGTAGATATCTAGTGTCATAACATGAATCTTCTACGCACTGCTAAAATAATTTCAAACCACTTCCTATTCGATTTCTACAATATAGACTTAGACTATGTTATAAATCTGAAAATCAGTAGAAACACCGACGGCTTTCCAGAGTGACTTCCCATCAACGTTAAATGATGAAAAAAAAAATAATTGAAAAGAAAATTAAAAAAAAAATTGAAAAAAATAATCTAGCGAAGCCAAGTCGATAGTCATTTTCGAAAAAAAAATTGAAGAAAATAATTTACCGAACCTAAGTCGACAGTCAATTTCGAAAAAAAAAATTGAAAAAAAAAAAAAAAAAATTAAAAAAAATAATCTAGCGAAGCCAATTCGATAGTCATTTTCGAAAAAAAAAATTGAAAAAAATAATTTACCGAACCTAAGTCGATAGTCATTTTCGAAAAAAAAATTGAAAAAAAAATTGAAAAAAATAATTTAGCGAGGCCAAGTCGATAGTCATTTTCGAAAAAAAAATTGAAAAAAATAATTTACCGAACCTAAGTCGATAGTCAATTTCGAAAAAAAAATTGAAAAAAAATTGAAAAAAATAATTTACCGAACCTAAGTCGATAGTCCTTTTCGAAAAAAAAATTGAAAAAAATAATTTACCGAACCTAAGTCGATAGTCAATTTCAAAAAAAAATTGGAAAAAAAACATTGAAAAAAATAATTTAGCGAAGCCAAGTCGATAGTCATTTTCGAAAAAAAAATTGAAAAAAATAATTTAGCGAAGCCAAGTCGATAGTCATTATCGAAAAAAAAATTGAAAAAAATAATTTACCGAACCTAAGTCGATAGTCATTTTCGAAAAAACAATTGAAAAAAATAATTTATCGAAGCCAAGTCGATAGTCAATTTCGAAAAAAAAAATTGAAAAAAATAATTTCCCGAACCTAAGTCGATAGTCAATTTCGAAAAAAAAAATTGAAAAAAATAATTTAGCGAAGCCAAGTCGATAGTCAACTTCGAAAAAAAAATTGAAAAAAAAATTGAAAAAAATAATTTAGCGAAGCCAAGTCGATAGTCATTTTCGAAAAAACAATTGAAAAAAATAATTTAGCGAAGCCAAGTCGATAGTCAACTTCGAAAAAAAAATTGAAAAAAATAATTTACTGAACCTAAGTCGACAGTCAATTTCGAAAAAAAAAATTGAAAAAAATAATTTACCGAACCTAAGTCGATAGTCAATTTCAAAAAAAAATTGGAAAACAAAACATTGAAAAAAATAATTTAGCGAAGCCAAGTCGATAGTCATTTTCGAAAACAAAATTGAAAAAAAATTGAAAAAAATAATTTACCGAACCTAATTCGATAGTCAATTTCGAAAAAAAAAATTGAAAAAAATAATTTAGCGAAGCCAAGTCGATAGTCATTTTCGAAAAAAAAATTGAAAAAAATAATTTACCGAACCTAAGTCGATAGTCAATTTCGAAAAAAAAAATTGAAAAAAAAATTGAAAAAAATAATTTACCGAAAAAAAATTGAAAAAAATAATTTAGCGAAGCCAAGTCGATAGTAAATTTCGAAAAAAAAAATTGAAAAAAATAATTTAGCGAACCTAAGTCGATAGTCAATTTCGAAAAAAAAAATTGAAAAAAATAATTTAGCGAACCTAAGTCGATAGTCAATTTCGAAAAAAAAAATTGAAAAAAATAATTTAGCGAAGCCAAGTCGATAGTCAATTTCGAAAAAAAAAATTGAAAAAAATAATTTAGCAAACCTAAATCGATAGTCAATTTCGAAAAAAAAAATTGAAAAAAATAATTTAGCGAACCTAAGTCGATAGTCATTTTCAAAAAAAAAATTGAAAAAAATAATTTAGCGAAGCCAAGTCGATAGTCAATTTCGAAAAAAAAAATTGAAAAAAATAATTTAGCGAAGTCAAGTCGATAGTCAATTTCGAAAAAAAAAATTGAAAAAAATAATTTAGCGAAGCCAAGTCGATAATCAATTTCGAAAAAAAAATTGAAAAAAAAATTGAAAAAAATAATTTACCGAACCTAAGTCGATAGTCAATTTCGAAAAAAAAATTGAAAAAAATAATTTAGCGAAGCCAAGTCGATAGTCAACTTCGAAAAAAAAATTGAAAAAAATAATTTACTGAACCTAAGTCGACAGTCATTTTCAAAAAAAAAATTGGAAAAAAAACATTGAAAAAAATAATTTAGCGAAGCCAAGTCGATAGTCAATTTCGAAAAAAAAAATTGAAAAAAATAATTTAGCGAAGTCAAGTCGATAGTCAATTTCGAAAAAAAAAATTGAAAAAAATAATTTAGCGAAGCCAAGTCGATAATCAATTTCGAAAAAAAAATTGAAAAAAAAATTGAAAAAAATAATTTACCGAACCTAAGTCGATAGTCAATTTCGAAAAAAAAATTGAAAAAAATAATTTAGCGAAGCCAAGTCGATAATCAATTTCGAAAAAAAAATTGAAAAAAAAATTGAAAAAAATAATTTAGCGAAGCCAAGTCGATAGTCAATTTCGAAAAAAAAATTGAAAAAACAATTGAAAAAAATAATTTACCGAACCTAAGTCGATAGTCAGTTTCGAAAAAAAAATTGAAAAAAATAATTTAGCGAAGCCAAGTCGATAGTCATTTTCGAAAAAAAATTGAAAAAAATAATTTCCCGAACCTAAGTCGATAGTCAGTTTCGAAAAAAAAATTGAAAAACATAATTTACCGAACCTAAGTCGATAGTCAGTTTCGAAAAAAAAATTGAAAAAATAATTTAGCGAAGCCAAGTCGATAGTCATTTTCGAAAAAAAATTGAAAAAAATAATTTCCCGAACCTAAGTCGATAGTCAGTTTCGAAAAAAAAATTGAAAAACATAATTTACCGAACCTAAGTCGATAATCAATTTCGAAAAAAAAATTGAAAAAAATAATTTAGCGAAGAGAAGCCGATAATCAATTTCGAAAAAAAAATTGAAAAAAAAATTGAAAAAAATAATTTAGCGAAGCCAAGTCGATAGTCATTTTCGAAAAGCAATTGAAAAAAATAATTTATCGAAGCCAAGTCGATAGTCAATTTCGAAAAAAAAAATTGAAAAAAATAATTTACCGATCCTAAGTCGATAGTCAATTTCGAAAAAAAAATTGAAAAAAATAATTTAGCGAAGCCAAGTCGATAGTCAATTTCGAAAAAAAAAATTGAAAAAAATAATTTAGCGAACCTAAGTCGATAGTCAATTTCGAAAAAAAAAATTGAAAAAAATAATTTAGCGAACCTAAGTCGATAGTCAATTTCGAAAAAAAAAATTGAAAAAAATAATTTAGCGAAGCCAAGTCGATAGTCAATTTCGAAAAAAAAAATTGAAAAAAATAATTTAGCGAACCTAAGTCGATAGTCATTTTCGAAAAAAAAATTGAAAAAAATAATTTACTGAACCTAAGTCGACAGTCAATTTCGAAAAAAAAAATTGAAAAAAATAATTTACCGAACCTAAGTCGATAGTCAATTTCAAAAAAAAATTGGAAAACAAAACATTGAAAAAAATAATTTAGCGAAGCCAAGTCGATAGTCATTTTCGAAAACAAAATTGAAAAAAAATTGAAAAAAATAATTTACCGAACCTAATTCGATAGTCAATTTCGAAAAAAAAAATTGAAAAAAATAATTTAGCGAAGCCAAGTCGATAGTCATTTTCGAAAAAAAAATTGAAAAAAATAATTTACCGAACCTAAGTCGATAGTCAATTTCGAAAAAAAAAATTGAAAAAAAAATTGAAAAAAATAATTTACCGAAAAAAAATTGAAAAAAATAATTTAGCGAAGCCAAGTCGATAGTAAATTTCGAAAAAAAAAATTGAAAAAAATAATTTAGCGAACCTAAGTCGATAGTCAATTTCGAAAAAAAAAATTGAAAAAAATAATTTAGCGAACCTAAGTCGATAGTCAATTTCGAAAAAAAAAATTGAAAAAAATAATTTAGCGAAGCCAAGTCGATAGTCAATTTCGAAAAAAAAAATTGAAAAAAATAATTTAGCAAACCTAAATCGATAGTCAATTTCGAAAAAAAAAATTGAAAAAAATAATTTAGCGAACCTAAGTCGATAGTCATTTTCAAAAAAAAAATTGAAAAAAATAATTTAGCGAAGCCAAGTCGATAGTCAATTTCGAAAAAAAAAATTGAAAAAAATAATTTAGCGAAGTCAAGTCGATAGTCAATTTCGAAAAAAAAAATTGAAAAAAATAATTTAGCGAAGCCAAGTCGATAATCAATTTCGAAAAAAAAATTGAAAAAAAAATTGAAAAAAATAATTTACCGAACCTAAGTCGATAGTCAATTTCGAAAAAAAAATTGAAAAAAAATTGAAAAAAATAATTTAGCGAAGCCAAGTCGATAGTCATTTTCGAAAAAAAATTGAAAAAAATAATTTACCGAATCTAAGTCGATAGTCAATTTCGAAAAAAAAATTGAAAAAAATTGGAAAAAATAATTTACCGAACCTAAGTCGATAGTCAATTTCGAAAAAAAAATTGAAAAAAAATTGAAAAAAATAATTTAGCGAAGCCAAGTCGATAGTCAATTTCGAATAAAAAAATTGAAAAAAATAATTTACCGAATCTAAGTCGATAGTCAATTTCGAAAAAAAAATTGAAAAAAAATTGAAAAAAATAATTTAGCGAAGCCAAGTCGATAGTCATTTTCGAAAAAAAATTGAAAAAAAAATTGAAAAAAATAATTTACCGAACCTAAGTCGATAGTCAATTTCGAATAAAAAAATTGAAAAAAATAATTTACCGAATCCAAGTCGATAGTCAATTTCGAAAAAAAAATTGAAAAAAAATTGAAAAAAATAATTTACCGAACCTAAGTCGATATTCAATTTCGAAAAAAAAATTGAAAAAAAATTGAAAAAAATAATTTACCGAACCTAAGTCGATAGTCAATTTCGAAAAAAAAATTGAAAAAAATAATTTACCGAACCTAAGTCGATAGTCAATTTCGAAAAAAAAAATTGAAAAAAAAATTTAAAAAAATAATCTAGCGAAGCCAATTCGAGTCATTTTCGAAAAAAAAAATTGAAAAAAATAATTTACCGAACCTAAGTCGATAGTCATTTTGGAAAAAAAAATTGAAAAAAATAATTTACCGAACCTAAGTCGATAGTCAATTTCGAAAAAAAAATTCAAAAAAAAATTGAAAAAAATAATTTAGCGAACCTAAGTAGATAGTCATTTTCGAAAAAAAAATTGAAAAAAATAATTTACCGAACCTAAGTAGATAACCATTTTCGAAAAAAAAATTGAAAAAAATAATTTACTGAACCTAAGTCGATAGTCAATTTCGCAAAAAAAATTGAAAAAAATAATTTACCGAACCTAAGTAGATAGTCATTTTCGAAAAAAAAAATTGAAAAAAATAATTTACCGAACCTAAGTAGATAACCATTTTCGAAAAAAAAATTGAAAAAAATAATTTACTGAACCTAAGTCGATAGTCAATTTCGAAAAAAAAAATTCAAAAAAAAATTGAAAAAAATAATTTAGCGAAGCCAAGTCGATAGTCATTTTCGAAAAAAAAATTGAAAAAAATAATTTACGGAACCTAAGTCGATAGTCAATTTCGAAAAAAAAAATTGAAAAAAATAATTTACCGAACCTAAGTAGATAGTCAATTTCGAAAAAAAAAATTAAAAAAAAAAATTGAAAAAAATAATTTAGCGAAGCCAAGTCGATAGTCATTTTCGAAAAAAAAATTGAAAAAAATAATTTACCGAACCTAAGTCGATAGTCAATTTCGAAAAAAAAAATTCAAAAAAAAATTGAAAAAAATAATTTACCGAACCTAAGTCGATAGTCATTTTCGAAAAAAAAATTGAAAAAAATAATTTACCGAACCTAATAAGTCGATAGTCAGTTTCGAAAAAAAAATTGAAAAAAAATTGAAAAAAATAATTTAGCGAAGCCAAGTCGATAGTCATTTTCGAAAAAAAATTGAAAAAAAAATTGAAAAAAATAATTTACCGAACCTAAGTCGATAGTCAATTTCGAAAAAAAAATTGAAAAAAATAATCTAGCGAAGCCAAGTCGATAGTCAGTTTCGAAAAAAAAATTGAAAAAAAAATTGAAAAAAAAATTGACAAAAATAATTTAGCGAAGCGAAGTCGATAGTCATTTTCGAAAAAAAAATTGAAAAAAAAATTGAAAAAAAAATTGAAAAAAATAATTTAGCGAAGCCAAGTCGATAGTCAATTTCGAAAAAAAAATTGAAAAAAAAATTGAAAAAAAAATTGAAAAAAATAATTTAGCGAAGCCAAGTCGATAGTCAATTTCGAAAAAAAAATTGAAAAAAATAATTTAGCGAAGCCAAGTCGATAGTCAGTTTCGAAAAAAAAATTGAAAAAAAAATTGAAAAAAAAATTGAAAAAAATAATTTAGCGAAGCCAAGTCGATAGTCAATTTCGAAAAAAAAATTGAAAAAAATAATTTACCGAACCTAATAAGTCGATAGTCAGTTTCGAAAAAAAAATTGAAAAAAAAATTGAAAAAAAAATTGAAAAAAATAATTTAGCGAAGCGAAGTCGATAGTCATTTTCGAAAAAAAATTGAAAAAAAATTGAAAAAAATAATTTACCGAACCTATTCGATAGTCATTTTCGAAAAAAAAAATTGAAAAAAATAATTTAGCGAAGCCAAGTCGATAGTCAATTTCGAAAAAAAAATTGAAAAAAATAATTTCCCGAACCTAAGTCGATAGTAAATTTCGAAAAAAAAATTGAAAAAAAATTGAAAAAAATAATTTGCCGAACCTAAGTCGATAGTCAATTTCAAAAAAAAATTGGAAAAAAAACATTGAAAAAAATAATTTAGCGAAGCCAAGTCGATAGTCATTTTCGAAAAAAAAATTGAAAAAAAAATTGAAAAAAATAATTTGCCGAACCTAAGTCGATAGTCAATTTCAAAAAAAAATTGGAAAAAAAACATTGAAAAAAATAATTTACCGAACCTAATTCGATAGTCATTTTCGAAAAAAAAATTGAAAAAAATAATTTCCCGAACCTAAGTCGATAGTCAATTTCGAAAAAAAAAAATTGAAAAAAAATTGAAAAAAATAATTTACCGAAAAAAAATTGAAAAAAATAATTTAGCGAAGCCAAGTCGATAGTCATTTTCGAAAAAAAATTGGAAAAAAAACATTGAAAAAAATAATTTAGCGAAGCCAAGTCGATAGTCATTTTCGAAAAAAAAATTGAAAAAAAAATTGAAAAAAATAATTTGCCGAACCTAAGTCGATAGTCAATTTCAAAAAAAAATTGGAAAAAAAACATTGAAAAAAATAATTTAGCGAAGCCAAGTCGATAGTTATTTTCGAAAAAAAAATTGAAAAAAAAATTGAAAAAATAATTTACCGAACCTAAGTCGATAGTCAATTTCAAAAAAAAATTGGAAAAAAAACATTGAAAAAAATAATTTAGCGAAGCCAAGTCGATAGTCATTTTCGAAAAAAAAATTGAAAAAAAAATTGTAAAAAATAATTTACCGAACCTAAGTCGATAGTCAATTTCGAAAAAAAAATTGAAAAAAATAATTTAGCGAAGCCAAGTCGATAGTCAATTTCGAAAAAAAAATTGAAAAAAATAATTTACCGAACCTAATAAGTAGCCAAGTCGATAGTCATTTTCGAAAAAAAAATTGAAAAAAAAATTGTAAAAAATAATTTACCGAACCTAAGTCGATAGTCAATTTCGAAAAAAAAATTGAAAAAAATAATTTAGCGAAGCCAAGTCGATAGTCAATTTCGAAAAAAAAATTGAAAAAAATAATTTACCGAACCTAATAAGTCGATAGTCAGTTTCGAAAAAAAAATTGAAAAAAAAATTGAAAAAAAAATTGAAAAAAATAATTTAGCGAAGCGAAGTCGATAGTCATTTTCGAAAAAAAATTGAAAAAAAATTGAAAAAAATAATTTACCGAACCTATTCGATAGTCATTTTCGAAAAAAAAAATTGAAAAAAATAATTTAGCGAAGCCAAGTCGATAGTCAATTTCGAAAAAAAAATTGAAAAAAAAATTGAAAAAAATAATTTGCCGAACCTAAGTCGATAGTCAATTTCAAAAAAAAATTGGAAAAAAAACATTGAAAAAAATAATTTACCGAACCTAATTCGATAGTCATTTTCGAAAAAAAAATTGAAAAAAATAATTTCCCGAACCTAAGTCGATAGTCAATTTCGAAAAAAAAAAATTGAAAAAAAATTGAAAAAAATAATTTACCGAAAAAAAATTGAAAAAAATAATTTAGCGAAGCCAAGTCGATAGTCATTTTCGAAAAAAAATTGGAAAAAAAACATTGAAAAAAATAATTTAGCGAAGCCAAGTCGATAGTCATTTTCGAAAAAAAAATTGAAAAAAAAATTGAAAAAAATAATTTGCCGAACCTAAGTCGATAGTCAATTTCAAAAAAAAATTGGAAAAAAAACATTGAAAAAAATAATTTAGCGAAGCCAAGTCGATAGTTATTTTCGAAAAAAAAATTGAAAAAAAAATTGAAAAAATAATTTACCGAACCTAAGTCGATAGTCAATTTCAAAAAAAAATTGGAAAAAAAACATTGAAAAAAATAATTTAGCGAAGCCAAGTCGATAGTCATTTTCGAAAAAAAAATTGAAAAAAAAATTGTAAAAAATAATTTACCGAACCTAAGTCGATAGTCAATTTCGAAAAAAAAATTGAAAAAAATAATTTAGCGAAGCGAAGTCGATAGACATTTTCGAAAAAAAAAATTGAAAAAAATAATTTACCGAAGCCAAGTCGATAGTCAATTTCGAAAAAAAAATTGAAAAAAATAATTTAGCGAAGCCAAGTCGATAGTCAATTTCGAAAAAAAAATTGGAAAAAATAATTTCCCGAACCTAAGTCGATAGTAAATTTCGAAAAAAAAATTGAAAAAAAATTGAAAAAAATAATTTACCGAACCTAATTCGATAGTCATTTTCGAAAAAAAAATTGAAAAAAATAATTTGCCGAACCGAAGTCGACAGTCAATTTCGAAAAAAAAATTGAAAAAAACATTGAAAAAAAAATTGAAAAAAATAATTTAGCGAAGCGAAGTCGATAGTCATTTTCGAAAAAAAAAATTGAAAAAAATAATTTAGCGAACCTAAGTCGATAGTCAATTTCGAAAAAAAAGTTGAAAAAAATAATTTAGCGAAGCCAAGTCGATAGTCATTTTCTAAAAAAAAATTGAAAAAAATAATTTCCCGAACCTAAGTCGATAGTCAATTTCGAAAAAAAAAAATTGAAAAAAAATTGAAAAAAATAATTTACCGAAAAAAAATTGAAAAAAATAATCTAGCGAAGTCAAGTCGATAGTCATTTTCGAAAAAAAAAATTGAAAAAAATAATTTACCGAACCTAATAAGTCGATAGTCAGTTTCTAAACAAGTTCATAACATGAATCTTCTACGCACTGCTAAAATAATTTCAAACCACTTCCTATTCGATTTCTACAATATAGACTTAGACTATGTTATAAATCTGAAAATCTGTAGAATCACCGACGGCTTTCCAGAGTGACTTCCCATCAAGGTTAAATGATAAAAAAAAATTATTGAAATTTCACTTTTTTTTTAAAATTGAAATTTTCAATTTTTTCGTAAAAAGGTAAAATTTCAAAATGTTGAAATTTCAATTTTTTTTTAAATTTTTTATGTTCTAACTACGCTTTCGTAGATATTTAATGTCACAATAAGTAATCTTTCTAAACAAGTTCATAACATGAATCTTCTACGCACTGCTAAAATAATTTCAAACCACTTCCTATTCGATTTCTACAATATAGACTTAGATTATGTTATAAATCTGAAAATCTGTAGAATCACCGACGGCTTTCCAGAGTGACTTCCCATCAAGGTTAAATGATAAAAAAAAAAAATTCAAACTTCACTTTTTTTTTAAAATTGAAATTTTCAATTTTTTCGTAAAAAGGTAAAATTTCAAAATGTTGAAATTTCAATTTTTTTTTAAATTTTTTTATGTTCTAACTACGCTTTCGTAGATATTTAATGTCACAATAAGTAATCTTCCTAAACAAGTTCATAACATGAATCTTCTACGCACTGCTAAAATAATTTCAAACCACTTCCTATTCGATTTCTACAATATAGACTTAGATTATGTTATAAATCTGAAAATCTGTAGAATCACCGACGGCTTTCCAGAGTGACTTCCCATCAAGGTTAAATGATAAAAAAAAAATTATTGAAATTTCACTTTTTTTTTAAAATTGAAATTTTCAATTTTTTCGTAAAAAGGTAAAATTTCAAAATGTTGAAATTTCAATTTTTTTTTAAATTTTTTATGTTCTAACTACGCTTTCGTAGATATTTAATGTCACAATAAGTAATCTTTCTAAACAAGTTCATAACATGAATCTTCTACGCACTGCTAAAATAATTTCAAACCACTTCCTATTCGATTTCTACAATATAGACTTAGATTATGTTATAAATCTGAAAATCTGTAGAATCACCGACGGCTTTCCAGAGTGACTTCCCATCAAGGTTAAATGATAAAAAAAAAATTATTGAAATTTCACTTTTTTTTTAAAATTGAAATTTTCAATTTTTTCGTAAAAAGGTAAAATTTCAAAATGTTGAAATTTCAATTTTTTTTTAAATTTTTTATGTTCTAACTACGCTTTCGTAGATATTTAATGTCACAATAAGTAATCTTTCTAAACAAGTTCATAACATGAATCTTCTACGCACTGCTAAAATAATTTCAAACCACTTCCTATTCGATTTCTACAATATAGACTTAGACTATGTTATAAATCTGAAAATCTGTAGAATCACCGACGGCTTTCCAGAGTGACTTCCCATCAAGGTTAAATGATAAAAAAAAAAATTAAAATTTCACTTTTTTTTTAAAATTGAAATTTTCAATTTTTTCGTAAAAAGGTAAAATTTCAAAATGTTGAAATTTCAATTTTTTTTTAAATTTTTTATGTTCTAACTACGCTTTCGTAGATATTTAATGTCACAATAAGTAATCTTTCTAAACAAGTTCATAACATGAATCTTCTACGCACTGCTAAAATAATTTCAAAGCACTTCCTATTCGATTTCTACAATATAGACTTAGACTATGTTATAAATCTAAAAATCTGTAGAATCACCGACGGCTTTCCAGAGTGACTTCCCATCAAGGTTAAATGATAAAAAAAAAATTATTGAAATTTCACTTTTTTTTTAAAATTGAAATTTTCAATTTTTTCGTAAAAAGGTAAAATTTCAAAATGTTGAAATTTCAATTTTTTTTTAAATTTTTTATGTTCTAACTACGCTTTCGTAGATATTTAATGTCACAATAAGTAATCTTTCTAAACAAGTTCATAACATGAATCTTCTACGCACTGCTAAAATAATTTCAAAGCACTTCCTATTCGATTTCTACAATATAGACTTAGACTATGTTATAAATCTAAAAATCTGTAGAATCACCGACGGCTTTCCAGAGTGACTTCCCATCAAGGTTAAATGATAAAAAAAAAATTATTGAAATTTCACTTTTTTTTTAAAATTGAAATTTTCAATTTTTTCGTAAAAAGGTAAAATTTCAAAATGTTGAAATTTCAATTTTTTTTTAAATTTTTTATGTTCTAACTACGCTTTCGTAGATATTTAATGTCACAATAAGTAATCTTTCTAAACAAGTTCATAACATGAATCTTCTACGCACTGCTAAAATAATTTCAAAGCACTTCCTATTCGATTTCTACAATATAGACTTAGACTATGTTATAAATCTAAAAATCTGTAGAATCACCGACGGCTTTCCAGAGTGACTTCCCATCAAGGTTAAATGATAAAAAAAAAATTATTGAAATTTCACTTTTTTTTAAAATTGAAATTTTCAATTTTTTCGTAAAAAGGTAAAATTTCAAAATGTTGAAATTTCAATTTTTTTTTAAATTTTTTATGTTCTAACTACGCTTTCGTAGATATTTAATGTCACAATAAGTAATCTTTCTAAACAAGTTCATAACATGAATCTTCTACGCACTGCTAAAATAATTTCAAAGCACTTCCTATTCGATTTCTACAATATAGACTTAGACTATGTTATAAATCTAAAAATCTGTAGAATCACCGACGGCTTTCCAGAGTGACTTCCCATCAAGGTTAAATGATAAAAAAAAAAATTAAAATTTCACTTTTTTTTTAAAATTGAAATTTTCAATTTTTTCGTAAAAAGGTAAAATTTCAAAATGTTGAAATTTCAATTTTTTTTTAAATTTTTTATGTTCTAACTACGCTTTCGTAGATATTTAATGTCACAATAAGTAATCTTTCTAAACAAGTTCATAACATGAATCTTCTACGCACTGCTAAAATAATTTCAAAGCACTTCCTATTCGATTTCTACAATATAGACTTAGACTATGTTATAAATCTAAAAATCTGTAGAATCACCGACGGCTTTCCAGAGTGACTTCCCATCAAGGTTAAATGATAAAAAAAAATTTATTGAAATTTCACTTTTTTTTTAAAATTGAAATTTTCAATTTTTTCGTAAAAAGGTAAAATTTCAAAATGTTGAAATTTCAATTTTTTTTTAAATTTTTTATGTTCTAACTACGCTTTCGTAGATATTTAATGTCACAATAAGTAATCTTTCTAAACAAGTTCATAACATGAATCTTCTACGCACTGCTAAAATAATTTCAAACCACTTCCTATTCGATTTCTACAATATAGACTTAGATTATGTTATAAATCTGAAAATCTGTAGAATCACCGACGGCTTTCCAGAGTGACTTCCCATCAAGGTTAAATGATAAAAAAAAAATTATTGAAATTTCACTTTTTTTTTAAAATTGAAATTTTCAATTTTTTCGTAAAAAGGTAAAATTTCAAAATGTTGAAATTTCAATTTTTTTTTAAATTTTTTATGTTCTAACTACGCTTTCGTAGATATTTAATGTCACAATAAGTAATCTTTCTAAACAAGTTCATAACATGAATCTTCTACGCACTGCTAAAATAATTTCAAACCACTTCCTATTCGATTTCTACAATATAGACTTAGACTATGTTATAAATCTGAAAATCTGTAGAATCACCGACGGCTTTCCAGAGTGACTTCCCATCAAGGTTAAATGATAAAAAAAAAATTATTGAAATTTCACTTTTTTTTTAAAATTGAAATTTTCAATTTTTTCGTAAAAAGGTAAAATTTCAAAATGTTGAAATTTCAATTTTTTTTTAAATTTTTTATGTTCTAACTACGCTTTCGTAGATATTTAATGTCACAATAAGTAATCTTTCTAAACAAGTTCATAACATGAATCTTCTACGCACTGCTAAAATAATTTCAAACCACTTCCTATTCGATTTCTACAATATAGACTTAGACTATGTTATAAATCTGAAAATCTGTAGAATCACCGACGGCTTTCCAGAGTGACTTCCCATCAAGGTTAAATGATAAAAAAAAAAATTTAAATTTCACTTTTTTTTTAAAATTGAAATTTTCAATTTTTTCGTAAAAAGGTAAAATTTCAAAATGTTGAAATTTCAATTTTTTTTTAAATTTTTTATGTTCTAACTACGCTTTCGTAGATATTTAATGTCACAATAAGTAATCTTTCTAAACAAGTTCATAACATGAATCTTCTACGCACTGCTAAAATAATTTCAAACCACTTCCTATTCGATTTCTACAATATAGACTTAGACTATGTTATAAATCTGAAAATCTGTAGAATCACCGACGGCTTTCCAGAGTGACTTCCCATCAAGGTTAAATGATAAAAAAAAAAATTAAAATTTCACTTTTTTTTAAAATTGAAATTTTCAATTTTTTCGTAAAAAGGTAAAATTTCAAAATGTTGAAATTTCAATTTTTTTTTAAATTTTTTATGTTCTAACTACGCTTTCGTAGATATTTAATGTCACAATAAGTAATCTTTCTAAACAAGTTCATAACATGAATCTTCTACGCACTGCTAAAATAATTTCAAACCACTTCCTATTCGATTTCTACAATATAGACTTAGACTATGTTATAAATCTGAAAATCTGTAGAATCACCGACGGCTTTCCAGAGTGACTTCCCATCAAGGTTAAATGATAAAAAAAAAATTATTGAAATTTCACTTTTTTTTAAAATTGAAATTTTCAATTTTTTCGTAAAAAGGTAAAATTTCAAAATGTTGAAATTTCAATTTTTTTTAAATTTTTTTATGTTCTAACTACGCTTTCGTAGATATTTAATGTCACAATAAGTAATCTTTCTAAACAAGTTCATAACATGAATCTTCTACGCACTGCTAAAATAATTTCAAACCACTTCCTATTCGATTTCTACAATATAGACTTAGACTATGTTATAAATCTGAAAATCTGTAGAATCACCGACGGCTTTCCAGAGTGACTTCCCATCAAGGTTAAATGATAAAAAAAAAATTATTGAAATTTCACTTTTTTTTTAAAATTGAAATTTTCAATTTTTTCGTAAAAAGGTAAAATTTCAAAATGTTGAAATTTCAATTTTTTTTTAAATTTTTTATGTTCTAACTACGCTTTCGTAGATATTTAATGTCACAATAAGTAATCTTTCTAAACAAGTTCATAACATGAATCTTCTACGCACTGCTAAAATAATTTCAAACCACTTCCTATTCGATTTCTACAATATAGACTTAGACTATGTTATAAATCTGAAAATCTGTAGAATCACCGACGGCTTTCCAGAGTGACTTCCCATCAAGGTTAAATGATAAAAAAAAAAATTTAAATTTCACTTTTTTTTTAAAATTGAAATTTTCAATTTTTTCGTAAAAAGGTAAAATTTCAAAATGTTGAAATTTCAATTTTTTTTTAAATTTTTTATGTTCTAACTACGCTTTCGTAGATATTTAATGTCACAATAAGTAATCTTTCTAAACAAGTTCATAACATGAATCTTCTACGCACTGCTAAAATAATTTCAAACCACTTCCTATTCGATTTCTACAATATAGACTTAGACTATGTTATAAATCTGAAAATCTGTAGAATCACCGACGGCTTTCCAGAGTGACTTCCCATCAAGGTTAAATGATAAAAAAAAAAATTAAAATTTCACTTTTTTTTAAAATTGAAATTTTCAATTTTTTCGTAAAAAGGTAAAATTTCAAAATGTTGAAATTTCAATTTTTTTTTAAATTTTTTATGTTCTAACTACGCTTTCGTAGATATTTAATGTCACAATAAGTAATCTTTCTAAACAAGTTCATAACATGAATCTTCTACGCACTGCTAAAATAATTTCAAACCACTTCCTATTCGATTTCTACAATATAGACTTAGACTATGTTATAAATCTGAAAATCTGTAGAATCACCGACGGCTTTCCAGAGTGACTTCCCATCAAGGTTAAATGATAAAAAAAAAATTATTGAAATTTCACTTTTTTTTAAAATTGAAATTTTCAATTTTTTCGTAAAAAGGTAAAATTTCAAAATGTTGAAATTTCAATTTTTTTTAAATTTTTTTATGTTCTAACTACGCTTTCGTAGATATTTAATGTCACAATAAGTAATCTTTCTAAACAAGTTCATAACATGAATCTTCTACGCACTGCTAAAATAATTTCAAAGCACTTCCTATTCGATTTCTACAATATAGACTTAGACTATGTTATAAATCTAAAAATCTGTAGAATCACCGACGGCTTTCCAGAGTGACTTCCCATCAAGGTTAAATGATAAAAAAAAAAATTAAAATTTCACTTTTTTTTTAAAATTGAAATTTTCAATTTTTTCGTAAAAAGGTAAAATTTCAAAATGTTGAAATTTCAATTTTTTTTTAAATTTTTTATGTTCTAACTACGCTTTCGTAGATATTTAATGTCACAATAAGTAATCTTTCTAAACAAGTTCATAACATGAATCTTCTACGCACTGCTAAAATAATTTCAAAGCACTTCCTATTCGATTTCTACAATATAGACTTAGACTATGTTATAAATCTAAAAATCTGTAGAATCACCGACGGCTTTCCAGAGTGACTTCCCATCAAGGTTAAATGATAAAAAAAAATTTATTGAAATTTCACTTTTTTTTTAAAATTGAAATTTTCAATTTTTTCGTAAAAAGGTAAAATTTCAAAATGTTGAAATTTCAATTTTTTTTTAAATTTTTTATGTTCTAACTACGCTTTCGTAGATATTTAATGTCACAATAAGTAATCTTTCTAAACAAGTTCATAACATGAATCTTCTACGCACTGCTAAAATAATTTCAAACCACTTCCTATTCGATTTCTACAATATAGACTTAGATTATGTTATAAATCTGAAAATCTGTAGAATCACCGACGGCTTTCCAGAGTGACTTCCCATCAAGGTTAAATGATAAAAAAAAAATTATTGAAATTTCACTTTTTTTTTAAAATTGAAATTTTCAATTTTTTCGTAAAAAGGTAAAATTTCAAAATGTTGAAATTTCAATTTTTTTTTAAATTTTTTATGTTCTAACTACGCTTTCGTAGATATTTAATGTCACAATAAGTAATCTTTCTAAACAAGTTCATAACATGAATCTTCTACGCACTGCTAAAATAATTTCAAACCACTTCCTATTCGATTTCTACAATATAGACTTAGACTATGTTATAAATCTGAAAATCTGTAGAATCACCGACGGCTTTCCAGAGTGACTTCCCATCAAGGTTAAATGATAAAAAAAAAATTATTGAAATTTCACTTTTTTTTTAAAATTGAAATTTTCAATTTTTTCGTAAAAAGGTAAAATTTCAAAATGTTGAAATTTCAATTTTTTTTTAAATTTTTTATGTTCTAACTACGCTTTCGTAGATATTTAATGTCACAATAAGTAATCTTTCTAAACAAGTTCATAACATGAATCTTCTACGCACTGCTAAAATAATTTCAAACCACTTCCTATTCGATTTCTACAATATAGACTTAGACTATGTTATAAATCTGAAAATCTGTAGAATCACCGACGGCTTTCCAGAGTGACTTCCCATCAAGGTTAAATGATAAAAAAAAAAATTAAAATTTCACTTTTTTTTTAAAATTGAAATTTTCAATTTTTTCGTAAAAAGGTAAAATTTCAAAATGTTGAAATTTCAATTTTTTTTAAATTTTTTTATGTTCTAACTACGCTTTCGTAGATATTTAATGTCACAATAAGTAATCTTTCTAAACAAGTTCATAACATGAATCTTCTACGCACTGCTAAAATAATTTCAAACCACTTCCTATTCGATTTCTACAATATAGACTTAGACTATGTTATAAATCTGAAAATCTGTAGAATCACCGACGGCTTTCCAGAGTGACTTCCCATCAAGGTTAAATGATAAAAAAAAATATTAAAATTTCACTTTTTTTTTAAAATTGAAATTTTCAATTTTTTCGTAAAAAGGTAAAATTTCAAAATGTTGAAATTTCAATTTTTTTTTAAATTTTTTTATGTTCTAACTACGCTTTCGTAGATATTTAATGTCACAATAAGTAATCTTTCTAAACAAGTTCATAACATGAATCTTCTACGCACTGCTAAAATAATTTCAAACCACTTCCTATTCGATTTCTACAATATAGACTTAGACTATGTTATAAATCTGAAAATCTGTAGAATCACCGGCGGCTTTCCAGAGTGACTTCCCATCAAGGTTAAATGATAAAAGAAAAAAATTAAAATTTCACTTTTTTTTTAAAATTGAAATTTTCAATTTTTTCGTAAAAAGGTAAAATTTCAAAATGTTGAAATTTCAATTTTTTTTTAAATTTTTTATGTTCTAACTACGCTTTCGTAGATATTTAATGTCACAATAAGTAATCTTTCTAAACAAGTTCATAACATGAATCTTCTACGCACTGCTAAAATAATTTCAAACCACTTCCTATTCGATTTCTACAATATAGACTTAGACTATGTTATAAATCTGAAAATCTGTAGAATCACCGGCGGCTTTCCAGAGTGACTTCCCATCAAGGTTAAATGAAAAAAAAAAAAATAAAATTTCACTTTTTTTTTAAAATTGAAATTTTCAATTTTTTCGTAAAAAGGTAAAATTTCAAAATGTTGAAATTTCAATTTTTTTTAAATTTTTTATGTTCTAACTACGCTTTCGTAGATATTTAATGTCACAATAAGTAATCTTTCTAAACAAGTTCATAACATGAATCTTCTACGCACTGCTAAAATAATTTCAAACCACTTCCTATTCGATTTCTACAATATAGACTTAAACTAGGTTATAAATCTGAAAATCTGTAGAATCACCGGCGGCTTTCCAGAGTGACTTCCCATCAAGGTTAAATGATAAAAGAAAAAAATTAAAATTTCACTTTGTTTTTAAAATTGAAATTTTCAATTTTTTCGTAAAAAGGTAAAATTTCAAAATGTTGAAATTTCAATTTTTTTTTAAATTTTTTATGTTCTAACTACGCTTTCGTAGATATTTAATGTCACAATAAGTAATCTTTCTAAACAAGTTCATAACATGAATCTTCTACGCACTGCTAAAATAATTTCAAACCACTTCCTATTCGATTTCTACAATATAGACTTAGACTATGTTATAAATCTGAAAATCTGTAGAATCACCGGCGGCTTTCCAGAGTGACTTCCCATCAAGGTTAAATGAAAAAAAAAAAATTAAAATTTCACTTTTTTTTTAAAATTGAAATTTTCAATTTTTTCGTAAAAAGGTAAAATTTCTAAATGTTGAAATTTCAATTTTTTTTAAATTTTTTTATGTTCTAACTACGCTTTCGTAGA
The DNA here is from genome assembly GCA_949768715.1 of Dascillus cervinus. Classification (NCBI taxonomy): domain Eukaryota; kingdom Metazoa; phylum Arthropoda; class Insecta; order Coleoptera; family Dascillidae; genus Dascillus; species Dascillus cervinus. Next base: position 97,262 of record OX458316.1, read on the forward strand.
TATTTAATGTCACAATAAGTAATCTTTCTAAACAAGTTCATAACATGAATCTTCTACGCACTGCTAAAATAATTTCAAACCACTTCCTATTCGATTTCTACAATATAGACTTAAACTATGTTATAAATCTGAAAATCTGTAGAATCACCGGCGGCTTTCCAGAGTGACTTCCCATCAAGGTTAAATGATAAAAGAAAAAAATTAAAATTTCACTTTTTTTTTTAAATTGAAATTTTCAATTTTTTCGTAAAAAGGTAAAATTTCAAAATGTTGAAATTTCAATTTTTTTTTAAATTTTTTATGTTCTAACTACGCTTTCGTAGATATTTAATGTCACAATAAGTAATCTTTCTAAACAAGTTCATAACATGAATCTTCTACGCACTGCTAAAATAATTTCAAACCACTTCCTATTCGATTTCTACAATATAGACTTAGACTATGTTATAAATCTGAAAATCTGTAGAATCACCGACGGCTTTCCAGAGTGACTTCCCATCAAGGTTAAATGATAAAAAAAAAATATTGAAATTTCACTTTATTTTTAAAAATTGAAATTTTCAATTTTTTCGTAAAAAGGTAAAATTTCAAAATGTTGAAATTTCAATTTTTTTTAAATTTTTTTATGTTCTAACTACGCTTTCGTAGATATTTAATGTCACAATAAGTAATCTTTCTAAACAAGTTCATAACATGAATCTTCTACGCACTGCTAAAATAATTTCAAACCACTTCCTATTCGATTTCTACAATATAGACTTAAACTATGTTATAAATCTGAAAATCTGTAGAATCACCGGCGGCTTTCCAGAGTGACTTCCCATCAAGGTTAAATGATAAAAGAAAAAAATTAAAATTTCACTTTTTTTTTTAAATTGAAATTTTCAATTTTTTCGTAAAAAGGTAAAATTTCAAAATGTTGAAATTTCAATTTTTTTTTAAATTTTTTATGTTCTAACTACGCTTTCGTAGATATTTAATGTCACAATAAGTAATCTTTCTAAACAAGTTCATAACATGAATCTTCTACGCACTGCTAAAATAATTTCAAACCACTTCCTATTCGATTTCTACAATATAGACTTAGACTATGTTATAAATCTGAAAATCTGTAGAATCACCGGCGGCTTTCCAGAGTGACTTCCCATCAAGGTTAAATGAAAAAAAAAAAAATAAAATTTCACTTTTTTTTTAAAATTGAAATTTTCAATTTTTTCGTAAAAAGGTAAAATTTCAAAATGTTGAAATTTCAATTTTTTTTAAATTTTTTATGTTCTAACTACGCTTTCGTAGATATTTAATGTCACAATAAGTAATCTTTCTAAACAAGTTCATAACATGAATCTTCTACGCACTGCTAAAATAATTTCAAACCACTTCCTATTCGATTTCTACAATATAGACTTAAACTAGGTTATAAATCTGAAAATCTGTAGAATCACCGGCGGCTTTCCAGAGTGACTTCCCATCAAGGTTAAATGATAAAAGAAAAAAATTAAAATTTCACTTTGTTTTTAAAATTGAAATTTTCAATTTTTTCGTAAAAAGGTAAAATTTCAAAATGTTGAAATTTCAATTTTTTTTAAATTTTTTTATGTTCTAACTACGCTTTCGTAGATATTTAATGTCACAATAAGTAATCTTTCTAAACAAGTTCATAACATGAATCTTCTACGCACTGCTAAAATAATTTCAAACCACTTCCTATTCGATTTCTACAATATAGACTTAAACTATGTTATAAATCTGAAAATCTGTAGAATCACCGGCGGCTTTCCAGAGTGACTTCCCATCAAGGTTAAATGATAAAAGAAAAAAATTAAAATTTCACTTTTTTTTTTAAATTGAAATTTTCAATTTTTTCGTAAAAAGGTAAAATTTCAAAATGTTGAAATTTCAATTTTTTTTTAAATTTTTTATGTTCTAACTACGCTTTCGTAGATATTTAATGTCACAATAAGTAATCTTTCTAAACAAGTTCATAACATGAATCTTCTACGCACTGCTAAAATAATTTCAAACCACTTCCTATTCGATTTCTACAATATAGACTTAGACTATGTTATAAATCTGAAAATCTGTAGAATCACCGGCGGCTTTCCAGAGTGACTTCCCATCAAGGTTAAATGATAAAAGAAAAAAATTAAAATTTCACTTTTTTTTTTAAATTGAAATTTTCAATTTTTTCGTAAAAAGGTAAAATTTCAAAATGTTGAAATTTCAATTTTTTTTAAATTTTTTTATGTTCTAACTACGCTTTCGTAGATATTTAATGTCACAATAAGTAATCTTTCTAAACAAGTTCATAACATGAATCTTCTACGCACTGCTAAAATAATTTCAAACCACTTCCTATTCGATTTCTACAATATAGACTTAGACTATGTTATAAATCTGAAAATCTGTAGAATCACCGACGGCTTTCCAGAGTGACTTCCCATCAAGGTTAAATGATAAAAAAAAAATATTGAAATTTCACTTTATTTTTAAAAATTGAAATTTTCAATTTTTTCGTAAAAAGGTAAAATTTCAAAATGTTGAAATTTCAATTTTTTTTTAAATTTTTTTATGTTCTAACTACGCTTTCGTAGATATTTAATGTCACAATAAGTAATCTTTCTAAACAAGTTCATAACATGAATCTTCTACGCACTGCTAAAATAATTTCAAACCACTTCCTATTCGATTTCTACAATATAGACTTAGACTATGTTATAAATCTGAAAATCTGTAGAATCACCGACGGCTTTCCAGAGTGACTTCCCATCAAGGTTAAATGATAAAAAAAAAATTATTGAAATTTCACTTTTTTTTTAAAATTGAAATTTTCAATTTTTTCGTAAAAAGGTAAAATTTCAAAATGTTGAAATTTCAATTTTTTTTAAATTTTTTTATGTTCTAACTACGCTTTCGTAGATATTTAATGTCACAATAAGTAATCTTTCTAAACAAGTTCATAACATGAATCTTCTACGCACTGCTAAAATAATTTCAAACCACTTCCTATTCGATTTCTACAATATAGACTTAAACTATGTTATAAATCTGAAAATCTGTAGAATCACCGGTGGCTTTCCAGAGTGACTTCCCATCAAGGTTAAATGATAAAAAAAAAATATTGAAATTTCACTTTATTTTTAAAAATTGAAATTTTCAATTTTTTCGTAAAAAGGTAAAATTTCAAAATGTTGAAATTTCAATTTTTTTTTAAATTTTTTTATGTTCTAACTACGCTTTCGTAGATATTTAATGTCACAATAAGTAATCTTTCTAAACAAGTTCATAACATGAATCTTCTACGCACTGCTAAAATAATTTCAAACCACTTCCTATTCGATTTCTACAATATAGACTTAGACTATGTTATAAATCTGAAAATCTGTAGAATCACCGACGGCTTTCCAGAGTGACTTCCCATCAAGGTTAAATGATAAAAAAAAAATATTGAAATTTCACTTTATTTTTAAAAATTGAAATTTTCAATTTTTTCGTAAAAAGGTAAAATTTCAAAATGTTGAAATTTCAATTTTTTTTTAAATTTTTTTATGTTCTAACTACGCTTTCGTAGATATTTAATGTCACAATAAGTAATCTTTCTAAACAAGTTCATAACATGAATCTTCTACGCACTGCTAAAATAATTTCAAACCACTTCCTATTCGATTTCTACAATATAGACTTAGACTATGTTATAAATCTGAAAATCTGTAGAATCACCGGCGGCTTTCCAGAGTGACTTCCCATCAAGGTTAAATGAAAAAAAAAAAATTAAAATTTCACTTTTTTTTTAAAATTGAAATTTTCAATTTTTTCGTAAAAAGGTAAAATTTCAAAATGTTGAAATTTCAATTTTTTTTTAAATTTTTTATGTTCTAACTACGCTTTCGTAGATATTTAATGTCACAATAAGTAATCTTTCTAAACAAGTTCATAACATGAATCTTCTACGCACTGCTAAAATAATTTCAAACCACTTCCTATTCGATTTCTACAATATAGACTTAGACTATGTTATAAATCTGAAAATCTGTAGAATCACCGACGGCTTTCCAGAGTGACTTCCCATCAAGGTTAAATGATAAAAAAAAAATATTGAAATTTCACTTTATTTTTAAAAATTGAAATTTTCAATTTTTTCGTAAAAAGGTAAAATTTCAAAATGTTGAAATTTCAATTTTTTTTTAAATTTTTTTATGTTCTAACTACGCTTTCGTAGATATTTAATGTCACAATAAGTAATCTTTCTAAACAAGTTCATAACATGAATCTTCTACGCACTGCTAAAATAATTTCAAACCACTTCCTATTCGATTTCTACAATATAGACTTAGACTATGTTATAAATCTGAAAATCTGTAGAATCACCGACGGCTTTCCAGAGTGACTTCCCATCAAGGTTAAATGATAAAAAAAAAATTATTGAAATTTCACTTTTTTTTTAAAATTGAAATTTTCAATTTTTTCGTAAAAAGGTAAAATTTCAAAATGTTGAAATTTCAATTTTTTTTAAATTTTTTTATGTTCTAACTACGCTTTCGTAGATATTTAATGTCACAATAAGTAATCTTTCTAAACAAGTTCATAACATGAATCTTCTACGCACTGCTAAAATAATTTCAAACCACTTCCTATTCGATTTCTACAATATAGACTTAAACTATGTTATAAATCTGAAAATCTGTAGAATCACCGGCGGCTTTCCAGAGTGACTTCCCATCAAGGTTAAATGATAAAAGAAAAAAATTAAAATTTCACTTTTTTTTTAAAATTGAAATTTTCAATTTTTTCGTAAAAAGGTAAAATTTCAAAATGTTGAAATTTCAATTTTTTTTTAAATTTTTTATGTTCTAACTACGCTTTCGTAGATATTTAATGTCACAATAAGTAATCTTTCTAAACAAGTTCATAACATGAATCTTCTACGCACTGCTAAAATAATTTCAAACCACTTCCTATTCGATTTCTACAATATAGACTTAGACTATGTTATAAATCTGAAAATCTGTAGAATCACCGACGGCTTTCCAGAGTGACTTCCCATCAAGGTTAAATGATAAAAAAAAAATATTGAAATTTCACTTTATTTTTAAAAATTGAAATTTTCAATTTTTTCGTAAAAAGGTAAAATTTCAAAATGTTGAAATTTCAATTTTTTTTTAAATTTTTTATGTTCTAACTACGCTTTCGTAGATATTTAATGTCACAATAAGTAATCTTTCTAAACAAGTTCATAACATGAATCTTCTACGCACTGCTAAAATAATTTCAAACCACTTCCTATTCGATTTCTACAATATAGACTTAGACTATGTTATAAATCTGAAAATCTGTAGAATCACCGACGGCTTTCCAGAGTGACTTCCCATCAAGGTTAAATGATAAAAAAAAAATATTGAAATTTCACTTTATTTTTAAAAATTGAAATTTTCAATTTTTTCGTAAAAAGGTAAAATTTCAAAATGTTGAAATTTCAATTTTTTTTTAAATTTTTTTATGTTCTAACTACGCTTTCGTAGATATTTAATGTCACAATAAGTAATCTTTCTAAACAAGTTCATAACATGAATCTTCTACGCACTGCTAAAATAATTTCAAACCACTTCCTATTCGATTTCTACAATATAGACTTAGACTATGTTATAAATCTGAAAATCTGTAGAATCACCGGCGGCTTTCCAGAGTGACTTCCCATCAAGGTTAAATGATAAAAGAAAAAAATTAAAATTTCACTTTTTTTTTAAAATTGAAATTTTCAATTTTTTCGTAAAAAGGTAAAATTTCAAAATGTTGAAATTTCAATTTTTTTTTAAATTTTTTATGTTCTAACTACGCTTTCGTAGATATTTAATGTCACAATAAGTAATCTTTCTAAACAAGTTCATAACATGAATCTTCTACGCACTGCTAAAATAATTTCAAACCACTTCCTATTCGATTTCTACAATATAGACTTAGACTATGTTATAAATCTGAAAATCTGTAGAATCACCGGCGGCTTTCCAGAGTGACTTCCCATCAAGGTTAAATGAAAAAAAAAAAATTAAAATTTCACTTTTTTTTTAAAATTGAAATTTTCAATTTTTTCGTAAAAAGGTAAAATTTCAAAATGTTGAAATTTCAATTTTTTTTTAAATTTTTTATGTTCTAACTACGCTTTCGTAGATATTTAATGTCACAATAAGTAATCTTTCTAAACAAGTTCATAACATGAATCTTCTACGCACTGCTAAAATAATTTCAAACCACTTCCTATTCGATTTCTACAATATAGACTTAGACTATGTTATAAATCTGAAAATCTGTAGAATCACCGACGGCTTTCCAGAGTGACTTCCCATCAAGGTTAAATGATAAAAAAAAAAATATTGAAATTTCACTTTATTTTTAAAAATTGAAATTTTCAATTTTTTCGTAAAAAGGTAAAATTTCAAAATGTTGAAATTTCAATTTTTTTTTAAATTTTTTTATGTCCTAACTACGCTTTCGTAGATATTTAATGTCACAATAAGTAATCTTTCTAAACAAGTTCATAACATGAATCTTCTACGCACTGCTAAAATAATTTCAAACCACTTCCTATTCGATTTCTACAATATAGACTTAGACTATGTTATAAATCTGAAAATCTGTAGAATCACCGGCGGCTTTCCAGAGTGACTTCCCATCAAGGTAAAATGATAAAAAAAAAAAATTAAAATTTCACTTTTTTTTTAAAATTGAAATTTTCAATTTTTTCGTAAAAAGGTAAAATTTCAAAATGTTGAAATTTCAATTTTTTTTAAAATTTTTTATGTTCTAACTACGCTTTCGTAGATATTTAATGTCACAATAAGTAATCTTTCTAAACAAGTTCATAACATGAATCTTCTACGCACTGCTAAAATAATTTCAAACCACTTCCTATTCGATTTCTACAATATAGACTTAGACTATGTTATAAATCTGAAAATCTGTAGAATCACCGGCGGCTTTCCAGAGTGACTTCCCATCAAGATTAAATGAAAAAAAAAAAATTAAAATTTCACTTTTTTTTTAAAATTGAAATTTTCAATTTTTTCGTAAAAAGGTAAAATTTCAAAATGTTGAAATTTCAATTTTTTTTTAAATTTTTTATGTTCTAACTACGCTTTCGTAGATATTTAATGTCACAATAAGTAATCTTTCTAAACAAGTTCATAACATGAATCTTCTACGCACTGCTAAAATAATTTCAAACCACTTCCTATTCGATTTCTACAATATAGACTTAGACTATGTTATAAATCTGAAAATCTGTAGAATCACCGACGGCTTTCCAGAGTGACTTCCCATCAAGGTTAAATGATAAAAAAAAAATTATTGAAATTTCACTTTTTTTAAAAAATTGAAATTTTCAATTTTTTCGTAAAAAGGTAAAATTTCAAAATGTGGAAATTTCAATTTTTTTTTAAATTTTTTTATGTTCTAACTACGCTTTCGTAGATATTTAATGTCACAATAAGTAATCTTTCTAAACAAGTTCATAACATGAATCTTCTACGCACTGCTAAAATAATTTCAAACCACTTCCTATTCGATTTCTACAATATAGACGACTATGTTATAAATCTGAAAATCTGTAGAATCACCGACGGCTTTCCAGAGTAACTTCCCATCAAGGTTAAATGATAAAAAAAAAATTATTGAAATTTCACTTTTTTTTAAAATTGAAATTTTCATTTTTTTCGTAAAAAGGTAAAATTTCAAAATGTTGAAATTTCAATTTTTTTTAAATTTTTTTATGTTCTAACTACGCTTTCGTAGATATTTAATGTCACAATAAGTAATCTTTCTAAACAAGTTCATAACATGAATCTTCTACGCACTGCTAAAATAATTTCAAACCACTTCCTATTCGATTTCTACAATATAGACTTAGACTATGTTATAAATCTGAAAATCTGTAGAATCACCGACGGCTTTCCAGAGTGACTTCCCATCAAGGTTAAATGATAAAAAAAAAATTATTGAAATTTCACTTTTTTTTTAAAATTGAAATTTTCAATTTTTTCGTAAAAAGGTAAAATTTCAAAATGTTGAAATTTCAATTTTTTTTAAATTTTTTTATGTTCTAACTACGCTTTCGTAGATATTTAATGTCACAATAAGTAATCTTTCTAAACAAGTTCATAACATGAAACTTCTACGCACTGCTAAAATAATTTCAAACCACTTCCTATTCGATTTCTACAATATAGACTTAGATTATGTTATAAATCTGAAAATCTGTAGAATCACCGACGGCTTTCCAGAGTGACTTCCCATCAAGGTTAAATGATAAAAAAAAAAATTAAAATTTCACTTTTTTTTTAAAATTGAAATTTTCAATTTTTTCGCAAAAAGGTAAAATTTCAAAATGTTGAAATTTCAATTTTTTTTAAAATTTTTTATGTTCTAACTACGCTTTCGTAGATATTTATTGTCACAATAAGTAATCTTTCTAAACAAGTTCATAACATGAATCTTCTACGCACTGCTAAAATAATTTCAAACCACTTCCTATTCGATTTCTACAATATAGACTTAGACTATGTTATAAATCTGAAAATCTGTAGAATCACCGACGGCTTTCCAGAGTGACTTCCCATCAAGGTTAAATGATAAAAAAAAAATTATTGAAATTTCACTTTTTTTTTAAAATTGAAATTTTCAATTTTTTCGTAAAAAGGTAAAATTTCAAAATGTTGAAATTTCAATTTTTTTTAAATTTTTTTATGTTCTAACTACGCTTTCGTAGATATTTAATGTCACAATAAGTAATCTTTCTAAACAAGTTCATAACATGAATCTTCTACGCACTGCTAAAATAATTTCAAACCACTTCCTATTCGATTTCTACAATATAGACTTAAACTATGTTATAAATCTGAAAATCTGTAGAATCACCGACGGCTTTCCAGAGTGACTTCCCATCAAGGTTAAATGATAAAAAAAAAATATTGAAATTTCACTTTATTTTTAAAAATTGAAATTTTCAATTTTTTCGTAAAAAGGTAAAATTTCAAAATGTTGAAATTTCAATTTTTTTTAAATTTTTTTATGTTCTAACTACGCTTTCGTAGATATTTAATGTCACAATAAGTAATCTTTCTAAACAAGTTCATAACATGAATCTTCTACGCACTGCTAAAATAATTTCAAACCACTTCCTATTCGATTTCTACAATATAGACTTAAACTATGTTATAAATCTGAAAATCTGTAGAATCACCGACGGCTTTCCAGAGTGACTTCCCATCAAGGTTAAATGATAAAAAAAAAATTATTGAAATTTCACTTTTTTTTTAAAATTGAAATTTTCAATTTTTTCGTAAAAAGGTAAAATTTCAAAATGTTGAAATTTCAATTTTTTTTAAATTTTTTTATGTTCTAACTACGCTTTCGTAGATATTTAATGTCACAATAAGTAATCTTTCTAAACAAGTTCATAACATGAATCTTCTACGCACTGCTAAAATAATTTCAAACCACTTCCTATTCGATTTCTACAATATAGACTTAAACTATGTTATAAATCTGAAAATCTGTAGAATCACCGACGGCTTTCCAGAGTGACTTCCCATCAAGGTTAAATGATAAAAAAAAAATATTGAAATTTCACTTTATTTTTAAAAATTGAAATTTTCAATTTTTTCGTAAAAAGGTAAAATTTCAAAATGTTGAAATTTCAATTTTTTTTTAAATTTTTTTATGTTCTAACTACGCTTTCGTAGATATTTAATGTCACAATAAGTAATCTTTCTAAACAAGTTCATAACATGAATCTTCTACGCACTGCTAAAATAATTTCAAACCACTTCCTATTCGATTTCTACAATATAGACTTAGACTATGTTATAAATCTGAAAATCTGTAGAATCACCGACGGCTTTCCAGAGTGACTTCCCATCAAGGTTAAATGATAAAAAAAAAATTATTGAAATTTCACTTTTTTTTTAAAATTGAAATTTTCAATTTTTTCGTAAAAAGGTAAAATTTCAAAATGTTGAAATTTCAATTTTTTTTAAATTTTTTTATGTTCTAACTACGCTTTCGTAGATATTTAATGTCACAATAAGTAATCTTTCTAAACAAGTTCATAACATGAAACTTCTACGCACTGCTAAAATAATTTCAAACCACTTCCTATTCGATTTCTACAATATAGACTTAGATTATGTTATAAATCTGAAAATCTGTAGAATCACCGACGGCTTTCCAGAGTGACTTCCCATCAAGGTTAAATGATAAAAAAAAAAATTAAAATTTCACTTTTTTTTTAAAATTGAAATTTTCAATTTTTTCGCAAAAAGGTAAAATTTCAAAATGTTGAAATTTCAATTTTTTTTAAAATTTTTTATGTTCTAACTACGCTTTCGTAGATATTTATTGTCACAATAAGTAATCTTTCTAAACAAGTTCATAACATGAATCTTCTACGCACTGCTAAAATAATTTCAAACCACTTCCTATTCGATTTCTACAATATAGACTTAGACTATGTTATAAATCTGAAAATCTGTAGAATCACCGACGGCTTTCCAGAGTGACTTCCCATCAAGGTTAAATGATAAAAAAAAAATTATTGAAATTTCACTTTTTTTTTAAAATTGAAATTTTCAATTTTTTCGTAAAAAGGTAAAATTTCAAAATGTTGAAATTTCAATTTTTTTTAAATTTTTTTATGTTCTAACTACGCTTTCGTAGATATTTAATGTCACAATAAGTAATCTTTCTAAACAAGTTCATAACATGAATCTTCTACGCACTGCTAAAATAATTTCAAACCACTTCCTATTCGATTTCTACAATATAGACTTAAACTATGTTATAAATCTGAAAATCTGTAGAATCACCGACGGCTTTCCAGAGTGACTTCCCATCAAGGTTAAATGATAAAAAAAAAATATTGAAATTTCACTTTATTTTTAAAAATTGAAATTTTCAATTTTTTCGTAAAAAGGTAAAATTTCAAAATGTTGAAATTTCAATTTTTTTTAAATTTTTTTATGTTCTAACTACGCTTTCGTAGATATTTAATGTCACAATAAGTAATCTTTCTAAACAAGTTCATAACATGAATCTTCTACGCACTGCTAAAATAATTTCAAACCACTTCCTATTCGATTTCTACAATATAGACTTAAACTATGTTATAAATCTGAAAATCTGTAGAATCACCGACGGCTTTCCAGAGTGACTTCCCATCAAGGTTAAATGATAAAAAAAAAATTATTGAAATTTCACTTTTTTTTTAAAATTGAAATTTTCAATTTTTTCGTAAAAAGGTAAAATTTCAAAATGTTGAAATTTCAATTTTTTTTAAATTTTTTTATGTTCTAACTACGCTTTCGTAGATATTTAATGTCACAATAAGTAATCTTTCTAAACAAGTTCATAACATGAATCTTCTACGCACTGCTAAAATAATTTCAAACCACTTCCTATTCGATTTCTACAATATAGACTTAAACTATGTTATAAATCTGAAAATCTGTAGAATCACCGACGGCTTTCCAGAGTGACTTCCCATCAAGGTTAAATGATAAAAAAAAAATATTGAAATTTCACTTTATTTTTAAAAATTGAAATTTTCAATTTTTTCGTAAAAAGGTAAAATTTCAAAATGTTGAAATTTCAATTTTTTTTTAAATTTTTTTATGTTCTAACTACGCTTTCGTAGATATTTAATGTCACAATAAGTAATCTTTCTAAACAAGTTCATAACATGAATCTTCTACGCACTGCTAAAATAATTTCAAACCACTTCCTATTCGATTTCTACAATATAGACTTAGACTATGTTATAAATCTGAAAATCTGTAGAATCACCGACGGCTTTCCAGAGTGACTTCCCATCAAGGTTAAATGATAAAAAAAAAATATTGAAATTTCACTTTATTTTTAAAAATTGAAATTTTCAATTTTTTCGTAAAAAGGTAAAATTTCAAAATGTTGAAATTTCAATTTTTTTTTAAATTTTTTTATGTTCTAACTACGCTTTCGTAGATATTTAATGTCACAATAAGTAATCTTTCTAAACAAGTTCATAACATGAATCTTCTACGCACTGCTAAAATAATTTCAAACCACTTCCTATTCGATTTCTACAATATAGACTTAGACTATGTTATAAATCTGAAAATCTGTAGAATCACCGGCGGCTTTCCAGAGTGACTTCCCATCAAGGTTAAATGAAAAAAAAAAAATTAAAATTTCACTTTTTTTTTAAAATTGAAATTTTCAATTTTTTCGTAAAAAGGTAAAATTTCAAAATGTTGAAATTTCAATTTTTTTTTAAATTTTTTATGTTCTAACTACGCTTTCGTAGATATTTAATGTCACAATAAGTAATCTTTCTAAACAAGTTCATAACATGAATCTTCTACGCACTGCTAAAATAATTTCAAACCACTTCCTATTCGATTTCTACAATATAGACTTAGACTATGTTATAAATCTGAAAATCTGTAGAATCACCGACGGCTTTCCAGAGTGACTTCCCATCAAGGTTAAATGATAAAAAAAAAATATTGAAATTTCACTTTATTTTTAAAAATTGAAATTTTCAATTTTTTCGTAAAAAGGTAAAATTTCAAAATGTTGAAATTTCAATTTTTTTTTAAATTTTTTTATGTTCTAACTACGCTTTCGTAGATATTTAATGTCACAATAAGTAATCTTTCTAAACAAGTTCATAACATGAATCTTCTACGCACTGCTAAAATAATTTCAAACCACTTCCTATTCGATTTCTACAATATAGACTTAGACTATGTTATAAATCTGAAAATCTGTAGAATCACCGACGGCTTTCCAGAGTGACTTCCCATCAAGGTTAAATGATAAAAAAAAAATTATTGAAATTTCACTTTTTTTTTAAAATTGAAATTTTCAATTTTTTCGTAAAAAGGTAAAATTTCAAAATGTTGAAATTTCAATTTTTTTTAAATTTTTTTATGTTCTAACTACGCTTTCGTAGATATTTAATGTCACAATAAGTAATCTTTCTAAACAAGTTCATAACATGAATCTTCTACGCACTGCTAAAATAATTTCAAACCACTTCCTATTCGATTTCTACAATATAGACTTAGACTATGTTATAAATCTGAAAATCTGTAGAATCACCGGCGGCTTTCCAGAGTGACTTCCCATCAAGGTTAAATGAAAAAAAAAAAATTAAAATTTCACTTTTTTTTTAAAATTGAAATTTTCAATTTTTTCGTAAAAAGGTAAAATTTCAAAATGTTGAAATTTCAATTTTTTTTTAAATTTTTTATGTTCTAACTACGCTTTCGTAGATATTTAATGTCACAATAAGTAATCTTTCTAAACAAGTTCATAACATGAATCTTCTACGCACTGCTAAAATAATTTCAAACCACTTCCTATTCGATTTCTACAATATAGACTTAGACTATGTTATAAATCTGAAAATCTGTAGAATCACCGACGGCTTTCCAGAGTGACTTCCCATCAAGGTTAAATGATAAAAAAAAAATATTGAAATTTCACTTTATTTTTAAAAATTGAAATTTTCAATTTTTTCGTAAAAAGGTAAAATTTCAAAATGTTGAAATTTCAATTTTTTTTTAAATTTTTTTATGTTCTAACTACGCTTTCGTAGATATTTAATGTCACAATAAGTAATCTTTCTAAACAAGTTCATAACATGAATCTTCTACGCACTGCTAAAATAATTTCAAACCACTTCCTATTCGATTTCTACAATATAGACTTAGACTATGTTATAAATCTGAAAATCTGTAGAATCACCGACGGCTTTCCAGAGTGACTTCCCATCAAGGTTAAATGATAAAAAAAAAATTATTGAAATTTCACTTTTTTTTTAAAATTGAAATTTTCAATTTTTTCGTAAAAAGGTAAAATTTCAAAATGTTGAAATTTCAATTTTTTTTAAATTTTTTTATGTTCTAACTACGCTTTCGTAGATATTTAATGTCACAATAAGTAATCTTTCTAAACAAGTTCATAACATGAATCTTCTACGCACTGCTAAAATAATTTCAAACCACTTCCTATTCGATTTCTACAATATAGACTTAAACTATGTTATAAATCTGAAAATCTGTAGAATCACCGACGGCTTTCCAGAGTGACTTCCCATCAAGGTTAAATGATAAAAAAAAAATATTGAAATTTCACTTTATTTTTAAAAATTGAAATTTTCAATTTTTTCGTAAAAAGGTAAAATTTCAAAATGTTGAAATTTCAATTTTTTTTAAATTTTTTTATGTTCTAACTACGCTTTCGTAGATATTTAATGTCACAATAAGTAATCTTTCTAAACAAGTTCATAACATGAATCTTCTACGCACTGCTAAAATAATTTCAAACCACTTCCTATTCGATTTCTACAATATAGACTTAAACTATGTTATAAATCTGAAAATCTGTAGAATCACCGACGGCTTTCCAGAGTGACTTCCCATCAAGGTTAAATGATAAAAAAAAAATTATTGAAATTTCACTTTTTTTTTAAAATTGAAATTTTCAATTTTTTCGTAAAAAGGTAAAATTTCAAAATGTTGAAATTTCAATTTTTTTTAAATTTTTTTATGTTCTAACTACGCTTTCGTAGATATTTAATGTCACAATAAGTAATCTTTCTAAACAAGTTCATAACATGAATCTTCTACGCACTGCTAAAATAATTTCAAACCACTTCCTATTCGATTTCTACAATATAGACTTAAACTATGTTATAAATCTGAAAATCTGTAGAATCACCGACGGCTTTCCAGAGTGACTTCCCATCAAGGTTAAATGATAAAAAAAAAATATTGAAATTTCACTTTATTTTTAAAAATTGAAATTTTCAATTTTTTCGTAAAAAGGTAAAATTTCAAAATGTTGAAATTTCAATTTTTTTTTAAATTTTTTTATGTTCTAACTACGCTTTCGTAGATATTTAATGTCACAATAAGTAATCTTTCTAAACAAGTTCATAACATGAATCTTCTACGCACTGCTAAAATAATTTCAAACCACTTCCTATTCGATTTCTACAATATAGACTTAGACTATGTTATAAATCTGAAAATCTGTAGAATCACCGACGGCTTTCCAGAGTGACTTCCCATCAAGGTTAAATGATAAAAAAAAAATATTGAAATTTCACTTTATTTTTAAAAATTGAAATTTTCAATTTTTTCGTAAAAAGGTAAAATTTCAAAATGTTGAAATTTCAATTTTTTTTTAAATTTTTTTATGTTCTAACTACGCTTTCGTAGATATTTAATGTCACAATAAGTAATCTTTCTAAACAAGTTCATAACATGAATCTTCTACGCACTGCTAAAATAATTTCAAACCACTTCCTATTCGATTTCTACAATATAGACTTAGACTATGTTATAAATCTGAAAATCTGTAGAATCACCGGCGGCTTTCCAGAGTGACTTCCCATCAAGGTTAAATGAAAAAAAAAAAATTAAAATTTCACTTTTTTTTTAAAATTGAAATTTTCAATTTTTTCGTAAAAAGGTAAAATTTCAAAATGTTGAAATTTCAATTTTTTTTTAAATTTTTTATGTTCTAACTACGCTTTCGTAGATATTTAATGTCACAATAAGTAATCTTTCTAAACAAGTTCATAACATGAATCTTCTACGCACTGCTAAAATAATTTCAAACCACTTCCTATTCGATTTCTACAATATAGACTTAGACTATGTTATAAATCTGAAAATCTGTAGAATCACCGACGGCTTTCCAGAGTGACTTCCCATCAAGGTTAAATGATAAAAAAAAAATATTGAAATTTCACTTTATTTTTAAAAATTGAAATTTTCAATTTTTTCGTAAAAAGGTAAAATTTCAAAATGTTGAAATTTCAATTTTTTTTTAAATTTTTTTATGTTCTAACTACGCTTTCGTAGATATTTAATGTCACAATAAGTAATCTTTCTAAACAAGTTCATAACATGAATCTTCTACGCACTGCTAAAATAATTTCAAACCACTTCCTATTCGATTTCTACAATATAGACTTAGACTATGTTATAAATCTGAAAATCTGTAGAATCACCGACGGCTTTCCAGAGTGACTTCCCATCAAGGTTAAATGATAAAAAAAAAATTATTGAAATTTCACTTTTTTTTTAAAATTGAAATTTTCAATTTTTTCGTAAAAAGGTAAAATTTCAAAATGTTGAAATTTCAATTTTTTTTAAATTTTTTTATGTTCTAACTACGCTTTCGTAGATATTTAATGTCACAATAAGTAATCTTTCTAAACAAGTTCATAACATGAATCTTCTACGCACTGCTAAAATAATTTCAAACCACTTCCTATTCGATTTCTACAATATAGACTTAGACTATGTTATAAATCTGAAAATCTGTAGAATCACCGGCGGCTTTCCAGAGTGACTTCCCATCAAGGTTAAATGAAAAAAAAAAAATTAAAATTTCACTTTTTTTTTAAAATTGAAATTTTCAATTTTTTCGTAAAAAGGTAAAATTTCAAAATGTTGAAATTTCAATTTTTTTTTAAATTTTTTATGTTCTAACTACGCTTTCGTAGATATTTAATGTCACAATAAGTAATCTTTCTAAACAAGTTCATAACATGAATCTTCTACGCACTGCTAAAATAATTTCAAACCACTTCCTATTCGATTTCTACAATATAGACTTAGACTATGTTATAAATCTGAAAATCTGTAGAATCACCGACGGCTTTCCAGAGTGACTTCCCATCAAGGTTAAATGATAAAAAAAAAATATTGAAATTTCACTTTATTTTTAAAAATTGAAATTTTCAATTTTTTCGTAAAAAGGTAAAATTTCAAAATGTTGAAATTTCAATTTTTTTTTAAATTTTTTTATGTTCTAACTACGCTTTCGTAGATATTTAATGTCACAATAAGTAATCTTTCTAAACAAGTTCATAACATGAATCTTCTACGCACTGCTAAAATAATTTCAAACCACTTCCTATTCGATTTCTACAATATAGACTTAAACTATGTTATAAATCTGAAAATCTGTAGAATCACCGGCGGCTTTCCAGAGTGACTTCCCATCAAGGTTAAATGATAAAAGAAAAAAATTAAAATTTCACTTTTTTTTTAAAATTGAAATTTTCAATTTTTTCGTAAAAAGGTAAAATTTCAAAATGTTGAAATTTCAATTTTTTTTTAAATTTTTTATGTTCTAACTACGCTTTCGTAGATATTTAATGTCACAATAAGTAATCTTTCTAAACAAGTTCATAACATGAATCTTCTACGCACTGCTAAAATAATTTCAAACCACTTCCTATTCGATTTCTACAATATAGACTTAGACTATGTTATAAATCTGAAAATCTGTAGAATCACCGACGGCTTTCCAGAGTGACTTCCCATCAAGGTTAAATGATAAAAAAAAAATATTGAAATTTCACTTTATTTTTAAAAATTGAAATTTTCAATTTTTTCGTAAAAAGGTAAAATTTCAAAATGTTGAAATTTCAATTTTTTTTTAAATTTTTTTATGTTCTAACTACGCTTTCGTAGATATTTAATGTCACAATAAGTAATCTTTCTAAACAAGTTCATAACATGAATCTTCTACGCACTGCTAAAATAATTTCAAACCACTTCCTATTCGATTTCTACAATATAGACTTAGACTATGTTATAAATCTGAAAATCTGTAGAATCACCGACGGCTTTCCAGAGTGACTTCCCATCAAGGTTAAATGATAAAAAAAAAATATTGAAATTTCACTTTATTTTTAAAAATTGAAATTTTCAATTTTTTCGTAAAAAGGTAAAATTTCAAAATGTTGAAATTTCAATTTTTTTTTAAATTTTTTTATGTTCTAACTACGCTTTCGTAGATATTTAATGTCACAATAAGTAATCTTTCTAAACAAGTTCATAACATGAATCTTCTACGCACTGCTAAAATAATTTCAAACCACTTCCTATTCGATTTCTACAATATAGACTTAGACTATGTTATAAATCTGAAAATCTGTAGAATCACCGACGGCTTTCCAGAGTGACTTCCCATCAAGGTTAAATGATAAAAAAAAAATTATTGAAATTTCACTTTTTTTTTAAAATTGAAATTTTCAATTTTTTCGTAAAAAGGTAAAATTTCAAAATGTTGAAATTTCAATTTTTTTTAAATTTTTTTATGTTCTAACTACGCTTTCGTAGATATTTAATGTCACAATAAGTAATCTTTCTAAACAAGTTCATAACATGAATCTTCTACGCACTGCTAAAATAATTTCAAACCACTTCCTATTCGATTTCTACAATATAGACTTAAACTATGTTATAAATCTGAAAATCTGTAGAATCACCGGCGGCTTTCCAGAGTGACTTCCCATCAAGGTTAAATGATAAAAGAAAAAAATTAAAATTTCACTTTTTTTTTAAAATTGAAATTTTCAATTTTTTCGTAAAAAGGTAAAATTTCAAAATGTTGAAATTTCAATTTTTTTTTAAATTTTTTATGTTCTAACTACGCTTTCGTAGATATTTAATGTCACAATAAGTAATCTTTCTAAACAAGTTCATAACATGAATCTTCTACGCACTGCTAAAATAATTTCAAACCACTTCCTATTCGATTTCTACAATATAGACTTAGACTATGTTATAAATCTGAAAATCTGTAGAATCACCGACGGCTTTCCAGAGTGACTTCCCATCAAGGTTAAATGATAAAAAAAAAATATTGAAATTTCACTTTATTTTTAAAAATTGAAATTTTCAATTTTTTCGTAAAAAGGTAAAATTTCAAAATGTTGAAATTTCAATTTTTTTTTAAATTTTTTATGTTCTAACTACGCTTTCGTAGATATTTAATGTCACAATAAGTAATCTTTCTAAACAAGTTCATAACATGAATCTTCTACGCACTGCTAAAATAATTTCAAACCACTTCCTATTCGATTTCTACAATATAGACTTAGACTATGTTATAAATCTGAAAATCTGTAGAATCACCGACGGCTTTCCAGAGTGACTTCCCATCAAGGTTAAATGATAAAAAAAAAATATTGAAATTTCACTTTATTTTTAAAAATTGAAATTTTCAATTTTTTCGTAAAAAGGTAAAATTTCAAAATGTTGAAATTTCAATTTTTTTTTAAATTTTTTTATGTTCTAACTACGCTTTCGTAGATATTTAATGTCACAATAAGTAATCTTTCTAAACAAGTTCATAACATGAATCTTCTACGCACTGCTAAAATAATTTCAAACCACTTCCTATTCGATTTCTACAATATAGACTTAGACTATGTTATAAATCTGAAAATCTGTAGAATCACCGGCGGCTTTCCAGAGTGACTTCCCATCAAGGTTAAATGATAAAAGAAAAAAATTAAAATTTCACTTTTTTTTTAAAATTGAAATTTTCAATTTTTTCGTAAAAAGGTAAAATTTCAAAATGTTGAAATTTCAATTTTTTTTTAAATTTTTTATGTTCTAACTACGCTTTCGTAGATATTTAATGTCACAATAAGTAATCTTTCTAAACAAGTTCATAACATGAATCTTCTACGCACTGCTAAAATAATTTCAAACCACTTCCTATTCGATTTCTACAATATAGACTTAGACTATGTTATAAATCTGAAAATCTGTAGAATCACCGGCGGCTTTCCAGAGTGACTTCCCATCAAGGTTAAATGATAAAAAAAAAATATTGAAATTTCACTTTATTTTTAAAAATTGAAATTTTCAATTTTTTCGTAAAAAGGTAAAATTTCAAAATGTTGAAATTTCAATTTTTTTTTAAATTTTTTATGTTCTAACTACGCTTTCGTAGATATTTAATGTCACAATAAGTAATCTTTCTAAACAAGTTCATAACATGAATCTTCTACGCACTGCTAAAATAATTTCAAACCACTTCCTATTCGATTTCTACAATATAGACTTAGACTATGTTATAAATCTGAAAATCTGTAGAATCACCGACGGCTTTCCAGAGTGACTTCCCATCAAGGTTAAATGATAAAAAAAAAATATTGAAATTTCACTTTATTTTTAAAAATTGAAATTTTCAATTTTTTCGTAAAAAGGTAAAATTTCAAAATGTTGAAATTTCAATTTTTTTTTAAATTTTTTTATGTTCTAACTACGCTTTCGTAGATATTTAATGTCACAATAAGTAATCTTTCTAAACAAGTTCATAACATGAATCTTCTACGCACTGCTAAAATAATTTCAAACCACTTCCTATTCGATTTCTACAATATAGACTTAGACTATGTTATAAATCTGAAAATCTGTAGAATCACCGGCGGCTTTCCAGAGTGACTTCCCATCAAGGTTAAATGATAAAAGAAAAAAATTAAAATTTCACTTTTTTTTTAAAATTGAAATTTTCAATTTTTTCGTAAAAAGGTAAAATTTCAAAATGTTGAAATTTCAATTTTTTTTTAAATTTTTTATGTTCTAACTACGCTTTCGTAGATATTTAATGTCACAATAAGTAATCTTTCTAAACAAGTTCATAACATGAATCTTCTACGCACTGCTAAAATAATTTCAAACCACTTCCTATTCGATTTCTACAATATAGACTTAGACTATGTTATAAATCTGAAAATCTGTAGAATCACCGGCGGCTTTCCAGAGTGACTTCCCATCAAGGTTAAATGAAAAAAAAAAAATTAAAATTTCACTTTTTTTTTAAAATTGAAATTTTCAATTTTTTCGTAAAAAGGTAAAATTTCAAAATGTTGAAATTTCAATTTTTTTTTAAATTTTTTATGTTCTAACTACGCTTTCGTAGATATTTAATGTCACAATAAGTAATCTTTCTAAACAAGTTCATAACATGAATCTTCTACGCACTGCTAAAATAATTTCAAACCACTTCCTATTCGATTTCTACAATATAGACTTAGACTATGTTATAAATCTGAAAATCTGTAGAATCACCGACGGCTTTCCAGAGTGACTTCCCATCAAGGTTAAATGATAAAAAAAAAATATTGAAATTTCACTTTATTTTTAAAAATTGAAATTTTCAATTTTTTCGTAAAAAGGTAAAATTTCAAAATGTTGAAATTTCAATTTTTTTTTAAATTTTTTATGTTCTAACTACGCTTTCGTAGATATTTAATGTCACAATAAGTAATCTTTCTAAACAAGTTCATAACATGAATCTTCTACGCACTGCTAAAATAATTTCAAACCACTTCCTATTCGATTTCTACAATATAGACTTAGACTATGTTATAAATCTGAAAATCTGTAGAATCACCGACGGCTTTCCAGAGTGACTTCCCATCAAGGTTAAATGATAAAAAAAAAAATATTGAAATTTCACTTTATTTTTAAAAATTGAAATTTTCAATTTTTTCGTAAAAAGGTAAAATTTCAAAATGTTGAAATTTCAATTTTTTTTTAAATTTTTTTATGTCCTAACTACGCTTTCGTAGATATTTAATGTCACAATAAGTAATCTTTCTAAACAAGTTCATAACATGAATCTTCTACGCACTGCTAAAATAATTTCAAACCACTTCCTATTCGATTTCTACAATATAGACTTAGACTATGTTATAAATCTGAAAATCTGTAGAATCACCGGCGGCTTTCCAGAGTGACTTCCCATCAAGGTAAAATGATAAAAAAAAAAAATTAAAATTTCACTTTTTTTTTAAAATTGAAATTTTCAATTTTTTCGTAAAAAGGTAAAATTTCAAAATGTTGAAATTTCAATTTTTTTTAAAATTTTTTATGTTCTAACTACGCTTTCGTAGATATTTAATGTCACAATAAGTAATCTTTCTAAACAAGTTCATAACATGAATCTTCTACGCACTGCTAAAATAATTTCAAACCACTTCCTATTCGATTTCTACAATATAGACTTAGACTATGTTATAAATCTGAAAATCTGTAGAATCACCGGCGGCTTTCCAGAGTGACTTCCCATCAAGATTAAATGAAAAAAAAAAAATTAAAATTTCACTTTTTTTTTAAAATTGAAATTTTCAATTTTTTCGTAAAAAGGTAAAATTTCAAAATGTTGAAATTTCAATTTTTTTTTAAATTTTTTATGTTCTAACTACGCTTTCGTAGATATTTAATGTCACAATAAGTAATCTTTCTAAACAAGTTCATAACATGAATCTTCTACGCACTGCTAAAATAATTTCAAACCACTTCCTATTCGATTTCTACAATATAGACTTAGACTATGTTATAAATCTGAAAATCTGTAGAATCACCGACGGCTTTCCAGAGTGACTTCCCATCAAGGTTAAATGATAAAAAAAAAATTATTGAAATTTCACTTTTTTTAAAAAATTGAAATTTTCAATTTTTTCGTAAAAAGGTAAAATTTCAAAATGTGGAAATTTCAATTTTTTTTTAAATTTTTTTATGTTCTAACTACGCTTTCGTAGATATTTAATGTCACAATAAGTAATCTTTCTAAACAAGTTCATAACATGAATCTTCTACGCACTGCTAAAATAATTTCAAACCACTTCCTATTCGATTTCTACAATATAGACGACTATGTTATAAATCTGAAAATCTGTAGAATCACCGACGGCTTTCCAGAGTAACTTCCCATCAAGGTTAAATGATAAAAAAAAAATTATTGAAATTTCACTTTTTTTTAAAATTGAAATTTTCATTTTTTTCGTAAAAAGGTAAAATTTCAAAATGTTGAAATTTCAATTTTTTTTAAATTTTTTTATGTTCTAACTACGCTTTCGTAGATATTTAATGTCACAATAAGTAATCTTTCTAAACAAGTTCATAACATGAATCTTCTACGCACTGCTAAAATAATTTCAAACCACTTCCTATTCGATTTCTACAATATAGACTTAGACTATGTTATAAATCTGAAAATCTGTAGAATCACCGACGGCTTTCCAGAGTGACTTCCCATCAAGGTTAAATGATAAAAAAAAAATTATTGAAATTTCACTTTTTTTTTAAAATTGAAATTTTCAATTTTTTCGTAAAAAGGTAAAATTTCAAAATGTTGAAATTTCAATTTTTTTTAAATTTTTTTATGTTCTAACTACGCTTTCGTAGATATTTAATGTCACAATAAGTAATCTTTCTAAACAAGTTCATAACATGAAACTTCTACGCACTGCTAAAATAATTTCAAACCACTTCCTATTCGATTTCTACAATATAGACTTAGATTATGTTATAAATCTGAAAATCTGTAGAATCACCGACGGCTTTCCAGAGTGACTTCCCATCAAGGTTAAATGATAAAAAAAAAAAATTAAAATTTCACTTTTTTTTTAAAATTGAAATTTTCAATTTTTTCGCAAAAAGGTAAAATTTCAAAATGTTGAAATTTCAATTTTTTTTAAAATTTTTTATGTTCTAACTACGCTTTCGTAGATATTTAATGTCACAATAAGTAATCTTTCTAAACAAGTTCATAACATGAATCTTCTACGCACTGCTAAAATAATTTCAAACCACTTCCTATTCGATTTCTACAATATAGACTTAGACTATGTTATAAATCTGAAAATCTGTAGAATCACCGACGGCTTTCCAGAGTGACTTCCCATCAAGGTTAAATGATAAAAAAAAAATTATTGAAATTTCACTTTTTTTTTAAAATTGAAATTTTCAATTTTTTCGTAAAAAGGTAAAATTTCAAAATGTTGAAATTTCAATTTTTTTTTAAATTTTTTATGTTCTAACTACGCTTTCGTAGATATTTAATGTCACAATAAGTAATCTTTCTAAACAAGTTCATAACATGAATCTTCTACGCACTGCTAAAATAATTTCAAACCACTTCCTATTCGATTTCTACAATATAGACTTAAACTATGTTATAAATCTGAAAATCTGTAGAATCACCGGCGGCTTTCCAGAGTGACTTCCCATCAAGGTTAAATGATAAAAGAAAAAAATTAAAATTTCACTTTTTTTTTAAAATTGAAATTTTCAATTTTTTCGTAAAAAGGTAAAATTTCAAAATGTTGAAATTTCAATTTTTTTTTAAATTTTTTATGTTCTAACTACGCTTTCGTAGATATTTAATGTCACAATAAGTAATCTTTCTAAACAAGTTCATAACATGAATCTTCTACGCACTGCTAAAATAATTTCAAACCACTTCCTATTCGATTTCTACAATATAGACTTAGACTATGTTATAAATCTGAAAATCTGTAGAATCACCGACGGCTTTCCAGAGTGACTTCCCATCAAGGTTAAATGATAAAAAAAAAATATTGAAATTTCACTTTATTTTTAAAAATTGAAATTTTCAATTTTTTCGTAAAAAGGTAAAATTTCAAAATGTTGAAATTTCAATTTTTTTTTAAATTTTTTATGTTCTAACTACGCTTTCGTAGATATTTAATGTCACAATAAGTAATCTTTCTAAACAAGTTCATAACATGAATCTTCTACGCACTGCTAAAATAATTTCAAACCACTTCCTATTCGATTTCTACAATATAGACTTAGACTATGTTATAAATCTGAAAATCTGTAGAATCACCGACGGCTTTCCAGAGTGACTTCCCATCAAGGTTAAATGATAAAAAAAAAATATTGAAATTTCACTTTATTTTTAAAAATTGAAATTTTCAATTTTTTCGTAAAAAGGTAAAATTTCAAAATGTTGAAATTTCAATTTTTTTTTAAATTTTTTTATGTTCTAACTACGCTTTCGTAGATATTTAATGTCACAATAAGTAATCTTTCTAAACAAGTTCATAACATGAATCTTCTACGCACTGCTAAAATAATTTCAAACCACTTCCTATTCGATTTCTACAATATAGACTTAGACTATGTTATAAATCTGAAAATCTGTAGAATCACCGGCGGCTTTCCAGAGTGACTTCCCATCAAGGTTAAATGATAAAAGAAAAAAATTAAAATTTCACTTTTTTTTTAAAATTGAAATTTTCAATTTTTTCGTAAAAAGGTAAAATTTCAAAATGTTGAAATTTCAATTTTTTTTTAAATTTTTTATGTTCTAACTACGCTTTCGTAGATATTTAATGTCACAATAAGTAATCTTTCTAAACAAGTTCATAACATGAATCTTCTACGCACTGCTAAAATAATTTCAAACCACTTCCTATTCGATTTCTACAATATAGACTTAGACTATGTTATAAATCTGAAAATCTGTAGAATCACCGGCGGCTTTCCAGAGTGACTTCCCATCAAGGTTAAATGAAAAAAAAAAAATTAAAATTTCACTTTTTTTTTAAAATTGAAATTTTCAATTTTTTCGTAAAAAGGTAAAATTTCAAAATGTTGAAATTTCAATTTTTTTTTAAATTTTTTATGTTCTAACTACGCTTTCGTAGATATTTAATGTCACAATAAGTAATCTTTCTAAACAAGTTCATAACATGAATCTTCTACGCACTGCTAAAATAATTTCAAACCACTTCCTATTCGATTTCTACAATATAGACTTAGACTATGTTATAAATCTGAAAATCTGTAGAATCACCGACGGCTTTCCAGAGTGACTTCCCATCAAGGTTAAATGATAAAAAAAAAATATTGAAATTTCACTTTATTTTTAAAAATTGAAATTTTCAATTTTTTCGTAAAAAGGTAAAATTTCAAAATGTTGAAATTTCAATTTTTTTTTAAATTTTTTATGTTCTAACTACGCTTTCGTAGATATTTAATGTCACAATAAGTAATCTTTCTAAACAAGTTCATAACATGAATCTTCTACGCACTGCTAAAATAATTTCAAACCACTTCCTATTCGATTTCTACAATATAGACTTAGACTATGTTATAAATCTGAAAATCTGTAGAATCACCGACGGCTTTCCAGAGTGACTTCCCATCAAGGTTAAATGATAAAAAAAAAAATATTGAAATTTCACTTTATTTTTAAAAATTGAAATTTTCAATTTTTTCGTAAAAAGGTAAAATTTCAAAATGTTGAAATTTCAATTTTTTTTTAAATTTTTTTATGTCCTAACTACGCTTTCGTAGATATTTAATGTCACAATAAGTAATCTTTCTAAACAAGTTCATAACATGAATCTTCTACGCACTGCTAAAATAATTTCAAACCACTTCCTATTCGATTTCTACAATATAGACTTAGACTATGTTATAAATCTGAAAATCTGTAGAATCACCGGCGGCTTTCCAGAGTGACTTCCCATCAAGGTAAAATGATAAAAAAAAAAAATTAAAATTTCACTTTTTTTTTAAAATTGAAATTTTCAATTTTTTCGTAAAAAGGTAAAATTTCAAAATGTTGAAATTTCAATTTTTTTTAAAATTTTTTATGTTCTAACTACGCTTTCGTAGATATTTAATGTCACAATAAGTAATCTTTCTAAACAAGTTCATAACATGAATCTTCTACGCACTGCTAAAATAATTTCAAACCACTTCCTATTCGATTTCTACAATATAGACTTAGACTATGTTATAAATCTGAAAATCTGTAGAATCACCGGCGGCTTTCCAGAGTGACTTCCCATCAAGATTAAATGAAAAAAAAAAAATTAAAATTTCACTTTTTTTTTAAAATTGAAATTTTCAATTTTTTCGTAAAAAGGTAAAATTTCAAAATGTTGAAATTTCAATTTTTTTTTAAATTTTTTATGTTCTAACTACGCTTTCGTAGATATTTAATGTCACAATAAGTAATCTTTCTAAACAAGTTCATAACATGAATCTTCTACGCACTGCTAAAATAATTTCAAACCACTTCCTATTCGATTTCTACAATATAGACTTAGACTATGTTATAAATCTGAAAATCTGTAGAATCACCGACGGCTTTCCAGAGTGACTTCCCATCAAGGTTAAATGATAAAAAAAAAATTATTGAAATTTCACTTTTTTTAAAAAATTGAAATTTTCAATTTTTTCGTAAAAAGGTAAAATTTCAAAATGTGGAAATTTCAATTTTTTTTTAAATTTTTTTATGTTCTAACTACGCTTTCGTAGATATTTAATGTCACAATAAGTAATCTTTCTAAACAAGTTCATAACATGAATCTTCTACGCACTGCTAAAATAATTTCAAACCACTTCCTATTCGATTTCTACAATATAGACGACTATGTTATAAATCTGAAAATCTGTAGAATCACCGACGGCTTTCCAGAGTAACTTCCCATCAAGGTTAAATGATAAAAAAAAAATTATTGAAATTTCACTTTTTTTTAAAATTGAAATTTTCATTTTTTTCGTAAAAAGGTAAAATTTCAAAATGTTGAAATTTCAATTTTTTTTAAATTTTTTTATGTTCTAACTACGCTTTCGTAGATATTTAATGTCACAATAAGTAATCTTTCTAAACAAGTTCATAACATGAATCTTCTACGCACTGCTAAAATAATTTCAAACCACTTCCTATTCGATTTCTACAATATAGACTTAGACTATGTTATAAATCTGAAAATCTGTAGAATCACCGACGGCTTTCCAGAGTGACTTCCCATCAAGGTTAAATGATAAAAAAAAAATTATTGAAATTTCACTTTTTTTTTAAAATTGAAATTTTCAATTTTTTCGTAAAAAGGTAAAATTTCAAAATGTTGAAATTTCAATTTTTTTTAAATTTTTTTATGTTCTAACTACGCTTTCGTAGATATTTAATGTCACAATAAGTAATCTTTCTAAACAAGTTCATAACATGAAACTTCTACGCACTGCTAAAATAATTTCAAACCACTTCCTATTCGATTTCTACAATATAGACTTAGATTATGTTATAAATCTGAAAATCTGTAGAATCACCGACGGCTTTCCAGAGTGACTTCCCATCAAGGTTAAATGATAAAAAAAAAAAATTAAAATTTCACTTTTTTTTTAAAATTGAAATTTTCAATTTTTTCGCAAAAAGGTAAAATTTCAAAATGTTGAAATTTCAATTTTTTTTAAAATTTTTTATGTTCTAACTACGCTTTCGTAGATATTTAATGTCACAATAAGTAATCTTTCTAAACAAGTTCATAACATGAATCTTCTACGCACTGCTAAAATAATTTCAAACCACTTCCTATTCGATTTCTACAATATAGACTTAGACTATGTTATAAATCTGAAAATCTGTAGAATCACCGACGGCTTTCCAGAGTGACTTCCCATCAAGGTTAAATGATAAAAAAAAAATTATTGAAATTTCACTTTTTTTTTAAAATTAAAATTTTCATTTTTTTCGTAAAAAGGTAAAATTTCAAAATGTTGAAATTTCAATTTTTTTTAAATTTTTTTATGTTCTAACTACGCTTTCGTAGATATTTAATGTCACAATAAGTAATCTTTCTAAACAAGTTCATAACATGAAACTTCTACGCACTGCTAAAATAATTTCAAACCACTTCCTATTCGATTTCTACAATATAGACTTAGATTATGTTATAAATCTGAAAATCTGTAGAATCACCGACGGCTTTCCAGAGTGACTTCCCATCAAGGTTAAATGATAAAAAAAAAAAATTAAAATTTCACTTTTTTTTTAAAATTGAAATTTTCAATTTTTTCGTAAAAAGGTAAAATTTCAAAATGTTGAAATTTCAATTTTTTTTTAAATTTTTTATGTTCTAACTACGCTTTCGTAGATATTTAATGTCACAATAAGTAATCTTTCTAAACAAGTTCATAACATGAATCTTCTACGCACTGCTAAAATAATTTCAAACCACTTCCTATTCGATTTCTACAATATAGACGACTATGTTATAAATCTGAAAATCTGTAGAATCACCGACGGCTTTCCAGAGTGACTTCCCATCAAGGTTAAATGATAAAAAAAAAATTATTGAAATTTCACTTTTTTTTAAAATTGAAATTTTCAATTTTTTCGTAAAAAGGTAAAATTTCAAAATGTTGAAATTTCAATTTTTTTTTAAATTTTTTTATGTTCTAACTACGCTTTCGTAGATATTTAATGTCACAATAAGTAATCTTTCTAAACAAGTTCATAACATGAATCTTCTACGCACTGCTAAAATAATTTCAAACCACTTCCTATTCGATTTCTACAATATAGACTTAGATTATGTTATAAATCTGAAAATCTGTAGAATCACCGACGGCTTTCCAGAGTGACTTCCCATCAAGGTTAAATGATAAAAAAAAAAAATTAAAATTTCACTTTTTTTTTAAAATTGAAATTTTCAATTTTTTCGTAAAAAGGTAAAATTTCAAAATGTTGAAATTTCAATTTTTTTTTAAATTTTTTTATGTTCTAACTACGCTTTCGTAGATATTTAATGTCACAATAAGTAATCTTTCTAAACAAGTTCATAACATGAATCTTCTACGCACTGCTAAAATAATTTCAAACCACTTCCTATTCGATTTCTACAATATAGACTTAGACTATGTTATAAATCTGAAAATCTGTAGAATCACCGGCGGCTTTCCAGAGTGACTTCCCATCAAGGTTAAATGATAAAAGAAAAAAATTAAAATTTCACTTTTTTTTAAAATTGAAATTTTCAATTTTTTCGTAAAAAGGTAAAATTTCAAAATGTTGAAATTTCAATTTTTTTTTAAATTTTTTATGTTCTAACTACGCTTTCGTAGATATTTAATGTCACAATAAGTAATCTTTCTAAACAAGTTCATAACATGAATCTTCTACGCACTGCTAAAATAATTTCAAACCACTTCCTATTCGATTTCTACAATATAGACTTAGACTATGTTATAAATCTGAAAATCTGTAGAATCACCGGCGGCTTTCCAGAGTGACTTCCCATCAAGGTTAAATGAAAAAAAAAAAATTAAAATTTCACTTTTTTTTTAAAATTGAAATTTTCAATTTTTTCGTAAAAAGGTAAAATTTCAAAATGTTGAAATTTCAATTTTTTTTTAAATTTTTTATGTTCTAACTACGCTTTCGTAGATATTTAATGTCACAATAAGTAATCTTTCTAAACAAGTTCATAACATGAATCTTCTACGCACTGCTAAAATAATTTCAAACCACTTCCTATTCGATTTCTACAATATAGACTTAGACTATGTTATAAATCTGAAAATCTGTAGAATCACCGACGGCTTTCCAGAGTGACTTCCCATCAAGGTTAAATGATAAAAAAAAAATTATTGAAATTTCACTTTTTTTAAAAAATTGAAATTTTCAATTTTTTCGTAAAAAGGTAAAATTTCAAAATGTTGAAATTTCAATTTTTTTTTAAATTTTTTTATGTTCTAACTACGCTTTCGTAGATATTTAATGTCACAATAAGTAATCTTTCTAAACAAGTTCATAACATGAATCTTCTACGCACTGCTAAAATAATTTCAAACCACTTCCTATTCGATTTCTACAATATAGACGACTATGTTATAAATCTGAAAATCTGTAGAATCACCGACGGCTTTCCAGAGTGACTTCCCATCAAGGTTAAATGATAAAAAAAAAATTATTGAAATTTCACTTTTTTTTAAAATTGAAATTTTCATTTTTTTCGTAAAAAGGTAAAATTTCAAAATGTTGAAATTTCAATTTTTTTTAAATTTTTTTATGTTCTAACTACGCTTTCGTAGATATTTAATGTCACAATAAGTAATCTTTCTAAACAAGTTCATAACATGAATCTTCTACGCACTGCTAAAATAATTTCAAACCACTTCCTATTCGATTTCTACAATATAGACTTAGACTATGTTATAAATCTGAAAATCTGTAGAATCACCGACGGCTTTCCAGAGTGACTTCCCATCAAGGTTAAATGATAAAAAAAAAATTATTGAAATTTCACTTTTTTTTTAAAATTGAAATTTTCATTTTTTTCGTAAAAAGGTAAAATTTCAAAATGTTGAAATTTCAATTTTTTTTAAATTTTTTTATGTTCTAACTACGCTTTCGTAGATATTTAATGTCACAATAAGTAATCTTTCTAAACAAGTTCATAACATGAAACTTCTACGCACTGCTAAAATAATTTCAAACCACTTCCTATTCGATTTCTACAATATAGACTTAGATTATGTTATAAATCTGAAAATCTGTAGAATCACCGACGGCTTTCCAGAGTGACTTCCCATCAAGGTTAAATGATAAAAAAAAAAAATTAAAATTTCACTTTTTTTTTAAAATTGAAATTTTCAATTTTTTCGTAAAAAGGTAAAATTTCAAAATGTTGAAATTTCAATTTTTTTTTAAATTTTTTATGTTCTAACTACGCTTTCGTAGATATTTAATGTCACAATAAGTAATCTTTCTAAACAAGTTCATAACATGAATCTTCTACGCACTGCTAAAATAATTTCAAACCACTTCCTATTCGATTTCTACAATATAGACTTAGATTATGTTATAAATCTGAAAATCTGTAGAATCACCGACGGCTTTCCAGAGTGACTTCCCATCAAGGTTAAATGATAAAAGAAAAAAATTAAAATTTCACTTTTTTTTTAAAATTGAAATTTTCAATTTTTTCGTAAAAAGGTAAAATTTCAAAATGTTGAAATTTCAATTTTTTTTTAAATTTTTTATGTTCTAACTACGCTTTCGTAGATATTTAATGTCACAATAAGTAATCTTTCTAAACAAGTTCATAACATGAATCTTCTACGCACTGCTAAAATAATTTCAAACCACTTCCTATTCGATTTCTACAATATAGACTTAGATTATGTTATAAATCTGAAAATCTGTAGAATCACCGACGGCTTTCCAGAGTGACTTCCCATCAAGGTTAAATGATAAAAAAAAAAATTAAAATTTCACTTTTTTTTAAAAATTGAAATTTTCAATTTTTTCGTAAAAAGGTAAAATTTCAAAATGTTGAAATTTCAATTTTTTTTTAAATTTTTTTATGTTCTAACTACGCTTTCGTAGATATTTAATGTCACAATAAGTAATCTTTCTAAACAAGTTCATAACATGAATCTTCTACGCACTGCTAAAATAATTTCAAACCACTTCCTATTCGATTTCTACAATATAGACTTAGACTATGTTATAAATCTGAAAATCTGTAGAATCACCGACGGCTTTCCAGAGTGACTTCCCATCAAGGTTAAATGATAAAAAAAAATTATTGAAATTTCACTTTTTTTTTAAAATTGAAATTTTCAATTTTTTCGTAAAAAGGTAAAATTTCAAAATGTTGAAATTTCAATTTTTTTTAAATTTTTTTATGTTCTAACTACGCTTTCGTAGATATTTAATGTCACAATAAGTAATCTTTCTAAACAAGTTCATAACATGAATCTTCTACGCACTGCTAAAATAATTTCAAACCACTTCCTATTCGATTTCTACAATATAGACTTAAACTATGTTATAAATCTGAAAATCTGTAGAATCACCGGCGGCTTTCCAGAGTGACTTCCCATCAAGGTTAAATGATAAAAGAAAAAAATTAAAATTTCACTTTTTTTTTAAAATTGAAATTTTCAATTTTTTCGTAAAAAGGTAAAATTTCAAAATGTTGAAATTTCAATTTTTTTTTAAATTTTTTATGTTCTAACTACGCTTTCGTAGATATTTAATGTCACAATAAGTAATCTTTCTAAACAAGTTCATAACATGAATCTTCTACGCACTGCTAAAATAATTTCAAACCACTTCCTATTCGATTTCTACAATATAGACTTAGATTATGTTATAAATCTGAAAATCTGTAGAATCACCGACGGCTTTCCAGAGTGACTTCCCATCAAGGTTAAATGATAAAAAAAAATTATTGAAATTTCACTTTTTTTTTAAAATTGAAATTTTCAATTTTTTCGTAAAAAGGTAAAATTTCAAAATGTTGAAATTTCAATTTTTTTTTAAATTTTTTATGTTCTAACTACGCTTTCGTAGATATTTAATGTCACAATAAGTAATCTTTCTAAACAAGTTCATAACATGAATCTTCTACGCACTGCTAAAATAATTTCAAACCACTTCCTATTCGATTTCTACAATATAGACTTAGACTATGTTATAAATCTGAAAATCTGTAGAATCACCGACGGCTTTCCAGAGTGACTTCCCATCAAGGTTAAATGATAAAAAAAAAATTATTGAAATTTCACTTTTTTTTTAAAATTGAAATTTTCAATTTTTTCGTAAAAAAGTAAAATTTCAAAATGTTGAAATTTCAATTTTTTTTAAATTTTTTATGTTCTAACTACGCTTTCGTAGATATTTAATGTCACAATAAGTAATCTTTCTAAACAAGTTCATAACATGAATCTTCTACGCACTGCTAAAATAATTTCAAACCACTTCCTATTCGATTTCTACAATATAGACTTAGATTATGTTATAAATCTGAAAATCTGTAGAATCACCGACGGCTTTCCAGAGTGACTTCCCATCAAGGTTAAATGATAAAAAAAAAATTATTGAAATTTCACTTTTTTTTTAAAATTGAAATTTTCAATTTTTTCGTAAAAAGGTAAAATTTCAAAATGTTGAAATTTCAATTTTTTTTTAAATTTTTTATGTTCTAACTACGCTTTCGTAGATATTTAATGTCACAATAAGTAATCTTTCTAAACAAGTTCATAACATGAATCTTCTACGCACTGCTAAAATAATTT
The DNA here is from genome assembly GCA_949768715.1 of Dascillus cervinus. Taxonomy (NCBI): domain Eukaryota; kingdom Metazoa; phylum Arthropoda; class Insecta; order Coleoptera; family Dascillidae; genus Dascillus; species Dascillus cervinus. Next base: position 130,750 of record OX458316.1, read on the forward strand.
CAAACCACTTCCTATTCGATTTCTACAATATAGACTTAGACTATGTTATAAATCTGAAAATCTGTAGAATCACCGACGGCTTTCCAGAGTGACTTCCCATCAAGGTTAAATGATAAAAAAAAAATTATTGAAATTTCACTTTTTTTTTAAAATTGAAATTTTCAATTTTTTCGTAAAAAGGTAAAATTTCAAAATGTTGAAATTTCAATTTTTTTTTAAATTTTTTTATGTTCTAACTACGCTTTCGTAGATATTTAATGTCACAATAAGTAATCTTTCTAAACAAGTTCATAACATGAATCTTCTACGCACTGCTAAAATAATTTCAAACCACTTCCTATTCGATTTCTACAATATAGACTTAGACTATGTTATAAATCTGAAAATCTGTAGAATCACCGACGGCTTTCCAGAGTGACTTCCCATCAAGGTTAAATGATAAAAAAAAATTATTGAAATTTCACTTTTTTTTTAAAATTGAAATTTTCAATTTTTTCGTAAAAAGGTAAAATTTCAAAATGTTGAAATTTCAATTTTTTTTAAATTTTTTTATGTTCTAACTACGCTTTCGTAGATATTTAATGTCACAATAAGTAATCTTTCTAAACAAGTTCATAACATGAATCTTCTACGCACTGCTAAAATAATTTCAAACCACTTCCTATTCGATTTCTACAATATAGACTTAAACTATGTTATAAATCTGAAAATCTGTAGAATCACCGGCGGCTTTCCAGAGTGACTTCCCATCAAGGTTAAATGATAAAAGAAAAAAATTAAAATTTCACTTTTTTTTTAAAATTGAAATTTTCAATTTTTTCGTAAAAAGGTAAAATTTCAAAATGTTGAAATTTCAATTTTTTTTTAAATTTTTTATGTTCTAACTACGCTTTCGTAGATATTTAATGTCACAATAAGTAATCTTTCTAAACAAGTTCATAACATGAATCTTCTACGCACTGCTAAAATAATTTCAAACCACTTCCTATTCGATTTCTACAATATAGACTTAGATTATGTTATAAATCTGAAAATCTGTAGAATCACCGACGGCTTTCCAGAGTGACTTCCCATCAAGGTTAAATGATAAAAAAAAATTATTGAAATTTCACTTTTTTTTTAAAATTGAAATTTTCAATTTTTTCGTAAAAAGGTAAAATTTCAAAATGTTGAAATTTCAATTTTTTTTTAAATTTTTTATGTTCTAACTACGCTTTCGTAGATATTTAATGTCACAATAAGTAATCTTTCTAAACAAGTTCATAACATGAATCTTCTACGCACTGCTAAAATAATTTCAAACCACTTCCTATTCGATTTCTACAATATAGACTTAGACTATGTTATAAATCTGAAAATCTGTAGAATCACCGACGGCTTTCCAGAGTGACTTCCCATCAAGGTTAAATGATAAAAAAAAAATTATTGAAATTTCACTTTTTTTTTAAAATTGAAATTTTCAATTTTTTCGTAAAAAAGTAAAATTTCAAAATGTTGAAATTTCAATTTTTTTTAAATTTTTTATGTTCTAACTACGCTTTCGTAGATATTTAATGTCACAATAAGTAATCTTTCTAAACAAGTTCATAACATGAATCTTCTACGCACTGCTAAAATAATTTCAAACCACTTCCTATTCGATTTCTACAATATAGACTTAGATTATGTTATAAATCTGAAAATCTGTAGAATCACCGACGGCTTTCCAGAGTGACTTCCCATCAAGGTTAAATGATAAAAAAAAAATTATTGAAATTTCACTTTTTTTTTAAAATTGAAATTTTCAATTTTTTCGTAAAAAGGTAAAATTTCAAAATGTTGAAATTTCAATTTTTTTTTAAATTTTTTATGTTCTAACTACGCTTTCGTAGATATTTAATGTCACAATAAGTAATCTTTCTAAACAAGTTCATAACATGAATCTTCTACGCACTGCTAAAATAATTTCAAACCACTTCCTATTCGATTTCTACAATATAGACTTAGACTATGTTATAAATCTGAAAATCTGTAGAATCACCGACGGCTTTCCAGAGTGACTTCCCATCAAGGTTAAATGATAAAAAAAAAATTATTGAAATTTCACTTTTTTTTTAAAATTGAAATTTTCAATTTTTTCGTAAAAAGGTAAAATTTCAAAATGTTGAAATTTCAATTTTTTTTTACATTTTTTTATGTTCTAACTACGCTTTCGTAGATATTTAATGTCACAATAAGTAATCTTTCTAAACAAGTTCATAACATGAATCTTCTACGCACTGCTAAAATAATTTCAAACCACTTCCTATTCGATTTCTACAATATAGACTTATACTATGTTATAAATCTGAAAATCTGTAGAATCACCGACGGCTTTCCAGAGTGACTTCCCATCAAGGTTAAATGATAAAAAAAAAATTATTGAAATTTCACTTTTTTTTAAAAATTGAAATTTTCAATTTTTTCGTAAAAAGGTAAAATTTCAAAATGTTGAAATTTCAATTTTTTTTAAATTTTTTTATGTTCTAACTACGCTTTCGTAGATATTTAATGTCACAATAAGTAATCTTTCTAAACAAGTTCATAACATGAATCTTCTACGCACTGCTAAAATAATTTCAAACCACTTCCAATTCGATTTCTACAATATAGACTTAGATTATGTTATAAATCTGAAAATCTGTAGAATCACCGACGGCTTTCCAGAGTGACTTCCCATCAAGGTTAAATGATAAAAAAAAAATATTAAAATTTCACTTTTTTTTTAAAATTGAAATTTTCAATTTTTTCGTAAAAAGGTAAAATTTCAAAATGTTGAAATTTCAATTTTTTTTAAATTTTTTTTATGTTCTAACTACGCTTTCGTAGATATTTAATGTCACAATAAGTAATCTTTCTAAACAAGTTCATAACATGAATCTTCTACGCACTGCTAAAATAATTTGAAACCACTTCCTATTCGATTTCTACAATATAGACTTAGATTATGTTATAAATCTGAAAATCTGTAGAATCACCGACGGCTTTCCAGAGTGACTTCCCATCAAGGTTAAATGATAAAAAAAAAAAATTAAAATTTCACTTTTTTTTTAAAATTGAAATTTTCAATTTTTTCGTAAAAAGGTAAAATTTCAAAATGTTGAAATTTCAATTTTTTTTTAAATTTTTTATGTTCTAACTACGCTTTCGTAGATATTTAATGTCACAATAAGTAATCTTTCTAAACAAGTTCATAACATGAATCTTCTACGCACTGCTAAAATAATTTCAAACCACTTCCTATTCGATTTCTACAATATAGACTTAGACTATGTTATAAATCTGAAAATCTGTAGAATCACCGACGGCTTTCCAGAGTGACTTCCCATCAAGGTTAAATGATAAAAAAAAAATATTGAAATTTCACTTTATTTTTAAAAATTGAAATTTTCAATTTTTTCGTAAAAAGGTAAAATTTCAAAATGTTGAAATTTCACTTTTTTTTTAAAATTGAAAGTTTCAATTTTTTCGTAAAAAGGTAAAATTTCAAAATGTTGAAATTTCAATTTTTTTTTAAATTTTTTATGTTCTAACTACGCTTTCGTAGATATTTAATGTCACAATAAGTAATCTTTCTAAACAAGTTCATAACATGAATCTTCTACGCACTGCTAAAATAATTTCAAACCACTTCCTATTCGATTTCTACAATATAGACTTAGACTATGTTATAAATCTGAAAATCTGTAGAATCACCGACGGCTTTCCAGAGTGACTTCCCATCAAGGTTAAATGATAAAAAAAAAATTATTGAAATTTCACTTTTTTTTTAAAATTGAAATTTTCAATTTTTTCGTAGAAAGGTAAAATTTCAAAATGTTGAAATTTCAATTTTTTTTTAAATTTTTTTATGTTCTAACTACGCTTTCGTAGATATTTAATGTCACAATAAGTAATCTTTCTAAACAAGTTCATAACATGAATCTTCTACGCACTGCTAAAATAATTTCAAACCACTTCCTATTCGATTTCTACAATATAGACTTAGACTATGTTATAAATCTGAAAATCTGTAGAATCACCGACGGCTTTCCAGAGTGACTTCCCATCAAGGTTAAATGATAAAAAAAAAATTATTGAAATTTCACTTTTTTTTTAAAATTGAAATTTTCAATTTTTTCGTAAAAAGGTAAAATTTCAAAATGTTGAAATTTCAATTTTTTTTAAATTTTTTTATGTTCTAACTACGCTTTCGTAGATATTTAATGTCACAATAAGTAATCTTTCTAAACAAGTTCATAACATGAATCTTCTACGCACTGCTAAAATAATTTCAAACCACTTCCTATTCGATTTCTACAATATAGACTTAGACTATGTTATAAATCTGAAAATCTGTAGAATCACCGACGGCTTTCCAGAGTGACTTCCCATCAAGGTTAAATGATAAAAAAAAATTATTGATAATAATAATGCTTTTACTATACACAGTACCGAAAAGTGTGATTTTTTGTTTCTTATCAGAATTTGAATTATAAATGTTGCATTCTAGCTTAACATTAGATTATTGGTTTGAGCTGATTTTAAGACATTTTTTAAAATGTGATAAAAATGTGCTTGATAAGGTGTTTAAAAAGTTATCTGGAGAAAATAAGGAAAATTTTATAGAAGTAAAGAAAACCTGGAGTTATCGAAGTTTCACTTCATTTGCTTTGACATACAAAAAGATAAAAGAAGATTTGAATTAAAATGAGACGTAAAAGAAAAAAGATTTTCTAATGTGCTATATTAAAACTTTTTAAACACTTGAGTGCAATTATTCAAAACTGACTAAAAAATGAAAGAATACTTACTCGACTAAAGAGATGGCTGTTGCAGAGTCTTGATTCAACCAAAAAAACACAATCTTTTTGGAGCAGTCACTAGAATAGCTACATAAAATAAAATAATTAGATTCTAAATTTTTGTTTAGTAATTAAAACTCTTACCAAATTTTTTTCGAGCTTTTCAGACCATACCGATTAATAGCTCTATTAATGTTGCTTACAATGTGCACTGAAAATTCACGATTTCCTGCAAATTGAATACATTCTCTTTGTGTTTGTTTTGCTAATTCTCATGTAGGACATTAGATAACAGCTCTAAATCCTTCTTTCTTTGGTCCTATTAAATCACTGATAATTGTTAACAAAAAAGCAGCTTAATTACCAGATCCTGTGACCGCACAAGCCAATATTTGTCGCCCCTGCAATAGTATAATGAATACAATTTACATTCACTACAGATTAGGAATCACATCAAATATTAATTAAATCATTTCTATCTCTAGTTAAACAGAGTTTGAAAGCATAAGTGATTTAGCAACAAATATTTTTATACAGATGTCAACATTCTTAAGTTGCAACCACATTCCTAATTTAACCGTTGTAATACCTCTCTCTAACATTACTGGTAATGCTTGTTGTATTATAGTTGGTTAAACATATCCACATTTTTTAATATTTTCAATAAGATCAGCGTCAATATTAAATTCATCAAATGTTTTAACAGATTGGGGGGCATATGACTTCCAACAACATTTAACCCAAGTTGATTTCGATACTGATTAACCTAAGAATACCAAAATTCAAAATTCAAAATTTGAAAAGCTTTGTTTTAATGTTTGTTTCAGTAAATTTAAACGACCTAATCCTTTACGGTTATGTGCTGGGTTCCGGCTTGTAAACATTACAGTCAACGAGTCACACTTACGTTGCGGTACGCATAGATGCAGAGAGCAGCCATGTGGTGGCAAATCACTTGCCCCCTCACACTCACTCACACACAGCATCCACTATGCCACCTTCTAAATCGATAGAAATCTAAAAATAAGAAACGTTTTAAATATTGTATGTATATCACCTGTGGCAATTTACCTCAACGCCGTAACTTTTGTTTTTCATAGATGGGTTCAGACGTGTTGGTTTTATATAGGTGGGTTCTAAACAAAACCCATAACGTAGATAAAATTGTCACTCGGCGGAAGTTAGACACTGTGGTCTTACACATTTAAATTCACAGAAACTTTGATTAGGTAAGGCACAAGTCAGTAGTAATAACTTAGGTCGTTTAAATTTACTGAAACAAATATCTATGTAATACGACTTTGATCAGAAATTTACAACAAGCGGCAATTATGAGGTTATGTTACATTTAGTTAGAATAACACCCATATTTCAGTTATGATTACTCATTTTTCATGAATGAACGCTTCTATGGACCACATTTAGTGAATTCTTACCGTTTTTGGTGTTTTTTCCCCTTAAAATATATCACTATATCGCAAATTTCACGTGTTATTCTAAACTAGGTTTGTTTTGATAATGACCTACGCAACAAAATGGCCGCGACTACGTCAGCATCAGCACTAATGTCACAAATAATATAACATGAGGGCAAGAAACTAGCCATTGAATGTTGTGATTTTAAACCACATGTGCGGCGAAAACTTGTTCGGTCAAAATCGCTTGCGGAAAGGGAAGCCGACCGTTGTCGATTTTAAGGTATTTCTGGATTTGTTCTACTTACAGCCTTTATTTTTCAATATTTCTGAATTTTGTTTTTGCCAATGTAAACTACAGCATCTCTTCTACAATTTTAATTGACGTAATTCTAAAAAATTATTAATTTTCTATTTTAAAAAAAATTATTAACTTAAACGCTTAATACTCAACTTCACGAGAACGTACAAAAATATTAATCAATTCAAATTGTTGTGTAAGTCTTCAACAAAATGTTTGCCAAAGACAATTATTATCTGTGCATAATAAATAATAATAATATTTCCTTGTAATATTTTTTAGATGCCAAGCCGGTGTGTAGGCAGTCCCAGGGTGCAAATTGAATTACGATAGCACTTTGAAACAAAGTAAGGCGGTGAAAACATTTGCATTTCCGAAGGATGAATGAAAAAAGCAAATATGGATGCGAGCTATCCCCAAGGCTAATTGGAATCCCTCCCGTCATTCTGCAGTATGCATCAAACACTTTCACCAAACATGGAACAAGAATGTTGTTTTGAATACTATCTAAGTAAGGTAAGTACATTTGTGAAAAAAGCACAGAGTTTATTGAAGAAGAAGCGCTTCCAAAGCATAAAAATTTACTAGAGCTAATTGATACTCAATTAAATTTGTTGTTATCTAAGCGAAAGACTTACAATTCCCTGACTATATAACGTTTGCATTTATGATTTTTTCACAGTCGCCAGTTGTATTTAATTATTTATCACACATATCAAAAAATCTTACATCCAGAGAATCGAATGTTTCATTATTACTTGATGAAATTTATGTAAATAAATGTCAAACTTTTAAAGCGCAAAAGATTGTTGTCTGTGCTGAAAATAATCCGGCGGAACTAGCCAAAACAGTACAAAGTTTTATGATAAGTTCCTGTTTTGGTCATTATAAAGAAATTGTAAAATTATGTTCATAATTTGTTTAAATACTTCAAATTTAATAATATGATTTATTTGCAACAATTTACATTTTTTTTAAAGGGACAGTTATACATATTGTGAAGGAATATTGAATTCTGAATTAAAAAGTCTTGATACATCAATACCATTGAATTAAATATCTGAAAATTACCAGCAATTTTTATTACAGTTAACTACAAAAATCAAGTAGGCAACGAAACAATTGATTATTATAATTGTTAATGCGGCAAAAACAGTTTCCAATGTTGTTTTCATTTTATTAAGCGATTCTTGCAAAAACGCGACGGTTTTATTAGACATTAAGAAAGTGATACCGGATGTTTTTCTTAATTTCAAATTCGAGCAAAACATAAGGCGTAACTTGACACATTGTTTTGTTTATTTATGTCTGGAAAATTAGGTTATGTATATAATTTGTTTAAATACTTCAAATTTAATAATATGATTTAATTGTAACAATTTACAATTTTTTTAAAGAGACAGTTATACATATTTTGAACGAATATTGAATTCTGAATTAAAAAGTCTTGATACATCAATACCATTGAATTAAATATCTGAAAATTACCAGCAATTTTTATTACAATTAACTAGAAAAATCAAGTAGGCAACGAAACAATTGATTATTTTAATTGTTAATGTGGCAAAAACAGTTTTCAATGTAATTTTCATTTTATCAAGTAATTCTTGGAAAAACGTGACGGTTTCATTAGACATTAAGAAAGTGATATCGGGTGTTTTTTCTTAGTTTCAAATTCTAGCAAAACGTAAGGTGTAACTTGGCACAATGCTTGGTTTATTTATGTCTGGAAAATTAGGTTATGTTTATAATTTGTTTAAATACTTCAAATTTAATAATATGATTTATTTGCAACAATTTACAATTTTTTTTAAGGGACAGTTATACATATTGTGAAGGAATATTGAATTCTGAATTTAAAAGTCTTGATACATCAATACCATTGAATTAAATATCTGAAAATTACCAGCAATTTTTATTACAGTTAACTACAAAAATCAAGTAGATAACGAAACAATTGATTATTATAATTGTTAATACGGCAAAAACAGTTTCCAATGTTGTTTTCATTTTATTAAGCGATTCTTGCAAAAACACGACGGTTTTATTAGACATTAAGAAAGTAATCCCGGGTGTTTTTCCTTAATTTCAAATTCTAACAAAACTTAAGACGTAACTTGACACAATGTTTTGTTTATTTATGTCTGGAAAAAATTAGGTTTTTATATAATTTGTTTAAATACTTCAAATTTAATAATATGATTTATTTGCAACAATTTATAATTTTTTTAAAGAGACAGTTATACATATTTTGAAGGAATATTGAATTCTGAATTAAAAAGTCTTAATACATCAATACCATTGAATTAAATATCTGAAAATTACCAGCAATTTTTATTACAGTTGATTACCAAAATCAAGCAGGCAACGAAACAATTGATTATTATAATTGTTAATGCGGTAAAAAAAAAGGATTAAATCGGACAGTTAATTTGTGGGTTCATTAATTAATTTTAAAAATCCGCCAAAAATTCAAATAATTTTTTCTGGCCTTCAATTTTTGGATTTCACTTTTCAGAAGTATGTTTTACATCCTCACAAAATTTCAAGCCAAAATCCTTACCAATTAATTGGTTATGAATTTTTCAACTCAACATTGCATGTGGGATCATCTATAATCAAAGCAGCTGACTTTAAAAATCCGCCAAAAATTCAAATTGCAAGTTGTTATGGAAATTCTTTATTTTCATGCAGATGCCAGTAAAATTTGACCTTTTACACAAATTCAATTTTATTGAGTTGAATCATTCGAAATTTAATATTAACTATTTATTGCTTAAAATTATCTATACTCGGTGACACGGAAATTGCAACACCAAAAAGGGGTGGGTTACCAAATTTAACAAATTTAACCGACTTCGCAGTTACCAACAGTGAACACTTCACATAAATCACAAATTCGTTAGTTTCATATAACTCTGACTAGCTTAAAGGATCCTCAGCTGTATGAGCTGTTTCTCCATCTTGCCAAACAATACTCGGACACCATTATTGTTATTTTTTGGGAAAAATAATTAAATGAAAAAAACGAATCCCTCAAAACAATTAACAAAAACAAAACCAGACACATATCATTAAACAAAATTACCTACAACAAATCTCATCAAGTCTTTTAAAGTTGTTACACAATTTTCGATCACATTTTTTTACCGTAATTTCCTCAATTCAAAAAATGCACATTTTGAATGCAATGAAAGTTGTTTACTCGATTATTGGGTCACTATTTTTAAAATGAATTTGTTGTGTAACTTTAACGATTGCACTTTTAATGTCAATCACGGATTTTAATAGAATGATGACATTCGGTTTTTGCAAAATCGTTTTCTTTTTACTAACCAAATTCCTGAGTAAATTATCAACTCGCAAGTCACTCCTGGTATAATAAAATTTTGGAAAAATTCACAGTTGCTAACGCTTGTTTTCGTAGGCGTTACACCACAAACGCACGAGGCGAATTTCGTCGCAAACTCAGCCATTAAAGTGTATTTAAGTGTACTTAACAGACCTGAACTTTCCAGTCACTTTGATGCCACTTGACTCCACTTACCCGAGGTAAGTACAGTAAATGTCGCGTGACCTTCCTACAAAATCCGAAATAAAATTCAAAATCGAAGTGAATAAAACTGAGACAACTGAGTCAATGGCGCAACGACCTGATAAAATAAACAATTTCACCAAATGGTAATTCAGCTTGTTTAAGGCCCCCGTGCCGCGTTTCACATAATGAGGCAAATGTTTTTCTTTAATTAAGAGATTATTTGAATAAGACAAGGTCATTTCTTTTTTGTTTTGCCGCTCTCTTGAAATTCGGCGAAAATGGCCGTTTAATTTAATGTCGACTTTTAATTGAAAATGAGCCTGCAATTTGTCTTCGTGAATAGAAACAGGCATTCTAGCGACGAGTTTCTAAAGCTGACTTGTTCTAAGAAAATCTCGCCATTTGCGCGATCCAGATAAGGTCAAAACGATTGAACAATAGTAAACCGATCTTTCTGTGAACTTCCGGCGACAAAACGACTGATATAACTGAGCTCGAAAGCCTAGGATGGTAATAATATTTAGAATATCTTAATTCACACCCCGGGGCTATTGACGGATCTTCGCACATTAAAAATATTAGGTCCATCAAGTGCCAGAAGTTAAAACATGGCCGTTTAAGATAGCAGGAGTTGTGTTTTTTTCTCGAGAAAGTTTTGTGCGAAAATGATTTTTTGGCCATAAAAGTATCTTTGGCCTGTATTAGATTTCAAATTTCGTGCGAGAGTTACGGCCAAGATCTTGTGCGGAATCAGAAATGAGGAAAAATTTTTTATTGACTAAAAAAAAATTAAAATCGATTAAAAAAGAAATTTGAAATTCATCAAAAGTCGCTTAATATTTTCAATACATTCTTTAATTAATTTAATTTACTGGCTACAACTTGACTTTTTTTTATTATTAAATCACATTTTTAATAAAGCAAAATGCCATCTACAAACTTATTGTGGCGAAATTTGAAACTTCCTTCTAGTATGGGCATTCGGCATGTGTCGTGCAGCGTTTTTCCACCAATAACTCAATTTACCAAAAAATGTTCTTCAAAATGAAGCGACTGGGAAAGAAACCCGTCACATTGGCGTTCAAGTTTTATTACGTCATCGGGATTTTAACCGAATGCGCCCGAGTGAACACACCTGCTTCGTCCTTGGGCAACAGAGCAAAATAAATGACATTATTTAACATAAATACTGTGTGATTTTGTCGAAGACAGTTAGTAGATTAATTCTGCATAATTTTCAACACGAGAATCATAATTTTTAGTTTGTTTTGAACAATTTTCAACAAAAAATTGCGTTTTTTTAAGTTTCTTGCTTGTAAAATTGAAACTAATGAAGCAATCTAATGATGTGAATACGCGAATTGTGGAGAATTAAATTGCGATGAGAATTTGTCCGGACCTAAGTCGATAAAGTGTCATTTTCGAAACAAAATTGAAATATTTTTTTTTTATCGGACCTAAGTCGATAAAAATTCACGTAAAACCAATATTTCACGCGATAATTGAGAAAAACTGATTTTCGCAGCCTTCGACCTTAAATAATTTATTTGGCGGACACGATTTTTCAACGGACTTTTTACACAGTGTTTCTTATAGCGATGCAAAGAAAATCGCGAAGGAAAACCTTCACTTGGAATTTTTTAGAAAATGAATCTAAAATGACTGGACTATAAACAATTTGAACCTATGAAATTTTAATCCAAAACATTTTAAATTAAAGGGGACGATAGTCCTAAAAAGGATGGGAATCCTTGTTTTAGAACATAATGTTACATTACATTTATGTTTTTTAAATTATTATGTTTCGAAAGAAAGAATTCAAATTTTTATTTGGAACGACCGTTCAAATTTCTTTGCTTCGCCCCCCACTGATTAATGTTCGCTGTTCAGACAGCGTCATATGCGCAAACTTGAACGAAATAAGGTTTAGTTTGTAGCACACCATATAATACTCCCATCACGAATTCATCAAATAAAATTGAAAAATCGGGATAAATCCGAAACAACACCTAATTTTTCTAATAAATCGAAAATTAGAATAAATAAAGTTCAAAATTTGAATAAAGTGAATTTAAAAATTTTGAATAAATAAATAAAAAATGTGAGCAAATGAAGTCTAAAATTTGAATAAGTGAAAGATAAACAATTTTTCTAATAAATAAAATATTTGAATAAATTAAATATAAGAAATCTGAATAAATCCAAAATATTTCAATATCTCTAATAAGAAAAAAATAGTTAAAGCAAATCACAAATTCAATTTTTCTAATAAATAACAAAATAAAGTCTAAAATTTGAATAAGTCAAAACTACAATTTTTCTAATAAAAAATTTTAAAATCTGAATAAATCACAGATTCAACATAATTTGCCTGACAACTCAAAAATACGAACAAGCAAAAAGTCAACAACAAATTCACAACGTACCAAAGGCGAAGGAGATTTCTGAAATTCTCCGGCGGGATATGAACCGACTTGTGCTCTTGGTTCTTATTCGCCAGATTCCTAATCAAATTGTTTATGTTGTGCTTCCCGTGAGTATCGGTGTATCGGTGGTACTTGGGGTCGACGAACGATTTTATCACGGTCATGGCCTGATAGTGCAAAAAGAACAGCTCGAGCACCGTGTGGTTCTGGTGGCTCCACAACGTCAACAGCTTCTCGGTCGGGGAGTTCCCCCTCAAAATTTCGCACCGAAGCAACTAGAAAAATTCATTCAATTCTCGATTTTGTGTTTTATGTGTGTGTTTGTGAGTTCTCACCTGGATGGTCGCTACATCGTATTGCATATGTTTCCCATTTGTCGTTTTGGTCGAGAGGATTCGACACAATTCTTTCCGTTCTGTGTGGGGCAACTGGTGGATGTACATAAAATGATTGTCGGTCATCTTAACCAATTTTGTTGGATTTTCCCCACAATTAACTATAAAAGTGAGGTTAGGTCGGAACTGAAAATACTATCCATTTCATGGGGTTTAATAACTTCAACTTAAATAGTAACTGCTAATTAATTAAATCTATTCATTTTTAATAATAATTATAAAACTATAATAATAATCTTGACATTTACAACCAAACATACATAATGATATGATATGACGTCACTGTCTGATCAAGTAAGCGATTTTCGCCCTTATTGAATGGGTTCCATAAAAATAAAGCGAAAGGGAAAGAAACCGGTCAAATTCGCATACCTTCAAGTTGTTCGTTAGTGAGACGACCAAGTGTGCGAGGGAGATTCAAATATTGGAAAAGTATTGAGCGATTTCTGAAGAGACGGTGCAACCGATTTTCAAATTCTAAAGTGTATATGTCTTAAAATATTGTTTGAATTTGCGCCAACGTTTTAGTTTTTTAATTTTTGTTTTAGTAAAAAAGATACTGTATTTTATATTGTTATTAAAAAAATTACAAAAAATCGGCCCAACGGTGACACCGGTTAACACCGATTTCTTAATGACAAAACTTTTTTTATTTTTGAATTTTGTCAGATAATAACGGCCGAAATGGAAAAATGAATTTTTCTTTGACAATCGCATACCGACAGTCCGCCGGGCTCTGTTATTTACAAAAGAGTGGTGGGACGTGCGGCGGTAAGACAAAAATAATATACTTTAATATTTTATTTCTTCAATACAGTAGAATCCCGATTATCCGAGTCTCGGTTATCCGAGTCTCCGCGTTATCCGAGCGACCCCTGCTTTTTAATTGTTCCGTGTTATTCGAGCTGATCCTAAATTTTATCCGAGTTATTCGAGAAAATTCGGAGAAATTCACTAAAAAAGTTGCATGAGGCAAAAAATCGTCTGGCTTTGTGATTGTTTTCATTACTTAGAAATTTGACAACAGACACATTCACTGCAAGTGATGGTTGGCTCGATCGCTGGAAGAAATCGATCGCTGGAAGAAACACCATGGAACTCGACAACTAAAAATCTGTGGTAAAAAACTTTCTTTAGATACAACAGGCATTCAAAAATTTTTAAGACGATATCCACAAACTGCTACCAGAAGAAGGTTACTCAACCGATCAGATCTACAATTATGATGAACCTAGCGTAAATTTTAAATTGATGCCAGCAAAGACTTTGGCTGCTAAACCAGAAGCTTCGGCCCCTGGGTATAAGCGCAGCAAAGAAAGACTGACTGTAATGGCTTGTAGCAATGCATCTGGGAGGCACAAGCTTTCTTTAATGTGCATTATAAAATCTGCAAAGCCACGAGCTTTCAAAAACATATCCCAAGGAGCTTTACCTGTTTACTATAAAAACCGGAAAGCTGCCTGGATGAACAGAACACTGTTTAAAATTTGGTTTTATGATGAGTTTGTGCCCAGTGTAAAGACATTTATGAGAACCAAATATTGCAACAAGAAAGAGGTGTAATTGTGCAAAACAATCCAAAATAACATTGTATTTGTCAAATTAATAAACTTACGTATACGTATGTACATATGTATGTATGTAGTTGTATGAATAATGTGTATTCATCTAACATTTATTTTTTCCGTAAGTCTCCGTATTATCCGAGTTTTTTGTCTTATCCGAGTAGGGGCTGGTCCACATTAGCTCGGATAATCGGGATCCTACTGTATATCTTGGGGTCAGAGTGGCTGAAAATATAAACAAATTAAGCCGCGAAGAAAAAGATGATTTTTATATTAGATGTCGGCAGTTTTTGATAGTTTCCTGTAACGAAATAAAAAAAGATTTGATTTTAAAGAAAATATTTTATCCAAAATTGCAATATTTGATAACAAATATAGTAAGCCCAAACCTCAATCGATTTTAAATATTATAAACTCTTTGCCTAGAATCATAAAGCCAACTGAATTAGATAGAAAACAAAGGGTGGATGATCAGTGGAGGCTGTATTGTCAGTATTTTTATAATTTTGATGACGAATATAAAAATGAAAGTCTTATAGACAAATATTGGTATAAAATTATGATATTTACTGACCTGTCAAGTCAACATTTATTTAAAGATTTGGGCGAATTTGTTTTAGATATATTCCCAACAAACACGATCTGCTGGTTCATCGTCGGCCGATTGCTGGCACTGCTGGCAAAGTGTTGGCATAGAAATGAGTCGTCTAACCGACGCACGGCCAGCGCTTGCATTTTGCTGTTATCAATGAAGATATATTAGCAGCGATGGTAAAGCATTGGTTCAACGCCGGTTTTATGTGTATTTTACGCACTGTTGGCAATTCACTGGGCCAACGCTAGGAGATATGTGAAAACTTGATTTTTATTATGCATTCAAATGAAGATACCTATATCATACAGTATATCGCCATAATGCTGCCTTATTATTTTTTTAAATCTTTACATTTACTTTCTTATAAAAATTAAAAAGTTAATACATACTTTAAAAAAGTATCTACTTAAGGGGGAAATACTGCAGTAAATTTATAATATTATGCACTAACCATCATATAATCGAGTGAAGTAAACAGTAATTTGTTAATTAAAGTTGAATTGAAGTATCCGACATAAAAAGAAATGTTTCTATAAAATATTTCTATTTATCACGTTTGTTATTTATGGCAAATACTGATTGTCAGTACCTTCATGCATGTTATTTATATGAACCTATGTTTTTAAATACACATTGCCTAAATTCCAGGCTTTTAAAAGTAATAATAGTATAAAAAGTGTTGAGTTTTTCCGATAGATCTTGTGACATTGAACGCATTGTGTTTACAAAGAATACCGTCATTACGCAGTTACTGCCATTTCTATATAGACCGACTGGTCCTTCGAGATAATCAGGATTGTATTGGCCCAAATGTTTTTCCCAAAGCCACAATTTCTATACATATTTATTCTGTATTCGGTAAAATTGGAAAAAATGCCAAATGATGTGATAAGAAACTTCATTTGTTGTAATTAAATTTGGTAAATGTCTTGTTAACAATTTTGCGTAGAAATCAATTTGTATTCTTAAGGACTGCTCTGAACTTCGGAATTTGTCTCAGGCGCTTGCCGTTTAGTATCATTTAAGTAGGGTAGGTAAAAACGGATGCGCCGATTTCGGAGAATATACACTGTAAATGTTCAGATTTGTGTGGTGTTATTATTGGACAAAAAACTGGTAAAGTGTTGTTTATAGGCGAACGAAATAAATATTGTTATGTATGTTCTCGTACCAAAACACTGAACCACCATACCATGTTGTTTTAAAAACTGGAGCAAGCCGTCTACAGGAATGGAATCTGATATTCATTACTAATTTCATTTTTTTTTGTTGCATTGTAATATATTAGAAAGCTATTTAATGTTTCATTTTTCTAGGTTTATCTATATATTTAATATAATTTGTTAACGTATACTTGAAAATACGTAATTTCTGATTAATTTTTGTATAAAAAAAACTATTTATAAGCAAAACTTTCAAATCAGTGTTATTAAATGTTACCACAATGAAGCACTAATATAACAATAAACAAAAAATAATTACATTTTGTTTTAATGTGCCATTTTTTTAGTTATATTTTATCATTGCTAAACAAACTATAATGGGTAGTTTAAGATTAGTAGTTTACTGTTGAAATAATCAAAATGAACCCGCCGCAACCAACACCGTCATTATTGTTAATTTAAAGAATGCAAAAGCAAGTGAGATAAATCAACGCAAGCGAAGCCGCTGGTAACTCGTCGCTTCAATACTTATTATCGCACCTCGACTGCAAGAGTGGCAGAACTCAAAATAACAAGTTTAGTGTAAATTGAAAAAGTAATCGATTTTCATCTGTCAAAATCCACAATTTTTTTCTGCTAAAATTCATACTTTGGTATACAATTGTTTAGGTTACCATGTGCTATTTTTTAAATTATAAGAGTGCGGTAGAAATTATATTAATACATTTTTGGGGACAAAAATATTTTAAAATTTTTGAGTTGTGCCAGTTTGCAGCCGAGTTGCGATTTGTTCAATGTCCGTTAGAAACGAATTGGATATTGAACTCCATGCATTATAAGCATTGAGTTCAGTATCCGTAGTGAACGTAGTGGAGTTACTGCCGAAATAGAAAAACCTTTCCGAATAGCAGTGTAGTTTTAAGTTTCAACGTGAACGAAAATAAACATTTGGCATACATAATGGTTAAACATCCCTAAAACTTTCCTACAAACCGTGCGATGTTTCTTTTTCTAATGCGTTCGGTTCATTTGTGATTTACTTGACCTCGACGATGCGGCTTATTTGGTGCCCCTTCAACTAATTCTTTTCCCTAGTAACCAACCTTCATTCTGCACACATATGTTACGACCCTAACTAATAATCGTTTTTGTTTTTCTGCTGAAAAATTATCTGAAAAATACAGTCTTTCAGCCGCACCAGTTAGAGACAGTCGAAAACTATAACGAGTGCTAAATTTCTAATTTAAATTTAATAATACAGACTTCGTAGTTTTACTTGTGAAACGTGCGTATGGGTAGTTGTATCTCAAAAACTGCATGCAAGAAAAAAAAGTACGATTTTGTATACCAGTGATGTATTATTATTGTAATTTTTCTATTTTTTAATTTTAAATTTGTTTAAATAATTAATTATTGTATTGTCACTTTCTTTTAATTTTCTGTAGATATGTTTCGTTATCCATCATCAGTAAAATACCTAATTTATTATGTATTATGTAAGTGTTTTCAATAATGGGAAGTTTCATTCCTGGGTTATTACTATGTTCTCTGAATCTTGTGTAAAAATTCCTACCCGTTTGTCGAATATATTTCATATCACATGTACCACAATTTAATGTATAAATTCCTGTATTGTATCTAATTCTATATTGAAATTGGTTTTTGTCATAGGAATTATATAAAGTTTGTGTATTAAATATCGAAATGCAGTTATTTTATGTTTATAAGGGTGGTTTGAAGTAGCATGTATTATATAATCCGGTTGTGTTGGTTTTTATGAAGTAAATGATCATTGTATTGTGCAATAGTTATGTCCAAAAAATTTATTATATTGTTCACTTCTGTTTCCATAGTGAATTGTATATTTTGTTGTGTATTTTAAAATTTCACTTGGATCATTATTTTCGGTTACAATAAACGTATCATGTACATAATCTAATCCATTGTATGTATAACTTGGTATTTCGTTTGTAGTGTATGCATAAAATTTAAAATTAATAAATATTATATTATTATATAATTACATTAATTTAATTTGTATCCCCCCCCCTCTCAATTACCGATAACAGTTACTAAATTTATTATGGTTCAATGCTGGCCGAACGTCGTCAAATCGTACAGGCTAGATGCAGGTCATATGCTGGTCGAACGTCGGCAAATTGTGCCGGCACCAGCTATCGGCCGCTGTGACACCTCGATGCTGGGCCAACGTCGATTGCCAGCGTTGGCCCAACACTTCGGGTTTGGCAAGGAAGTACTGGTTCGGTAACGGGCCGATACAGGCGTGTTTGTTGGGTTATAACGTAATACTATAAGAAATTCTGAATGAATACAATAAACACATAGGGGGAGGTCCCCCAGTACCGGACGCTTAAGGAATAATAAAAATAAAAAAAGTCCTGTAATAGTGTAATTTGTTTATTTAGGTTTAGAGAACTGTCAACTATATACGTAATCATCACAGACATATAAGCAGTCGCAAATCTTACTTTAAATATAGTAGATACTAAGGAACAACTTATATAGTAAAAATAACATTTTCGGAATGGTCCCCTAATACCGGACACTCAACTTTTCCTTCGTTATTTAAACTCAAACATTATTTTAACACGAAATTCGTAACAAAGAACACTATACTTAATCTTAATAAACTTAGGTCGTAACCAGGAACGTTTTCTATAAAATCATGGAGTTTTAATCGTACATCCTGCAAAAATCACAAATGTAGCTAAATGAGCCTTCTTCAACATCAGCACACGCTTCATGAGCCCACTGATTGCAAGCTTGACAGCGAACCCAATCTTCGTCATTATCGTCTTGGCAGATCAAACAAGTTGTTGTATTTTCGGTCACTGATGTTGATGACTTTGATGTTGCAGAAATCGTTGTCTTTGGTGTTGCAATCGGTTTTTTACTCTTTTTTATTTTTGTCGGGTCATTAGTTTTCTTGCCTTCAAGTTGTCGCATTTTAACCACGACAGGCTTAACCTTTGTTGCTTTATTTTCAACGAGCGCATTTTTGTAGGGGGAGGATGTTAAGATCTCACTCTTCTCAGCTTTTCGTCGTCGACACACGGTTCGCTTTGCTGCAGCGTTTGGGACTGGTGATAGCTGATGGATTACTGTGACAATGGCTTTGCTTGTCGACGGTTGTGTCTTGACATTCTCCTTTTCATTGATGTCAAAAGTCTCTGGAGGTAGATCCTGGAGTGTATCCATATCTGCGTCATTGCAAACATTTCCTTCATTAATAGACTGCATGGGCATGTCGGTTACAGCTGATGGCAGAAAATCTAAATCTGTATAAACATTTGAATTCAAAGGCAGAATTCCAGTGCATTGAAATCCAGATTTCGCTATGTCCAAACGTGCAACGCGAGTGAAAGCTTGTGTCACCATTGCAGCTATTTCATATTCTGTTATTCTTGCACCGGCGTTGGCCCTCATCCATAACCCACAGGCCTCAAAATATGCATCCTTGAATGGTTTCATAAAAACCCTGTCTAAGGGCTGCAGTTTGTGGGTTGTGTGCGGTGGAGTGCTTAACATTTGCACGTGGTTATCTTTTGCATAACATATAACAGCAAGATCTTTATGACTGCAATGACCATCTAGGACCAAAAGCACGGGCTTCTCTTTAGAAGGCTTTGAAAACTTTACAAAGTGTTGAAGCCATTTTAAGAATAATTCAGCGTTCATCCATCCCTTTGGCTGTGCCACGGCAATACTTTCAGATGGAGCACCAATCATCAACCTTTCATTAACTCTCTGTCTAGGGAATATAAATAGTGGTGGGATAAAATATCCGGCAGCACTCATACAGAACATAACTGTGACATTTTTACCTCTCTCTGCAGAAGTTAACTTGCCAACTTGGAGATTACTTTTGTGTGTCAGTACTTTAGCTTGCTTCTGGACAGTGCTGACCCCTGTCTCGTCGCAGTTATAGATGTCCGATGGGCCAAAATGATATTTTTCATAAATTGCCTTTAAATTGTTAAAGAAACGGTCAACTTGTGGCCTATTAAAGCCAACAGCTCGCATCAGACTTGTTGACTCTGGCCTTCTCAAGCTGAGTTCAGGATGGCGTTTGACAAAATCATAGTAAAAATGTTTACCAGCACTTTTCTTGGCCCTGTTGAATCTGTGGTTCAGTTTTAATTTCTCCGCGAGATCGAAAGCCAATTTCATAAATTCTTTTCTAGTCAAAGGCATGCACCTATTGGACATATCCACCACGTGCGCAATTAGAGCTTCTTCGTACTCCACGATAAATGTTGGGTCAAATCTGCCTTTTTTGAGTGATAAGTTCACTTCTTCTCCTCGTTTCAATTTTTTAATGTAGTCAAACAGGGTACTTTTCGGCACATTGTAGACTTCAGATGACTTTCTCAGAGATAACTCTTTTGACATCACCTTATCGATGGCTTTTTTCAATATTTCGCGTTTAAAGGTATTGTCACATTTTGGTTTAGGTTTACCCATATTGAATCTAAAAAAACAAAACACAAAAATAATTACTACAACAAAAAAAACTCACTTTAAAACTGTCCGGTATTAGGGGACATTTAGAGTGTCCGATCTTAGGGACCCTTAGGTACATCCAAGAAAAATTCTCACACACAATGTGTGTTATTAATTACAAAAAAACGCGTAAATTATGACAGTTTAGTAGCATAGCAATAATAATTAACCATAATTAATACCATTCCATACTTTAAATACTGTTTACAGACCCCAAAATATTACTTCGAACATAATTTTTACTCACCTCAAAATTTACATGACGCTCCAAAACAAACGAATCAGCACTTTCTGGTGCGGGTCCCCCCGTGCACTCCATTTGGGTGTAGCTTTCTAACCACGACACAAGTAACAAATTGGCGCACTTTATTAAACCGATTCATATTCTGTCCGGCTTTAGGAGCCGTCCGGAGTTACGGGACTTCCCCCTACATATTATAAATAGAAGTGTTTTAGGAAATTATATAAGCATACAATTTTTAATTCATTTATTAAAAAGCAAGAATATAAATCGTTGATTTGAATTTTGATTTCATTAAAAAAAAAAAATGCGTTCCACGTCTCAATTTTACATCGCCGAACGATCTACGAACGTTGCTCAGATACGTCGCAGAGCGACATTATTCCAACGTCGCTCAACGTTTTTTAAACGTTATGTGTTTAGTGAGATGAAGACAGTCCGAAATATTATTTGTGTTGAATTTTAGCGCGCATTTATGGCGCATGCGCTTTAGGCATCCAGTTGTTGCCAGCCGCCAAAATGCAAGCAATTTATACTTATCAGCTTGAAAAAAAACGTTCTCAATCAGTTCGCAGTTACAACAACGCCTAGACGAAACGAAACAAAAAATGTCTGAAGAGTCTTCTAGGGTAAGTACTTGCACAAACATTACTATATCATTATTGCAATGATTTTTTTTTTAATAGATAAAATCCAAATTTCCTATCAGAAACCCTAAAAATGTTGATAATCAAGAACCTCAAGAACGCACAGATTTAACAACAGCAAATATCCCAAATCGAAAATCTGTGCGATTTGTTAACATCCCAGTAAAACGAAAATCTGTAAAATTACCAAAAGTTACAAACACTACTGATGGTCAAACAGCAAGAAAACGGCGAACAGTAGATTATTTAGGTAAGATTAGCCTTCAAAAGGAAAATATTAAAGAGCTTAAAATCAAATTAATGAGAAGCAACGAAGAGAAGCTTGACCTTAAGAAAAAGCTGTCAGCAATGGACAATCAAGGCGCTGTAAAAAAATTGGAAAAATTACAAATGGAATATGAAGCCTCTGTGAAAAATTTCCAAAACTTAGAAATAGAACATGAGGCCTTAAAATCGAAAATAAAAAACTTTTTCAATTTGTAGTGATATGATACGATGTTAAAATTATAGCAGGGAAGTAAATAGTTTATAAAGTGTAAATTTTCTTAATACCCGGTTTTATGTTTAGTTTTCCCGCGATTTACGTTGGAAATATTTAAAATGCAGTTATTAAATTTATTAAAATTAAAAATTCCAATCATTTTAGCACATTCGATTAAATCTATGGAAAGCATTGAAATGAATATGTTTGCACTTTGCAAAGTTTCGTGATCCTGATTAGGTGGACAATTTTTTATTTCATTCGGTATTGATTTTCGAAAAAGTTAAACAACATGTGAGCTCACGCGTTTCGCTCGCGCATAATTTTGATATGTTACTTTGGCTGCAATAATAAAAAATCGGGAATCAATTAAAACAAATGCCATACAATGTCGTCCCATGGAAAAAAAACGCATGCACAAAAGAATTTCAAAGTACGAAAAAATTATAGTATTGCAAGAAACCTATAACCACAAGAATTAAATTTACACCAAATTAATTTGTATGATTTTTTATAGAAAATTTTTCATTCCCCTTAATTTACGTTTTCCCTCCATTTACGTTTTTTTTTGCCGGTCCTTTCAAAAACGTAAAAACGGGGTTTCACTGTAGTACGATTTTTAAAGAAAATTTTTCATTGCCCTTAATTTACGTTTTTTTTTTGTTGGTTCTTTCAAAAACGTAAAAACGGGGTTTCACTGTATTATGAAAAAAATTTAACAATCTAGCAGGCAAATTAACAAGTCCTCAAATTTCATAGCACACATGATCCACATTCATTTATGTCAACTGTATTATTTATTTATGTATTCTTCCAACAAAGTTGTGAAACTATTGAATTTTTGCAATAACTTTCATTTTAATGTATTGGCTTACATGCATGCGATTCATAATTAGTGCTAGTTTGGAAGTTCATAAAGCACGTGATTCATTTAATAGCTTTATGGGGTTTTTATCAAAACATACGTAAGTTGAATAAGGATTTCCTCATGGACATCCCATAAGAAATAAAAGAAAAGAAGCACTGATGTGAGAACATGTGGAAGTATGTATGGTGGTGGTTTTCAAATATTGTGTGGCTGGTAAAGGTGTGAAAGCTCGCATGATTTGAATTACATTAGCATTATAAAATATAATGGTTAACAATTACTACTGAGTAATATAAAATAATTTACATTTTGATGTGGTCCTTTCGGTTACGTCCGTGATAAGTCATCGCTAATATGAAGTTAGGTTCGACATTTGTATCCAATTTCTTTTCCCACTTTTCGAGTTGATTGGCAGGGCATACCACTAAGGTTCCACCATCTCTTTTTCTTCTGTACAAATTATCATCTTCATTAAGTTTGGATGTTAACATTAGTGATACCATCGTTAATGTTTTTCCCAATCCCGCGTCATCCGCTACAAAAAAAATACAATTTGTGAATTGGTAGTTTATTAATACTATTCAATTAAATAATTAAATTAGGTAAGGTCAAGATTTTTAAACATTTCGAAGCGGGAACTATAAAAACAACTGTGATCATTTGTTTCATTGAAACTTACTGTGAGAGAAACTCTCACGCGTGCCCAATCGTGTTATTTTCAGTATAGCGACCACTCATGGGTTAAAAATTAGATAAGAGTGGCACACCATATTATTCTTTCAGCATTGTTAACATTTTAAATTATACACATACATTTAATGAGTAATATTTACCTAGAATCCCACCAGATGGTTCCTGCGATTCGCGCCATCTTAACCAAGTTAGCGCTTGCTTCTGATGTTGCATTAAGGGACTTATTAGACCCTCTGGATCTTCTGACACTAGATAAAAATAAGTGAAGATAAATTTATACTGGTGGTAATATTTAGTTACAAAAAAATTAAAATATATAACAGACAGTATAGTCAGTAGTGGCTGACTATAACGATACCCTCTACCAAAAATTAGAGGGACGTAGTAGTGTGAGCACAAAATGAATCGAATTAAGTTTAGCGTTTGTACAGTTTCTGTGGCATATTTTTGAGAGTAGAAAAATGGTTTTTATTAAATTGGGGAGGTTGCAGTAGGAGATTTCAGCCAATTTTCATAGGTGTCTTCCTTATACAGGGTGTCCCATCACTTGTGACCACCTCCAAAATTGAGCTTCAATTGAAAGTTTATTATAAGTTTGTTATAAGATATAAGATCTTTAAAGGTTCGAATGTAGTTTACAAATAGTCTAACCCGGGTCACACCGAAGTTTCAGGGAAAAATACGTGATTTTTTTTTAAAATTAGTGTTTTTTGAAATACATGTTTTATAATAAATCGACATTATTTCTCAACTAAAACTAGTTTATGACCGACTTACAACCTATTTCTATCTACATTCTATCTAAATTTTGCTGTAATTTTAACAATTAAGTGCGATAGACCCGAAACATCGCAACCAGTTTTATTCTTCATTTCGCGCCACGCCTAAAATGGCCCCTCTTAAACGGCAAAGCCGGTTTACGAATAACCAGCTCATTTTCTGCAATTAAAAACGAATAAAAACCCACATAACCTAACAAATTCATTTAGTCAATGCTGCCGGAAGCGGTTGGAAGCTAAAATAAAATTTTCTCAATGTAAAACTGATTTTAAAATGTAAATAACTAATAATAATTTAATGTTTAACAATCGTTTACTAGCGTTGGGAATGTGATATATTGGCTCTTTCCAAAAAAAAAAAAAAAAACGATGACGCCAGAGCTTTGAATTCTTCTTGTGACCAGTTACATTAAACTTGTAGAATTTATTTTCACGTAGTGTGACAATGTATATACTTACGTTATGTTTATAGTAATACTATTAATACCTATAGAAGTTACCAACCGTACAGCCAGTAAAATTGATAAAAAGTGCAGATTGTAAGTCATGGCACCGTTGGTTTGAATAAATATTGATTTAAGATGTTTGACATGCTTGATTCGAATATCTATTGGAATTTTTGTCACGGAAAGAAATTACATTTTCGTCAATTTCGTAAGATTCGATCAACGGAAAAATATTGTAATCAACTTTTGCTCCGCTCACACGTTAAACCGTCTCGATTATTAATCGCTCTCATTAACGCACTTGTTGGTTAAATAACTATTAATGATGGAAATCTATTCATAAATATGTGACCGTCAAAATACAAATTTATTTTTCTGTAATCTCCAAAATTATTTAAGTTTGATCGTTTATTGAAGAGTTAAAAAAAAATTGGCAGTTATTGAGGACTGCCGACAGAAGTGAAGACTTAAAACTATGAAATAACAGTGGAATAATATTTTGATAAGGAAAATTTTGAGTATTTAGTTCATAGTTTGTTATTATTGGGTCATGTAATTGTGAAACATTATTAATTTGAACTTGTGAAGGAATATCATTGTGAATTTCGTCATCATAATCTGAATGTGACTCTGGAATGTATGGTTCATTCCGTGTTGATAGGCCCCCAGTATGAGTTGGTGGAACATATGGCACATTTTGCGTTGATAGGCCTGTAATTTGCGAATTATGGAAATTCTGACATTTAGAAACATGCTTTACAATTGTTTTTGAAGATTAATCTGTCGATAAATCAATCAAATTAGTGGCTAAGTGACACGTGACAAGTCATAAAATAAAGTGTACTGTCCACTAATCGAAATAATGTCAACCCACAAACGTAAACTGCAAGGTTAAAAGAGTTTAGCCATAATGAGTTATCCTCTACTAGAAAGTAATAATGGTGTGGCTTGAATCATTATTGCTAAACAGCATCCATACGAGGGTAAGTACATTTACGGCCATCCAAATGTGCACGATACCTGACACAAATGTCCCTATTTGTGCATAGATTAAAGCTTGCTTTATACAATGACTTTCGTGAAATAATATTTGTCATTAACCTTCATCCGCTCGCGTGGGCGGCTATCAGCCGCCTTCTATAAAAAATGCCATGCATCTCTTGATATGAGGCTCGCGTTGACAGTTGTGACCAAAGTATTCTCTAGTTATACGATTTCGCGATAAGTGTCAGCATATGTAGGGGAAGGTGGGGCAGGTTCTTACATTTTTTACTATTAATTTTTTTCCTTCCAATTTATTAGCTCGGTAAAAAATCTAAATATATGTCCATAAACAGTATACATTTAACTAGAGATATTAATTTATAATTACCTCTAGTGATAAACAAAAACAATCTTACGAATTTATTAACTAACTAATACAGACTGTATCAATATGCCCCTACAAGGGGCAAGTTGTTACAGTATGTGGGGTAAGTTGTTACATACATGAAAAATTATAAGGAAGGGCCAGAACAACAGTCAATCCTCATCAGATGTACAGTTTATACATACGTAAAAGTCATCGTCACTACCACATGTCACGTGTGCCCATCTCTTGCACGCTGTACATTGGATCCAATTTTTGTGTTTACTTTGTGAGAACGGTATCAAACAGATAAGGCAAATTTCATTATCTTCGGACTCATCGGACTCTTCAGAATATGTTTCATTGTTTTTTTTAATCATTTTCTTTTTGGCTTTGCTGTTATTTCCACTTAGATTTCTTTTAACAGGGCCGTTGCCTTTTATTTTGCTCCTTCGATTTTCCCTTTCGTGGGCTTCTTTTTCCAATGCATCCTTTACAGGAGTGTTCGTTAAAATTGCAGATTTACGTTTCCGGCGGTTAACTGATTGTTTCCGAGGAGGGGCCTTCGGGAAAGGGTTTAACTGTTGTGGCGTAATACGAGTCGACACATCTGTGGAACATCCAGCAATAGAAGTTGATGGTTGAGGAGATGGTGTTGAATGCCGAATTGTTAATGTACGATCAGGTTGCTCAGAGACCTGATTTGGTTGATTAATCATATTTGACTTATTTGTGTCACCATTGTATTCCCTATTTGTAACTTCCGACGGCAAAAAATCATCATCTGTAAAAATCTCTCTGTTAAACGGCCAAATTCCGGTGCATAAGAATCCATTCTGAATGTTAAACGGCGTAGCAGCAAGTGGCAGAGCTTCCCTCAATACTGTTGGAATGTCATAAATGCTCATAGGAACGCCAGGATGCGATTTTAGCCATCCATCAGCCTGATGATTAAAAAATTTCTTGAGTGGACCGTACACTGTTCTGTCTAAGGGTTGCAGACGATGGGAGGTGTGAGGAGGAAAACTTAAAAGTACCACACCATTATCTTTACAACAATTAAGCGCTGGAATCGACAGATGTGATTCATGATTGTCTAGGATAAGTAAAACAGGTTTGTCTTTAGTGCACCGTGTAAATTTGATGAAATGTTGAATAAATAATAAAAAATTTTCTCTTGTCATCCATCCAGAGGGATAGGCTGCTCCAATACAACCAATAGTTGCATTGGCTGTCATGAATGCCTTGAATTTCTTTCGAGGAAATATTAACATTGGTGGCGCACTGTTACCAACTGCGTTAACTGCCAAAGCCATGGTTACTAATGTACCTCTTTCTCCTGAAGTAATAGCACCAACTTGTTTTGCTCCTTTTCTTGCAATAATTTTACATGGTTTTTGTACCGTTGTAAGTCCGGTCTCATCAACATTATATACATCATTCGGCTGAAATTTATATTTATCATAAACGGCACCAAGATTGTCGAAAAACAAATTAACATTATCGCGGTTAAATGCTGTAGCTCTTGAAAGACTTGTAGACTCTGGGATGCGAATAGATAAATTTTGGTGTCGTTTCATGAAAGCCAATAACCAATCTTTTGATGCCATTTCATCATTTTTCCAATTTTCGTGTATTTCATTTTTGTTGGCAACAGCTAAATTATAAGCTAACTTCCGCAAATCTCTTGTAGTTAGTCCATAATATATTTTTGAGCAATCTTCTACATATTTAGCCAACTCCTCCTCTTGTTCTAGAGTAAAAATTTTAGATGGTTTGGCATATCCAACAGATGGAGGATTTACTGGTTCCAACCGTAACTTTTTTATGTAACGATAAAGGGTCATAAAGTTAATTCCGAATTTATCAGCAGCAGCTCTTAAAGAAATTTTCTCTTGGGAAATGGCATTAACAGCTTGCTGAAATGCTGCAATTGGTGTCTCCCCTCGAGTAGTTTTTCTTTTATATGTTCTCACCATTTTACATTCTATAAAAATAATAACAAACAAACTTTATCACTAGACATTGCAAATTTTAAAGTATGGGGCAGGTTGTTACATGTAACAATGTGCCCCACAGAAAACGTAACAATGTGCCCCCACGTGCAATTGATAGGTTAAATTTCATTTTTAGGAAAGCCGTTAGTGTTACATCAAAAATATTCCACATCATTGTTAGTAATTCACATGCGTTTAAGACAATATAATCAGTTTATTCAGATGACTTACCGTTTCGTTGGTAACACAAAATTTGTAACTTATTAATGAAAACACTTTCCATGCGATGAAACACATTTATGTTAATATCTTGGTTTGTACGTTAGATAGCAGTACAAGATTTCAGCAATAGGTGGATCACGGCTTTCCGTTTCTTGTATTATAATATTAAATGTTTGCATGAAACATTATAGACGGCATGTGCAATGTAACAACTTGCCCCATGTAAGAACCTGCCCCACCTTCCCCTATATATATGTATGTATATGTAACGAGGTGACGTAACTAGGTGACGTAACTAGGTGACCCGAACTCGTAAGATATACCCCATCCAAAAATCGTCTAACGGGCCTAAGAAGTTTTCACTTCAATAATAATTTATAGTTGCCTGATTTTTTATGGACGTTGTTGGGCCCTGAATTCGATGTAGGCGAGGGGATCGCATCTACCAACGAACTTCCTAAGATGTCAAAACTGACATCATTTCGATTCCCCCGCATCATCGAATAATCGAAATCGCCTGAGAAATCGTCCTCCACCCTCCTCCCCGCGGGGGAACTACCCAATCCCGCTAAAATAAAATTTTTTCCATGTAAAACTGATTTTAAAATGTAAATAACTAATAATAATTTAATGTTTAACAAGCGTTTACTAAGTTGGGAATGTGATATATTGGTTCTTTCCAAAAAAAACAAAAAAAAAACGATGACGCCAGAGCTTTGAATTCTTCTTGTGACCAGTTACATTAAACTTGGAGAATTAATTTTGATGTAGTGTCACAATGTATATTTACTATTTACAAAGTTACAGCCCTCCAAATTCATGTAGCAAAAAAAACATTCTCCAAACCTTTCTGTTTTCTTTCAGTTATTCATAAAACAACACGAAATTCGGTGTGAGTATGTGGCTTAAATTTTGTACACCAATTTACAAAAGTATTGCTAACTTTGTAAAGAAGGGGCTCTTTGAAGCGCCGCACAAACGCACAAAGATTTTCTGTGCTTCCTGCATTCCCAAGTGAGCCGCATAAGCAAACTCGTTTAATTTTTTTACAATGCACTGACAAACGACGAAATGATTAATAGCCCAATCATTGTAGTATTCCAAGTGAAGATTTTCCTTCAGGATTTTTTTTTTGTATCGCTATAAGAAACAGTGTGTAATAACCAAATAACCAAATAAATAAGTCAAATAAAACCAATAGTTCACGAGATATTTGATTAGATTAAATGATTAAATGATTTGGTCAAATATTTTGCACCCCTTCTTGGTGTTGCAATTTCAATGTGATTTAGTATAAATATGCAGCCTGTTTATTAAACATGCGGCAAAGATGCAGGGAATTATTTCTTGGGTTATTTAAGATTTTTTTGTAATTTAATGATTTTGGAAAAGACACTTTGATTCGTAAATACAGGGCGATGAAAGTTTGACTAATTTTAAAATTATTTTTTCCTTTGCGGCCATTTGAAGACATTAGTGTACACTACTACAGTGGAAAATGAAGAAGATTGGAGAAATCGGATAATTGATGGGTGTAATGCAATAAGAAACAACCCTGGTGTTTTTGAAAGATTTCGGCCGTCAATGAGAAGAAGATTGGATGCATATGCATCCTAGCTGGTGGTAGTCATTTTCAGCAATTTTTGCAGATTAAGAAACTTTACGTGTAATAAGAAGTCATAAATCTTTTTTTTACCGAAAAGCTTTTATCGGCCTGTTTCTTTGAAACAAAGCGTCTTTACCAAAATCATCAAAAGACAAGAAGATTTTCAAATCACCCAAGGAATAACCCCCTGAATTTTTGCCGCATATTTAGTTAACATTCTGTATGTACAGCCTGTTTCACCAGTGATAATGATGAGCCTAAATATTGTGAGGATGCAACCCATATTCGACTAGTTTAATTTATTTAATTTATTTAAATTAAGTTTCCCTTGTTATGTAAATTTGTTTACTTACAAATTTCTTTCCTTGTTCATAACAATATTTTTAAAAATTTAACACTTATTACAAATCACAAACATTTTAAAAAAACATTCTTTAAAACATCGTCAAATACAAATATTACATTTTAAAAAACATATTTTTAAAAAAGAGTCAAGACAATGATTATCTTGATTTTCCAATGTTACTTTATTAATGGTTGATTCACAATCTATTATTAAATTCTCACATTTTTCCGTTTTATTATGGTTATACAAATTATGTTTAAAACCTAAATTTAAAATTGCATTTTCATCTTCGTTAAATGTTGCAGTTGTTAAATTAACTACATTTGGATGAAACTTATGATTGTTTGTTAATGAGTTAAGTAGGACCGAATGGAATTTGTATTTTGACAAGTGTGACGAGGAAATAAATAAAATAATCGAAAAGAAATATGCAACTCTTAATAACAAGATTCATAATTTAACAGAAAATCAACATAAAAAGCTGAATTGACTCTTTTTTAAAAATATGTTTTTTAAAATGTAATATTTGTATTTGACGATGTTTTAAAGAATGTTTTTTTAAAATGTTTGTGATTTGTAATAAGTGCTAAATTTAAAAAAATATTGTTATGAACAAGGAAAGAAATTTGTAAGTAAACAAATTTACATAACAAGGGAAACTTAATTTAAATAAATTAAATAAATTAAACTAGCCGAATATGGCACAAGAAACGGTGGAATTATATTACAAATCAAAGCTTCGAATGCATACTATTAAGGCCAAAATATGGTTTAATAAACAGTGCTTAAAGCATAAAATTGTACCCAAATACTCGAATGTAAAATATAATACGGAAGATAATTTTATTAAAGTTATTTTACAAAAAGCGGGAATGGAAATCGTTAGATATAATATCAACAGCTTGTATAAGCAAAAACTTGAAACAAATATGGAACTACAGTGAAACCCCGTTTTTACGTTTTTGAAGGGACCGTCAAAAATAAACGTAAATAGCGGGAAAAGGTAAATTGAGGGTAATGAAAATTTTTAAGATTTTCTCTTGGGTGTCTATTACTGGGACACCGAAAACCGCTATATCTAATACGTACGACATCGATGCTGGTGCAACTATACAAAATGCAGAACAGAATTCAATTAATAATAACATTCATTGTAATGAAAGTGTTGGTACAGTTGCTGATCATTCACGGTACATCGGTCAATTTTTAAATAAAATTTCAAGACCACAACACAATGAAGAAGATCTCGGCCCATTAAATCGAATTTCAATTATACAAAATATAGAGCAGAATTGTAATAAAAGTGTTGGTACAATCGGTGATTTTTTAAATGAAATTCCAAAACCTGTTGACGACATTCATGAAGATCTGCGTCAATGGACGTGTACCTACTTACAATGTATCTGCCGCGACTGTTACAGCGTTGCTCTTGTTATTAAATAAGTATACAAACATTTCTAATTTGCCTCGCGATTCCCGATCATTAATGTGCACCCCAAGAAACACACATCTTTTTAAAAAGTCGATAACACCGGGATTTTATATACATTTTGGTTTAAAAAATGCTTTAATGAAATCAATTACGAATAATTACTCCGTTATACCAACTAGAATAAAGTATAATGTTAACATTGATGGACTACCATTAACAAAGTCATCTTCATCAAGTTTTTGGCCTATATTGGGATCCCTAGTTACTAATTTTCGAACTGATGTTTTTGCTATAGGAATTTATCATGGAACAAAAAAACCTAACGACGTAAATGAATATTTACGCGATTTTGTAACAGAAATGAAGTTGATTCAACAATCGGGTCTAGAAATAGATAATGTAATAATATTGGTCGAAATAAATGCTATAATTTGTGATGCACCTGCCCGCGCTTTCATTAGCGGAGTAAAAGGTCATAACGCATATTTTGGTTGTTCCAAATGTACTTACAGTAGAGGGGGAGTATGTAGAAAATAGAGTAACGTTTCCGCAAATAAATAAATCGCTGCGTACCGATGCTTCTTTTAAGCTAAAACTAGATGAAAACCATCATAAATATACTTCAATTTTGGAAGAATTAAATATTGGAATGGTATCGCAATTACCTTTAGATTACATGCATTTGATATGTCTCGGGGTAACGAAACGATTGCTGAATTTTTGGATTAACGGATGCAAAGGTGTTAAAATGACCAAACAGAACCTCCAGATACTGGATTCAAAATTAATTGAAATAAAATTTTTCATTCCTAATGAATTTCCGATTTTAAAATATACAACAAATGGTTGCATTAAATCACTTGAAACTAATTTTTTTTTAATTGAAACAAAGGAACATTTTAATTTTTATTATTTGCATAAAGGCACAATAATAATGTTAACTGAAATATTTCAAGAAAATGGAGATTTCTACTGCCATGGAAATGAATAGTATACTGTTTTGGACGATTTCTTCAAAAAACCATGTAGGTAATTCAAGCAATTTATTAAATATATCTGGTTAAAAGTGATTGTGTTTTAATCGACAATATAATTAAAGTAAAAATAAGTGATATTAAATATAAATGTTTTAAATGCAATTTGCCAGACAATAAGTTCGTAGTAATTCCATTATTACATAGTGTTTAAAATCATGTTAATTAATTTTTTGTAAATATGTATTCTTAAGTGATTTCTCCTTTTTACAAAATGAAAATTAAAATGCACGTTATAAAGGCCAATATCTGGTTCAACCAGGAATGCTTACAGCTTAAAGTAATTCCAAAGTATGCAAACAGATGATGTCAAATTTAGTAGATTGATACAAAAAACTGCCAGCCAAATCATTAAATATAATATTAATTCGTTGTATAAACAAAAAACTATAATTAATGAGAAAATTGTACAAGTTGCATATTATATTTTGGTAATATATGGGTTAAGGGGCATTAAATTTTCACCTAAAGATTGATGCGGCTCATAAATAAGGAATTATGAATAAGTCAACTGAGCAATTGGATAGTTCTACACAGGTTTCTTGCACATATTTTAATCATTATCAGTTACACAATATTTAAAAACTAAATAATTAAATCTCTCTAACGACTTTAAATTGTAACTAAAATATTTGATCACAAAACTAAATAATTAAATCTCTCTAACAATTTTAAATTGTAACTAAAATATTTGATCACATTTAAACTATGATAATTGAAAAATCGGTTAACCAAACAAATACTTCTAAGCTCTATTAATTGTTCTTGTAACTGCCGACATCCCATCTACAAATGCGGTTCGGAACAAGACATTAGCATTGTTAAACATACCATCCTTTCATGAAACAATAATTAACTAGAATGAAATGAATTTATTTTTTAAGTACCCTTTGGGAAGATTTTTATTCATTTCGAACATACCTGTGATTGGTTAAAATGCTTTTTGAGCATATTGTTTGAGCATATGGTGTTTCATAATTATAGTACCAACACAGGGCTCCCAGCATCGCAACGGCATAAAGTTTTTGGTAAAAGAATGTAATGAACCCTAAGTCAAACATAAAAGACCAACAACCAAACATATGGAAAAGGTGCACCATGTCCAATTAAAATTTTCAGCAAAAAAGAGAAGACCCAAAATCTGACAATCCCGTAAAAGAAGTTGGGAAGAAAGTTGACGAATTGGTTCTGCAAAATAGCAGGCTAAATTTTTTTTTATTACCAATGAAGTCAATATATCAGAAACAAGTGTGTTTAGAATAAGTGCCCAATCTTTTGGAAGCAGAATATATCATCCACTATTTTTGAGACACCTATATAGAAGGAAGTTTTTTCGAAAAGTAAAAATTAATTACAATTGAAATCGCCCTGATTGTATTGTTCAAAATAACAAAATTTTTCAGCAAACAAACAAATGACTCGTGCGTTATATCTAAGACACTTAGGACCAGTTGCGGAAACGAAGTTAACAGCGATGTCAGCTAACAGAGTGTTAACTAGATCTATGATTAGCTGCTAGTTAACGCTGTTAACTTCATTTTTGCAACTGGCCCTTATTCGCTAAATTTATAAAATGTTAATATGGCATTAAATTAGTGAAATAGCCTTTCAGATTTATTTTTTTTACATACTGGATGTATTTCTTCCAACTTTGCATTTGCCTTTTTTAATGTAGCTGATTTTTTTTCATACATTCTAATTCCAGCAGCCTCCTCTAACATTGCCAGTATCTAAAATAAATTTGTAGTTATAAACTAAACAACATTTTAAAGTACTTACTTCCACAGGCTTCATATTCAACACCTTTGTTACTCTTCCTTGCATTATTAAAAAATGAGGGTTATTAATGTTTAACTGAACAGAACAGAATATACCATGGACTCTCTTATATTGTACGGTGGTGCCATTAATCATGTATTCATCTCTACCTCTCAAAGTAACTTGCCTGGTAATTGTAATTTCTGAATAACTTTCAAGTCCAGGTGGAGACTGATTTTTATTTGTATTATCGAAGGTAACACATACGGTGGCTCTATCAATACCGGCTTGTCCATTTTTATATATCAAATCTTGTAAACTACTTACTCGTACCTACAAAAAGTAATTAGTACATTGCATCTTACTGGATTATATTCATTTACTTGGCTCAAATTTGAAATACCAAGGACAAAACATATTGCATCAAGGATGTTCGATTTACCTGTACCATTTAACCCTGTTATTGCATTGAATTTGGAATCGAATTGGGTCATTTCAGTTCTTTGCCCATAAGACTTAAATCCATCTAATACAATTGATTTTACATACATTTTAACCGCTATATTTTGCACTATAATACTTATTTTTTGGTAAAATACCTCATAAACATAAAACCGTTAGCTTGCAATTCGAATTTAACCTAACAATTCGCCTCAACAGGCGAAAGAGTCGCCGTCTGGAGGCAAATATGTCAGTTACCCCAGTGGAGATTGAGTTGGTTAGAATAATTATATGGTCTGTGTTGGTTAGTTTAATTCAAGTTTATTAAGCTTAAAAAATGGAAAAACCGACTAAAAAGCGAAGTAAAAGTAACCATTACTGTTGTGTCCCGCAATGTAATTCGTATTACAGTGAAGGTATGTCGTTTCATGCTTTTCCGACCGGGAATAAACATTTACGAAACGAGTGGATTCATTTGCTAAAAATTGGAAAACCAGTTTCTAAACACATGAAAGTATGTTCGAAACATTTTAAAAATGAAGATTATTTTTTTAATAGAAGTGAGTAAAATTTGAGTTCTTATATTCATTGACGCTGCTATATCAATGCTTATATTGCAGCCCTAACTTCAAAACGATATTATTTAAAACAAGGCTCTATACCTTCTTGTAATCTTCCAAAAACATTATTAGATTTTAAACGTAATGAACGTTTAGCACAGGATAGGAAAAAAAGAATAGAAAATAGACAACAGCAAAGGTAAAACATACATTTTGTGAAGAAACAAATTAAATAATTACAAATTTTGTTTCCGAGTTAGCAAATAGAAATAGAAGAGAGTGCAGAATTGTTCACAGCTGAGGAAAATATTGATCAGATTTTCGACCCTGAAATGTTGGAAGCAGCACAGACGTTATTAAGTTTATCAAAGACTGAAAAAATCAATGAGAACATTGAATCAAAATCTTTCGATTCGAAAGGCATTCAAGTGAATACATTTGATGATTTTATAAATCAAGATATTATGTCGGAAATTATTAACACTGATAAAAATTTGCGCCTTTGTACAGGAATTTATAACTTTGCTTTGTTAAATGTTTTAGTTGAAGGAGTATCCAAATTTGACACAATTAAATCTAAATTATCAGTAAAGAATAAAATTATTTTAACCGTGATGCGTCTAAAATTATACCTTTCATATGTTGTTTTAAATGTATTTTTTAAATTATCTCCTGCAACTGCACAGTTAACATTTAAAAAAACTATTAAAACTTTGGCATTGATATTAAAATGTATTAGATTTCCTTCTAAAACAGAAATTCAAAACAATATGCCAAAATGTTTTAAAGAATATTGCAATACACGAATAGTTCTAGATTGTACAGATATAGCAGTAGAAAAAAGTAATTGTTTAAAATGTGCTATTAGAACTTATTCATATTATAAAGGTAGACACACAATAAAATTCATGCTTGGTGCTACTCCTTCAGGATTAATTACTTTTGTTAGCAAACCATATGGAGGCAGAGCCTCTGATAAAGCCATTTTCAACAAAGAGGCCTTGATTTCAAAATTTGATCCGGGGGATGCAATTATGGTCGATAAAGGATTTTTAATAGAGACAGAATGTAAAACTCATAATATTACATTAATACGACCTCCTTTTCTTAAAAACAAAAAACAATTTAGTAAAGAAGAAGCTGTTGAAACAGCAAATATTGCACGAGCTGGAGTCCATATTGAAAGAGTAATGCAAAGAATCAAACTTTTTCGAATTTGTAGAAACACAGTACCTCTCACAATGTGGCCTTTTATAAATAATGCAATGGTCATTATTGTTGCTCTAACCAATTTATCAAAGCCAATATTAGCTAGAGATAAATTCTGATGTACCGTATTACTTCGAATATAAGCCGCACTAAAGTTTTAACACTAAAATTCGAAAAAAAGATCAACCTCGAATATAAGCCTCCCTCGAATTTAAGCCGCACCCTAATTTTGCACATTAAAAATGTAAGTAAAAAGTGCGGCTTATATTCGAAGTAATACGGTAATTAAAAATTATAAGATAAGTATTAACATTAAGTATAATAAGATATAAGTCGTTAAGAAACTTGCATTAACGTTTTTATTTTATTTTTCTTACATACAGTCAAAATCCTCTAGTGAGGTTCAAAAAAATCTGTCCCAAGTTGATTGCGCAGTAGTATATTTAAAAATCATTTTATGTTCGTAGAATGTTTCACATTTATTTCAAGTTTTGATATACAGTGTGTATATTAACATAAATAAATATTTACCAGTTGTCTTTTTTGTCTTGATAAGAGATAGAATCGATACAGCCAGAAACAAGTTGGAATGAGACCAGAATACTTTGAGATCGGTTGGGCTTAAAATTAACAACGAAAACCTTTATAATTATATATGTACGTACACACTTTAAAACAGCACAACACATTTTTATTTGTACCTCACAACAGTGAAAAATGTTTAGTTACAAAAACACACAGGATTCCAAACTTAGTAGACACAAGTTAGGTTGATGATGGTGATGATGCTGAACTGCACAAAACGTGTAACATTATGTTAAAAAAAATTACCTTTAATTTTGTTAATAGCATTTTGCAAAATTCTGCATCCAGCCCTATTTTTTCTACATGTATGGTATTATCGTAGCTGCTGAATAATATGAAGTCACAAATCTGAAGGTTTAAAATGCACATGGCAAGCTGAATCTGCGCAAAGTAAGTATGCTTTTTCTTTGATCTAAAACCTTCAGTTGTGGACTTCATATAATTCAGCAGCGGTAGACAATGGCTAATTGTTTTTCTGGAACCTAAAAAAAAAAAACGGCAAAATAATATTTCGCATGAAATTAGCTTACCAATAACGGGGCATTTTATTTCAAGCAAACGTACCGGTTGCTTATCAGATAGAATAATACCGTCGGGAGAACAAGCTAACCATGGATTCGCCTGACAGATGGCCAACCCATACTCTATCACAACTTCATTGTTGTCAAGATGTGACTGATACAGCTCACGGGCAAATTTTTCTTGATGTTGGCCATATTTTGTAGCATAATTCCCTGCAAAGGATTTTGGGAAAAAATGCTTTAAAGCTTTCATTTCCCAATCATCGTTTGCATAAGTAAATAACCCGTAGCATCGTGTTCGTAGAATAACAATGACTTTTATTAGGTTTTAACAAAATGCATTATTATAGTATTATTTTACATTTACAATAGTTATAATTTGCAAAAACAGTCGTTAACATTTAAATTTTTAATCATAGAAAGCAAGATATTTTGTTATACTACTACTGATTCCATATTACGTACCAGTAATTCTAAACTGCCGTTCTTTTTGCCACCTTTGTTCATTGCGTATTGTTTCAATACATATTTCCAATGCATCACAGGGAAACAATTTGTTATATGTAGCGATGCAGCACGTTTTCAGCTCTTGCACGTCAACATCCAGAAGCATTAAACTAAATCTTGACAGCTGTGCATTTTCGCAAATCGTCTTCCACATTTTGTTCCTAAAAAAACAACACACAAAACAGCAACAACACTAAAATAAATATGTATAAGTCTCATTGACAAAAATTGCAAGGGCGTGATAAATGCCACTATTATACTGCTATGATACAACCTGACAGAGTCCCTTTGTAAAATTGATTCAGCTGCAGACTCAATCGACTTCCGGACTTCATGAAAATGACTCGTCGCTTCAGCTTCTGGGACAGCTAAAGCAAAATTTTAAGTCAGATCATTTTCTTGAAACCTTGAATTAATACCTTCAAAGGCTTTGAGCATAATTTGAGGAAAATTCACATCATTGGTATTTACCCTCTCTGCAGTAATAGGGTGACAAAATTCCTCCAAAGACACTGTTTCCACAAGCCGTTGTTGTACATGTTTACCCCATTTTTGATCTGTATCTGTACAGCTTAAAGGTGCCAGAGATGTAGCGCTACAAACAATATAAATATTAAATATGCTCAACTTCTCCTTTCATTGAACTCGCTGATAAATGTAGAGCAAAGTGGCTACGATGTGTTTGCACTTTTCACCAGCGCCAGCCTTGCAGCTGCAGCTGCATTTCCACTTCTTGTGATCTAGAAAACAATCGTAATTAATATATTTCTCCAAACTTGTGGAATTAAATTTTATATCAATGTACCTACCTGAAACATGTTGAAACAGTATTTCAATTTTATGAGGCGATGCACTGATTTTTGATGTTAAGCATCGAGCCTCCACCTGATTTCGACCGACAAGTCCACAGCCCACAACGTGGTCACCCCTATACAACACTGTTCCCCCAATTCTAAGGGCCTAGTCTTTTTGTTGCACTTGACATAAAAAATTAAGTAAAATCGATATCACAACAATAATTATTTAAAATAAATACTTACAGTCAATTTAACACTATCATGGACATATGAATATATGTCTGTTAATGTTATCAACATTTTCACAATGTTTTTAAACACGGAAAGATTAAAGTCTATTCTAAGACAAAAAACACCACTTAAACAATCTACACAATACAATCTAACACCATTGAAGCGGCCATAACAGTTTTCTCGTAGTACCACCTACATTTGATAATTCAGGCGAATACATCTTAAATTAAGACTTGAGTTGGCTTAATGGTACAAGTTTTTGGTTTTCAACTCGAGGACTTGGGGTCGAATCCCATCCAGGGCAAGCATTTTTTCAGTTTAAATTTCCCGACTAGAGCGAGACGATAAGACGGAGATTTTTCAACAGCTGATTATCAATAGTGTGACGTCTAACTATCAACAGTCTGACATGTTAATTCCTGTCAGAAACGTTTAGGCAATGTGTAAGAGAGAGATGGAGCGTACAACCATGTGTAGGAGCGAGATGGATGATGCGCAAGAGCGGGACGCATGAGATTAAAGATGGTATCGTAATTAGGGAATCAGAGTAATTAATTAAAGATGACGTCGTAATCAGATCAATTACTGCGTAATTAGGACAATTACATCTGTGATTAAAGGATTGTAATTAAGGTAATTACATCTGTGATTAAAGGGTTGTAATTACATCTGTGATTAAAGGATTGTAATTACATATGTGATTAAAGATGGCGTCGATCAATAAATCCGCGAACTAATTTAATTCGCGGTGAAGCAGGAGCCCCATAGTTTAACTACTTACTCAGGTGGTCTAACTTATGTAAACGCTTTAGAATGTCATTTGTCAATGTTGTGAATTCTACGCAATCGTCTGGCTTTCAAAATTTTTACTACTTTCGGTTCCGGATCCCGAAGTGTAGAATCACCTTTACTCACACTTTCATTATTTCTCTTTTCATCTATCCTTTTGGATTTCGATCTCGTCATTACAGCTAACAAATTTCGATTTATCTCCTTCAATTCATCAGAAGTAATAATCAGTCGGGTTAATGCGTCTGCAGCAACATTATCCTTCCCTCTTATATACTCTATTTCAAAATCATATTCTTCCAAACAAAGACGAAATTTTGTGTGGTTAAATAAATAAAGCAATGGTCTGTGATCTGTGATTATTTTAAAATGTCGAAAATGTTTTACAGACCAAACA
Source organism: Dascillus cervinus (assembly GCA_949768715.1). Taxonomy (NCBI): domain Eukaryota; kingdom Metazoa; phylum Arthropoda; class Insecta; order Coleoptera; family Dascillidae; genus Dascillus; species Dascillus cervinus. The sequence goes on from OX458316.1 coordinate 171,412, forward strand.
ATAACTAAAAGTTCCTTTTCAATGGTTGAGTAATTTAACTTCGCTTTATTTAACCCTCGACTCGTATGTGCTACTGGCTTATTGTTCCTATTAGATAAAACAGCTCCATTGGCAAGACCTTTTCTTCCTCATTATATATAAGAATGCCGTGTTCACCCTTTAGGTCTATTCTAGTTCCATCTATCAGACTTATCTCCATAGAGGCTATTGAAGATATTATTGGGTCACTGTAGCAGAAACAACATAGGAAAGATGCATACCCTCTGTCCGAGCTTTCCTGATTTAATGCCCTTGTTACCATGAGCCTGCATAATCTCGAAAATGACCTTGTGTGATTTCCCATGAATTTCACCAATGTAGAGTTAGACCATGTGAAGTTGTTGTTTTTTATCTCTTTTTCAAGTGTTCTATGTCTATTTAGGAAATAAACCATCCTGTTTTGGAGAGTTCTTTTGAAATTGAAATGCTCGAGCATTGATTCACTGTCGCACCTGATATCATCTGTGAATGTTTCCCTAACATATGGACCAGGCCTAGGGATAAAATTGGGGTCCGTGAAGTTAGCGGACGACTTTGAGCAGGAAAATTAAAATTAGGCGCATTGTTTAGTGCTTCATTCCTGCTCATTCCTGCTTCTAAAACAAAAATCAGCGGACGCTTCAAAAAAAAGTTATTAACGATTATATTTAATTTCGCTCGCTTCTTACTCAGCGGACGACCTTGAGCAGGAAAATCAAAACTAGACGGAATGTTTAGTGATTCATTCCTGCTCATTCCTGCTTCTAAAACAAAAGTCAGCGGACGCTTAAAAAAAAAGTTATTAAAGATTATTTTTAATTTCGCTGGCTTCTCACTCAGCGGACGACTTTGAGCAGGAAAATTAAAACTAGGCGCATTGTTTAGTGCTTCATTCCTGCTCATTCCTGCTTCTAAAACAAAAGTCAGCGGACGTTAGTTGTGAAATTTTTAAGTGAAAAAAATGTTTTGCCACAAGCGAGTTTCGAACCCCAATCTCGGGGCTACAGCAGGCAGTCCATTACCTCTGAGTCGGCAAGCATCCTTACTTAAGCATGTATTCAGATGTTATATAAGGAGCGCACACCCCTGTAAAGTAGAAATCTTTAACTGACAAATGGACTGTATTACAGAACGCGTTTTGTAAAGTGGCATGCTCGTGAATTCGGTCAACAGGTGTCAGATTGAACGCTAAAATGCTCATTTTAAATCATTCATGGAGTGCTTTCCACTATTTAAGACCTGTTTAAAATTTTATGTTTCAAAATTTCAAGTCCGAACCCATAGTTTAAAACATACTTCGACATGCATTTATTTTTCATTATTGTTTCCCACAACTTATATTTTAAAATGTTGAATAAACTTTAAATCCGATTTTCAAATTTCAAACAGAGGGCTAGGATTCGATAAATCATTTAATTCACGGTTTGATTGGGACTGATGTAATATAAAACACTTGTATGGAAAAGCATGTATTTTAAATAAATTCAATTATTGAAAATATGCAAATTAAAAGAAATTATTTTTTCACAATCAAAATTACATATAAGAATATCAAGCAAGTAAATTGTGTGTTTAAACAAATGATGGTAATATTGACAACACCTATAGAATAAAGAAATAATATTTACAGCTTGAAATAATATGTGCAATCTTAAAATACTTATTATCAGTAGTTTATAAAATACATACTTATTATTCAGTGCTTAAATAATTAAAATAAACTTAAATTATGCACATCACTTTAGTCCACATCCATAGTGTCATTTCGCACCAGTTTGTAATGGCCCCAAGGCAATGTATCGGTTGTGTTCTGTTGCAGACAGCGCTTATTGTCATGGGGACTAAGGGCCAATTTAAATTCTCGCACCGTTTGTACCGTGTGACACACTGATCTAAAGCGATGTTGGGTCCGGCAGGCGGTTGAACTTTCACGCAGACACTTGACATAATCATCGAATGTTATTGTGTTCCTAACCACAGCGCCACTCACCCCTTTGACTTTTTTTACACGGTCCGCACCCTCCACGCGCATAGAATACATTTTACTGCGCAGTCCCACAAACTCGGTTACAATCTGCCCGTTGCATTCATCCTTCATCAAACCGACCACCTTTTTGTTGACCTGGGGCATGTTGAATTGATTTTCAACAGGATAGTCGGAGGTGTCGAATAGGTGTATGTCACGCCGCATCACCTCGTAAACATCTGGGCTGCGCAGCTCATAGATAAGGCTGTCTGTATCAGTGTATAAAAGCTTGCATCGTCCGGAAAACTCCCGCACTATGTAATCATAGTGGAAGGCGTAGACGCATGTCTTGGATATATCCAGAACACAAAACCCAACGTATGTCGGCTTATTCATCATTACCTCAGTTTGTGCCAACTGAATCGCAACAAGATCCTCGGCGAAAATTGAGTGGCTGTGGAAGTTTGGTCGGGATATCAGAGCTTCAGCGCCATACCGGCCGCTCCACTTCGTAACCAATTTTACATCAACTCGCTTGCGCACGTTTTCCATGGTCTTTCCAAACACCGCATTATTCATGAGCTTGAAAAGATTCTTTTCAAACTCATTGTGGGCTTCTTTACGCTTGCTGCTATTAAGGTCGATATAACCCTTTAACCATGGGGACTGGTTAAAACTGAGGATGCGATGAATTTGCGTGATGCGCAGACCACATTTCACAGCCTGTTGTAAATTGCGATAGTGAATCACATACCGCAATTTTGGTGACAGGGTGGCGAGAAGTTTGTGCTCCTTCGATCCAGGTGGTGCTGCCTGTTCCGGGCACAGGGGCAGATCTTGGTGCGCGTCATGAAGTTCCTCCGGATATGCCAAATCCACTTCAAGAATGTAGCCGATTGGTGAGTCATCAGGGACATCCCAGCTGACGGCAGGATCGGTCCACTTGAAGCCACCTGTTGGGAGATGTTGCGACATGGCCCAACCGTATAAGTTATTGACATCAAAATACATTATGTACGTTGAGGGATTATTCGGATTGAACGTTTGCATATGTTTGTTGTTCGCGAGAGCATAACGGTTGCTGCACTGACTCAGCCCGCCTCTGATCCCACGTTCAACAAACATTAGCATATCGATATCTGTAAACAGTTCCAACTCGATCTCTGTATACTTTAACATTGCACTCCAGGTGAAGCCCGGAAGTGTGTAATAGTGTGCAGGGTCAAGTTGGTATGACTGCAAGCAGCTGTTTCGAAAGTTTTCGAAAACATCTGCAAGCAAGAGCACGTCTGTTTTCAGATACAAATCCGAATAATCACCCAAAGATGTAATGCCGAATTGCACCCATACTGATTTGGCATGTTCATAATCTGCGTCGGTTATATTGCTCCCTGTTAGATTGCTGAAAAATTGTGCCTTCTCAGGCAATTCGGGGGCCTCAAGCTTTTCCCAGCAATCTAAGAACTCGTAGGGGAACACACCCTTCCGCCTCAGCAAAGATAAATCGGCATCAGTTAAATTTTGAAATTGTTGTGGTAAAATTTTGAGAGCTGGCATATAAGATGCCAGCTTGTCTAAAGAAGAGGACATGAATTTAAAAGAGTCGATAAATCTGAAGGAAATATCGCCCCCATCAATATTTTTAGTAAATGAAATGTACCGTTCTTTATTCTGAGGTAGCAGGTTAATGCGCCCGGGGAAACACATAGCAACATCCTTGATGAGGAAATGCGAGTCGTACCCACACAGATTATGAAATACAACGGGAATTGCACGCGAATCTTGATAATTTAGGTTGCAGGCGTTATGCGCAGCACCTCGATAATTACCGGTGAAATGGCAGTGGTCTCGTACTCGTTCGACGCCGAGGGGCTTTTCACAGATGTGACATGTGGTGGCTTCGATGAATTGACGTTGTTGGTCAGGCGTGAGTTGAGTCATAGGAACGGGTGTTTCGTATGCAGACTCCAAGTCCTGGGCTAACCGCCTTAGTTCGGTGGCAAACCATTTAGCCGGCTCCACACCACGATAACTGCGATAGTATGATCTTGAGTCGTCATAGCTGCAGGATATATAGTAACCAATGCTAAATGGCTCGTGTACTTGAACCACATTGGTTTTATTATCCTGATTCTAGAAAATAAAAAATAATTAAAATCAATTTACAATTCGTTTATGTAAACTTACCGGATCAGGGGTCACACGTTTCAAGATACACTCAAAATCAGCGTATACGATGAATGGCACCCGTTCTTTGTGGCTCTGGTTTTTGAATTTGATAATGTTGTTGGTGCTCGAAGGCAGATTAACTCGGCACTTATTAATCTGTCCGCAATCGAGAAGGTGGCTGTCCAGTTTTGCATCTGTGTTGAAGTAATGCAAACAGCGCTCACAGATGTGCATTTTGCCATGGTGCTTTGACAGTTGATTACTAACGAGTCTTGACAGGTCTTTGATCCACACATAATGGAATGTTAGTGGTTCATCATCATCATCGGCACATTCAATTTGATCGTCATCAATGTAACTACTTTGGATGAGGAGTAAATTGATGTGGACATCCTTCTTATTCATAGTGATATGTGTGGGCGAGACTGAAAACGCCGCCTTCTTCTTATGCAGAATGTATACGTTTATTGACACATCATTCTGACGTTCAAATTTTGGTATCGCTCGCGGCATTACGGGGAACTCAATTCCTGTGAAATTGAGCTCGTTTGCAAAATTAATGTAGTGAGTAATGCGATGGTGGTTATTGCCATGGGCTGGTGGGTGTAGCGCCGAGAGCAGTGCCCACTTGAAACACTCGTTGTCTACATTTTGAACATTGATGCATGCTTGCTTCCGTTTGATCGGTCCTGGTAGATCAAGGTATGACCCAGCACGCATTGGATTGTATTTGTTTATATTTACAGTTAAATTTACGATTCGGCGCAAAGTCCAGCCCGATCCGCGTCCTTGGAACTCTTCCATTTTCCTTCGTGTGGGGTTTGCAACACTGTCTTCAAACCAGACTGTTAAATCTGTTGTTGCACAGATCGCCACATTCCTAGCTGCAAATGTTTTAACTTCCCGCATTTCACCTTCGTTGGTGTTAACACTGTATTCCGACGCTAACACGGTGTTAACTTTAATGTTCCCGTGTTTTGTGATTGCGTTTTTAACACGCACCTTTGTTAGCATCATGGCGTCTGATAGGAATGCATCAATGTCTACATGAGTTAAATTCATCACTGCGCCGGTCCGAATTCGATTCTGGAACGATGAATTTATATCAGACCACATGACGCGCTCCGATCGTTTCGTATTGCGCACGTGGCCGCCGCCCTGGCGTCGTTGTAAAATTTTCAACCGCATCATTTCGCTCTTGACCATGGTGATTTCGGATATGATGCTGTTCTTCTCACCAACGGTGCCATGGCTATTTCGCATAAGTGCGTACAGAGTTCGAACATGTTTTTGAGCCTCGGACAAAAAGAACTCGATTCTAGCAGTATCATCAGGAGTGATTACATTTATAACCTCCCGCAAAATGGCGGACATCGTGCGATTCGGATTCATTTTATCTACATGCACACCCAAACAGATTAAAAATTGAAATGCAATGCAAAGTTTCCTTACCGAAAGCGTCTGTAAAATTGGATGCGAAAAAATGGCCGACTGGTGTTGCAACACGTTGGTTCACAGCAGTTAAGTTTTGGAAACAAAAAACACTCACGTACAGTTGAAGCAAACACTGTTGTACTGCGTTTTATAAATAAAACAATCGGTGCACACACTGTTGTACTACGTTTTTGAAAAATCGCTCGATAATACGTCAATATTGTGAGATCAATGGCGACAAAGTGGTTGAGGAATGCGCGTGATGTCGGTTTTACTGCGCGGACGTTGGGGGGTGTAAGCCGCTTTTACAAGGGTGCACGCCCTTGTAAAAATCGTGCGCCTATTATATCAAATGAATACATGTTTAAGTATGAGCTGCGTTAGCTTTGTGGTAGGGGCTTTGGTTTTCAACTCGAGGGCTCAAGTTCAAACTCCGACCCAGGCGAAACATTTTTTCACTTAAAAATTTCGCAACTTTACACATTGGATGATGTTATGGTTGATTACTGCACGATTTTACATGCGTTTTAGATAGATATGTTTAAACAGACAGGCGTTTTCGGACCCTAAAACTGTGTAACGCGCGCCAATAAATCCATTTTAACTTGTAGACTGTCAACACATTAAAATTAATATCTGCTGCGAATTGTTGCAAACTCTTGCCAACAATTGGCCATTGGATTCGCTAAATTGCTTTTAAAGGTTTTCAACATTTACGATGGTTGGTTCCCGGAACCATGCTGTGTTATATGAAGCCATAAATTTATTTTAACTTGTAAATCGCAGACGTCTGCCGTGAATTGTCATGGTGTCTGAGCTGTGTATTGTTCTGTGGCGCCATTAGAATGTGTGTTTAAAGTTTTTTCTAGATGATTTAATATAGTTGAAATTTTAATATAACATAGTTCAATAATTGGAGAATATAATATATAAATTCGCTATACAGAAATTCGACTGTTTTAATTAGAAGCTTGGCTGATTAGACTGGATTGGGGGCGTTCCAAAATTAATTTTAAAGTTTCATCGCATGCAATTCAAAGCGTGTTTGAGCCTGTAAAATTATGTATAAATAACACGCAGTTTGCACATTTCTATTTAACTTGTAAATCGCAGGCGCATTAAAGTTTGTTTTTTACATAACCTCCAGACTTGGCCGGTGAATTCTAATAATCTCACCCCTGGCTGGCTGCTCACTATGGGTGTCTTGATGTGGGCGCCGCGCTTATGCGTTCAAAAATTTTTATTCATTAGACTAGGCGTGGTGTTGCAAAATTAATTTTAAAGTTGCATCATGCATGTATAGTTGAAAAAATTACACCACGTTTATTAGAATTCGACCGAGTTTTGGAGCCGCTTGCAATTCTGGGTGCGTTTGAGTTTGTAAAAAATTACGCATAAACAACACAGTTACACAATACATTTTTTATTTAAATCATTTTACATTTTTTATTTAGACATTAAACAATATTACATTTAAATCATAGCACTGTCTATGGCTTGGGAAAAAATTCAATTTGATTATATTCCCCGCCGAGATAGCGCATATGGATGGTCCCATTTGTTGAATTTAAGATTGCTTCGTCACCTCCAATTATTTCAGCCATCCTCGGCGGTAAGAATATCGCATAATCCATTAAATCCGCCATTATTCTAACACCATATCTCGTCTGCACTTTGCGGAATTTGATTATCGGGTATGTCGCACCGACCTCGAGTTGACTCAACTTTCGCAGTGGTAGTTGATGCTACACATTCAGAAATAAAATTGTAAAAATATGCATAATAATGTTTTTGAAAATAACTCACCAACATGGCAACATTATTTAACTTAGTTAAATCCATAGTTTGAATGTGCTTGGTAAAAATAGTTGATTGCAGGTTGTAACACGTTTTGACGAGTAATACGTCAATATTGCGCGGTGGTTTAGGACGAAAAGAGGCCCAATCCATGGCTGTTTGCACACATGTGGGCTTTGCACATGCGTAATCATGTTCAATCCGACGCCTGTCGGTCGAACTCGCAAACACGTTACTTTCACAAAACGCTCCCTGTAATACCACCACCTATCTATCTAGTCATTTAAAGATTCCTGTTTCACAAAGTGTTCATATCACTTATATATATATATAACAGCTTTCTGCGTCTTTTATCTAGGACCCCAGCTGACTCAGTGGAACGGGTCCGATTTTCGACTTGTGGGTTTGGGATCGAAACTCACTTACGGCGAAAACATTTTTTTCACTTAAAAATTTCACAACTTGAGCGAGAAGTTCAATGGTGTGACGTCAGACATGCCTGGCGGGGAAATTCCCGTTCGTACGATTATGCAATGCGCCCGAGGGAGATGGAGTGTTCAACCATGTGTAAGAGGGGGGTGGAGCGTTCAACCATGTGTAGGAGGGAGATGGAGTGTTCAACCATGTGTGTAAGAGGGAGATGGATGATGCGCAGGTGTGAAGACGCCTCGGCTGTGCGGCGCCAAACATGAAAATTCCTGTCCGTACGCTTATGCAATGTGTCTGAGAGAGAGAGAGATGGAGTGTTCAACCATGTGTGTAAGAGCGAGATAGATGATGCGCAGGAGTGCAGACGCCTGACATCGTAATTAGAATAATCCTTTGATTAAAGGGTTATAATCAGATCAATTGCGCGGTAATTAGGACAATTACATTTGTGATTAAAGGGTTATAATCCGATCAATTGTAATCAGATCAATTACGCGGTAATTAGGGTAATTACATCTGTGATTAAAGGGGTGTAATTAAAGATGGCGTCGATCAATTAATCCGAGAATCAAATCCGCGAATCAATTTAATTCGCCGCTGTTCCCGTAGTCCCATAGACTATCTACTTATTTCACATCTTATATTTTGAAAATGTTTAAACAAAAAATTACCCTCCCGCGTTGCAAAATTTATTTCACATCGTAAGATGCTTTCAAAATGTTAATAATCATTAAAAATATACTCGAACGTTTGAAAATTTATTACAAATCATGCGATGCTTTCTGATTCTTAAAAAATATTAAAAAAATACTCCGACTTTGGATAATTTATTATAAATCGTAAGATGCTTTCCAAATGTTCCATCCAAATAAAAAAAAAACACCATCGTTCGATATTTTATTTCGCATCATTTATTTATGAATGCCGTGTCATTTTTATTCCTTCGTATTACCGATCTACTTTTCTTCTCTGTTTCTGCAATGTTCTTCATCCCTCGTCGCACTTTTTATTTTCAATTATAAACTCCATTTACATTTACGAGATTTAATTTCCATTTTAACAAACATTTTAAAACCATTCTTTCCAAACATTTCAAAACTATTCCGCACGTTTTGATAACTGATCGAGTTATTCTCCCTTATATATTATGTGTGCCCCTCTTTTTTATTTCAAAAATATTAAGCAAGTTTTCGCTTCCTTCTTCGGTAGCGCCTTGACGCGACTATGATTTGGTTCTGTTTTCAGATATGTTGGAATTTATTTATTCCTCTTATTAGCGATTTATGTTATTTTACTTTATCTTATTCCGGTCATTAAAATGACGCTTGTTCGTTAATTTATTATCGGTTGTTGCTGTTTATATCGTTGCCTATCAAACGCGTACCATAAATATGCCTCTTAGGCCGATAATAAACTTTACCGCTGCTTCGGCTTATGACCTTTCAAAAACTATTGCGACAGAACTAAAAAAAACCCTACAAAATTGAAACATAGATGCCCTCTAAAAAATATTCTTTACGATTACAATAAAAACCGCAAAAATCGGCAAAAACTATAAATTATTATCATTTTACCTTGTCAACAACCGTGTATGCCGATATCCCCATTAAAGAAACGATAAATATAATTAAAACTTGATTTAAAAATTGAAACGTTTCGTCCAGAATCCGCCGAACCGATTTCAAATGACGAACGATATTCAATTAATACTCGACCAAAATTACTTCCCATTTTGTGACCGGTATTATACACCTCATGACGGATTACCGATGGGATCTCCCCGACGATATCGGCCTTATTAACAGAGATATTTTTACAAACGTTGGAAAACAATTAAATTCACGTTAGAAATTGGAGAACTTAACGCTCTGTGTATCGACGCTTTTTGAACTTGAACGTCAAAAAAGAAAATGAATATTTGCATTCTGACATTTATCGGAAAAACGCCTGCCCAGACGGAGATCGAGTGATTCATCGCGATTCAAACCGCCCGCTTCCGCAAAAACTGGCTGGCGACATATATACTGCGATTCTGTATATGAATGAAAATTAAATGTTGAAACATGTTGCGCATTTTTCTGATGCAAAATAAAAAACTAAATAAAATAAAACAAGCCCGGAAAAGTTTTTTCTAGAAAATCCTGATAAATATTCCCCTACGAAAAGACAACTGACTGCGATATTAACTTCTACCTTGAATGCAAACTCCAAAACTGAATATATAATGTCGGATCGACCGTGTGTACTCGATCCATTTTTTTCAAAAATATTTAAAAATAATATTGTTTTCCCTGTTTTAAATATGTGACGACGACGACGACGACATTCAAGATGTTACTTTAAGGTATCTCCTCTTTATATATTACAAGTTCGTGGAATAAAACGCGACTGAGTAATACAAAAAAAAAAACGTTTTTAAAATTTTCCATTGGTTATCTCATCTTGTGTTTGTAGTTTTGTGAGTTAATACGCTTTTATTCTGGGGTACAGAAATGAACCGACAAGTCGTGTTATTAAACCCGTTATGTTTAAACTGCTAAATAAAATAAAATAACGTAAGTAGCTAATAAGATCGATGCATAAATTCAGACTTTCTGAAAATAGAACCGAATCATTTTTTATCTTAGATGCGGTTGATTTTGTTAATTGCGAGACGTCCTTTTTTTCTAAATTTCGTTTATATTTCCTGTATGTTGTCCGGTTGTAAATTATTATTCTTACCTGGACGTAGATTTTTAAAATTTCGTTTTTGTAATGATGACTTGTTAATGTAATTATTTAAATGTTTGTTGTCTTTGATAAAGTAGTGAATTGTTAATGTAATGAGTTTATTTTCTCGATGTCTTTATATCTTGTATGTGCTTTGCAGTTATAAATTGCTAACTTTATTATCCGTGTTAATTTTTATTTTTAAAAGTTTGTTTTTTATGGAAACGTTCAAATAAATAAATTTATGATTTTAACTGGTTTATTTCTTAATTGAAACGATTACGTAAAAATGAAATCGAATGATTTATTTAAAAAATGGATTCATTAAAATAATTTAGAAATCAATTTGATTCGTTGATTAATTAAAAATGTCTTCTTCTACTTTTAAATTTATGTTCGTTATATAAATCGAATCGATTGTGTTTCAGACTCTGAATGCTCTCGGTCTTCGACGTCTTACGCGATCCGTTGTGGTTCGGATTGGTCGCCCCGCTGGAGGCGCACTCGATGAAAATTAAGTTTATTTTTATTTCACTTTATTTAAAAAACAATTTTATTTATTAATTTTCAGAATAACATGAATTTATTTATTAATTAGTTTAAATGAATAACATGAACTTATTAAATTGATTGACTTAATTCTAATACATTTATGATATGAGTACTCGAGTACCCTAATACAAATCAACTAGATTTCAGTATTGGAATAAAACTGGAGTGAGACTGACTTAATTATTGTTACTACCACTATTTATATCCTATGTAATATCTTAATAGTTTTATTTGTCCACCCTTTGGAACCGGATCATCGATGTCTGTTAGTTTAGAACCGGACTTCGTTATCAGGCGTTGCACTTTGTATACCACAGGTTGTTTTTCATAACTCTTCCCTACCGAAGTCTGAAAACGATGGTTCCAGAGTTTTCAGATTTGCGTGGGTTGTTGATTTTTTTGAGATTATTAATTTTGGACACTTCCAATACATGCCAGTAGCACATAGCCCAAGTAATAACAAAATAATTAATACACTATTTGTCCATATTTGTTTGGTGATAGGAATCTCGTTGTCTGTGTCCGGGAGATGGTTGATTATAGCGTTGATTGTTTGAAGGCTGGTTTCGTCCAATTGCTGTAATTTCACTATTTTACCGTTAGGGATCTTGACTTGGTCAATCGTTGAATTAAATGTTGGTAGTTCGAAGACGAATTCTTCGTGAAGGGTTTCTTCTGGTTCGAAATGTTTTCCCAAGATGGAAACTTGACAATTTTCCAGGGTGATGATGCTTGGTTCTGTGATTTCATAGAGGCCGTTTCCATCGCATTGGGATCGAAATTGGATGTTTTTAACGGGGATGACTAATAGTTGATCGGAGTTTATTTGTAATACGCTGTCTTCGGTGGTGTGTACGGACGTCTGGCTACAGTTGTTTCTTCCTGTACGCATTAAATCTCCAAGGCATGGTTGGTCGTTTCGAAGTGTCACGATGTTGCAGTAGTAAAAGTCTTCTATCTCTGGGCAATTTTCTGACGTAGTCCAATAGTCTTTGTTATTGAGCATCAAGAAGGGGTGTTTCGGAATGATCATTGATTGGGATATGGGAATAGGATACATTCGGAACATCTCGTATGTTTGTGATACAATCGGGGTGTGAATTTTGAATAATAATATTTTATTGCCTATTAAAAGTTGAGTTGAAAATAACGAGTAATAGTTAATAAAATGCTTTAGAGTTGGAATTTGCCTTTTTTCGTAAATTGTATTTAGACGAGAAATTGCTGATTGTAATTCCGTTGGTTTTATTATTGAATTATGTAAAATATGTAGATGTGCGAATGATATTGCTGTATTTATGTTATTTATTAGATTGTGGACTATATTTACTTGCATTACTAAATTATCAAGTAAAATTGAGATTGAAAAATCTTGTCCGATGTCTTTAAGGATATTGATATATCTGGACAGTAAGTTTACCTGATTTTGTAATATTATCTGGTTTTGTTGTAGATTTTTAAAATGAGTGTTGTATGTCCTTGTTAATTCTTTCAAAATGATTTGTTGGGTTTTTTGATTACTGTCCGTATTTTTAATATTTGTTGTTAATTGTTTAAAATATGAGTAGATAGTTTTTTCGTCATCTGCGTCTAAAGTGCCGAATAACCATTTAGATGCTTTGCCTATTCCATTGATCAGGCCTCGCCTTTTACGCGGGTTTTTTGTAAGTGCAGTTATTTGTTGTTTAAGCTCGTTTACTAGTGATAGTGCATGGTTGATTTTATTAGATAAGAGGATGGAAAAATGACTATTATTTCTATTGAGTATCAGGGTGTTTAATGACAGTAGGTTTTCATATATATTGTTTACAGAAATCTCGGGTGAAGTTAAATTAATGTGGTATAAGAAAGTATGCCGAGAAGTGATAATCTTACTATTTCCAAGTCGAACGGGAAGAACAGGGTTCACTATTTTCGATACTTTGATGGTTTCTGTCAGGTAAGGGAAAGGTATCGTCAGGGGTAATAGGATTACTAGGATGCGGTTGATGATAGTCATCGTCTTGTCGTTGTCCTGTAATATGGCGTTGGGGTTTTAATAAAGATTTGTGATAAATTTTATCTTTCGTTTTGATTTTATTATCATCTATTAGTTCTGGGTTTAAAATAGTCAAATATGGTTGTGTGATCTTTTTGGGTTTTTCGAAGCGGGTTTCTTTACGATAAAGTGGTTGGTCAGTTTTTATTTCGGGGTTCTCCCTGGTTTGATTTAATTTATCTAATTTTGCTTGTTGTTTGCCGATTAGTTTGTTGTAGATCATATTATTGATGATTTGCAGGTTTTCGGAATGGTTTTGAATGTATTCAGTTACCTTTTTGTGTTCGTTTAATTCAAAAGGATTTTTGTAATCTAATTTGCCACGAACAATCTGGAAAGGCGTGTAATTTGTTGCGCTGTGTGTGCTATTATTATATGAAAGTATCGCGTAGTTCATGAGGTTCGCTATGATTTCGTTGGGCTTTTGTTTTTGGATGATTCGTAAACTTTCTCCAAGAGTGGAGTGAAATCTTTCTACAGGGCTATTACTATTGGGATTATAAATGGTTGTATAATGTACCTCGATTTGGTGAAGCTTACAAAGTTCTTGCATGATTTCATTCCTCCATTCTGTACCATTGTCGCAGGTTATTTTACGTGGTAGGCCGAAATGGGTTATGAAGTGTAGAATTTTATTGGTTGTTTCGATGGCATTAGGACTTTGAATGGGGTAAGCTTGTCCAAATTTTGAAAAACTGTCTATGATAGTAACGAAACATTGACCTGAGTATTTATATGTATCTGCGTATAAATGGTCGAATGACTCGTAACCTATGGGAGTTGGTTTAAATATTAGTTTTGTAGGGTGACGTTCGTATTTGGCCTTTTGGCACGTACCGCAAGAATTTACATAATCTGTTATGTCTCTATCCATATTGGGCCAGTAGTATGATTGTTTGATTGCGCGTAAGTTTTCTTGAATGCCGCGGTGGCACGTTTTTGTTTCGTGATACAATTTTAATTTTAACTTTTGCTCGTCTTCTTCACACACATCTGTTACTAGGAGATTTGATATTGTTAAGCTAAAGGCTTTATTTGTGAAGAATTGTTGGACAACTCGTATGAAAGGTAACTTGAAATCTTTATACGTAAAATATAAGCAATAATGCTTTTTCGGTTCGAAGTATTCCTTTATAATTTTCAAAAACAATTCATGTTTCTTTAATTTTGGAATTTTAAAGTGAACACGATTGTTGTTGAATACCTTCTCTCGATATACTTGGATGTCTTGTCTTTTTGGATCGCCGAGAGAGATGATTACTTGGTTCTTAAAGGTGTTAATGGTTTTTTCCGTATAAGGGATTTCAATGATGGGGTTTTCTTGGCTTGTGTGGACTGTTTCGTTATCCGTGTTATCTATGGCTCCGTTACCTACAGATGTATTGTGGTATACTTTCACGTTAATGGTTGAGTTCTGAAAAATGTATTTGATCATTTCCTTGACCTTGTTCCAATCTAATTTATCCAGTCCGGAACTTAGTCGAGGTAAACTGAGTGATGTCTGATTATGCTGCAGTAGATGGTTTCGCAATCTAATGAGCGCCTTGAATAGATCTTGGTACGTTGTTTTGTCCCAGTAGTTTATTTTTGTGATGAGGTAGTATATCGTCCTATTGTTTTCCGATATGATCCCTACGTCATGAAGGTTGAGGTTTTGTTCGCAAAGTGATTTAGTGTGGTTGTATTTTTGCTTAATTGTTTTTGCTAATCCTGCGCTCATTTTAAGATCTTTTGATACGCAGTGTGCGATGTTGTCGTTTGTGGTAAGTAGGGAGTCTTCTAGTTCAACGATGTTTATGTTGAAGGTTGTACGTGAATTGACTGCTTTTAAGAAGCTGTCAAAGGAGTCTTCTCTCGGGGGTCTTATTTGGACGTTAGAAAGGATCTTGATTTTGGGAACTTGAACGGGGTTGTTTGACGAAGATGGGAACGAGCTATCCACGAATTCTCTTAATGAAGTTAGGCTATCAGTTCGCGGGTGCATCGGTCGTGCTTCAGGAGGTTCCTCTGGAATGAAGTCTTGCAGTTCTTCTAGCGTGAGTTCTGGTAAGTCATCTTGTAGTTCGTTAGGATCAGGTGGGTTTACGATAATGGATGCGTTATCAAGATTTGTCTCGTGTGTATTGATTTCGATTCGAGACAAAGCGTCAGCATTGGTGTTCAATTTTCCCTTTTTATAAATGATTTTGTACTCGTATTCCTCAAGTTTAAGGCGCCACCTGACTAATTTCGAATTGGGTTCTTTTAGAGAAAATAGCCATTGAAGGGGTTTATGGTCGCTTATAATGTTAAATTTTACTCCGAAAAGGTATGGTCGGAAGTTCTTAACGGCCCAAATAATCGCGAGGAGTTCTTTTTCTATGGTGCTGTAATTACATTCCGCAGGATTCAGTGTACGACTCGCGTAAGCAACTGGGAGATCTTTACCTATGGGACCTTGGGATAATATGGCACCTATTGCGAAATTCGATGCGTCCGTTGTTAAATTGAATTCTTTTGAAAAGTCGGGGTGTTGTAATATTGGACTATTACTTAAAATATTTTTGCACGTTTCAAAACTGTTGACGAATTCGTGGGTGTGTTCTATCTTTATTCCCTTCCTTAGGCATTGAGTTAGGGGTTTTGTTAACTTCGCAAAGTTTTTAATAAATTTTCGGTAGTAGCCGACGAGGCCAAGGAAAGATTTAATTTCCTTCGTTGTTTTTGGGATAGGAAATTTTTTAATTGCTTCCAATTTCCTAGGGTTTGGTTGTATTCCCTCTGGTGTAATTACGTGTCCTAGAAATTCGATAGTTCTACAAAGGAATTCGGATTTATCTAGTTGAATTTTTAGTCCAGCACCTTTTAATTTTCCAAAGACAGATTTTAAATTGTTCATATGTTCTTGAAGAGAGGTTGAAAATATAATTATGTCGTCCATGTAGACGAGACAGATTTTGTTCTGGAGGTCCTTGAGGACGTTATCCATCACGCGTTGAAACGTTGCGGGCGCGTTTTTTAATCCGAAAGGCATTCGTACATATTCGTAGTGTCCATTTTCAACATTGAAAGCCGTTTTATTGATGGAGTTAGAGTTCATTTCGATTTGGTGGAATCCGGATGCCAAATCTAACGTGGTGAAGTATTGAGCTCGGCCAAGTTTGTCTAGTATGTCGTTGATGTTTGGTAGTGGATATCGATCGTCGATGGTTTTTTCGTTGATCTTTCGATAGTCGACTACGATTCTCCACTTTTTCTTACCACTGGCGTCTAATTTCTTCGGGACTATCCAAATTGGGGAACTCCAAGGGGAATGGGATGGTCGAATTATACCGTCTTCCAACATTTTTGAAATTTGTTTCTGGACTTCTTCTTTATGAATGTAGGGGTATCTGTATGATTTTGTATGAATTGGGATTTCGTCTGTGGTTTTGATTTCGTGTTTCACTTGGTTGGAAAATGTAAGTTTTTCGTTGGGCTGATGAAAGATGTGGTGAAATTCCGAAATCAATTTTTTCAAAGCCTTTTTCTCTTCAATGTTTAAATGATCCGTGCGGAAGTCGTTGAGAGTTACTGTCTTACTGGAGTTTGTCGGGGTAGTGAATTCTTCACAGAAGAAACATTCAAAGTTTTCTTCTTGGAATTTTGAAGCATGTGGCTCCAGGAAATTGTTATTGATTTGGAATAGTTGTGTTTTTTCCGTTAGATTGTTAATTTCCAGTTTAACCATGCCGTTTTCGATTCTTAACAAACTTTCCGGTATGAGAAATGTTCGTGTCTTGTTGGTAATTTGCGGAATCAAAATTTCACCATCGGGGAGGTTGGTTTTGATTTCTTTGATGACAGAAGAAGAAGGTGGGATTTCGATTTTTTGCGTCAAAAATTCATTTCTATAGTGTAGCGGAATTGTTACCATGTCGTTGTATAATAATTTATTATGTAGGTCTAGGTTTAACCCTAATTTTCTTAAGTCCCTTATTCCTAAGATTCCGTCAAAGTAATCGTGAAAGTTAAAAAGTATGAATTCTAGAGTATCTTGAACTGGTAAAAATTCGCTAAATAATGGGATGTGTGCTTTAAATTCTGATGTTTTAGAGCCAGTGCATGTAGTAATGGGTGTGTCCGCTCGAAAAATTGTCGTTGGAAAATGTTTTTCTGCAATATATGGTCGCAATAATGATGGGTGACATCCGGTATCAATTAGTAGTTTTATTGGGGGGTCGTTTATCTGTATATATGGTAATGAGTTTGGCGTTAGGTTATTCAGGTCTACCGGTCGTTTTCGTGGTCGAGGTGTGACCGAAAATTTTCCACGAGTTCTGCATTGTCATAGTTTGTTTCTCCGATAACATTTTCAGAAGTTTGAGGTTCATCATAGTATTGTTCTGGGACGTTTGAATATTCTACATTTTCCGTTAATTTTTCTTCTGAGTGGTAATTTTGTGGGTCATAATAAGCGGATTCTGCAGGACTCTCGGTTTCTAAATTTGTTAGCTCCTCTGATATAAAATTCTTCGGTCCCGTACTTCGAAAGTAGTTATTTTTATTATAATTACCGAATTTGGATGGAGTACGGGAAGTCGTAGACATTGGTTCCGGTTTAAATGTTGGTTTATACGAATTGTTCGGGGCGAATACGTTTTTGGTTTTTCCGAAAACTTGGTTGTTAGTTGGAAATCTATTGGTTTGAAACTGTTGTTGAGGTTGGATATTAATCGGTCCTCTAGGGAATTGTGAACGCTGATTTTGGTTAAATTGTGAAGAGCTCGAGTTGTAATTGAAATAAGGGGCATTTTGATAGTTCATTGCCGGTGTAAAGTTCTGTGTGGGATTAAATCTTGGCGTGAGATTCTGCATGGTATTGAATCTGGGTGTAAAATTACGATTCTGTGTGTTTGATCCGTAGGGGATCGTGTTTGGTTTCCTTTGGGGGTTGTTACTTCTATTACTGTCATGTAATGAATTAATCCTCTGATTGTCATAAAAATGTCTAATTACTAAGTCGCTAGCTTCTGCAATGTTTCGCGGACTTTTTAGGTCGATTTTAATACGTAGACTGTCATCCACATTAGCTAATAGCACGTCAAGGGCATTTCCCTCGTTTTGCTCTATCAGTAACGTTTTTCGTTGGTTATTCAGGGTCGAATCTGAGCTAATTTTTACTTCTAATCGCGATTTCATTTGTTTTAATCTTTCGAGGAAGTCTAAAAGGTTTTCGTTTCGAGTTTTTGTGAGAAACAAGAATTCGCGGGTTAGGGTTTGACGATCGAGCCTGTCTCCGAATTGTTCCCTTAATGCAACTTTAATTAATGGCCAAGTATTTAAATCAGGGCGACACATAATGTGATTAGCCACTTCGTCCCGTATTTTGGAACGGATCACAACAAATGCAAAATTATTTAAATTGTTATCCGCGGTTGCTCCGTAAGTGTTATAAAAACCGTCACAAGCATTAATGAAACATTCTAATTGTGATGAATTTCCACTGAAGGTGGGTAGAAAATCAGCGATGGCTTTTGCAACCTGAATGGTTGGTGTAGCGTTTCTTTCTAAAGACATTGTTCTTAATTGAGAACTTAATTCTTCAATTGACATAAGCGGTCAATTATTATGCTATTACTAATTATTTCTTTTTAATTGAGAATTTAATTCTTCAATTGACATAAGCGGTCAATTATTATGCTATTACTAATTATTTCTTTTTAATTGAGAATTTAATTCTTCGATTGACATAAAATTATTATATTATTATTCTTTGAAAGGGAGACACAAATAAAAGGAAGCAAGGAAAAGGTAAGGAAACTCAATAACTCACTTTTGGGTCTTCAGAGTAGCTTCGTTTCTTCCTGGGGTTGTGGTCTCCTTGAGGGTTGTAGATTTTAGATTGGAAGCAAATGGTAAATACCAATGGCAGACACAGGAATTATTCTTCTTTCTTCCGTAGATCTACCTCTTCCAATCCTACCGACTGCGCCAATTAAGTTTATTTTTATTTCACTTTATTTAAAAAACAATTTTATTTATTAATTTTCAGAATAACATGAATTTATTTATTAATTAGTTTAAATGAATAACATGAACTTATTAAATTGATTGACTTAATTCTAATACATTTATGATATGAGTACTCGAGTACCCTAATACAAATCAACTAGATTTCAGTATTGGAATAAAACTGGAGTGAGACTGACTTAATTATTGTTACTACCACTATTTATATCCTATGTAATATCTTAATAGTTTTATTTGTCCACCCTTTGGAACCGGATCATCGATGTCTGTTAGTTTAGAACCGGACTTCGTTATCAGGCGTTGCACTTTGTATACCACAGGTTGTTTTTCATAACTTGAACCCGGTCCGCTTACATCTGATACCGGGGTCATGCAGAAGATGCAGAAGATACGGAAGATACGGAAAATACGGAAGATACAGAAGACATGATCACAAATTTTATAAACTATACGACACTTCCTTCGCCTCACTTTTCACCGCCGCTTCGAACTGTCAGTTTATTCGCCGAATAAAATTTACTTGGTCCGTAAATCTCGAATCGTTTACTTTGGATGTTTACTTGCCCCGTAAAATTATTTTCCGTTTATGATACTCGAATCTACAGAGTCCGTTGATTTTTTTTCAAAATTAATTTTACTTCTAAAGTAAAAAGTTTTATGAGACCGTGGTTCGAACGCTCGAAACCCTGACGTCCTCTCTTCATCTCGTTTTCTCACTTTAAGTGAAATTTTAACCCTTTCCCCTCGCGAATTAAAAGACCTCGCTTCTTAGCCGAATCGCGATTAAATTCGCGAGCGAGCCGTAAAATGTAGCGTTCCGAACCGACTAAATTTACAAAGACAGTTTTTAATCAAAGTTTTTATAAAACTTTGAGCTATGTATATATGTGTGCATTATGTTCTTTCATGATATTATCATTAGATATCGAAGTGAATAATTACGACTTACTTGTCAGTTTTATATCCCGTCTTTCTTCTCTCCGTCAGATGTGGATGTCCGTCCCGGAAGTTTAGAACTTCATCGACGTTCACCGATAAGTTGATCTGGCATCGAATGAATTTCAGGTGCGATATTATAGGAGTTCCTTGTTTTTGCTGCGTTTTTTTTACAGTATCTGACTCGCCCACCCGGACCGCTGCACCCCGACCCGCGAACGCTGGAACTCCCGAATGCTCCTACGTTCGAAATTCGAAATGCAATTTACGGGTTATTTTCTTGGAGATGAGGGTCATCGAACCCCTCGCAAAACCTAACTTGCCCTCCGTAAACTGACCGCCTTAGCCGACCCACTTTTACCACCTCTCGTGGGTTTTGTGTTAGGTCCGTGTTGACTGAGGTAGGCTTCGTTTAGGTACGACAAGGTAAGTTTTGTTTCAGTCCTTTTTTTTAAAACATGCTAGGTTATTTTGTGTATAGGAGACCGGAGGGTAAGCGTACATAACCCCTGCTCGACCTTCGCTAACAAAATTTGCCGACCCACTACTCCCTTGCGATTATGTCAAGGTTTCTTGTGTACGGAACTGGTAATGCTTCGCTCAGGTGCGACATGTACAGGTTTTGTATGTGTAAAGCAAATATACACGGAACAGGATATTTACTGTATAGGAGAGGAGGGTAAACAAACTCGCACGCCCGGACGCTCCCGCACCCAAACACGCGCGAACCCTGGAACTCCCGAATGCTCCGCCGACGTTCGAAATGCAATTTAAAGCGTTAACAAAACAAGGTTATTTTTGGAGATGAGGGTCATCGAAACTGACAAAACCTAACTTGCCCTACGTAAACTTCGTTTTTCGTTTAGGTACCGCAAGGTAAGTTTTGTTTCCGTCCTTTTTTTTAACGTGCTAGGTTATTTTGTGTATAGGAGACCGGAGGGTAAGCGTACATAACCCCTCCTCGACATTCGCTAACAAAATTTGCCGACCCACTACTCCCTTGCGATTATGTCAAGGTTTCTTGTGTACGGAACTGGTAATGCTACGCTCAGGTGCGACATGTAAAGGTTTTGTATGTGTAAAGCAAATATACACGGAACAGGATATTTACTGTATAGGAGAAGAGAGTAATCAAACTCGCACGCCCGGACCCCCGCACCCTCGCACCCTCGGACGGTCGGACGCTACCGCACCCCGACACGCGAACCCTGGAACGCCCTTTCCACGAGGTTTTGATCGATGATAAATAATGACCCGACTGCAAACTTTCAAACGCAAATGAGGAATCCTATAATACCAAACCTCCGACAGAATTTTATTCCCAGAGAAAGTCGATGGAAACGAATAAATATGAATCCGGCAGCTCCAAAACCGATACCGTTGCCGTTGCCTGACATATGCCTCTTGGACCCATAATAAACTTTACGACTGCACCGCACCGGCTTATAAAATTTCAAAAACTATTGCGGCACAACTAAAAAACGCTACAAAATTAAAACATAAATGCACGATAAAAAATAGTTTACCGTTATTTAATAAATTAAAAACCGCAAAAATCAGCCAAAGCTCAAAATTATTATTATTATCATTTGACGTTGTCAACGTGTATACAATGATTATCCCGATTATAGAAACAATAAATATAATTAAAACGTCATTTAAAAAAGAAAACGTTTCATGAAGAATACGCCGAACCAATGATCATAAGCGATATTGAATTGATACTCGACCAAAATTACTTCCAATTTTGTGATCGGTATTATTATACACGATCGATTAACCCGGTTTGATAAAACTTTAATGCACACATATATATGTAATATTATAATTAGATGGCGAAATTAATAATTACAACTTACTTACTCAGTTTTCTATCCCGTCTCGTCTTTCTTCTCTGTCAGAGATTTGGATGGCCGTCCGAGAAGTTTAGAACTTTGTCGAAATTCACCGATAACTTGATCTAACATCGAATGAATAAAGGACAGGGGTTATTTATAAAAAGACAACGTGCAAACTGCATTTAGTGAAATGTAGAAAATTGATTTATATACGCTCATTTTAAACGCGCTTTCCTTACATTTACCTTCGATATATAAAAATTATTTTGCATACGTTTAAGAATGTTCGTGATAACCTCCGATGCATCCACCGAAACGAAATAAATTATTTGAAAAATTATATCGTATAAATAAAAAGAACCCTCGCTCCGATAGATTTGCTTCATTTTATTTACTTGACGCGCACAAGTTTTAGGAAAATTTCCTTTCTTATCATTTCAAATCGACTATTTTTCTATCGCAAAAACTTTTTATTCGATATGCGCTAAAGTATGCAAAAAAATTAAACGTTTCTTCGAAATAGGTCGAAAAGTATGGGGCATTCGCTTTAAAAAAATACTTGCACCCTGAACTGATGCGATTGGAATATTGAAATATTGAAATATTAATAATAAATTTAGTATGACTAACCTGTCGATTTTTGTTCCTTATTCCATATCTTCTTTTTGAAAACACTTCAAAACATTTTAAAACACTTTTGAAAACACTTCGAAACGTTTTAAAAGCTGATCGAGTTATTGTCGATTAAGTTTTAGGAAAATTTCCTTTCTTATCATTTCAAATCGACTATTTTTCTATCGCAAAAACTTTTTATTCGATATGCGCTAAAGTATGCAAAAAAATTAAACGTTCCTTCGAAATAGGTCGAAAAGTATGGGGCATTCGCTTTAAAAAAATACTTGCACCCTGAACTGATGCGATTGGAATATTGAAATATTGAAATATTGAAATATTGAAATATTGAAATATTGAAATATTAATAATAATAATAACAAATTTAGTATGACTAACCTGTCGATTTTTGTTCCTTATTCCATATCTTCTTTTTTCTTTTCCTATTTTGGAATGTTTTATTCCTCGTCACATTTTTTATAAACTACATTATACTATTTACAACCTTCAATTTTTCCATTTAACACAAACATTTTAAAAAACTTTTGAAAACACTTCAAAACATTTTAAAAAACTTTTGAAAACACTTCAAAACGTTTTAAAAGCTGATCGAGTTATTGTCGATTAAGTTTTAGGAAAATTTCCTTTCTTATAATTTCAAATCGACTACTTTTCTATCGCAAAAACTTTTTATTCGATATGCGCTAAAGTATGCAAAAAAATTAAACGTTCCTTCGAAATAGGTCGAAAAGTATGGGGCATTCGCTGTCTAAACTGATGCGATTGAAATATTGAAATATTGAAATATTGAAATATTGAAATATTGAAATATTGAAATATTGAAATATTGAAATATTAATAATAATAATAAATTTAAATTTAAATTCAATGATATTTTTTCCCGATATGGAATTAATTATTTATTTATGTATGACTCACCCCTGTCGATTTTTGTTCCTTATTCCTTATTCCATATCTTCTTTTTTCTTTTCCTATTTTGGAATGTTTTATTCCTCCTCGCATTTTTTATAAACTACATTATATTTACAACATTCAATTTTTACAATTAACACAGACATTTTAAAAAACTTTCGAAAACACTTGAAAACATTTTAAAAAACTATTTGAGTTATAATTGTCATTACATTATGTGCACTTTTTTTATTTTTATTCCTGCAACTTCTAAATTTATTATTTTAAAAATATTAAGTAAGTTTTCGTTACCATCTTCGTCGATAGGAAATTAAGACGACTATAATTTGGTTGTTTTTAAGTATGTTGGAATTTATTTCTCTCATTAGTTACTTATGTTATTTTTATTTTATTTTATTTTATTTCACAGTTTAAACATTACATCTTTCACGGCGCTTGTTTGTTCATTTATTATCGGTTGTTGCTGTTTATGTTTGTAAATATACAAGTTTTCTGCAATATTCATTCACTTGCTCCTTTTTTATGATTATTTCCACTTTTAAAGTGTCTGTAATAGGGGGGGCCGCCCATATTGGTGCTTTTCTTGTTGTAGGTGTTTCGTGTAATTAGACGTTGTATTGTTTTTATTAATGTGTTCTTTATATTGCGTGTGGAATAGACTGTGAATCCGCTATCTCAAAATAATATAATATAATAATATAATAATATAATAATATAATAATAATATTATAATAATAATAATATAATAATATAATAATAATATTATAATAATATAATAAACAATATAATATTAATATAATAAACAATATAATAAACAATATAATATCAAAACTACATCTATACAAATTAATCAATAAATTCAAATTTAACAGAACTAAACATAAAAACATATACAAAAACATGGACCCAAGTTTACAAAATGACTATAAGTATAAAGAAGCCCCTTGGATAAAATTCCATTGAATGCTATGCTGCAACAATGTTGTAAGCGACGATATGGGCAAATGTTAGATTTTTCGTGCCACGTTGTTGTAAGTGCCGAGGAGTATAGGACTGCACTGTTAGATGGTAGCCTGAGTCATGTTTTCGGCTATTTTCAGAGTTAATATCGACACATGGGTGGTGTGGTACACATAAAACGATTATTTCGTTTTCCCGCAAAATTTACTTTTGGCATTTACAACGTTGTTGCAGCATAGCATTCAATTATTACAGACGTGAAACAAATAAAATAACAAAATTATTCAAAAATCAATATTTAAAAATAGCACAAATACAAATAATCACTTTAAAAAAATTCTAAAAACGCCAACTGAAACTAAACATATATACAAAAACAACGGGATATATTCCTTAAAATGTGTAATACGTGCGATAAAAAGTATATTGGCCAAACAGGCACAAGTTTCCGCACGTGATAATATAAAGAACACATTAATAAAAACGATACAACGTCTAATTACACGAAACAACTCCGACAAGAAAAGCACCGATATGGGCCTATTACGGACACTTTAAAAGTGGAAAAAAATCATAAAAAAAAGGAGTAAGTATATTTACAAACATAACCCGCAACAACCTGTAATAAATGAACAAACAAGTGCTATGAAAGATGTAATGTTTAAACTGTTAAATAAAATAAAATAAAATAAAATAAAAATAACATAAATAACTAATGAGATAAATAAATTCCGACATACTTAAAATACAACCAAATTATTATAGTCGTCTTAATTTCCTACCGAAGATGGTAACGAAAACTTACTTAATATTTTTTAAATAAAAAATTTAATAGTTCTAGGAAATAAAATAAAAAGGTGCACATAATGTAATGACATTAACTCAAATAGTTTTTTAAAATGTTTTCCAGTGTTTTCAAAAGTTTTTTAAAATGTTTTCCAGTGTTTTCAAAAGTTTTTTAAAATGTTTTCCAGTGTTTTCAAAAGTTTTTTAAAATGTTTGTGTTAAATGTAAAAATTGAATGTTGTAAATGGTACAATGTAGTTTATAAAAAATGTGACGAGGAATAAAACATTCCAAAATAGGAAAAGAAAAACTTTCATAAATTTTTCAGGACGCTCCGCTTAATCTTCCGTTACCTCCCCTCGCCCGTATAAACAGGCGAACTTCTCTTCCTAAAAATGTTAAGAATTAAAATAAAATCAATCTTGCACGAGTTTTTTAGTTACCGCGGCGGCGTTTCCCAGGCGGTGGAAATGTTAATGCCGTTTCAGACTCCTTATTCCTGCCTTCTTCTGTGCCTGCGCGCGGTTGCATTCACAAAAGTTCTTGATGTTCCTGCTTGTAATTCTCAAATTGTTGACGTCTTTTGCCTCGATTCTATAGTTTTCTGAAGGAATATGTTTTGTTATGTAATCAAAGTCAATGGCTCAAAAAAGTCCCTGATTTTTTCGGTTTTTTTACAAAATTCCCCGACTTTTCCCCGACTTTTCCCCGACTTTCCCGACCAAACCAAATTCCCCGACTTTTCCAGGTTTTCCAGGTTTTCCAGGTTTTCCAGGTTTTCCAGGTTTTCCAGGTTTTCCAGGTTTTACAGAAAGTAACCGCCCTGTATTTATAGTATTGACTTTGCAAATATTCGATACGTGCTCAACTGCGGATTGTTTTTTAGGTGGATTACTCATTGACAATTCTACAATTAATTATACCCGTTTCGTAATTCTTTTAAATGTTTTAATATTTTTTCAATTTCTTCTTTTTTTTAATGTTTGACCGCGGAATTCCTTTGTTTTTTCTTTACCGTTACCCTATCGTATTTTCTTTTTAATGTTTGACAATGCCTTTCTTTTTTAGAAGCAGTTTAATAATGTGGTCAAGTTCTACATATGAAATTCGTCGATAAAATTTTTACAATATTAAATTTCTACCTTCATTTTCGAAATAAAACAATTTAGTTACGACTACTACGATACCTATTTTAATTTTAATTAAAATCTATACACTGAAACAAGTTTAGGCATTTTTCTTTTTAAAAGTTCTAAAATTTCAAAAATTTTCGAAAATTACAAAAATCCTCTAAAATTGCAAAAATTCACGAAAATTCCAACAAATTCTTTTAAATTTCGCAAATTTTCCAAAATTTCAAAAATGCTCTAAAATTACAAAAATTACAAAAATTCTCTAAAATTCCAACAAATTGCTACAACTTCATGTAGTAAATTGCCGCCGAAGCTATCGTGCTAAATGGGTTGCGCGCGCATTAATTGGGCAAGAAACTTTCAAATTGTAATTTTGACACATTTCTTATTATAAATAAGTTTCCGTTTAAACAAAAATTATTTTTTTTGTTACACAAACCTTGTACTTGATTGTATTCGTCTCAAACAGCTAAATAAAAACAAACAAAAAATGAGATAACATAACAACATTGCATTCTTGCGTTTATTCTGGTTGCGCACGGCATTTATATATATTACATTTAAACTTTATTGCAAAACTGTCAAAATGACGTTGCAAAAATATTGCCCATTTGCATTAGGAAAAAGTTGAGAAAAAAATACTAAAAAACAAAGAAATAATTCTATAAATCCTCAGCTGTTGAGTTTTCACAAAAAAAAATACAAACACAGGTTAATTTTTAAATCCCATTTCACATTTTATCGACATAATATTTTGATATACCAAGAAATTAAATAGTAAACTTTTTTTTTTCGTTTTTTGACGTTTAAAATGACATTGTAATAATTTAGCCCCTTACAGAAAAAAATTATTAAAAGTGGTTAAAAATTGTAAGCTGGAATTTTAACAATTAAAAGAGGCCTATCAAAATCATCGTGAAATAATATTGGTTTCTATTTAAAAAAAAACAAACAAGATCGAGCCATTACTTTGACAAGAAACACCCTGTTTCTAAAAACGTTATGTCAAAAGAAGTGAAATTAAATGTACGAATTGACTTTGTACTTTTTGTATTTTTTCCAAAACCGTACCATTTCAGAAATTAAAGGAAACTGTTAAAAATGAAGAAAAAAAGATTGAAAATGAATGAAATAATTTAACTTTTCCATTTTTTCCCCTTTTGTGGACATATGAGATTATAAATGTAAATATAAATAAATAAATTTACTTTTTATTGTTCCTTTGATTTACCACAAAAATTTTTTAGTAGACTTAATTTAACGTAAATTTTTTAAGTTACGTCATATATTTTAAAATATACTTTAAAAAGTATTTTGTCACAGATACATTAATATACAAATTTAAAACACACTTTAAAACCTTCACAAGTTTGTCATACATTTTTTACACATAACTAAGCACATCGATAATTAAAACTGTTTTTTACTATTTAACAGTTTTCGCTTATTCGCATCTTCAGTAATCATCGACTGACTGTTCTATTTAGACTGTTGTTTCACTTTTTCACTTTTTCACTCCCCATTTCGACCCATTTGTACGTTTTTGTTGTTATCTTTATTTTAATGAAATAAGGTTTAAAACGAAAGAAAGGACTTTAAAATGAAGGGAGAAAATGAAAATGGAAAAAAAATGTTAAAAATGTAAGAAAGAAGATTAGAAGAAAAAAGGTTTAAAAGGAAAGAAAAACGTTAAAAATGAAAGAAAAGGGTTTAAAATCCGAGAAAAGGGTTTAAAATCCGAAAAAAGGGTTAAAAATGCAAGAAGAAAGGTTTCAAATGAAGGAAAAAAATATTTAAAATGAAAGAAAACATGTTCAAAATGAAAGAAAACAGGTTAAAAATGAATGAGAAAAGGTTTCAAATGAAAGTAAAACTATTAAAAATACAAAAGGATTAAAAATGAAAGAAAAAAGGTTTAAAATGAAAGAAAAGGTTTAAAATAAAAGCAAAAATTATTGAAAATAAACGAAAAGGATTAAAAATTAAAGAAAAAAATATAAGAAAAATGTCGAACATTCTTACAACATACCATCGTGGATTCAACATCTGTCATACGGAGGACTAATAGACAGCCATCTGAAGCATGGGTTACACAAGCATCTAAATTAAATTCGTCGTTTCTAAAATATCATATTCATTTTAAGAATGGGTTAAGGCCGGATAAAAATGTTACAAAAAACCTTTCCCAAAAATTAGTCCCAAAGTTTGAGGACATTCCACCCGATGTGATACAGGCTTTTATTAAACAGCATACATTTATAAGAATTAAATATTTAAACATGTAAATGAGATGTAAAGCAGAAAAACGAAAGTTGGATGATGACCCAGAAAGCCGCAAAATGAGGAAAAAATATAAAAAAATAGTGCTGTAAAATGTTCAATGTGTGTTTCTTTTAGATGAGAGTACAGTAGAGGTTTTGCACTTTTAATTTTACGACTGCTTTGGTGCATGTTTTTTTGAAATAATCGATTAACGACTGTGAATTATCGATAAGCTTGTAGTTTTTAAAAATTATAATTGTTCAAATAATTATCTCCTGTAAACTTTGCTGTTGTTTAAATAAACAACATAAATTGGTTGTCAATATCAAAAATACCTACTGTTGAAATATCATCATTTAACAACAATGTAATTGAAAGAGATTTCAATTTAAAATAATAATCTTTTACCTGCGAAATTATTTAAATTAGCCCTTAAATGGAAATTTTTGTTTGTCTTATTAAAAATCATTATGTCCTGCACAATTCTAGTGGTTCTTAACCTTCCGATGGTATGATCGGGGTCGGATCCGACCCAAGCCAAATATTTTTGTATCCTACGTCTACCACCTTTATCAGATCGGTGCGCGGTTTCAGCTATCTCTCGAGTCAGCCTTCCTACTGATATAGACGAATCCGATAACGGACTGCGAAATTAATGCCCACATAAGTTTTTTTAAACCTCGAAAATGCTTTAAAAAAAAATTCTTTTTCATTTGAAAATCGCAAAAATTTCATGGAGTAAGCTGCCGCCCAAGCTTTCGTGCTAACTTGGTGGTCTATATGGCACATTTAAAATGAAAGAGAAAATTGATCGCGAAATTGAACCTTTCTCGCGATCAATGTTTTGTTACAGCTTGATTATTTACGGTAAGGTGGATTCGCACAATATCAACGGTACAATTGGACTCGAATCACAAAAATATGTTGTAAACTCGAAATTTACGACAAGAAGTTTTAAACAGGTAACAAAATTTCGTGGTTGCGACTAGATTGCGACTAATCTCAAAAATTTCAAATATTTTCAGAAATTACAAATTTTGGTTGCAACCTAATAACTGGCTATTTTATATTTTGGCGACGCGTTTCGAATGGACAAAAATTCTAAATTTACGTTGGCACGAATTCTCTCCACAGTTCGGGATATGAAGTGTCAAATTTTGAATTTAAAAATTACACGCTCGGCCAATTTCGTAATCAAAATTTTCCGCAAACTGCAAGTGTTGGGAATTGCCCCAACAAAATTGAATGGCAGTTGGAAGGCAAATTTGATCTTAAAATCCCTAAAATATATATTGTATTAATAAACAAAATTATTTGCTTCTTTTTTACTTATGTAGTTAACCCCTATACATCACTGTAAATATGGGTTCACTTTATGCCGATTCCATTTGCGCCGGCTTTTGTAAGAACGGAACTGCGACGTAAACCGAGGGCTACCTGTACTCTAATTAGGCAATATCACATAATATAAAATGACAGCATGAAAATTAATTCGTTTCGACTAGTTTCCGTAAATTATGAACTTATTTCCCGTATGCACATTATTTCAAGATAAAAAGATTAAACAAAGAAATTCATCGGTATCTCAAAAATTACGGATTAACTCTTCATGACATTGTTCAAATGTAGGTATCTATAAAATCTTAAAAAATTGATAAATAATTATATTTGCAGTTACCAAGTTCCGAAAATTGCAAAAGAAAGGAATGAAAAATTATTGAAAAATTTAAAAGAATTAGGAAACCGTATAATTAATTGTACAACCGTACAACCGTATAATACAGTATTTTCGCCACAGTACCGAAGCACAGAAAATTTAGGTCAGATAATTCAAATTCAGGCGCTCAATCAATCGCCTTCACTTTTGAGCCGAAGTAATTCACCTGTAATTATGGCTAACGTTACAATATTAATATTAATATTTTAATAATAACCTATTATTAAAATATTAATTTGACCTACGTTGCAAAGAACACGGTAAAACAATTTTTAAATTTAGTTATTTTAAAATAAAAGATTCATTGTTTCATTTGAAAATATAAAGTGACTGATGACGTTAACTTTCAAAGTGTTTGTAAAATAATACACAAATTTGAAATAAAAATCTGAAGAAAATTCGTCCACTAAAAACAAAAAATAAAAATGTATTTCGTAAGGTCGACATTGTTTATTTTAATAATATCTGGGTATAATTGCAATATATTGAAAAATCATACGCACAATTTGGAGTGTTTTTTCAAGAAAGATTTTTCCTTTACCTAAGACACGGGAAAACATTTAGGCGGGATAGTTACTCGATACAATTTAATTTTAAAATAATTCTATTTATTACTAAATATGGGGCCGTAGAAGAATGAATAATTGTTACGACGTAATGTCCTTATGCCTTGTAAATCATTTTTTTCAAAACTAATTCATTAAACGTAAACACATGAATAGATGTTGGCGTTTTAATATCGGGAGAGCGAGTAATAAGCCGCCGGGTGGCCGTGAAATTGACGCGACGTTTTTCGGTTCTTACATTTAGAGGGATGAACTTTAAGAAATTTAATTTGAGGTACAAACAGGTGTACTAACGAAAATCTATCGATTGGTGTTAAAATCTAATTGATTACTCCTATGTGCGGTGCAAACTTCACGCTACGTAAAAGTTTTTTCGGAATTATTCTGCAAGGGTTTGTGTTAGAAAAAAATTATTGAGGGTACAAACGAGTACAAAGGAAGTACAAAAAAAACTTGAAATTTCAAGTTTTTTTTCATCATTTAACCTTGATGGGAAGTCGCTCTGGAAAGCCGTCGGTGTTTCTGCAAGACTTGAAGATTTATAACATGCAGCTATAGTCCAAGTCTATACTGTA
This sequence comes from Dascillus cervinus, assembly GCA_949768715.1. NCBI lineage: Eukaryota > Metazoa > Arthropoda > Insecta > Coleoptera > Dascillidae > Dascillus > Dascillus cervinus. The sequence goes on from OX458316.1 coordinate 202,833, forward strand.
GAAATCGAGTACTTAGTAGGAAGTGGTTTGAAATTATTTTAGCTGTGCGTAGAAGATTCATGTTATGAACTTGTTTAGAAAGATTACTTATTGTGACATTGAATATCACACTACACCTACAATAATGAAAACATTTAAAACCACAACTTTTAATTCTATAGTGAAAAAATCAGACCATACACCTGCTCGGGGAATCCCCTCAGTGTTGCCTATGCTGTGTGCAGTTGTTCCATTGGCAAGTGATTCATTTATCAGTGGGATTAAAAAAGATAAAAAAGGTGAAATTTCAACTACATACCAGCCAAAGATGAATAATTTTTAAGTCTATTATAATTATATTTTACTTACATTTTACTTTATCATGCTATTGTTGCAAGCCCTGTACATTTAAAAGTTAAAATATCAAGTTACAGACACAAGTGTTCGATTTTCTGAAGCGTAACAAATCGCAGACCGGACCAATAAATTAACGTCTTCGACGCAAAACTAAAAGTCACCCCAAAAATATAAAAGAAAAGAGTCTCACAAGTGCTTTCACGAGTATCAGTCAAGAACCAGAAAATCGCAGTTGTTACAACCCTTAAATCGTTCGACTTTAAACAACCCAATTTTTCTTCATTTACAACTATAAATGTTTGTAATCTAGGTTAAGTTAGTGTTAATTAGTGAATAAAATACTTTTGAGTTACGAGTATTCTCTCATTAAAAATACGCTCTGGTGGCAGCGGCGGAGGTTTCCAACAGGATTCTCCATCTTTTTGGTGACAGCGGCGGGATTTGCCAGGACTTCGAGAGTGTACCCAGGAATCTGGATCTACCGACGAGGTTGTGTTTCATCACTTAATTTGGCAAACGAACTTAACGTAAGTACGAATATACTGTTCTAATTCCCAACATGTCTACCGATTCCGATCGCGCATCCCCAATTCCACTCGAAGAGGATGTACATTTAAAAGTAAAATTAGGTTTAAGCACGTTATTCCATTTTATCAAGCCATTTAACGGTAACCACGACAATCTGACACAATTTATAACAAATGTAGACAGTGCATTTCAACTAGCCAGCGCTAGTCAAACGGGTCCGTTGTTGCGTTACGTTTTTTCCCAACTTTCAAGTAACGTTATCAACGAAATCAACATCGACGAAGTTACATCTTGGACGCAATTAAAACAAACACTGAAAAGATATTACAGCGTTATAAAGGACGTCGCTCAATTGCACGAAGAATTAGAGACGATTCGTCAAAAACCGAACGAAAGTGTTACCGATTTCTACAAACGACTAGATCAAATAAAAACAAATTGCATTATCGCTGAAGAAAACGATGAAAAAAATGACTGCGACGAGATCCCAGCATTAAAACGCGCAATTCAAAGAACTGCTCTGCGTAGATTTATTCTACATTGCAATCCGCACATATCACAGATGTTAAGAGCTCGCGATATTACAACTCTAAATGAAGCATTTTCTATAGCGCTTCAAGAAGAAAAGATTGGAAATTACACAAGGGTCGTTCCCTTCCCTAATACTCAATACTGCACATTTTGTAAGAAAAATAATCATTCGACTCAAAATTGTCGTAGAAAGAATCAAGAACGTCAACATGTTCCTCCAGAAAACCCTAACCGATCTTCATACGATCCCAATAAATTTTGCAACTATTGTAAAAACAAAGGACACAGCATCACGGAATGTCGAAAACGAGAGTACAAAAATTCGTTGAGACTGAATCAAAATCAACAACCTCAGAGACCAGCGACAAATCAAAATCAACAATTTACGAGACCGATGACGAATCAAAATCCTTTTCCGAGATCCGGCATAAGTCAACTCGAATCATTAGATGATCCTCAAATCGCAAACGACCTCAAACAGATTTCCACACTACAAGCGGGAAATTTAAAATCGATAACATTCATATCGACAAATTCATCTCGAAATTTAAAATTGCTTGTCGATACAGGAGCATCATTGTCTATAATTAAACATACGGCAGTTGATCCTCAATTAACTTACCTCGACCAGAAAGAAAAACAATTATTGATGGGAATAAACCCCAACGAACCTATTTCGACAATTGGTTCCGTACGCATCCACTTACAGCACGGAAATTTAGAAATTACACCGAAATTACACCTCATAAATGCAACAAAAATCTACACACCTTTTGATGGCATCTTAGGAAATGATTTTTTCCAAGCAACAAATTCTGAAATTAACTACAAAAAGGATGCAATTTTAATAAACAACACATAGTACAAAAATTGTATAACACTCGCTCCACGTACTGAATTCATCACGACGTTCACGACAACGATCGATTCGCCGAAAGAAGGATTTATTCCACAGAAAATAATAGACGACGGGATCATTATCCCAAATGTAATAACTACAGTGCGAAATCGAACTGTAACGATTCCATTAATAAATACGTTAAACGAATCAAAAACCATACTTCTACCGACATTACAATTGGAAGAATTTGAAATTCCCCAACCAACTTTAGAGCCAACCTATCACCATTCGAACCGAAATCATCTGGTAGCACAAAAACTACGAATAGATCACCTAAATGAAGAGGAAAAATCAACACTATTCCAATTGTGTTCCGAATATCAAGACATTTTTCATCTTCCCGGTGATAAGCTAACGAACACAAATTCAATTTCTCATGAAATTCCTACCATATCAGAACGACCTATTTTTACCAAGACGTACCGTTACCCGAAGGTACACGAAGAGGAAGTAAAGAATCAAATCGACAAAATGCTCACCGAAGGAATTATACAACCATCTTTTTCAGCGTTCTCTAGTCCTGTTTGGATAGTACCTAAGAAAGCCGATGCTTCCGGACAAAAATTCATTATTGTGACCGATCATAAGCCATTAACATGGTTAATGAATTGTAAGGATCCTACAAGCAGATTAGTACGATGGCGATTGAAACTAATGGAATACGACTACGAAATTCGTTACAAACCCGGCAAATTAAATTCTAACGCCGACGCGTTAAGTCGACCGATTCAACAAATCAATTCAACCCCCTTTTTATTCGACGAATTCCAAAAATATCACCAACAGACAATTGAAGTGCATGAACCTAAGTATAACACATCACCCATCTCGAAAATTTTAAACCTTGTTATACCTATGTCTTGCGACGCAGATATTTCTAATCCAGGATTCGATTATTTACGAAAATCATTACCTGACAGAGATTTTTCAACAAACGTATTAAACGAAGTTATATCATTAGAACTTCCCAATCAGACCGTTTACTTACTGTTTATAAAGAAAACTTTCTCAGAAAGCACAACGTACGAAAACCTTTTCGAATCTCTAAAATCTCTACGTTCACTTTTGGATCGTAAAAAAATTAAAAACTTCGCAATCGTCGATCCAAGCCCGCAAAACTCCACAATCAAAGCAGACACTTTTAATTCGATGCTACAGTATTTTTTCAGAAGTTTTAAATACCAACTTTTTGATAACAAGAGAACAATTTTAATCACAATTAATGAAATCAACAAATGTCTCAAGGACAATCACGACCATCCCATTTCAGGACACCAAGGATTCGATAGAACCTACGACAAAATTAAAAAGCTCCATTATTGGACCAATATGAAGAAAGACATCAAAGATTACATTAAAAATTGTGTCATTTGCCAAAAATCGAAAACTAATTTTAAACCGAATAAATCGCCAATGGAAATAACGACAACCTCAACAAAATTCTTAGCAAGGATTGCTCTAGACGTAAGTAGTGAGACTATGGGGCTTCTGGAACAGCGGCGAATTAAATTGATTCGCGGATTTGATTCTCGGATTGATCGACGCCATCTTTAATCCTTTAATCGAAGATGTAATTACACCCCTTTAATCACAGATGTAATTACCCTAATTACCGCGTAATTGATCTGATTACAGCGTAATTGATCTGATTATAACCCTTTAATCACGGATGTAATTGTCCTAATTACCGCGCAATTGATCTGATTATAACCCTTTAATCAAAGGATTATTCTAATTACGATGTCAGGCGTCTGCACTCCTGCGCATCATCTATCTCCCTCCTACACATGGTTGAACACTCCATCTCTCTCAGACACATTGCATAAGCGTACGGACAGGAATTTTCTTGTTTGGCGCCGCACAGCCGAGGCTGCTCCACCCCCGCGCACCATCCATCCCCCTCTTACACATGGTTGAACACGCCATCTCCCTCGCGCACACTGCATAATCGTACGAATAGGAATTTCCCCGCCAGGCATGTCTGACGTCACACTATTGAACTTCCCGCTCAAGTTGTGAAATTTTTAAGTGAAAAAAATGTTTTCGCCGTAAGTGAGTTTCGATCCCAAACCCACAAGTCGAAAATCGGACCCGTTCCACTGAGTCAGCTGGGGTCCTAGATAAAAGACGCAGAAAGCTGTTATATATATATATATAAGTGATATGAACACTTTGTGAAACAGGAATCTTTAAATGACTAGATAGATAGGTGGTGGTATTACAGGGAGCGTTTTGTGAAAGTAACGTGTTTGCGAGTTCGACCGACAGGCGTCGGATTGAACATGATTACGCATGTGCAAAGCCCACATGTGTGCAAACAGCCATGGATTGGGCCTCTTTTCGTCCTAAACCACCGCGCAATATTGACGTATTACTCGTCAAAACGTGTTACAACCTGCAATCAACTATTTTTACCAAGCACATTCAAACTATGGATTTAACTAAGTTAAATAATGTTGCCATGTTGGTGAGTTATTTTCAAAAACATTATTATGCATATTTTTACAATTTTATTTCTGAATGTGTAGCATCAACTACCACTGCGAAAGTTGAGTCAACTCGAGGTCGGTGCGACATACCCGATAATCAAATTCCGCAAAGTGCAGACGAGATATGGTGTTAGAATAATGGCGGATTTAATGGATTATGCGATATTCTTACCGCCGAGGATGGCTGAAATAATTGGAGGTGACGAAGCAATCTTAAATTCAACAAATGGGACCATCCATATGCGCTATCTCGGCGGGGAATATAATCAAATTGAATTTTTTCCCAAGCCATAGACAGTGCTATGATTTAAATGTAATATTGTTTAATGTCTAAATAAAAAATGTAAAATGATTTAAATAAAAAATGTATTGTGTAACTGTGTTGTTTATGCGTAATTTTTTACAAACTCAAACGCACCCAGAATTGCAAGCGGCTCCAAAACTCGGTCGAATTCTAATAAACGTGGTGTAATTTTTTCAACTATACATGCATGATGCAACTTTAAAATTAATTTTGCAACACCACGCCTAGTCTAATGAATAAAAATTTTTGAACGCATAAGCGCGGCGCCCACATCAAGACACCCATAGTGAGCAGCCAGCCAGGGGTGAGATTATTAGAATTCACCGGCCAAGTCTGGAGGTTATGTAAAAAACAAACTTTAATGCGCCTGCGATTTACAAGTTAAATAGAAATGTGCAAACTGCGTGTTATTTATACATAATTTTACAGGCTCAAACACGCTTTGAATTGCATGCGATGAAACTTTAAAATTAATTTTGGAACGCCCCCAATCCAGTCTAATCAGCCAAGCTTCTAATTAAAACAGTCGAATTTCTGTATAGCGAATTTATATATTATATTCTCCAATTATTGAACTATGTTATATTAAAATTTCAACTATATTAAATCATCTAGAAAAAACTTTAAACACACATTCTAATGGCGCCACAGAACAATACACAGCTCAGACACCATGACAATTCACGGCAGACGTCTGCGATTTACAAGTTAAAATAAATTTATGGCTTCATATAACACAGCATGGTTCCGGGAACCAACCATCGTAAATGTTGAAAACCTTTAAAAGCAATTTAGCGAATCCAATGGCCAATTGTTGGCAAGAGTTTGCAACAATTCGCAGCAGATATTAATTTTAATGTGTTGACAGTCTACAAGTTAAAATGGATTTATTGGCGCGCGTTACACAGTTTTAGGGTCCGAAAACGCCTGTCTGTTTAAACATATCTATCTAAAACGCATGTAAAATCGTGCAGTAATCAACCATAACATCATCCAATGTGTAAAGTTGCGAAATTTTTAAGTGAAAAAATGTTTCGCCTGGGTCGGAGTTTGAACTTGAGCCCTCGAGTTGAAAACCAAAGCCCCTACCACAAAGCTAACGCAGCTCATACTTAAACATGTATTCATTTGATATAATAGGCACACGATTTTTACAAGGGCGTGCACCCTTGTAAAAGCGGCTTACACCCCCAACGTCCGCTCAGTAAAACCGACATCACGCGCATTCCTCAGCCACTTTGTCGCCATTGATCTCACAATATTGACGTATTATCGTGTGATTTTTCAAAAACGTAGTACAACAGTGTGTGTGCATCGATTGTTTTATTTATAAAACGCAGTACAACAGTGTTTGCTTCAACTGTACGTGAGTGTTTTTTGTTTCCAAAACTTAACTGCTGTGAACCAACGTGTTGCAACACCAGTCGGCCATTTTTTCGCATCCAATTTTACAGACGCTTTCGGTAAGGAAACTTTGCATTGCATTTCAATTTTTAATCTGTTTGGGTGTGCATGTAGATAAAATGAATCCGAATCGCACGATGTCCGCCATTTTGCGGGAGGTTATAAATGTAATCACTCCTGATGATACTGCTAGAATCGAGTTCTTTTTGTCCGAGGCTCAAAAACATGTTCGAACTCTGTACGCACTTATGCGAAATAGCCATGGCACCGTTGGTGAGAAGAACAGCATCATATCCGAAATCACCATGGTCAAGAGCGAAATGATGCGGTTGAAAATTTTACAACGACGCCAGGGCGGCGGCCACGTGCGCAATACGAAACGATCGGAGCGCGTCATGTGGTCTGATATAAATTCATCGTTCCAGAATCGAATTCGGACCGGCGCAGTGATGAATTTAACTCATGTAGACATTGATGCATTCCTATCAGACGCCATGATGCTAACAAAGGTGCGTGTTAAAAACGCAATCACAAAACACGGGAACATTAAAGTTAACACCGTGTTAGCGTCGGAATACAGTGTTAACACCAACGAAGGTGAAATGCGGGAAGTTAAAACATTTGCAGCTAGGAATGTGGCGATCTGTGCAACAACAGATTTAACAGTCTGGTTTGAAGACAGTGTTGCAAACCCCACACGAAGGAAAATGGAAGAGTTCCAAGGACGCGGATCGGGCTGGACTTTGCGCCGAATCGTAAATTTAACTGTAAATATAAACAAATACAATCCAATGCGTGCTGGGTCATACCTTGATCTACCAGGACCGATCAAACGGAAGCAAGCATGCATCAATGTTCAAAATGTAGACAACGAGTGTTTCAAGTGGGCACTGCTCTCGGCGCTACACCCACCAGCCCATGGCAATAACCACCATCGCATTACTCACTACATTAATTTTGCAAACGAGCTCAATTTCACAGGAATTGAGTTCCCCGTAATGCCGCGAGCGATACCAAAATTTGAACGTCAGAATGATGTGTCAATAAACGTATACATTCTGCATAAGAAGAAGGCGGCGTTTTCAGTCTCGCCCACACATATCACTATGAATAAGAAGGATGTCCACATCAATTTACTCCTCATCCAAAGTAGTTACATTGATGACGATCAAATTGAATGTGCCGATGATGATGATGAACCACTAACATTCCATTATGTGTGGATCAAAGACCTGTCAAGACTCGTTAGTAATCAACTGTCAAAGCACCATGGCAAAATGCACATCTGTGAGCGCTGTTTGCATTACTTCAACACAGATGCAAAACTGGACAGCCACCTTCTCGATTGCGGACAGATTAATAAGTGCCGAGTTAATCTGCCTTCGAGCACCAACAACATTATCAAATTCAAAAACCAGAGCCACAAAGAACGGGTGCCATTCATCGTATACGCTGATTTTGAGTGTATCTTGAAACGTGTGACCCCTGATCCGGTAAGTTTACATAAACGAATTGTAAATTGATTTTAATTATTTTTTATTTTCTAGAATCAGGATAATAAAACCAATGTGGTTCAAGTACACGAGCCATTTAGCATTGGTTACTATATATCCTGCAGCTATGACGACTCAAGATCATACTATCGCAGTTATCGTGGTGTGGAGCCGGCTAAATGGTTTGCCACCGAACTAAGGCGGTTAGCCCAGGACTTGGAGTCTGCATACGAAACACCCGTTCCTATGACTCAACTCACGCCTGACCAACAACGTCAATTCATCGAAGCCACCACATGTCACATCTGTGAAAAGCCCCTCGGCGTCGAACGAGTACGAGACCACTGCCATTTCACCGGTAATTATCGAGGTGCTGCGCATAACGCCTGCAACCTAAATTATCAAGATTCGCGTGCAATTCCCGTTGTATTTCATAATCTGTGTGGGTACGACTCGCATTTCCTCATCAAGGATGTTGCTATGTGTTTCCCCGGGCGCATTAACCTGCTACCTCAGAATAAAGAACGGTACATTTCATTTACTAAAAATATTGATGGGGGCGATATTTCCTTCAGATTTATCGACTCTTTTAAATTCATGTCCTCTTCTTTAGACAAGCTGGCATCTTATATGCCAGCTCTCAAAATTTTACCACAACAATTTCAAAATTTAACTGATGCCGATTTATCTTTGCTGAGGCGGAAGGGTGTGTTCCCCTACGAGTTCTTAGATTGCTGGGAAAAGCTTGAGGCCCCCGAATTGCCTGAGAAGGCACAATTTTTCAGCAATCTAACAGGGAGCAATATAACCGACGCAGATTATGAACATGCCAAATCAGTATGGGTGCAATTCGGCATTACATCTTTGGGTGATTATTCGGATTTGTATCTGAAAACAGACGTGCTCTTGCTTGCAGATGTTTTCGAAAACTTTCGAAACAGCTGCTTGCAGTCATACCAACTTGACCCTGCACACTATTACACACTTCCGGGCTTCACCTGGAGTGCAATGTTAAAGTATACAGAGATCGAGTTGGAACTGTTTACAGATATCGATATGCTAATGTTTGTTGAACGTGGGATCAGAGGCGGGCTGAGTCAGTGCAGCAACCGTTATGCTCTCGCGAACAACAAACATATGCAAACGTTCAATCCGAATAATCCCTCAACGTACATAATGTATTTTGATGTCAATAACTTATACGGTTGGGCCATGTCGCAACATCTCCCAACAGGTGGCTTCAAGTGGACCGATCCTGCCGTCAGCTGGGATGTCCCTGATGACTCACCAATCGGCTACATTCTTGAAGTGGATTTGGCATATCCGGAGGAACTTCATGACGCGCACCAAGATCTGCCCCTGTGCCCGGAACAGGCAGCACCACCTGGATCGAAGGAGCACAAACTTCTCGCCACCCTGTCACCAAAATTGCGGTATGTGATTCACTATCGCAATTTACAACAGGCTGTGAAATGTGGTCTGCGCATCACGCAAATTCATCGCATCCTCAGTTTTAACCAGTCCCCATGGTTAAAGGGTTATATCGACCTTAATAGCAGCAAGCGTAAAGAAGCCCACAATGAGTTTGAAAAGAATCTTTTCAAGCTCATGAATAATGCGGTGTTTGGAAAGACCATGGAAAACGTGCGCAAGCGAGTTGATGTAAAATTGGTTACGAAGTGGAGCGGCCGGTATGGCGCTGAAGCTCTGATATCCCGACCAAACTTCCACAGCCACTCAATTTTCGCCGAGGATCTTGTTGCGATTCAGTTGGCACAAACTGAGGTAATGATGAATAAGCCGACATACGTTGGGTTTTGTGTTCTGGATATATCCAAGACATGCGTCTACGCCTTCCACTATGATTACATAGTGCGGGAGTTTTCCGGACGATGCAAGCTTTTATACACTGATACAGACAGCCTTATCTATGAGCTGCGCAGCCCAGATGTTTACGAGGTGATGCGGCGTGACATACACCTATTCGACACCTCCGACTATCCTGTTGAAAATCAATTCAACATGCCCCAGGTCAACAAAAAGGTGGTCGGTTTGATGAAGGATGAATGCAACGGGCAGATTGTAACCGAGTTTGTGGGACTGCGCAGTAAAATGTATTCTATGCGCGTGGAGGGTGCGGACCGTGTAAAAAAAGTCAAAGGGGTGAGTGGCGCTGTGGTTAGGAACACAATAACATTCGATGATTATGTCAAGTGTCTGCGTGAAAGTTCAACCGCCTGCCGGACCCAACATCGCTTTAGATCAGTGTGTCACACGGTACAAACGGTGCGAGAATTTAAATTGGCCCTTAGTCCCCATGACAATAAGCGCTGTCTGCAACAGAACACAACCGATACATTGCCTTGGGGCCATTACAAACTGGTGCGAAATGACACTATGGATGTGGACTAAAGTGATGTGCATAATTTAAGTTTATTTTAATTATTTAAGCACTGAATAATAAGTATGTATTTTATAAACTACTGATAATAAGTATTTTAAGATTGCACATATTATTTCAAGCTGTAAATATTATTTCTTTATTCTATAGGTGTTGTCAATATTACCATCATTTGTTTAAACACACAATTTACTTGCTTGATATTCTTATATGTAATTTTGATTGTGAAAAAATAATTTCTTTTAATTTGCATATTTTCAATAATTGAATTTATTTAAAATACATGCTTTTCCATACAAGTGTTTTATATTACATCAGTCCCAATCAAACCGTGAATTAAATGATTTATCGAATCCTAGCCCTCTGTTTGAAATTTGAAAATCGGATTTAAAGTTTATTCAACATTTTAAAATATAAGTTGTGGGAAACAATAATGAAAAATAAATGCATGTCGAAGTATGTTTTAAACTATGGGTTCGGACTTGAAATTTTGAAACATAAAATTTTAAACAGGTCTTAAATAGTGGAAAGCACTCCATGAATGATTTAAAATGAGCATTTTAGCGTTCAATCTGACACCTGTTGACCGAATTCACGAGCATGCCACTTTACAAAACGCGTTCTGTAATACAGTCCATTTGTCAGTTAAAGATTTCTACTTTACAGGGGTGTGCGCTCCTTATATAACATCTGAATACATGCTTAAGTAAGGATGCTTGCCGACTCAGAGGTAATGGACTGCCTGCTGTAGCCCCGAGATTGGGGTTCGAAACTCGCTTGTGGCAAAACATTTTTTTCACTTAAAAATTTCACAACTTGAGCGGGAAGTTCAATAGTGTGACGTCAGACATGCCTGGCGGGGAAATTCCTATTCGTACGATTATGCAGTGTGCGCGAGGGAGATGGCGTGTTCAACCATGTGTAAGAGGGGGATGGATGGTGCGCGGGGGTGGAGCAGCCTCGGCTGTGCGGCGCCAAACAAGAAAATTCCTGTCCGTACGCTTATGCAATGTGTCTGAGAGAGATGGAGTGTTCAACCATGTGTAGGAGGGAGATAGATGATGCGCAGGAGTGCAGCCGCCTGACATCGTAATTAGAATAATCCTTTGATTAAAGGGTTATAATCAGATCAATTGCGCGGTAATTAGGACAATTACATCCGTGATTAAAGGGTTATAATCAGATCAATTACGCTGTAATCAGATCAATTACGCGGTAATTAGGGTAATTACATCTGTGATTAAAGGGGTGTAATTACATCTTCGATTAAAGGATTAAAGATGGCGTCGATCAATCCGAGAATCAAATCCGCGAATCAATTTAATTCGCCGCTGTTCCAGAAGCCCCATAGTCTCACTACTGACGTAGTAGGTCCTTTGCCGATTACAATAAATGACAAACGATTCATCTTAACAATCCAAGATGACTTAACAAAATTCATTCAAGCGTACTCAATCCGTAATCACAACGCGCACACTGTTGCTCTTAAATTTTTAAAGTTTTGCACGCAATTCGGATTTCCAGAAAGCATTCTCACCGATCAAGGTAGGGAATTCATCTCTGCAACGTTTAAGGAATTCCATAAAATTCTTAGCGTAAAGCAAAAATTTTCAAGCCCGTATCACCCTCAAACGAACGGTTCGCTAGAACGCACGCACATGACTTTGAAAGATTATTTTAAATGTTATGTCAACGAGAATACCGACGATTGGGATGACTACCTCAAACAAGCTGTGTACTCGTACAACTCGCACGTACACAAGAGTACCAATTTCACCCCTTATGAACTAGTTTTTGGAAATGATCCAAAAATCCCCAAAAATGTGACAACTAAAACATACAACGAATTCAACGACAACGTCAAAACCAAAATCTCGAAAATTCGCGAAGTTGCCAGAAATGCGCAATTACAATCTAAAGTCACATCAAAACAGAACTACGACAAGAGCCATAATCGCGAACACCAATTTAAAGAAAACGACGAAGTGTTGGTTTACGACGCGCTCTCTAAAGCTCAACACAAGAAATTAAAGCCGAACTACAAAGGCCCTTTCAAAATCATACAAATTCACGATAATAAAACAGCCACTGTCCAGATAACGGGAACCAGAACTAAAACTTACCATTTCAACTTATTAAAACCTTTTATTGCCCCTGAATCTTTTCAAGACGAATAAATTCACAACAATCAAACTGTTCAATCTCCCGCATATAACTAATTACCTTATGTTATTCCATAGTCCATTACCTACCTTTGAGAACAGCATATTCGCTACTAAGTGATTAGTGTGTGACCAGTGTTCAAATGTTCAGTGTTTACCAAGTGTTCACAACAAACTACAAACTACCCCTTTTTTAAGTTACTTAGTTCTTAATTATTATTATTTGTTACTTTAGTTCCTTAATCATTCATTTTTTGTTTACTAACACAAACATTGTATTTCATAAATTCTACATCTAGTTCTAAAACGAAACATTGTAATTAAAATTTAACTGCTATCCCAATAATTCAAAATTTCACGTTTACATGAAGAAAAATTTAAAAAAAAACGGCAAAGGTGTTGCAAGCCCTGTACATTTAAAAGTTAAAATATCAAGTTACAGACACAAGTGTTCGATTTTCTGAAGCGTAACAAATCGCAGACCGGACCAATAAATTAACGTCTTCGACGCAAAACTAAAAGTCACCCCAAAAATATAAAAGAAAAGAGTCTCACAAGTGCTTTCACGAGTATCAGTCAAGAACCAGAAAATCGCAGTTGTTACAACCCTTAAATCGTTCGACTTTAAACAACCCAATTTTTCTTCATTTACAACTATAAATGTTTGTAATCTAGGTTAAGTTAGTGTTAATTAGTGAATAAAATACTTTTGAGTTACGAGTATTCTCTCATTAAAAATACGCTCTGGTGGCAGCGGCGGAGGTTTCCAACACTATAATTTTATTCAATAAATTAGATTTGTTTATAATCTTTGTCTTTAATCGTAAATGGGTTAAAATAATCGATCCTTATGTCACAAATACCTCTCGCAGTGCACCCCATAAATTTTACCGTGACATAATTTGTTGGAGGCTTCGGGGCATTTATAAATAACTGAGACCGTTTTGAAATAATTTTTGTAATTTTAGGGCATTTTTGAAATTTTGGAAAATTCGTGAAATTTAAGAGAATTTGTTGGAATTAAATGCCTTTACTACGAAAATTTTAGTAGTCAGGGGAACAAATAACATGTGAATTTAAAAATACGGGAGAGTCAGATAATTCAGAATATAATTCAGAATATAATTCAAACGTTACAATATCTAATATTTTAACAGCCGGCGTTACAACCGTAGCACCAAAATTTAAAAGTCCTACAATTTATCACCCGAATGAGGGTAACCCAGCCGAATTTATTAAAACTTACGAACGGTGTGCAGCCGCCGCTAATGGTTGGGGCGACTTACATAAACTCACGTATTTTCCGACTTTTCTAAGTGGAACCGCGAATTCTTGGAGTAAAAAATATTTGGCAGAACCTAATAATCAAAATAAAGGTTGGAAAGATTTGAAAGATGCATTTATTCAAAAATATGATCACACGTATTTTACGCGTATTTTACAAAAAATAAAACAATCAAACTAACCCAGCGAAAACAAAGAGTAGAGGAAAATATTTTGCATTATTTTTACGATCTTTTAGACTTGTATGAAGATTGCGAATTAAATTATGTAAGTTTATTTCATTATCATTTTATTTTATTGATGGATTTTATGATGTTTACGGCGAACGGTATAAAACTAATCCTTCATTAGATGACATCGAATTAGTCGTAAAAAGGTTAGGAGAACTGCATTTAGAGGGTAAAGCAAAACGCAGATTGTACGCAGTAGCCGAGGAGGATGATAGAAATTATATTCCAAAGCCATCCGCGAATCCATAATTACAAAATCAACCCAAATTCCAGAGAAATTTTAGAGAAAATACTTACGCCGCGACGTGATTTTTACCGGGGTCAAGTTTAATCAAATTTTAGAGGCCAGACTAATTTTAGAGGACGAGGACGTTATCAAATAAATAATCATTTCAGTAACCGAGAAAGAACACGCCCGAAAATCGACCTAAATGTTACAACTGCGGAAAAATAGGCCATATGACAAGAACGTGTAAGGCACCGCGCGTAGACCTTTTAATCGCGACCAGTCGCCTGATGCAAGTGGTTCAGGTCCAGGAGTCCTTCCCCAAACCCAAATGGACAACGTCATTAAATTCGGCAAATGGCGATGTCTTAATTGCAACTAATGCCGAGTATAAAATTTTAACAATTAAGGGTAAGATTAATAATTATGAAATAAGTATAGTACTAGACACGGGAAGCTTTGATAATATAGGAGATAAGCAGTATACAGGGAAAATACAACCGCTTAAAAAACAAATTTACATGCAAACAGCAGGAGGAAGCAACTCGTTAGCAGTAATAGATCAAACTAACAATAAGTTAAATCTAGAAATAAATGCATGGAAAAGTACAGCAGTTGCATTAGTAGTAGAAAAATTAGCAAAACCCCTAATTCTGGGCGTGAAATTTATGCGTCAGCGCACTCAGCAGTAATAAATTTTCCAGAATTAACCGTAGAATTGGTCAATAATAATCAAGAATTAATAATGTTCCCCATAAGTGCAGAAAAACAAGCCTCAAAATCGTGTAATGTTATTACTGCCGCCGTTATAATAGATAAAAATCGAATTTTGCCGTCGGCATTCGGCAATATTCGAGTAAGACTGCCATAAATAGTGAACTAAAAAAATTAGGTTTCTAGGAATTTTTATTCATTTAAACAGTTTAAAAGTAACTACAACATTTAGGTTTAAAATATTTTGAAGTATTTTTAGAACTTACAATTAGCATTTTGTTGGAGGCTTCGGGGCATTTATAAGTAACAGAGACCGTTTTGAAATAATTTTTGTAATTTTAGAGCATTTTTGAAATTTTGGAAAATTCGTGAAATTTGTTGGAATTTTAAAGAAATTTTGTAATTTTAGAGTTTCTTCAATTTTAGAGGATTTTAGTAATTTTAGAGAATTTTTGAAATTTTAGAAACTTTAAAAAGAAAAAATGCATAAATTTGTTTCAGTTTCTTTCGCATTCTAAACAATACGCAAAACGATTGTAAAATCGTTGTAGGTATAGTGTTCGTTAAACGAACGGGATTTAATTCATTGCGAGCGGTAAGTATTCTCACCGTCGTAACTGTTCAATATTCTGTACGGGTACAACAATTATTGTACACCTGTGATTTAAGGTAACCACCACCCCAAAGAAAGAAGTCGTTTGGGGCTAAATCTGATGACCCCGGGGGCTGGGCTGGCCAAGTTATACGGCCATATCTTTCTATCCGCCTATTTAGAAATGTATCGTTGAAGAAACGTGGGATGATTGTCGCAGAATGCGGTGGCCACCCGATTCTGCGGCAACCGATCGCACGTTTCTTCAACGATACATTTCCAAATAGGCGGTTAGAAAGATATGGCCGTATAACTTGGCCAGCCCGGTCACCAGATTTAGCCCCAAACGACTTCTTTCTTTGGGGTGGTGGTTACCTTAAATCACAGGTGTACAATAATGTACCACCACAGAATATTGCACAATTACGACAGCGAATACTTACCGCTTGCAATGAATTAAATCCCGTCCGTTTAACGAACGCTGTTCGTTTGGCGTATTGTTTAGAATGCGAAAGAGGCCCATTCGAAAATTTATTGTAATTTGCTATTAAATAAATCGTTTTATTGTTTTAACGTCTGGCCGTTACAAATTTAAAAACACATAACCCCTAAGTTAAGGTGAGTTTCTTAGGTCAAGAAGTGAGGTTAGAATTATTTGAATTTTCAATCCAAGTTAATTTAAAATGTACAGTGCAGATAAGCCTCACATGGAAGAAATCGCAAACCACAGGCATGAAGTTATGAGGACATATACTTTTCATAATTTATTATGTTATATTATGTTATATTAAAATATTTTCAAGAGATTTTGCTCATTACCAAAATTTCTCAAGTATGTCTCCTCATTCGGTATTAAGTACGCTACAGTGTAACACTGAGTAAATCTTTCTTAAAGTTGTAATATTTAAATTAACTGGATTGAAAGTTTTACTTCAGAAAACAGCGCGTAAACGTGACAAAAAGTTCACGGAGTTTATATAAGATGGCGCGCGTCTAATGAGAGGTTGGCGCCACATTTGAATTAAAGTCCCTTTATATAGTTTTTCTTACACTTAGGCCCGGTTCCATAATCAATTTAACAGTGACTTTAAAGTTAAAGCCCGCTAATTACTGTGCCAACTAATTGTTATAATAATACCTAAAAGCCACTTCGTTAGTTAAAGAACCATTAGGCGTTAGATTATGGAACCGGCGGTAATATCCCTTACTGTTTCTATGGTACATTTGAGCTCGCTTGTTATGTTTCCCTTAATAGTATATTGCGACACAAGTTCGATAAGTGCCTGTTTAACTAATCGAGAGAATGTTTGAAAACGAGATTCGAATTATTCCAATTTTCGAGGTTTCCCAAAGCACTTTTCACTTATCGCAAACAAAACGCGGGTTTTAAATGTAATGTTGTTAAATTTGCGAACGCAAAACGGTAATCCTGATGCATCAAGTATGTTTGGGGTAAATGAATATTCCGTACGCGAATGGAGGAAGAATGAATTTGTCATAGCTAACATGCTAAAAATAAAATGCGCTTTACGTACAGGAATCATCAAGTTGCCTATTTTAGAAGAAAGTGTTCTAAAGTGGATACTAGAAAATCGTCAAGATGAACTAATAGTGACATAAAATACCATTTGCTTGTTTACATAATGGGCGAATAAGAACAAACGGAAAAATGAAAAATTTGTAGCAAGATTGGTGCAGTAGATTTATGGGTCGCAATAATTTAGAGCTTCGCGAAAAAACAAAACGACAAGATTTTAAGATTCTAAAAATTTATTATCGACAAAAGAAAACAGCATAATTATTTATTATCTCATATTGGAAATATAGATGAAACACCGGTTACGTTTGACATGATTGGAAATAAAACGATGGATGTAAAAGGGATCAAAACTATTACTGTAAAAACAACTGGAAACGAAAAAAATGTCTTCTTAAATTTCTAATTTTTGCTGTTGTGGTATTTTTTAATTGTTTTTTATTTATTTCCTATAAGTACTTAAAAATAGTACAAAATAAACTACTAATGCATAAATGTATTTTAATTAATCAAACACGAACACACGCACCTACGAAGGCGTAGTTAGGACATGCAACAAATAAAAAACAAACTTGAAATTTCAACATTTTTCTTGAAATTTCACCTTCTTAAAAAAGTTGAAATTTCACCTTTTTTAAAAAAAGTTGAAATTTCACCTTTTTTTAAGAAGGTAAAATTTCACCTTTTTTTAAAAAAAATTGAAATTTCAACTTTTTTAATCCCACTGATAAATGAATGACTTTTGCCCATGGAACTGCACACAGCGTAGGCACCTTTGACAACACTGAGGGGATTCCCCGAGCATGTGTATAGTCTGATTTTTCATTATAGAATTAAAAGTTGTGGTTTTAAATATTTTTATTATTGTGATATTTAATGTCACAATAAGTAATCTTTCTAAAGAAGTTCATAACATGAATCTTCTACGCACTGCTAAAATGATTTCAAACAACTTCCTACTCGATTTCTACAATATAGACTTAGACTACAGCTGTATGTTATAAATCTGCAAATCTTGCAGAAACACCGACTGCTTTCCAGAGTGACTTCCCATCAAGGTTAAATGATGAAAAAAAAAACTTGAAATTTCAACTTTTTTAAAAAAGGTGAAATTTCAACTTTTTTAAAAAGGTGAAATTTCAACTTTTTTAAAAAGGTGAAATTTCAAGAAAAATGTTGAAATTTCAAGTTTTTATTTTATTTTTCGCATGTTCTAACTACGCTTTCGTACGCACCAATAGTATAAAAATGATAATTCTTTTTTGATTAGGGGAATAAAATTTTTTCCTAAAAACATTCAATACTAAATTTAATTCATATAATACTCCCCCACAACCGAACCGAACGACCGAAGGCGTACGATAATATGCGGTTCGACCCCACTACTTATTATTTTTCGTAAAGATTTCAGTGTTATTTTTCGCATTAAATTCACTACTGGTGTCGCCACCTGAACAAGCATTTTGTCAAATCTGACCTATAAAATCGTCCTTAACGTTATTATTTTCTGTGGTTGACTGACGTTTAAATGTATGTTTGGTTGGTTGCATACATTGACGCAGTGACAAAATTTATTTTAAAATTGAACATAGGGATATTTATATTGTATGTTCAATTTTAAAATAAGAACACGGTATAGAAATGATAAACAGTATCAAGTAGAAAGTGCATGAATTGAATATTTTTTTAAAAAGGCGGATTATTTCTTTCAAAAAGGTTTTGAATTAGCTGTTGATGATGAAACGTATGAATATAAAAATCACTTTGAAATAATTGATAATCAAATGAAGTTATTAGTAAATAAAAAGAAATCTTACGCAACTGAAACAGTGATGTTTTCATTTATGTTGTATTCGCAATCAGCTTCGGCCTACAATTATATTAGATAATATCGCATATTACCTCATAAACGGTACTTGCAACACATTGCATCCAACTTTCAAGTGGCTCCTCCTAATGTAAGGGCAAATACAAATAATTATTTGTCGCATGTTGCCGAGGGATTGAATGAAAGAAACTTGTATGTGTCGCTATTAGTAGACGAAATTTATGTAAGTAAAAATTTAACTTCTAAAGCCGACAGCAGGGTGGTTACCAATATTCATTTTCCAAATTCCCCGACTTTTCCAGGTTTTCCAGATCAAAAATTGAAAAATTCCAGAAAGGTCCAAATTGAGATTAACAACTTGCACATAGAGAACATTTTCGTAAACAATAAACTGGGGGACAGATTTATTATACAAAATATAAAAATTGATTGATTGATTTATTAAATTAATTAATTAAATTAATAATAAACGAATATAACTAGAAAGTTAAATAAAATCTTTTTCACATTGTTGTACAGGGTGAGTTAAATTTTACCGCCCGTGGCAAAATAGGCCTTTAAAATAATTTGTCAATTCTCACAAATTGCACGAGTAATTTTATATTATTAAAGTACATAGAAACCAAGAAAAAAAACTTAGGTAAAATTTTGGCTTTCTTTCAATAACTAATTGCTCAATTTATTAGCTTTTTTATGTACGAACAGTAAAATATTTTCACACGATTTAGTGTAATTGAAATAATTTTACTAATTTGGGTTCATTAAATAAAGCCATTAGAGGGTATTTTTTTAAATGATTTGCGACATAAGCTGACCAATTCCCCTAACAATGGTATTGGTTTTGGGTACTTGGCTGATTATTTATGACAGTCATAAAGTTAAGTTAAAAAGTGAAACGTTACATTTTACAGGATCGGAATAAGGGTCTTCGCTATTTCTTTAAAAGTTCACAACATCGTATCTAACAGCTACACGGTAATATTATAATCATAATAAAAAATAATTTTTGCAATATTAGATTTTAAACTTGATAAGAAAATCGCTTACCAGCTTCTAATTTTCGTTAGTATATCTGTCTACAATTTTGTGTTTTAATTTTGCCGTCTGCAAAGTCAATATAACTATCGATTATTGAACCTTCCCGTAAAATAAATTGCTTAATTCACCCAAAGTTTAAAAACCCTGGTCACAACCCTAGGTCACTTTGTGAATAAACATTCACATTCGCAACAAATCTTCCAACTCTTAAACATAGTTGGTAAAAAGTGAAAATTAAAACTTCGTTTTGTGGAATAGTGAACATTTGTGTTTAGTTCAGGTATAATCATGCCATTTCAATACTCGGTCGAGGTGAAGCTTGAAATTCTTTTAATTTATGGGTAATGGGGCATCACTTTGAGCATCTTTTATAAAATAAATTTAATATTTACCTATTAAAAACTTATTTTATTTTTCTCACAAATTCCAGAATACGGTCTGGCAACTTTTTTGCCTTCAAATAAAAATGATTTGGAAAACTTGTAGCACTAATCGAAAGTGTAAACTTCAACTGATGTAACATGTAAATTGCATACTTTCCCCTCAATCTTTAATAGGTATTATGGCCGGGGCGGTAAAATTTAACTCACCCTGTAACAATAATAACTCATCTATAGAAGAACGGAATTCATGAACATTAAACTTTTAGTAAATATAACAAAAAATAAAAAACAATTCTATACACTCGGGTCTTTTTTTATGCGATAGATACCTTCCACAGAAAATCGCTCAGACATATTTATGGAACAATCGCTCCAACTCTCCAACGCGTAAAGAGCGCTAAATTTAAAATTTTACGTAGTTTTCTGAAGGAATATGTTTTGTTATGTAATCAAAGTCAAAGGCTCAAAAAATTCCCTGATTTTTTCGGTTTTTTTACAAAATTCCCTGACTTTTCCCTGACTTTCCAGACCAAACCAAATTCCCTGACTTTTCCAGGTTTTTCCAGGTTTTCCAGAAAGTAACCACCCTGAGAAACGGTTTCGAAAATATCGCAGATTGTCAGGTTGTAATTACAATATATTGTTTCAGCAAATTATTGAATCTGAAAAAAAATACGAATCAAGAATTTGCTGAAATTCGCTAAACAACGTAAATTGTCTTTAATCAACATATCCAATAATCATCAGGAGAGCAACAGTCTTAACAATATTGATAAGTTTCATTGTGTACTAAGTGAAAACTACTTAGAAACTTGTGAATTAGATATCGGAACAACTTTATATATTTGTGGTTACGCGCAGCCCATTCTATATGTAAAAACCTCGGTTGTTCTTTAGGTCAACAAAAAATTCGCGATTCTAAAGGTAATGAAAGTGATTATGTTTATTTTGATGAATTACAAAGAGGTGGTTTGTCTTTGCCGACTGCAGACATCATAACCATTTTTTTCCACATGACTGCCTTATTTGATTATATAATTAAGGACAGTAATTTAAAAAATGAATTTTTGTTGGCTTTAAATCAGAAAAATATCTTGATGACACTTACATCTTACAGTTTTTAGAAAGGGATTCTTATTTTGATCTTTTACAAGATTGTGTTTGTGGTCAATCAATGACGGATTTTGTCAACAAATTGAGGTCCATTTTTAGCAATATTTGATTAAATAATTGTGCAAACATTAGGAACGACTGTACACGCTCAAGTTTTAACAAAGGCAAAAAACGCAAGATCGAAACCTATAAATGAACACATCCCACCATCAGTTTAATACTAACACAATTAAAAAAAATCAATTTTGCGTTTTGCGTTACGGTGACCTTAAGAAAATTTGTTATAGAGAAACTTCGTTATATAGAAATTCATCTTGGGAAAAAATTGTCAGTTTAACCCTTTCAGGTTCACAAGAATTCTTGAAATAATACGATTTTAGTCATTAAAATGACAGGGTATCTATTTAACATAAAACAACGTACTTTCAAAAGTGACGTTGGAACACATTATGTCGCAAGGTCGCAAAAGGATTAATATGCAGTTACGTATTTATTTAATTAATTGAATAAATAAGACCACCCCAATGTTATGAAACATTTTTTAAAATACAAGGCAAAGTATGGTAATAAAATAAAAAAATGTTGATGCAGTAAAACTTTGTCAATTTCATTTAATATCGTAAAATTTTTGTACGCTTTAATTAGTGCCATTTACTTCGTCGGCTAATCCCTCATAAAATGTTGAACCCTGGATACACATCCTAGGTATATTATTACAACAGTTTTTTTCGAAGTTACAGTGAAACACCAAAAAAAAAACAGTTTTAAATCTCGAAAATTTGTAAAGTTGGGGGAAAAAATTTGTTATACGGAAATTTTTACCACGTTATAAGGGGTATAAAATACATTAAAAACGTCTCCAGGGTGAAGGTTCACCAAGAAAATTCGCTATATAGAGAAATTCATTAAATAGAAGTTCGTTATAGGGAAGTTTGGCTGTATTATAAATTTAATTTTTAAAATGTGTTTTATGATAAAGTAAAGTGAAATGTTTTTATTAAAAAATATTAAGAAAAACAAATGAAATTTGAAAGTTTCGGTCTCTTGCATTTTTTGGGAAAAAAAAATCCCCACCGTCGCGGCTCAGTAAATACTTCAACACTGAAACGAAAATCAGTCTAGCATAGGGAAAATCGGTGAATTACCCAATTATGTACACGACGAAACGGTGAATTGCACAGCGGCGTTATTGTGAATCGGCGTAAACCGAGGGCTACCTGTAGTCGGTTTTAAAAATTACGAATCAAGAATCTGCTGAAATTCGCTAAACAACGTAAATTGTCTTTAATGAACATATCCCATAAATCTTCAGGAGAGCAACAGTCTTAACAATATTGATAAGTTTCATTGTGTACTAAGTGAAAACTACTTAGAAACTTGTGAATTAGATATCGGAGCAACTTTATATATTTGTGGTTACGCAGCCCATTCTATGTATGTAAAAACCTCGGTTGTTCTTTATGTCAACAAAAAATTCGCGATTCTAAAGGTAATGAAAGTGATTATGTTTATTTTGATGAATTACAAAGAGGTGGTTTGTCTTTGCCGACTGCAGACATCATAACCATTTTTTTCCACACGACTGCCTTATTTGATTATATAGGGGGTTACCATTTAGTACGTGGACGGTCCATATCTCTGTTGTTAAAAGAAACGTGGAAAAATATTATATACAAAAGTTATAGGATCCGTGGAGATGCACATTCGTAAAATATTTTCTAGTATACCGAGTGGTGTCCCAAAAAAGGGGGGCGCCAGAGAGGTACTTTTTTTTTAAATAGCAACCCCCATTTTTTTACAGAATAGAATTCAGCATCAAATTCTACGTATAGCACAGTATTTTAATGTAAGGTTCGTTGCGGTGTTGCCAAGTTATATGTAATTTACAAAAAAAAGTGGAAAAAACAACCTATCCAAAAAGTCGTTAAAAAAATCACTAGTTTAGATGTAATAATGCGGTGTTACGCTTTTATAAACATCAGAAATGTCGGAATAATTTTGCAAAAGGAAACTGGTTATAACTTATACGGGGCATGTTTTACGGCGGTGCCAATATTGAAATTTTTAAAGTAGCAAAATTTAATTCGTTTAAATGGATCACTATGTATTTTAATCCGGAATGTTATGCAGTATGTTATGCTCTATAAATTTGCAATTACAACTGATGCTCTGAAATGGGCGGATTTACCACAATTTTAGGTTTTATTTCAAAATGCACTAAAATATCGCGGTTTTTTGATGTTTTATTCTCGTGGTATGCCATGACTTGAGCAAAAAAAAAGGGCCATTATCAGACGTTAAAAGTGTGCTTTTAATTGCATTTCTATTACTTCGTGTTTATAATATTATTAAAAAACTTCTTCCTAAAAATCGGACTAACGGAAATGGAAAACTTGCTCATAGAAGAATGAACAAGACTTCGTGTTACAAACTAGAAATAAATACGATACGTTAACTTTTTACGTATAAAGAATTTTTGAAGAAAAGGTATAAAAATTGGACGTCTAAATAAAAATGTTTAGTTTTTTGTAAGAAAAACAGTCACTCGTAGTAAGAAAGAAATAATATTAAACTTGTCAGTTTTACTGTTACTATTGCGACTTATAATTGAGTTTAGCTATTTTTTTAAATATTCGTAATGCCCGTCGGGGGTGACGAAGGCTGTTTTTTCGATTGAATTTTTCGCCAGCGGAATTTGATGAAACCCGGCCGCCATATCCAAGGTGGTAAAATACTTTGCACCTCCAAGTTGGTCGATTTGATCATCAATTCGAGGGAGAGGAAATTTATCTTTAATTGTAATTTCGTTTAACGCCCTAAAATCCACGCAAAGTCGACTTCCGCCGTCCTTTTTATGAACTAACAGCACTGGACTTGCGTAAGGGGATGTGCTCTCGCGAATTATTTCGTTCTCTAATAAATCGGTTATTATCATTTTAACTTTCTCCCGTTCGCATAAAGGCATACGATACGGATTATAACAAATTACTTTATCTTGTTTTAATTTAATTTCAAGTTCAGCGGTTGTTATCGCTGTCACAAAATTACCTGTTGTGATATTTTTGTCAAATTTGGTCAATAATTCTAGAAGAGAATTCAACTCGTCGTTTTTCAGGGGCGTCTGCACCGATTTTTCGGAAATCGAAAAATGACGCTGAGCTTTTGTTTCGGGTTCGGTAACGTCGTCGAGGTAAATACGGGTTCCTCGAGCGTCCGCGCAAAGTTTGACACCTTTAAAAGCCAACAAATCTCGCCCTAAGATGGCGTCTAAATTAATTGCAGAATGCTCAACAACATGAAAATAAATTTCGAATGCGGAACCTTCTCTTTCAATTGTAAGCCTGGCTTTATTCAAAGTAGGAACCAAATTTCCACCAATTCCTTTTAGCATCGTAAAATTAGGTTCAAGGTGACAATGTATTTTTTTTGTAATTTCGTTTGAGAGTAGGCTACATTCGGCACCAGTGTCGATAAGGCAATTAATTTTTATTCCCTGCACATTAAATTCAACGCAGAAGTTTTCGTCCAGCTTCGCGCAAAAATGGCGAACATTGTTATTGGACGTATTTGGTCCTTTTTCAAGCCTGAATTTGTGGAAACATTTAGTCGCGTAGTGGCCCTTTCCCTTGCAAAAACTACAAGTAGGAACTTGACGAGAAAAGGGGAATTCTTTTTGATTTTGTTCTGATTGGATACCGTTTGCTTTCGCGTAAAAACAATCTCGACTGTAATGACCCGGTTGCTGACATTTGAAACATAATTTGGCTTGACGCCTGTTGTCGACTGGAAAGTTTGTTTTGAATTTCTTTGCGGGCGGCGGTTCAGCCCCGTTTTCTTTTTTGTAGTGACCAAGCAGGGTCAACAAATCGAAAATCGAACCCAGCTTGCTATTGAAAGCTGCTGTTTTTATTTGGGCATTTTTGATATCCCCGATTACAAGCTCTAACAATTGTTCGTCGGATAAATTAAAATTTAAGCCCTTCAACAAAGCAATTTTTTTTCTGGCATACTCACAATATGTTGTCGCGTGATCGCTGGTGTAGTTGCTAGCCTTTCTGAATCTATCGCTTAGATTTTGTTTCGGCGGATAGGAGTTAAGCAGATCGTCCTTGAAAGCATCCCATGTCTTATTCCCTGGGTGCCATGAGGAATACCAAACTCTAGCTTCGCCGACGAGTCCGCTTGTTGCTCGGGCCAACCGCTCGTAGTCGCTCCAATCAAAAATCTCCGAAAGCTTTTCGATCTCTGCGCACCATCGCGACGCTCCTTCGTCCTCGACGAGAGGGTCGAATTTTGGTATCTCGATGTTGGAAGTCGGTGCTGCGGGTTTCTTCGCGTGGGCGCTTATTTCGCGCAAAGTGTCCGCCAGGACCTGCGTCAACTGTTCCATCGCACAACACTCACTCGCAAAACTCACAAAATTATTGTTATTATATTAAAAAAAAACAATTTTTTTTTGTGATATAAGAGGATCCTTGTGGTGTGAGAGAATCCCACTCCTGATGTGATATTATCGTTGATAATTATTTATTAAAAACACACAATAGAAATGTTTGAAGTTTTATTCAAGTAAAATACATCCGAACAGCCCGGAGGTAGATCGAATAATCCCCCTCGAGCTGGACCATACGTAAGTAGTACTCGAGATTGTTATGTCTAAGTTATCAAGGGTACATTCCAGGGCGCGACTTTGTTTAGACTATCCTGAATTGGGGGTCGCAGCTCACATGTAGTTAAGCATGGATTTAACTTCAGGCCATTCTAGCCTGTCGAGATCACAACCAATTCTGGGAAGACTAATTGAATTTTGGTCGTTGGTGACAAAAGGTGATCGCGTAAATTTATTAATGTTAAAAACGTGTCTTCGTATGAAGGTTTGTCCCAATAATTCAGTTTCGTTATTAAATAATAAATATACCTATCACTTTCTTTAACTATCCCAATTTTATATAAACTTAAATTTTGAGATTTTAAAATTTCTGTGTGATCGCGTATTTCTTTTATTTGTTGGGCTAGACCTTGTGACATTTTGAAATCTAATGAAACGCAATGTGCAATATTACCATTCGTTGATAAAAGTGATTCGTCGAGTTCGGTAATGTTATTATTAATTATCGCGTGGGAATAAACTTCTTTTAAAAAGTTTGGATAAGTTTCGAAGTTTTTGATATTGAAATTTATACCTAATTCAACACATGCATTTTGATCTTGATTTTCATAAGATTTAGGATGTTGTAGATTTTGATTGATAATTGATTTAAGATTTTGAGTTTGATTTCGATTCGTACGAGAATTGGAATTTTGATTCCTACAAGATTTAGGAGTTTGATTTTCTTTTGAACTTGAGTTTGTATTTGTAGGAGAATTTTGACTTGTGTTTGAATTCCGATTCGAATTTGACCGTGTATTTTCAACAAAAAATCTAATAGGATTTGGCACGGATGTAAGAGTTAGTGTTTGCGATTCGTAATCGATTTTCGCATTATGGTGTAGTAAAAAGTCTTTTCCTAGCAGACCGTCGAAAGGGACGTTATTAGCCTGGTTTAGGATATGAAATTTAACGAAGATTGTTTGCTTATCGATATATAGATGTAATTCACAACTACACTGAAAAAAAAAGCAGTAAATAAAACTACAATTGTAAAAATTTTTACCACAAATTGTATTAAAAATACGACTAGTTACAAATTGTATCATTTTTTTTTCTAAACAATTGTAGTAACTTGGTTGTAGCTACATTTACAATAATTTGTAGCATTACACTGTTTTTTTTTTTTTGGTGTTTCACTGTAACTTCGAAAAAAACTCGGTTGTAGTAATATTCCTAGATGTATCCAGGGTTCAACATTTTATGAGGGATTAGCCGACGAAGTAAATGGCACTAATTAAAGCGTACAAAAATTTTTTGCAAGTTCTAAAAATACTTCAAAATATTTTAAACCTAAATAGTTTTAGTTAAGTACTTTTAAACTGTTTAAATGAATAAAAATTCCTTGAAACTTAATTTTTTTAGTTCACTATTTAACGCAGTCTTACTCGAATAGTGCCGAATGCCGACGGCAAAATTCGATTTTTATGTATTATAACGGGGGACTACGTAATTTGCTGACCAGAAAAGAAAAGATGCTACCGGAGCAAATAAAAAAGATAAATTATTGAAATTATGTATAAGAAAGTATTCTGCTAATATCTCTTTGCTACCACCGAAAACAACCCCACATCCCTAAAGTTAGGGGTAGTTCTCTCTAGTAAATTTAGAAGAAAATGGTGCTACCGCTGAAACATATTAAGTTTAACTCTTCAAATCTAGTGTCCTAGGTCAATGCTTCATTAGCCACTTGCTACCATTAAAATTTAATCTTAAAATCCTCATTTTAAGGGTTGTTCTCTCTTGTAAATTTTAATTAAATAATGCTACCGGAGTTATTACTTTGGTTAATAACTTCAAATTAGGTGTATGAAATTAATACACCACAAGCTCACTGCTACCACTGAAAACCGCCATTCAACCCTCTTCATAAGGGGTGTTCTCTCTTGTAAATTATTATTAAAAATGTGCTACTGGAGTTACTACTTCAGTTTAATACTTTTAATACTGTTTTCTTTTTTTTTTAAAGTTAAAATGTGTCATCAACCTTCAAATTGCTGGCTAACATAAATATATTGCAGCTGCGTCATAAATTCTATATATCTTGAATAAACAATAATCGGTTATAATACTGCAGCTGCGATATACCATAAATTCAAAATTTTTCAAACAAGCAATTAGTTAGTAATAACATTACTTCCATATCACAGAATATTTTAAAATCGCTTATTCACACCCTCGCAGTTAAACAGTCAAAGACGTTTATAGTGTGACTTATTAGTGGGATTTAAAAATTCTGCAACACTGAAATGGTAAGTACATATTTTCTGTAAAAGTTCATCGAAATCATAATAGTTGAAGAGCCCGTGACCGCCAGATTTACGTCATAGTATAAGGGCCGAAAATTTTTCTACGTAAGTACCCTACAATAGGGAGTTATCGCAGAGACCCCGGTACGTGAAACGCAGCGGTTATTCTCAATTTGTGGTTAAAGCGCATGCTCAGAAAGTAACGAAACGAAGTATTTAACCGACCCCCTTAGAGCGTTTGTCCACGACGTCCGAATCCGATGTCCGAGATTTCGGTCCGAAATAGCAGCCTTCATATTTATATGCGTCGTCTGTCCACACGACATCCGATATCCGATTTCCGAGTTCTCGGAGTCCGAGAATTTCGCTTGTTCGGATAGCCCGCTTGATCGGACCGATCGGATGCAACATACGCATGCCCGGGTAGCCATTTTTGTTGTTGTCTTAAACGCATTTGTCAAAAACATTGAAACTTTTCGAAATATTGAATCGTTTAAGCACGGGTCACATCAATAAGCGTTTTTGCGTAACTTCCGCGACAGCCGGATAGCATCAATAAGCGTTCTGATGAATTTACTTATTTTAAAACCAAAAATCGTTGGGGGATTCAGTCTATAGGACAAACAAGGTAACTAAGAATAAAATCAGATACACATATTTTATTAACTTTTTTAAAATTTTAGCCAATTGTCATGGTAAAGAACCTAGGGGACTCTCAAAGTGCATTGCAAAATTGTTGCAAATTTCATTCGCTCTTCGCCCTCCCTGCGAACTTGCAGCTGGCGGTACATCTTGTAAGCTGTTGTTGAATGTAGCAATGAACATATCTTCAGCTCTGTACCCATCTTTTTCTCGAACAATATTGTGTAAAACGACGCATGCCTTCACAATATAAATATATAGCATATAATTTTGATTTGCTTTTCATTTACTTACCTTATTTTACTACAAGTATTTCGCTTGGTAGTACGCACAATCTCTTGTGTTTCAGCAATATGTTGTCGAGGTTCCACCCGAGTTATGAACTTGCATTTTGGAAAAAAACGGTAAATTGAAGAATTGAACAAACTCCATTATAGGTTATGTTGACCTACATTTGTCAGCTGGTCAGTTTTAAAATTCACTCGCCACGGCGTTGTTCGCAGTCCGACCGTCCGATATCGGACGGTAGTGGACAAGCGGCTGGCGTTCGGTCCGTTTTTTATCGTATCAAAATGGCCGCCATCCGAACTTCGGATCTCGAATTCGGACGTCGTGGACAAACGCTCTTACGTTTGCTGAAATATCATGGGCAAGATCGGATCGTTTTTGGAAAGTTCTCGAAAGGGATCACGTGACGCGGACACAGCCCGGCTGTTCTCAATTTTTTTTGTTAACGCGCTTGCTCAGAACGTGAAACATTTACACGGACCCGATATATTTGCTAAAATAACCGGGAAGAAATCCATAACATAACGTTAAGTAGTTTGAATTTAAAAATGTGTATGAACTAATTAAGTCGGTTGGCTGCGTTTAGGATTTTGCTACTATTTTGGAGAGTTCGCAATTTTATTTATGTTAAACGGTTATAAATTTACTTCAAGACAAAATTTTTTTTACATGTTATAAAATGTATTAAAGTATCATTATCTTAAAAAAATAATAATAAAAAAATATTTTGTTAACACAATCATAAATAATCAATATGGATTACATATGTAATTCATGCGCCTACTTGTGTAACAATATAACAGGCGCCTACTGAAGGGTTAATCACTCCAATTGATTAACGTTTTTGCATCTGCCGTTTGTTCTTTTAATTTTAATTGAAGGTTGTAAAATACTTAAATCATAAACGCATTAAGTACATTAATAAAATCTTCATTAGGCATGACTAAATTTCAAAAAGTTCTGTTATCTTTGGTTTGGTATGCTTTCAGATGACAAAATAAATTAGAAGAAGTGAAATTTTTGATTTCTAATTCCTTGCATACGGTACAATTGTGAAATGACAACATTTTTTTGTACAAATAACCACAAACGTAAAACAAAGCATTTTCGGCGAGGAAGTCAATTTCTCTGTAATCAGTGAAATTGAAACTGAGTTAATTATTTGAAATTGACACCGGCTGCTGTTCATTAACAAATTTTTCTAAAATATTTTCATTTATAACAGTTAACAATTGATCAAAATCATTGGCACAGTTTGCACTTTCATTATTATCTAAGTAATTTAATGAAAATAATTTTTTAAAAGTGTTCTGAAATATTTGTGGGGTAGGATTTGGACTGTTGCCCCCTGAACCCCTAACAGTTCCAAACCAATTTGCAAGAGCATCTTGATTTAGCCTTCTGGTACACAGGAACGAACGGCCTTCATTTTTTAATTCGACCCACAGAAATTTTAAAGCCTTAATCGTTATAAGCCAGCCCTCAAAACATTTAATTTTGTTTGTAATTAATCTACCAGTACTATCAAAAAATTTTAATAGATTTTATCAAATCTACCAATTTTGTTTCGTGGGAACGTCAATTTGCAAAATTACCAATTACTAATTAATAATTAAATTTAAGGCACCACGTAGATCGGGAAATATATTAACACTGTTACAAAAAAAAATATCAATCACGTCTTTGTAATGCATACATAAATTTGTTTCCTAATTTGTTTATTCTTTGGTATAATGCTTAATGTAAATGGTTTTCTGAAATGTGTACTTATCTGTTATTTACGTAATTAACCACCTACACAGGACGAGTAATAATTTATAAACACTCCCAACAAACTTATAACAGCCATTTAAAAACAATACAAAACGAACTGTAAAATCCAAAATTCCATAATTTTCAATAAATTTCTTTGACATTTTTCAAATTTTAAAGTCTCCCTGACAAGTTCGGTTTTCTACATTCGCGCCTAATATTTAAACTTACATGTGCTTTTCAGTTTCGCCAGACATGCGCATTCAAATAATATCACCGTTAAATCGTCCCGTTTCGCTTCTTTTTAAAAGCGTTAGCGTTCACGGAGAGACTGCGATAACTCTGGTTAGGGCTCTCTCCGTAACTTGAATTTCGGACTGGGTCACGTGGTATTTCACGGAGCGGAGACTTTAAGGGGGTCTTTGCGATAACTCCCTATTTCTAAATAGGCGGATAGGAAGATATGGCCCGATAACTTGGCCAGCCCAGCCCCGCTCGCAATGAATTAAATCCCGTTCGTTTAACGAACACTGTACATACAACGATTTTACAATCGTTTGGCGTATTGTTTAGAATGCGAAAGAGGCCGATTTGAAAATTTATTGTAATTTTCTATTAAATAAATCGTTTTATTTTTTTAACGTCTGGCCGTTACAAATTGAAAAACACATAACCTAAGTTAACATTATTATTTCGTGCGGTTGACGTTTAAAGGTATCGCTAGCAGCAAAGGAATGTTTTTTAAATGATTAAAAAAAAAGACAACACGGCTAAAATAAAAATTGCCGTTTAGTCAATAAAATATCAAATAGTGGGGCACAGTGTGCAGTGCATTAATCAAAATATAAGGGTGCAATTCCAGGGTATCACGGGACGACGACAATAAACAGTCATAAATGAAAAATTTAAATCGATAATTATTACATACATAACTTTAGAACGGTCACTTTGGCAAAAATTCAATTTCAATTCAAAATTGTAATCGTACAGTACATAACATTAAAAATTAATAAATCATTTGATTCGCTTCGTCGTTTCCAAATATATTGTTTAATAAAATTAACAACTCGTAATCTTTGCCGTCGAAACGAACGCCGCGCAGCTCAGGACAGTTTTGCAATAGACTTTAAATGTAATAATATAAATGTTGTGCGCAACCAGGGTAAACTCAAGAATACAATGTTGTTGTATTATCTCATTTTGTTTTTGTTTTTATTTAGCTGTTTGAGACGAATACAATTATTATTATTATTATTAGTATCATATTAAGCGTCCAACATCGGTAACTTTGTTATCATTGAAACCACAAAGACCGTTAAATCAACAAAGAATCGGTATTTTCTTCACCGATTACCATAATGAAAGCAAAAAAACAATCGAAAGTCAACGGCTCGAGATATTCACGAAAATAACAATTTTTTTTTAAAGGGAATGCCCCATACTTTTCGACCTATTTCGAAGGAACGTTTAATTTTTTACATACTTTAGCGCAAATCGAATAAAATTTTTTTGCGATAGAAAAGTAGTCGATTTGAAATTTTCCTAAAACTTCTGCGCGTTATGTAAATAAAATTAAACAAATCTATCGGAGCGAGGGTTCTTTTTATTTATACAAGTATAAAAAATGCAAGCAAGCAATATTTTCGAACAAAGTTGTAACTTCTCAATTCTGTAATTTCTGGATAGTTTTACATAATCAGAAACAAAATGGTTTAAAGATCTCAGCCTTGAATGTCCCCGTAGAACTGCAGTTGACTTATGTTGGGTCTATGCAATCATGTAATAAATAGCCCGAGCGCACCTTTAGACATTTTTAGGTTATGCAATTACGAGTTCTTCAAACAGTTTCCTACATAAAAAAAAAATATTTAATTATTGTTCAGTTCGTAAACATTTCCCCCACCAATTTCGACGCGTGCCTCTAATTTTTTGTATTAGGATACCGCAATAATATGAGGGATTTGACGTTTGACGAATTTATTGAGACAAAAATTCTCTAATTTTTGGTTACTTTGAGATGTTCAAAAACAACAGGAATCAGAATCAGAAAATATTTTCTTTAATAAAAGTTATTGGAAATTTAATCGTCTCCAAGTCGCTCCTCGACAACTTTTCCGTAATGTGATTACTAAAGATAATGCTAATTTAATTGCGAAAATCGGTTAATAATACCTATAACTTCTAAAGGATCTATCTAAGTCCCAAAAAACTCAAGAGGAATGTTACATTTTTCAGCTAGCACAATTTTTAATTTTAATTTTAATTTGTCTTCATTCTACTCCGCGTATGGTAATTTTTATGCGAAATAAAGTTTAATAGGTAACCGAAGTATTATTACTGAGATTGATTTAGCTTCGAAGGGTATGTACTACACTCCAAAGGAGTGACTAACTGTAACTAGAGTTTTATGGTTTATGTTTACTGATTGGCGACTAAAATAATATAAACGAACCTGATTTAGTTGATACAATATACCTAGTCGTAAAAAATGAAAAGCCTTGCAAGTACGAGCGATTACTATTTTGTTTACAATTTTTTTTCACATGTAAAATATCCTACAGTACCTATGTAATAAATACTAAATATTTAATTTTATAATATGGGACAACAAATGATTAAAATAAAAATCCCGAAGTTTAGGGCGTATGTTGTTTTCGAAAAATTCATCGTCTCGTTGAATTTTTTCAAAAATAAAACCCTTCGGTGTCCGCACAACAAAAAAAAACAGAAGTCGCGTTTGGTGATGTGTACCTAACTGTACTTGCACCTGGTAAAAATAATCATGATTTTTCTTTAAATGCATTTGTTCATTTTCCAGTGTGGCATACGTAATTTTTTTGGTTAATATGGCCTCTTTTGGTGTTAATGTTTTGCAGCTGTAGGGACATTATTTAACTTCAATAAGGTGGAGAAGGCTTTGATACTTTTAACGATAATCATATATCGACGAATTGCTTGTGGATAAAGATATAAGTGACGACGATATTATTGATCTAACTTCAGATATAGTCGAAGATCCAGAAAGCGATAGTGACGTGAAAGTAACACTTCATCCCCTTACTGCAAGTGTAATTCGAGAAGGACTTCAACTTTGTAATAAATTGAAAAATCACTTTCTGGCCAATGACACAAATTTAGAAAGAGCTTTCAAATTCCAAAGGGAGCTCAATAATTATTGCATTGCTGGATATCACGAACTGCATAAACAATATTAGTAAAGCCATCCCAAAGTTTAATCGCCGATTATATTATCGTAGAGAAAAAATCCGCACACAAAACGACGAACCTGAAGTTAACCCTAATTCAAGTGATGAAAGTGATTTTGAACCAGTTCGCAAAAGTTGTCGGATAGTTGGCAGATAGTGATAACAGTAATTGTTAGAATAATTCTAATGAATGTTTGTAAATAAAATAAATTGTCACTTTTGAAAACAATTAAAAATAAAATTTTAAAGCAAACCTATTTTAAGTTTTATATAAACTTTCTGATTTTCGAACTAATTTTTTTTTAGTCATTGTTATTTTTCCGTTTTTAGTTTATTTTTTAATTTGTTGATTTAGTTTTATGCGGTTTTAGGAAATTATGGAACCTGTAGTCGATATGCGAGAAGGATGATGTTGTGGGTGGTCGGCGGAGCCGGTGACGGGCGCCTTCCAGCAATTGGAGACATAAACAAACTCGCACGGAACGTGCTTATGGAATAAAAACGCAAGAAGTTTAATTTAGCCCGTGAGAATATTGCGTAGAAAGAGCGCATTTTCTTCTAACTAGTGTAGCTTGCTATGACGTGTAAACAAAACTCTTGCGAGACGGACGTTGAAAAAAAAAGATGTGATAAAGTACTTCCCCGAATTGCCGACTAGCAGCCTTGAAAAGAATGCACCTGTTTATCAGTTTGTAGAAGTGGAAGTGTTTTTGGCAAGTTTTTTAACGAGAGAAGTGCAATAAAAAACAACGTATCGTAACGTATCGCAAAAAAAAATTGGTAACATTACAAATTTGCGACAATTCAATAATATAAGTGCTCAGGGGTGGGCTGCCAAATTTTAAACAACCGGCTCGCTATTATGTCTGGTGTATGTATAAAACGGTAAATGAGTACATTTCTTCATTTCAAAAATTTTAACAACCGGCTCGCGCGAGCCAAAGTGCTGAGTCAATAGTCAATTAAAGTTTGCTCATTTTCAATATACAGTAGAAACTCGATTATCCTGGAGGCGGATTTTCCGTGTGGAATCGTAATATTGATTTCCGTACACGGATTATTATATAGATATATGAAAACAATAATAAACCTAAAAAAACTATTTTTGTACAACCCATGCTAAAAATTGATATTTTAATGGTAATCTAAGCAACTAAAAGTGACGTATTATTTTTCTAGTATTAAAAAATAGCTAATTTTTAATTGTAGAATTAAAAAATTACCAGGCCTAGTTACAAATTAACCCCTTACCGCCCCCTGTGACAAATATGGGTCACCATGAAAATGTTTTTTTTTTCAAATTATTGTGAAATTTTTGTTGTTAACACTATCTGTCCCGTATTTGGCACACTCAAATGTTTTATAAGATCATCATAAAAGGTATTACGTGGTCCTGACCGCAATATATGACATATTTGACGCCTAGTAATATTTTGAACTTTTTATAAAAATTTGCGATAAAAATTTTTTTTAGTATTTTTTCAAGTGTTCAATAACGATAATTAATAACATATATTTAATTGAACGGTATAAAAAAAATCGGGCGGTAAGGGGTTAAATTAATTTAAGTAATTAAATTAAAATTGATTTTATTTTGTGAGAAGGGAGTTGGCAAAACAAAACGAATATCATTTGTAATTCTTATATCATAATGTACTATTTTTTGCGAGTGAAAGGGATAAGATTCTAAAGGTGATAAAGTATGTTCATATACAAAAAAAAAATGCATTAATTTACGACGTAGGAGCATGCAGATATCTCTGGTTCCTCAATGTGAAGCTTGCAATCAAGCAGAAGCAAAACATTTTAAACATTTGTTATGAATTTTGCATTCATTAAACTACATGAAATATTTAAAGCCAATATTAATTTTATGTATTATCATGGATAATGAGGTTTTTCATTAAAAATCATTAAATGCTTGTAATTTCTCAAACAAAAGTAATCCGTAAATTTCTTATTTTGTTAAATTGTGTCACAGTACATAAATTAATTGTCATTCAATTTTTAGGTATACACTTTAAAACTTAAAAAAAAAACAACAGATTCAGATCATCTAGTGTTAAGTTGTTGTTGGCGCCAGTTAATATTGAATTTGCAGTTTTTTACTTATGATCCTGGGGAAGTTTTATTTTTTCTTCGATAGTGTCAGTAATCATAAATCTGCAATTAAAAATAAATAAAGTATTATTGGAACAAACAATTAATATATGTAGAGGCGACTCTCTAATATCTTTTATTGGTATGCTTCTATGACCTCAAAAGCTAGTACGCCGGCTCACTAATCAGTGGCGTAGTTATTTTACTTTAATAAAGACGTTAACAATCAATAAATAGTCATATGGTATGGTGGTGGTTTTCAGATATTGTTTGACTGGTGAAGGTGTTAAAACCCATATGATTTGAATTACATTAGCATTATAAAAGATGATGGTTAAAAATTACTACTGAGTAATATAAAATAATTTACCTTTTAAGTCTAGCTTTTCTTTTATGCCCATGGTACAATTTAACATCCATAAACTTTGGTTTTAAATGTCTTATTACTTCTTGGTGCCATTGAGGAAGTAGATGAGCAGAGCATACTAGTAATGTACCACCTTTATATCTCTTTTCGTTCAAGCTGTCCTCTTCATCTTCATGAAGTTTAGATGTTAACATTAGAGATATCATGGTCAAACCCAAATCCATGTCATCCGCTACACAAAAAATACAATTTGTGAATTGGTAGTTTATTAATACTATTCGATTAAATGATTAAATTAGGTAAGGTCAAGATTTTTAAAAATTTCGAAGTGGGAACTATAAAAACAACTGTGATCATTTATTTCATTGAAATTTACTGTGAGAGAAGCTCTCACATGTGCCCAATCGTGTTATTTTCAGTACAGCGACCACTCATGGGTTAAAAATTAGATAAAAGTGGCACACCATATTATTATTTTACATTACACACATAAATTTAATAAGCAATATTTATCTAAAATCCCACCAGATGGTTCCTCAGATTCGAGCCACGTTAACAAAGTTAACGCTTTCTGTTGATCGTCTGACAACATTTTTATCTGAAAAGTTTTTTATTGATCCATGTAATTGTTCTAAACGTTCCATTGTTAAAAGTTGTTATTATTCAATTTACCATGTTGTTTAGTAAAATAAGTGAAGATACTGGTACTGGTAGTAATATTAAGTCACAAAAAAATAAAAAAATATAACAGACAGTATAGTCAGTAGTGGCTGACTGTAACGATACCCTCCACCAAAAATTAGAGGGACGTGAAACTTTGGGAGTGTGAGCACAAATTGAATCGAATTAAATTTAGCGTTTGTACAGTTCTGTAGCATATTTTTGAGAGTAGAAAAATGGTTTTTATTAAATTGGGGAGGTTGTAGGAGATTTCAGACAATTTTCATAGGTATCTTCTTGGTATATATAGGTTGTCCCATCACTTGTGGCCACCCCCAAAATTGAGTTTCAGTTGAAAGTTATTTATTTGAAATTTGGTGCACGTTTAACTCTGGTATAAGGCTAGAAATTTCCAGTTTTATATGTTAATTATCGGCGTTAGTTTTGGAGAAAAATAATAAAAAACGATTTTTTATAAAAATACTATTTCCCAATTTCGGCAAATTTCACTTATCAGGATCACTATGATTAAGACAAAGATATCCAAAGTAAAAAAAATAATTCAAAAGCTGTAATTAGTCTGAAATTCGCTTATATTGGAATCTCAAGAGTAAAAGTAATAATTTATGACTGTAAATAGTCGTAAATAGTCGTTAGTACTCCTTTTCGCAGAGATGAGTGCGATTTAAATTTATGACATTGTAAAAAAATTGACACTGTCGAGTGGAAGTCGGTCGATGTGAACAACAGAAGCGTACCTAAAGTCGAGCCTTTTTACATTCTTGTAGATTTCTAAAATTTACGTAAATTGCAGGTCCTGTAATAAATTACGATTATGAATACGAACATACTTTAAAGTGTGAATGTTAAATTATTTTTTTTAACTCGAAGACGACTTATTACATTTTTCGTTTGAAATATTTTCGGTGCGGTTATGGAAAAGGGACAGACCATTTGAGGTACCAATTACCTACTTCCAGTTTCGGAAAAATTTTACAATGCCATACATTTAAATCGTACTTTACTTTGCGAATATATACTAAGGGCTATTTATAGTTATAAATTATTACTTTTACTCTTAAGATTCCAATATAAGGGAATTTTAGAATATTTGAATTAAATTAAGATTTCATCTTACAAAATTAATAAGGCTTTTAATAATCTCAATCGATTTTCACTGCACTGTATATTTTATGGATGAAACCATAAGCGGCAAGAAATCCTATCGTTCCAGTAAGCAACCAGAAAGTAACCACCATGATTCCGGTGTAGCCAATGTACAATAAAGTCGGTATAAATTCAGTTATTTCCAGTTTGGTTACAAAATAAAATAAGGAATAAGTCAGGATGTAAAGCGCCGAGCCGCCTGATGTAATAAAACTTCGCCACCACCAATGATAATCCTTCAAAAACAATTAATAATAAATACAGCAAAAACCGATAAAAATTGATATTTTTGTTGATATAATTAGAACTCACCTCTCTACATAATTGGAAATAAACCATAACAATAGAAATTTGAGAACACGATATCACTAAAATAATGTACACCAGGAACAGGAATCCAAAATTGATTTTCCCAAATTGCAGTAAATATGAAAAACAATTCTATAAAAACTGCTCCAAATGGCAAAATCCCTGCCATTAAAGTACTAAAACAAAAACGATTAAAACACTGTAAGAATTAATTGAAGTAGTCACCATAAAAACGAATTCATGCACCAGTGTTGGTCGGGTACTTGTCTGGGGATTTGGTTTGTCCGTAAGTAAAAAATAATTTAGTGCCCGATTTAGAATCCACTAATTGTGGATTCGGGTTTTCGCCAAAATTGCAAGTTTTACTGTCGTCAAAATGAACAGATTTTGTTTCCACAAGGAAACCGACCACTCTGTAGATGTCTCTGAAATTAATTAATAATTTTGGGAGGTTAAGTGAAATAAATTTCTTACGGGCTCACCATGTGGTAGAACAAAATCAACTTCAAGTGATTATTAATGTAAACTTTGTCATTTTTACATAACCTAGTGGATAGCCGTGTTCATAAATTACTTCATTCGTGTCCCTGTTCTGTATTCGTGTGGCGGCTGGTAAATTATCCACCAACCTGTAACAAATACTTTAAAAATGGTTTCAATTTGTGGCCACTTACAAATGAACGAAATATTCATGTTGAATTCGGTCTGCTACGATCTGAGATTCAACAGCGCCCCAATGCATCGGTTTCCTCGGATAATGACACAAGAGGCTGCACTCGATATTCTCGGCTATTCTAACATCGTAAGGAGTATTTACAATACGATCACCCCTCAACACCTCACCTAAATTCTCAGACTTGTAATGTATGGCGTACCAATATTTCAGTTATTATTACTAATTTTTCATGAATGGACCACATTTAGTGAATTCTTACCGTTTTTTGTGT
The DNA here is from genome assembly GCA_949768715.1 of Dascillus cervinus. Taxonomy (NCBI): domain Eukaryota; kingdom Metazoa; phylum Arthropoda; class Insecta; order Coleoptera; family Dascillidae; genus Dascillus; species Dascillus cervinus. The sequence goes on from OX458316.1 coordinate 242,662, forward strand.
TTTTTCTCCTTAAAAGCTCCAGATAACTTAAATATAAGTATCACTATTTCGTAAATTAGGCTTGTTTACAAAACCACAGAATGGCCGCGCTACGTCACAACTAAATGTCAGGCATATAACATGGGGGCAAGAAACCGGTCATTAGTTTATTAGTGTTGTGATTTTAAACCACATGTGCGGCGAAAACTTGTTCGGTAAAAATCGCTTGCGGTAAGAGGAAGCCGACCGTTGTCGATTTTAAGGTATTTCTGGATTTGTTCTACTTACAGCCTTTATTTTTCAATATTTCTGAATTTTGTTTTTGCCAATGTAAACTACAGCATCTCGTCTACAATTTTAATTGACGTAATTCTAAAAAATTATTAATTTTCTATTTTAAAAAAAAATATTAACTTTTGAAGTAACGCGCATTTTCAAACGCTTAATACTCAACTTCACGAGAACGTACAAAAATATTAATCAATTCAAATTGTTGTGTAAGTCTTCAACAAAATGTTTGCCAAAGTACATCATTGTATCTAAGACAATTATTATCTGTGCATAATAAATAATGCTCGCTTACATACATATAACCTCACTTTTTGTGGTGAGTTTAGAATTTTGGATTGATCTATTTCCTTGTAATATTTTTTAGATGCCAAGCCGGTGTGTAGGTAGTCCCAGGGTGCAAATTGAATTACGATAGCACTTTGAAACAAAGTAAGGCGGTGAAAACATTTGCATTTCCGAAGGATGAAAGATAAAAGCAAATATGTATGCGAGCTATCCCCAAGGCTAATTGGAATCCCTCCCGTTATTCTGCAGCATGCATCAAACACTTTTACCAAAGCCATATAATTAATAATCAGGAAGTCGAGATTTATTGTGACTCTAAGCTTTCACGTTGGAAATTTGTTGATCAGGTATAAAGTTTATGAAGTGAACAACATGGAACAAGAATGTTTTGAATACTATCTAAGTTTGTGAAAAAAAGCACAGAGTTTATTGAAGAAAATTAATCCCGCTACGAAAATTACATTTTCAAAATAAATTTACAATTTCTATCTATCATCTTGTTCTTACAAACTAATAATTTCTCAAAGTTACGCTGGTCTATGGTTTTGTGAGATTTAAAATTGTCTTTTTTGGGGTTATGACACTAAAACTCGCTCTACTGTTTACATAAACTCTAGCTACTTTTTTTCTTTTCCCCATGCCTGCGTCAAATCTGTGGAACAAAGTAAATAAAATTTTTCATGTCTGCAATTAACATAGAAAATATTTATTATACATACTTACATTTTGCGATTATACTTCTAGACTCAAAGTTACATATCTATTTATATAAAGTAAAGTTGCAAAAACATGCTTAGAGAAGCCGGATTGTCTGACTTTGCAGCTACCTATGCAACACCAGTTCTTCAGCCAATTTTATTTCAACTTCATAGTGACTGCAGTGCACTTGTTTATAAACACTAGAATCAACAACTTACAACTGTTTTAAATACGGGCTCGCCTTTGGTTGGTCTCCCACGACCATCAACGTACATTTTATTATATACAAAATCGAAATTTCTACTTTTGGCATGTTAGATTAACATTTAGTCAAACTTTGCCGGCTTCGGCGATATTCTGCTGAGATCTGCTTGAAGTCTCCTCCATGTTGACCTGGGTGGGATCCGTTGTTTCACTACAGGTTCGGAAGAGGGATGTTCATTTAACGTGCGAACGTAATATTTACGACCTTCCCCAGGATTGAAATTTCAAAACAGCGCATCTTGAAATCATCTTTTTGGGTGGTCGGAGGTCATAAAGCAATTAGATCCAAGACGCCTGAACATCGCCGGCTTTTGAACCGTGGGACAATTTTTGGGTCGCAACAACTGCACTGTACGTTGTACCTCGTCACAAATCGAAAATGCAACTTATTGTATTTCCCACTTTGTTAAATTTTTGTATGCACCGCAAATATAAAAAACTTTTCTTCAACAAATATCAGGTGAAAGTAAAATCACTGTCTATCCAGAATTCGCGACAAAATATGAAAATATGTAATTTGCGCACCACTGCAGTAATGTAACAATGTCCTTATTAAACGCCCAGACCACCCCAATTACAAGCTATTTTAAATAATTTGTTTCGAAAATTTTGAATAATTATTATAAACTTCAAGACAAGTAGACCCCGTATCAGGAATATAATTTTATAGACATTGTTTTTTAATCGTTAAACATGATTTTAAAATCAAACATCAATCTATACTAATCACAAATGAATTAAATTTATTTGTACAGTTGAGAAATACTCAATAATAGCAGAGATTAATTAAATAGCAATTAATCTCAAAGCAGGCAGATGCAAAGGTTGTCGATGTTTATTTGAAATTAGTTGAAAACAGTGCGTTGCGGTGCAAAATTTTGAATCGTTGAAAAATTCGTAGATACTTTGCTGGGCCCAAAATTTTACCTTAGGTAGGTTTCCCATTTTTTATGTTGTCAGTAATTGTGTTATTTTGTAAAGCTCCTGCTACTTTTGGAACCAACAGTGTTATTGTTTCGCAAGGCCAACAGCGCAGAATCATAGATACTACAACCACTTCCATATCAGAAAACCCCCAAATGAATTTTTTTGGCCAAGCCCCAATCAATAATTTTTATAATCCAGCTCAAAATCGTCCAAATCCTGGTGGAATTTCTTTTGTCTCAGAAAACCCACAAATGCAGTATTTTGGTCAACCACCAACAAATAATTTTTATAATCCGGAATTTTGTCCAACTCAAAGATATCCAATCCATGGGGGAGTTGTTCCTTTTATCCCAGAAAACTCACAAATGCATTATTTTGGCCAGCCCACAATGAATAATTTTTACAATCCGGACACTTATCCAGCCCAAGGTCGTCCAATTCCTGAAGGAGTTTCTTTTACATTCAATCCCCAAGCACAAAATTATGCCTTGAGTGCAGGTTTCAGGTGTCAGAAATATTACAGATTTTTTGAAACGGTTTACAAAATTTATAGAAATTTATTGCGGGGGTAGATAATTATGCTGTATTTGTAGCGCAAATCTGTATTTTCGTAGGCAAATCGTTTGGGCATCGTTTTACGAACGATTAAAAACATCTTGTTTAAAATTTAGAAAATAATATCCCTCACTAAATCAGAAAACCTCTCAAAATAAACCGCAAAATACGGAAAGTAAAGGCAAAAAAGATAGAGTAGGTAATCAGTCAGATATTTAATTACTATATTATTACAAAAATACCATTACAAGTACAATTTATTTCTTTTCTAAACGAATTTTAAGATATTTAAAAATTTACTGAATCTTTCATTTATGCCAATCTTTATTTTTTTATTTCGGAACGCGCTAGTAGCGGTAATGCCAACTTATTTCTGAACGTATTAACGTATGTTATTACAGCTGATCAGTAAAGAAAATGGTGGTGTTTAGTACGTCTTATCATTAGTAACTAGGTTGCGATTTACTGGTCAAGTTGATTTGTCCTTCCGATACCTCGTTAAAAACGGTGGTATCTTAATTAGTTATTAAGTTTGGTAAGCTTATAAATAAATTTAATATTTTCATTTCATATTATTATGTGATAGTTGTGTTTACCTTTGTGTGCTGTCATTTGCCTTCAACCAACAGCTTTTATTATATATTACAGGTCTCGGATGACATTTGGGATGATTCGACACTTGCTACTCATGACTAATCTCGGAGGTTGCATAGATGACTGCTCAGGGCGAGGAGAATGTCACAATGGTACTTGCCTTTGTGAAATTCGCTTTGCAGGAGATTATTGTAACGGACCCAACATGCCGCCATACCATGCAGGCATTGGGGGTGTTTTCCTTCTAGTAGCATTAGTTTGTGCCATTCAGTTGTTAATGTGCGTCGTTTCGGAATATCATCGTTTAAAGGCCCCAACTTTTTTGAAAGCATGCAAAATTACAACGCAAAAGGCACTCTATTTTGTCACACATTTCTGGCAAGTTTAATCAGAGGAGCATATTTTACATCTCCGGTAAGTTTATTTTAAATACTTTTTAACTTTTAAGGTGGCCATAAATGTTTATGGTCTAATACCTTTATTAGTACAGTTTTACCTAAGAACGCAAAGTATTTCTGTATGTCTGTTTTTTTAATTTCTAAATCTTAGTTCAAACTCTTATCACTAACAATAAGTAGCCCATTCCTCAGCTACCAAGATCACAAATGTTTAAGGGTAACTCCCATAATCAATGAAGATTGAAACTTTATGCAATTATGTTTAAATTGTTACAATTTATTATTTTGTTGACGTTGAAAATATTTTAAATTAAGGTATAATAATATAATAATAATATGATGTAATAGCCGATCGTCTATTTCGCATTTTTTTTTAAAAGGATCAGAGTAGGCGAGTGTCAAAAATTGACATTTATATCGTCAATTTACGGAGCTTAAAGGCAAGTAAATCAAAATACATTATATTGCAATGCAAATGTATATAAATAAAATGGTAGATAAATAATAAATAAAATAGATAAATAAAATACATAAATACACAACAATTAAATTAACAATTAAAATTGCAGGGCCTGCTGGATAAATGCGAGCAGCTCATCAAAAAAGGCAAAAGCGAAATAACAATTTATTGAATGGGCGCCGCCATTCAGTGCGGCATTCTTCTATCGCTGCAATTCCAAGAACAACAAATCGGTTGGAACGTAGCTGTGAACACATCAACAACCATTCTTTTAGGTTAGTTTTGTGCAATTTCCTTTTAGTTTTTTTTTTATACAATTTCCTTTTACCTTAGTTTTGTACATTTTCTCCTTTTAGGTTAATTTTGTACATTTTCCCCTTTTACCTTAGTTTCGTACATTTTCTTCTTTTGGGTTTTTTTTTGTACAATTTCTCGTTTTAGGTTAGTTTTGCACAATGTCGTTTCCTATAATGCACCGTATTTAATTTCAGACGACCTGCAGCCGTCCACAGCCGAAGCCGATTATGAAATACAGAAGCGAAACAATTCCGTTAAGAGAAGATATGTTCTTCACAATCGAAGAAATAGTTCGTTGGTTGGGACTGAGAGTTTTCGAGATTTGGACAAATCTCGTGTGTCGTTGCTTGTTTCTTCCGCGCTGTTGGCGCTGAAATTCGATCCGAGCGCGACGAAAGTGCACCAAACAGTTGGTGGACGGTGAAACTTATGGGTCAAAAGTCGCTTTGGATTATTCGGAGATATTCGTGCCGCTGTTCATATTGCTGCAATTGATCGCTGTCAGAGCGTGTCAACAAAGTTAGTAACAATTTTAAAAACAAAAGTATATGATTCTGTCAAATTTGTAGTTTCCTTTTTTTTTCTTTTTTTTTTAAATTTAATAACTCGCCGGACAATTTAATGATTTTTTAAATTGTTTTATTTTGACTGTACGGTTAATTTGACATCACAAGGAAATTGTTGTCGGGGCTTGTCAACAAGGTAGTACCAATTGTAAAAACGCAAATATGTAATTTTTATAAAGTGTGGTCTGGTAAAATTTTTTTTAAAATGTTTTTTTTTCGACCTCGATTAGACCCGACATTTTCATAAAGTGTAGTCAGAATTGTTTGTTTAACGTTTAAAATGTGTCGATGCAATTTCAAAAATTCGGAAACGCTCTTTTCTATATCAGCTACAAAATACACAAATTCTTTAGTAGGATTATTTAAACACAAAATTTTTAAAAAAGCATACCATCGGTAAAATGATCTTCACATAATCGAAAGTTTGACTTTTCTGTTGTAATCATTGAATGATCAAAATGTGAATTTAATATGTGACAGCTTTTCAAATCTTCCCGCCGGTCCTTGGCTGAAGCGAACAGGTGGCTTGTTGTTAATTGGTCGAGCAGGTCACGTGATTTTGGCGGCCATGTTTTTTCGCTGATCTTTTGACAGCGTTCAATGTTTACATTTTGGTTTTAGAGCAAATAATTTCGATTTATGAAGAGTGAAGTGTTTTTTTTGTGAACTCTCAACATAATTAAAGCCGTCACGAAAGTGTTTTTATCTTGTTTTATCACTGATTGATCGAGTAAGAGTGGCAGTCTTTTAATTTATGAATTTACAGTTATTTAATTGCTTTGCTATAAAATCAGAGTGTAAAAATCAATTATTAGCGAACATTCTTACGAATAAAATTAATTTGCTTTTATGTTGATTTATAAATAAGTTCTTTATTGTTTCTAGGTTATGAAATGCCTGGTGCAATAAATTGTGGTAACTCGGCGAAGAAAGGATTTTTAATGAGAAAGTTTCCTAAAGATTCGGTTGGAAGGACAGAGTGGCTCATTAAAATGAAAAGAGAGAAATGAACTCGGACAGTGTACAAAAAAAATTGTGGAAATTTTTAACAGGTGCGTACTTTTAGTTATTTTAATTTTTGCTATGATTGATACACATTCACCGTATTCTTGCCTTTCTACGCAATAATTTTCATCCACTGTAAACAAAAATGCATTGAACAATATATATAAATTAAGTTAATAGTAATTTAGTTAATTTAGAGAATTTTTAATTTGTAGTTACTACAATTTACTGTTAGAATTCACAGTTCCGGTTGTTATGAGATAGAAATTGGTATATATTTCTTTTTTTGCGTATTAGGTGTTGCCTACATGAGTTTTTTTATTGGCCGCAAATTAAATGTCAGGACACGTTCGGGCGCTTTGCAGCCCATGTTACAAGGATGTTTGCATGGTTGCATTCAAATGATCAGGTCCGTATGCTATATTTGATATTGAGGATCAGTTACCGGGTTTATATCGTGCACATGTAATCCACTTACATGTAAGCGGCCTAAAGAAATAAATCCAACTTTTAAACTGCCCGTTTATATCGGTGAAACTTGCAATCCTGTTAGGTTATGTTTCGGATTACAACGAGATTAAACTGACCGATACACAAAGATAGAATATAACGTTATCTTTGTCTTTCGCGTTGGACAACCTGTGAATTACGGTGGCTAATTTCACATTAGGTTACAGTCAACACGTGTTACATAAGGCGTATTCTTATAATTTGAACCAGTACATTTTCGCGGTCAATTAAAAGTAAACTGAAAACTTTTAATTTACCTATATGCTTTCAATACATCTACAGATTTTTGTATAGGCGTAGGTTTAAAGTATCTTTAAGTATTTTTAGAAGTTGCAATAAATATTAGCTACTTATAAAAATGCAATGCTAAATAAAGTATGTATTAATTAAATGAATCATTTCTTATTCTTTGTATTAATTAAGTTCATTAAAAGGCACACAATTCACAGCTGCAAAAATAAAATAATACAATAACTTCTATTGCAAAATTTGAACAGATGAATTTTAATGAAAGAGGCATAGAAATAATAAATCAGTTTGTTACTTTGTATATCACTTTCGCCTTTGAAAAACTGATATCAACCAACGTCATTTCTTTTTTTTTGTATAAGGTCCATTAAACATTTCTGTTTGAAGGATCCCGAATATTTGTTTTACACGTAATCTTTTCCCATCTAACATGCTAACCACATTATGTTCTGCTATCAGATCCAGAAACAGCTTTGTTTCTGCATCTGACCAGCGTTTTTTGTGGAGTTTTTCTTGTGATGCTTGCATTATAACACTTTACTTTATACTGCACACACCAAGTGTTAAATGTTTTCTGCAGCTTAAATTTTTGCCGCTTAGACTGAATGTAGCTGCTTTAAAGATTGCGTATGTCGTTTGCAGTTCAGTAACTGTGCATTTGTAATCCAATCGCGTTTATATCGAAGACGAAATTCATCTAATTCATCTTGTAAGCCGAGTTATTGTAAGCCGCATCTGTTTATATCGAGATGTTGTAAGCCGATTAAAGCCTATTAATCCGCTTACTCGCTTCGATATAAACCCGGTAAGTGTTATGGAGTCAAACATCGAAATAAGTTAGTCAATCGAGAGAAACAACGAATAAAATACGTTCGCGTAACAGTCGAACAGTTTCAAGAAAACAAGCTTATATGTAAGAATCGAAAAAAGCACTGATTTATTGTGCATTCTAAAAATCATTCAAGTTGACAATAATGAAGTTGGAGGCATAAAATTTTTAATTTTCACTTGAAATTTCGTGTGAGCGCCATCTATTACGGACTCAAGAAAATGCATGTGTCAAAATACTCTGCCAGATCGCATGAATTAAATGTGAATTATAAATTAAACTGAGCTACCAACAAGAAGTTGGAAAACATTAATGTATTTTTTTTATTAAATTTTTCGTACAAAAAAACATTGTACAATGCTCCTTCGTCGCTCATGCTTTAGGGTGATTCTTAAAAAAACGTCCCATCATTTAATCAGTTTTTTTTTTAAATTAAAAAAAATATTGGTTTTGTAATCTGATCCTCGGAAAGAAAGCAAATAGCGTCTCGGTCTTAGTAATGTAATACAATAAAAAATATATCAATCCGCGCTTTAAACTAAACTAACACTGTCAATTAACAAAAAATGTTGATAAGTTTTTATGTCACTTTCTGAACATTTCAATTGTTTTTGCTTGACTTCTCAGAGTATCAAGAACCAAACGCTATTAGTTTTTTGATTTTTTTAGTGTGTCGTAACTAGGAATTTCGTTAAACAGATTAATTGTTTTTACTCTTCATTTTAGCAATAAATTTTTAAACCATATCATTTTTGTATAGAGCATGAAGAGACCTTTCAAATGAGGTATCACAAGCCCCCCCTTCCTACTTAGAAATTTAGGGGTGGCAACTGTCACTCGAAGGAGGTTGAGGTTAGGGATGAAATTTTCACTTTACAGGATATCATGTGATAGACTAAAAATGACGTGTTTCGGGATTTTTTTTTCAATAAGCACAATAATTGAGATAATGAATTTATTCAAGTTGGCTGGCGCTCACTGTATATAGATTGACACTCGTTCCAAATTCAATAAAAAAAGTAAACAGTTGCATTTAAAATATCTATTTAATCATTTAATCATTTAACCTCCAAACAATACAAATTTAAATATAAAACAAGATTATTGAATAAAGATAAATAATAAAGCAATTACGCCAAGTTATATTTTGAACTCCTTGAGTGTTAACTTCTTCAATGCGTTCTTATCCATCTCGTTCAGCGGGTTAATCTCCAGATACAGCCCCTTCAAATTGTGCAAACTATCAAAAATAGGTTTTTTCAACCGTACGATTTTATTATTGCTAAGATAGACTATTTCCAACTTAACACAATCCCCAAACAACTTTTCGGGGATGCTTGTGAGGTTATTATTCGTCGCACTAAAATAAGTGAGCTGATTCAACCCCACCAACAAGTCTTCATCAAAGACGGAAATTTTATTAGAACCCAAACTGATATACTCCAAACTCTCCAACCCTCTAAACAATTGGGGAGGAAACTTGGTGATGTTGTTGTTGAACAAAGAAATCTTCTTTAATTTCTTCAAACCCTCGAAAACGTTTTCTTCCAAACAAGTGAGATGGTTATCATGCAGCCACAAATGAATCAGTTGTTGAAAACCCCTTTTTCGAGGAAGATCAGTCCGCTCGAAGTAACTTTCAATTCTGTGAGTGAAGAGAGGTTGTCGAAGGTGCCAGGTGCCACGTAATTAATCGTTCTGTCTTATATCAAGAGGAAGGTCGAATTCTTACTTATGTTCGATCGCAGGTCAACTTCACTCAACTTTCGATGAGAATCATCACTCACAAGAAGGGTTTTTAAAGTTTTAAAGTCTAATTCAGCGGCTGCTTCTTCTTGTAATTTTTGTAATTTCTTAATTGCTTCATCTTTCTCTGTCATCATTTTGTTAAAACTACAAAATTTCAAATAATCAAAATAACATAAATAAAGTCTGTACATATGTTTTATTTACATGTATGTATTCAATTCTTAAAAAAGATAATATAAAAATGTTACAAATGTAAGATTTTAATGATTTTTTTTGTGTTTATTTGAATTTTTAAATTCATTGTTATTGCGTTTTAGACGGTGAAAAATTTTCATTCGGCAAAATAATTTGCACACAGTTTCGGAAAGTTAGGACACATAATCAATTTTGCTAAATATTTTTACAAGTTCCCAACCAACATTTTGTTTTATTGAAAACGCTTCAAAGTTCAAATTAAATAAATTGTCCATTTGTCTAACAAAATTAATAAAATCTTTCAAAAGTTCTGTTATCTTTGGTTTTGTATGCTTTCAGACGACAAAATAAATTAGAAGAAGTTAATTTTTTGATTTCCAATTCCTTGCATACGGTACAATTGTGAAATGACAACATTTTTTTGTGGAAATAACCACAAACGTAAAACAAAGCATTTTCGGCGAGGAAATCAATTTCTCTGAAATCAGTGAAATTGAAATTGAGTTGATTTGATTTGAAATTGTCACCGGCTGCTGTTCATTAACAAATTTTTCTAAATTTCCTTTTAGGTTCTTTATGCACAATTTCTTTTTAAGTTAGTTTTTTTCTACAATTTCCATTTAGATTAGTTTTGTACAATTTCCTTTTAAGTTAGTTTTTTCTACAATTTCCATTTAGATTATATTAGTTAGGTGTGATTTAAATAAAAAAGGAAACACTATGGTTTTAACTTTTATTAATATCAGAAACTATATTGAACATAACACTAGGACTGTGTAGGAACCAGTGAGCACTGAGGGGAGTAACATCTTAAAGGATATTTGATGTATTTACAAAATAGTGCAGTTTGAACATAATTTATTAATATGTGGTCTGGTCCCTCCAGTCACACAAACAATTTTTGTAGATAAACAAAACCAACAGATTAGTTTTGTACAATTTCCTTTTAAGTTAGTTTTTTTCTACAATTACCATTTAGATTAGTTTTGTACAATTTCCGTGTACATTTTTTTTGGCTAGTTTTGTACAATTTCTTTTTAGTTTAGTTTTTTACAATTTCCGTTTAGGTTATTTGTGTACAATTTCCTTTTAGGTTAGTTTTGTACAATTTTTTCTTGGGTTAGTTTTTGTACAATTTCCTTTTAAGTTAGTTTTGTACAATTTCGGTTCGTATAATGCACACTATTTAATTTCAGACGACCTGGAGCCGTCCACAGACGAAGCCGATTATGAAATACAGAAGCGAAACAATTCCACGCTGAAAATTCGCCTGTTCCGTTGAGAGTGAAGATGTTCTTCACAATCGAAGAAATAACTTATGGGTCAAAAGTCGCTTTGGATTATTCGGAGATATTCACGCCGCTGTTCGTATTGCTGCATTTGATCGCTGTCGGAGCGTGTCAACAAAGTTAGTAACAATTTTGTAAAAAGAAAAATGTATAATTCTGTCAAATTTGTACAGTTTCCTTTTTTGTTTTTAAATTCAACAACTTTTTTGAATTGTTTTATTTTGACTGTACAGTGTGAGTTAAGTTTTACCGCCCAGGCCATAATACCTATTAAAGATTGAGGGGAAAGTATGCAATTTACATGTTACATCAGTTGAAGTTTACGCTTTCGATTAGTGCTACAAATTTTCCAAAATATTTTTATTTGAAGCCAAAAACTTTTTTTTTTTTTTAAAACAAAGAGTTTTGGGTAAAATTTCTATGTTTGGCTTTTTATTCCAAAATTTGTCAAATTATTCGCAGCATTAATATCTGCAATTTGATTCGTAAAAAAATGATTACTTTTTGAGTTAAATCAAATTTAAGATATAGCACAAAAAATGCTTCTATTTATGACTTTCTAACAATAGATAATGCGGTTTACCATCCTAACAATAGTTTATGATCGACCCATCAAACTGGACGAGACAGCTTTTGAGTTGCCGATAGACCTGCATTCTTAAGTTCAGTTTAGTGACCGCCATAAATAATCTTTCAAGCACCCCTACATCAATACCATTGTCTGGTAAATTAGTCTACTTATGTCGTAAATCATTTAAAAAATACCTTCTAATACGGAAATAGCTTTATTTAATAAACGCAAATTACTAAAATTATTTCAATTACACTAAATTGTGTGAAAATATTTTACTGTTCGTACATCAAAAAAACTAATAAATTGAACAATTAGTAATTGAAAAAAAGCCAAAATTTTACTTGATTAAAAAAAAAAGATTTTTTTATGATTTCTATGTACCTTAATAATATAAAATTACTCATGCAATTTATGAGAATTGACATATTATTTTAAAGGCCTATTTTGCCACGGGCGGTAAAACTTAACTCATCCTGTACATACAGTTAATCTGAGATCACAAGGAAATTGCTGTCAGGCGTGTGTCAACAAAGTTAGTCCAATTGTAAAAAGAAAAATGTTTAATTCTGTCAAATTTGTACAGTTTCCTTTTTTTATCTTTTTTTTTTAAATTCGATAACTCCGCATGTCGGACAATTTAATGGTTTTTTAAATTGTTTTATTTTGACCGTGCAGTTAATCTGACATCACAAGGAAATTGTTGTCGGGGCGCGTCAACAAAGTTGGTGCCAATTGTAAAAACGAAAATATATAATTTTTATAAAATGTGGTCTGGTAAAATTTTTTTAAACATTTTTTTTTCGACCGGTTAGACCCGACATTTTCATAAAGTGTAGTCAGATGAAATTTTTTTTTTTTAACAAATTATAATTTGTTGCCCTTTTTTCAATTATTATGGAAATATTATTGTTTCACCCATTTAAGTTTCGCAGACATTATTGAAGCTATTTATAAAACCTTGGACGAAAATCGAAATTAAAACTTTTTAAAGAGTAATTAAATAGTAACATAATAATATCAGTGAGTACCTGAAGTTTAGGTTTAAACAACTACCACTTGAGGGCGAATATTTGGCTAGATTCACCAATTGTCGCCACTGTCTAAATAGAGTAACTGTAATGAAAATTAGTAAATTTACAGAGAACTGTAATTTACGTTGTTTTTGTTTCATCGACGCAACAACAAATTGCGAGGAAACTGTTGCAACTTTGCGAACTTAATGACAGATGGCTGTTGTCAACCGAGAAGACAATCGGAAGAATTGAATTGAGAGAATTGAGAATTTATTAGAACTTTAATGTAAACAAAGTTAAAAGAATTTATTATTTCTGTAAACATTTCGTCATCTTAACTTAATATTTTTATTCACAAAATGTGACTCAAGTTTGATTGTTTTCTTCGCAAAGTTAATAAAATTTAATTTTTGCATATTGTTGTTATTAAACAATTTTCTACTAGCAACCAGTTGGTTTTCTGAGTTGAGTTACAAAACTTGGTTTCGCAAATTTGTTTATTTTTTTTCGACTACAACACAAGTTAAATTTATAAGCAATGCACGAATTTACTTCTACTACTAAAAAAATATTTCTCTCTTTTCATTTAAATGAGTCACTCTGTCCTTCCAACTGAATCTTTAGGAAACTTTTTCATTAAAAATCCTTTCTTCGCAGAGTCATCACAATTTATTGCAGCACAACCAGGCATTTCATAACCTAGAAACAATAAAGAACTTATTTTGAAATCAGCATAAAATCAAATTATTTTTATTCATAAGAACGTTCACTAATAATTGATTTTTACACTCTGATTTCATAGCAAAGTGATTAAATAACTGTGTAAATTCATAAATTAAAAGACTGCCACTCTTACTCGATCAATCGTTTTTATGTGACTGACATACTGCAAGTGTATTTCGAATGCAATAAATAATGAGTACGTTAAATGCAAAACTCTGTATTTGCATGAGAGATGGTTTTGAGTTAGAAGCAAAAAACTGATATTTCCTATAATCGATCTAGTAGCCATTTGATATTTTTTTAGTAGATAAATATAGTTATCTAAATTTTAAATTCATCCATTGCTTATAAATTTAAATTGAATTGTAGTAAAAAAAATTAAAAAATTGCAAATACCGAGTTTTGCAACTCACCAACTTAGAAAACCAGCTGGTTGCTAGTAGAAAATTGTTTAGTAACAACAATATGCAAAAATTAAATTTTATTAACCTTACAAAAAACAATTAAACTTTAGTCACATTTTGTAAATAAAAATAATAAGTTAAGATGACAAAATGTTTACATAAATATTAATAAATTATTTTAACTTTATTTACACTAAAGTTTTTATACTTCTTAAGAGGGATCTCTACCACCGGCCGCCGCTACCAATGTAGACAGTTCGAATTTCCCTTAAAATTAAACAAAAATGTGTGATTTTCTTTTGAATTAAAAATTAATCCCGCTACGAAAATTACATTTTCAAAATAAATTCACAATTTCTGTGCGCCCTAATTCAATTTAAATTCAAGGGTAATGTTTTGAATTAATTTTGAAATTTCAACTGTTGCACGATCGTTCTAAAATCAAAAAGCCAATTTTGAATAATAAATTAGAAATTCATTTTGCAAATAGTAAAACGATTTATTTAAAATAAATAAATGGAATTGGAAATGGAAAATTTAAAATTTTTATTTTCCATTTCGTTTTCCATGTCCATTTATCATTTCCATTTGTCATTTCCGTTTTCAATTTTATATTTCCATTTACCATTTTCAATTTTCTATTTCCATTTACCATTTCAATTTTCCATATCCATTTACCATTTTCAATTTTCCATTTCCGTTTTCCAAATTCATTTACCATTTCTATTTTCCATTATTTTCTTTTCAATAAATCGTTTTACTGTTTTAACGTCTGAACATTACAATTTAATAATGCATAACCTAAGTTGGCGCGTGAGAGTATGCTTGGTTGCAAAACATTGACCGAGTGACGAAAATTTGTTTAAAATTGAACATAGGGATATTTACATCGTATGTTCAATTTTAAAATAAAGACACGACCGACGGTATAAAGGTCTATTTTTTGGATATGTTGGTTTTGCAGTGAATATTATGTTACTTTAGCTATGAAATCGGTACTACAATTCAAAATTGATTTTTTTAAGTTGCGTTCGTATTGTATTGATGGCGCGATATGTAATCCAGTGTTTTTATTTTTAGTGCTGTTTTTGTTTTACTTATGACAATTCAACAATTTATTCAGTACCTTCCTAAAAAAAACTATTCTACTTAATAGTCTTTTTTTGGCAAGGTACTGAAAATATTGTTGATGTGACATAAGCAAAACAAAAATAGCACTGAAAATAAGAACACTGGATTACATATCGACGTGCGAATCGAAGAACTCGATTTTCATAAGTAATATCACAAGCTAGTGAGAATAAATTGAAAATAATTCGACAGATTTTCGAAAACTTGTTGCCAAATGGCAACAAGTTTGAAACAATAACTGGAGAATTATTTTCTAATTAATTCGCACTCTCGAGTGGTATTCGGAAGATTATTTTTTAATGTTTAAATAAAAAATACAGTTTAACTAATTATAAACTAAAATAAAACTGGTGACAGATGTCAAAACTAGAAAATGTGTTGTCAAGTAACAAAAACAAAATACTAGAAATTATTCTCGCGAGAATAATGTACAGTAGATTATTCTAACTAATTGTAAGTATAATGATGTTGTGATTGGACAGAATTAAACACGTGGGCACAAATACTGCAAATTTAGTTTCAATAATCATCCTAAAAGTGAAAGCGGTTTTTTGTTTAAATAAAAACTTTGTATATTATATAGGGTTTTCCAATAAGAGGTGTTATTTTGAATAGCCCGTTATTTCGGTAGATGTCACTTTTGGAGCTGTAATTTTTTGACATTTGACAAGTAGAAACTACGCCATTAATAAAAATGGAACGATACACGCTTCAACAACGCATTGAAATTATTAAAATTCACTATAAAAATGGTGAAAATTTGGCAGAGACGGTTCGTAAAACTCGAACATTTTTGGGTCCAATGACCCCGCCGGACCATAAACCGCACCAAACAGTCACACGTTGAGGATAGAGAGGCTTTTCAACAATAACTCTTGGGTTTTCTGAGCCCCAGATGCGACAATTTTGCTTGTTGACGAAGCCATCCAGGTGGAAATGGGCCTCATCACTCAAGATGATTTTTCGATGGAATTCCGGATCATTTTCATGCATTTCAAGGACCCAATCGGCAAAGATACGACGTTGTTGATGATCGGCCGGCTTGAGTTCTTGTGTTAACTGAACTTTATAAGCCTTAAGACCCAAATCTTTATGCAAAATACGGTGTAATGACGTTTTTGGAATGTCTAATTCCAAAGAACGACGAGGAATGGACAAACCTGGGTTTTCTTCAACACTTTCGGCTACAGCAGCAATATTCTCGGCTGTTCTTGAGCGACGTGCACGGGTTTTATTCTTCACATCACTAACTTGTCCCAACAGCTCGAATTTTTCCACCAATTTCTGTATTGCGGTCCGACAAGGTGCTTCACGACGACCCAAAAATGTTCGAGTTTTACGAACCGTCTCTGCCAAATTTTCACCATTTTTATAGTGAATTTTAATAATTTCAATGCGTTGTTGAAGCGTGTATCGTTCCATTTTTATTAATGGCGCAGTTTCTACTTGTCAAATGTCAAAAAATTACAGCTCCAAAAGTAACATCTACCGAAATAACGGGCTATTCAAAATAACACCTCTTATTGGAAAACCCTATATAATAAAACTATAACATCGTATGTTAAAAAGTTATACAGCATTACAAAATTGAGAAACTTGTTTTGTCGCAAATTACAGTCAACTTTTTTTTTTCAAATGGCAATGTATACATTTTTTTATTTATTATGGTAGAAGTTGTTTTTTCTAAATCCAATCATAACTAATAAAAATAAGTCGGCTTCCAATAAAAAAATTTAGCATGTCTTGGAAAACAATAAGATCATCACGTGATAAATGCCATTTAAGTGTCAATATAAGTTTCATTCAAATTTTCAGCTATTTTATGATTCGAATTTATCGTTTTTATGTGAAATAACACCAGTGACTGACATACTGCAAGTGTATTTCGAATGCAATAAAAATCGCAATCAAGCAGTGAGCCTTTACAACAATCGCTTTCAAAACAGGGAAGTTCCAAGTGCTCTAAAATTTTCTAGACTTGAAAATAATTTGAGAATGGGGTTTTTAATAAACCCAAAGTACAGGAACGTAAGTTTGGCGAGAATGTTGAATTAGGTGTATTGCTGAATTTACAAGAAAATTCAACAACTTCTATTAGAGAAATTGCGAATAATGTTGTGTTCGGAAAGCAATAAAAAGCGCGAACAAATAATACTGTATTTCGTACCACAACTTTTATATTTTTTTTTCAAAAATATTCACCATGCTATCATAAAAAGAAACATGTCATATTAAACTACTATATCTTTAGTATAAGTACCCCGAAGGAATTTCTGCATTATAACTTACTTCTTGAGCTGAAGTGTGTTTACTGGCACACTACATTTGAAAAATATATTGTTGCCAATTTTTTCCTTCTTAAGTAATCAACTTTCTCGCAATAAAAAAAAATGTTGTTACAAGGCAATATATTCTCTATAAGTGCTGTAAAGTGCATTGCAAAATATTTCGTAACGCTAAAGATTTCAGTAAAAAACCCTGAATACTACATTTTTGCGAGAATTGCACTTATCGATTATAGATTAAAAAAATTCATGATTTAATTACTTATTTTTGTTCTTCCAGGAAACAGCTGTAAACGTTCTCGCGCTGGTTATGCTACAAGAAGTATTGTTCGATTGTCTCGACCTTTCAAGGATATTACAACACTTGCATTTTTGCATATGGACAAACCGGTAAGTGATGATCCGATTCGCGAAATTTATTTTTGCAAAAGCGAGTTTGCAAAGTTAACAGTTTTTTGCGCCCCGTTTCGGCGAAATTGCGTAATTTATCCACACCCATTTGCATCAATTTATTAACCCTAAAATGGGCGCGTCGGTTACATATCGCACCATCAAACAACTCAAAATTTACAGTTTCGTGAAAAACACGTTTAAGTTTTGTCACAACATACTTGGTTTTTAATATTTTAATAACTAAGTGGTGCTTCGATTGAAAATTGGATTAGGTGTTTATGCATTAATTTATTTGATATATACATATATTACTGGAATGTTTCCGTATTTCTCTCGAATATTTCACTTTAAAAAAAAATAACAAATCAACATAATTATAGCGGGTTTTTACTTTAACATTGAACATATGATATAAATATGTTCAATTTAATTTTTTTTTTGTCACTTGAGTGATGTTTTGCAATCAAGCAGCAATTTACTTTAGGTTATTTGTTATTAAATTGTAATGGCCAGACGTTAAAGTAGTAAAACGATTTATTTAACATAAATAAATTAAAATTAAAATGGAAAATTTAAAATTTTCATTTTCTATTTCGCTTTCCATGTCCATTTACCATTTTCATTTTCCATTTACCATTTCCATTTTCAATTTTTCATTTCCAATTTCCATATCCATTTATCATTTCCGTTTTAGCTTTACCATCTCCATTTTCAATTCTTGATTTCCATTTGCCATATCAATTTACCATTTTCCATTTACGTTTTCCGTTTTCAATTTTCCATTTCCATTTTCCAAATTCATTTTCCATTTACCATTTCCATTTACCATTTCCATTTAAGTTTTCCATTTTCAATTTTTTATTTCCATTTTCCATATCCATTTGTCATATATCAATTAACCATTTCCAATTTCCATTTATTTTCATTTAAATAAATCGTTTAACTGTTTTAACGTCTGGTCATTACAATTTAATAATGCATAACCTAATAGTTGACGTGTGAGAAGGAAGGATGCTTGGTTGCAAAACATTGACCGAGTGACAAAATTTAATTTTTCCATTTTTTCCCCCTGATTTTTCGGCTTTTTTTCGGTACTAATTATCCGATCGATCCGATCCGATCCGATCATTCTCTTCGTAATTTAATTCTCTACAATTCGTCTATTGACATCATTAAGATCGCTTCACGAGTCTCCATTTTACAAGCAAGAACCTAAAAAAGCGCGATTTTTTGTTGAAGATTGTTTATAACAAATTAAAAATTACGATTCTCGAGTTTGAAATTACGCAAAATTCATCCACCAACTGTCTTTGACAAAATCGCACAGGTTTGCAGGTAGTATTTATGTTAAGAGTCGGTTTACCTAGGTAAAACCTTGCAAATTGCAGTGTGTTTGTTTTACGTGTTTATTTAAAAACTGTTAATGATGATAGGAGATTGAAATAAAAAGGATTTCAAAGAAACATAATCACTTGTAAATTCTTGGTTGATGAAATTTTCCATTTTCTTGTTTTCAATTGAGTAATCGTGTGAAAACAAACAATTTTATCTTAACACCCTTTTTGAAAATGTGGATTCTAACATAAGTCAAAAAAAAAAAAATTGACCTGATCACACTTTATGAAAATGTACACTGCAATTTGCAAGGTTCTACCTAGGAAAACCGACTTTTAAGATTCAACCCTTGTTGTAATCATTTGAAAATAAGAAAATGAAAAACATTTTTACCAGAGGACTCTTTATGAAAATGTGGATTCTAACCAAAGTCGAAAAAAAAAATTCGGTGTTTTCTTAAAAAATTCACAATAGACAATACACATGAAATTTAAATTCGCTTCAAATATTTTTATTCCGAATCTTTATTGGCCGGACGGCTGAACTAAACCATCATTTCAGTAATTAACATCTTTTTAATTGCGTAAAATCAATAAATAAAAGCGCAAATTAATTCAAATTTCTAAAACGCAACGCCATTGGCTGAACCATGCGTGACGTCATAAGCTGCATCAACAAGTCGTAACTGCTTACATTTGTGTGGCATTGCAGGCTTTTGATTAGTGTATGTTGTGAATTCATTTATCGTTTGAGTGTGTAATTTCAGCATCCTAGTGAAATCATAAGTCATTCAAGACAGTGACTGAAAGTGGTTCTGTAAAAGTACAACAGGATAATCTGCCGAGAATAGATCAATTCATTGATTTGGTCTTATTATCTTTAAAATCCAAATTTGACGTCCCCTGAAGTAAAAGGAGTGAAAGCTGCAAGGTAATTAATTAATACCTCATAATTATTCCATAATAACACGTTATGTACGTTATTTAAGACATAAATGCAATCCTAAATGTGATAAGCAGTAAACATAACCTACAATTTTTGATTATTATAAATGTTGTCTCTCCGACTCTGGTATGCATTCCTAAACAGAAATATTTTTAATTGAATTTAAAAATAATACATTTACAACCCAAAAAAACTGAAATGGAACTCTGAAAATACTTTTTCAGCGTCATTTAAAACATGCATGTTGCAATTATTTAGATAAATAAAGTGATTAGAATAATTCGTTTGTAAACTACAAAGCATCACATGCAATTTGCAATTATGTAGATAAATAATGTGATCTACTAATTATCATGCAAAATGCTTATTGCTAACAGCAAACACCAAAAATAACTTCTACAAGCATGCATGTTACAATTATTTACATAAATAATGTGATTATAATAATCGGTTTGTAAAGAATTAAGCATCATGCAAAATGTTTACTGGCAACTCCTGATTACCTGTAGGACAGAATAACAATCTGTAGAGATTTTTTAGTAGTTTTTAAGTGGGAAATTAAATCATTTAATGATTTCATTTTTTTCACTAAGCGGTTGTTTTTTGTACGCAAGTACATTATTGTTTTCTTCTGTCTGGCTACCGTGTTAGTTGCAATTTCCCAAATTCTTTTAAATTTTTCGGGACACTTTAAATCATCACTCGTTACGTCTCCAATATAGGCAGGCACACTTCTTTTTCTAAATATGTTATAAGAACAAAATAAAATCAAACTTTCAGAACTGCTGTAATTACCGTTTTCTAGAGGGTATTAATACTATCTCTGGTAATACTATCTCTGGTAATGCTATCTCTGGTATTGCAACTGATGTTCCAGCTTGATCAGATGGAGAGCACATAGTTCTATAAAAAAATTACATCAGTATAAAACAACGTATTTGTTTTGGAAAACTAGTTACTTACAGATTCTTTTCAATTAATTTTGATAATCTTTCAGATGTAGGTTTGGATTTTTTTTTAAAAGATGCTCCGGAAAATTAAAAATACTTGGAATAGTATTTAATTTTAAAGTTTTCCTACCAAAGTTATAAACGAAATCGCTGGCATTGAAATGTTCAGAACATAATTTGGAACTAGAAGAAGGGATAAAATTTTTGCGTTTGGTAGCAATTATCCACTTCTTGCACAATTCAGGATAAGTAGGAAAACTGAGAATTGCATAAAAAAGTATAATTTTTAGGCTACTAAAGTATAATTCTGGCCTTTTTTTACTCGATTCGTACATCCATGAGCTACGCATGATGAAACCATTGAACTGAAATTCAATTTGAATAAATTCAATGACTACGTTTATGTCGAGCGCTACGATCGGATGGAGTTTCCATCCGATCCTTGTTTCAAGTCGCAGCGTATATATCGTATTTTATGTTAACGGATTGGATGAGCAGAAACCAGTCCGCTACAGTTGAACAAAGACGAAAGATATATTAGATAAAGGTAACTATATCGGTTAACGTTGGAATATTTGATGTGAACGCATGCGTCTTGTTGTACTTTCTGGCCGCAAGTGGCAAAAGTATGCGAAGCGTTGAATCAGCTGACTTCAGCTGGGTTTATGCAGCTGTTAATTTAATTTAATTTAATTTAATTTAATTTAATTTAATTTAATTTACTGTACGCGTTTATGCAGATTGTTTAATATTATTTACGCATGCGCAAAGGAGAAGAAAATCATTATTCAAACGGCTTTATTGCTAACTGCATCTACTGCATATCATGATATGCAAAATAAAGAGAAACGAAGGAGGACAAGAAAGTAAGTCAAATATCTTATTACATTATTATTTTAGCAAAATTTATTTATTTATCGAAAATTAGGTATGCAGTTCGACCCATGAACCAGTCCCGTAGTATTCATGGTCACTTCCATTGCCTCGTCACTTTCATGAAAAGCAATGATCATGAACAATTTTTTAAATTTACGCGAATGTCTGTAGATATGTTCAATTATTTATTGAGTACGGTCGAGGCACAACTCCAAAAAGAAAAGTCAAACAATCCTCTGTCACCTGCTGAAAGGTTAACAATGACATTGTATTTTCTTGCTGAGGGATGTTCTATGCAACAGATTGCATGGAACTTTTACGTCGGAAAATCTACAGTACCTACATTGTGTGCTTAAGGAAACTTTGGACGTTCTGTGGAATACATTGATGCCCGTGAATTTGAAACCACCTTCACAGGAAGAATTGGTCATCAATAGAAATGGGTTTTACAACAGGTGGAATATGCCTAACTGTATAGGAGATACAATTACCATAATTTTCTGGTTCCACCTACTTCAACTATAAGAAGTCGTCTAGTATTGTGCTAATGGCTGTATGTGACGCTTTTTATAAATTTGTATATGTGGACATAGGGGCTCCAGGTAGCAACCATGACAGTACCGTTTTTAGACAGTCAGCTTTTGAATCTGCAATCCTTAGTGAGGAATTGGATTTTCCCCCTGCCTCATTTTGTTGTGGCTGACCAAGCGTTTCCCTTAAATAAGCGAATAATGCGGCCGTACCCTGGTCCACGTGGCAGAACATTGGAGGAAGACGAAAATATTTTTAATTACCGGTTGGCTCGAGCCAGACGAACGATCGAAAACACATTCGGCATATTAGTTCAACGGTGGCGTAAATTGTAAAGGCATGTGTGGTGTTACATAACTTTTGCCAACGAAGTGAAGAAGATGTACCAAGCTCTGAAAGAAGGTACTGCCCAACAGGATTCGCCGATGATGTTGACAATAATGGAAATCTGGTCGTTGGCCAATTCCGGGATAATTATGAGGAGCTACGATCAATTGGCCGCATGGGAGCAAATAATGCAAGTAGAGAAGTACAAGCGATCCGTGACACTTTAAAACATTATTTTGTTAGTGACAATGGTTTTGTAAATTGGCAATGGGAACGTGTAAATAGATAATAAAACAATTAATTAATAGAAAATCTTGCATTCTGTTAAACAAGTAATATACCCTAATCACTTTTCACTTGTAAACAACATGCCACAGATGTCAGATCACATAGATGACACAAAGCGCCTGCGTAAATTTTCTTAAGATAAAAGTTGGTCATTTTTTATTTTAAATTAAATTAAATTAAATTAAATGAAACTGCATAAACGCTTGTATTGAAAGCATAGGTTTTAACTTTTTTTAAATTACATTAAATTAAATTAAAGTAAATTAACAGCTACATAAACCCAGCTTTCCTCCATCTTGTTTTCAATCCAATCGCGTCTTTAGCTGGGTTTATGCAGCTGTTAATTTAATTTAATTTAATTTAATGTAATTTAAAAAAAGTTTAAACCTATGCTTTCAATAGAAGTGTTTATGCAGTTTAATTTAATTTAATTTAATTTAATTTAAAATAAAACATGACCAACTTTTATCTTAAGAAAATTTACGCATGCGCCCTGTGTTGAAAGTGAACACAACCATGTCAGCTGTATGATCTGTCATCTGTGTCAATTTGTTTACAAGTGATTACATGCATTTTACGTAAAAGGTGGTGAGGTTATGTTTACTTGCATCTAGTTTTCATTTAAATTGAAATAACAAAATGAAAGATTTTCTGTTAATTGGAAATGTTTGACAGAGGTGCACGTGACAGAAGCATTAAAACACTATCCTTTGCGCATGCGTAAATAATATTAAACAATCTGCATAAACGCGTACAGTAAAATTAAATTATATTACATTACATTATCTTACATTACATTAAATTAACAGCTGCATAAACCCGACTTTAATCGTTAAAATGCAACGTTCGATCCGGATTCTTCGATTCAAGCTAGCAATTTTTAAGGATTGAGTTTACGCGTTGCATCCGATGGAGAGTTCGGGCCGGCCCATTTACATCGTAAAATTCAAGTGGACATAAACGCAGTCATTGAAATATTTACTTTCGAACACTAGTTACAAGACATATAACGGTATATGATAACAAAAACAAAGATTATTATTTATTTATTGTTATATTGGACATTATTCAATTCAATTTCAAAATTTTCTCCTTGGCATTATAAACATTTTTTAAAACAATTATTTTTTTATGACTTAAACAAACTGAACTGTTCAACATCATTAACTAATAACGATCATAAGATAGGTGAATATTAATTTTATTGAATCTGAAAATCAAGAAATTTTTATCCACATGGTTGCTTGTATAAATTGCGATTTTATTCTCTCACGGTAGTGCAATTTATTACCTATACTGTCAACAATAAAATCTCCCTTACTCGCTTCATTCATAGATTACTAATTATTTACCTTCTATCGCTTTAGATTCACTTTTAACCAATATTCAAACACATAGAACCACTTGCGACAACACCATTGGCCCCCGGTTGATGTCAATGCCTCTCTCTCTACACTCCATCTAGTAGTTTAGTATTATTAGATCATTGGGCGGTACCTTATATACATATAACCTCACTTTTTGTGGTGAGTTTAGAATTTGCATTGATCTATTTCCTTGTAATATTTTTTAAAGTATGGATGCGAGCTATCCCCAAGGCTAATTGGAATCCCTCTCGTCATTCTACAGGGTGAGGTAAGTTTGACCGCCCGTGGCAAAATAGGCCTTTAAAATAATTTGTCAATTCTCATAAATTGCATGAGTAATTTTATATTATTAAGGTACTTCGAAATCAAGAAAAAATCTTTTTTTTTTTATTCAGGTAAAATTTTGGCTTTCTTTCAATCTCCAATTACACAATTTAATAGTTTTTTTTTATGTACGAACAGTAAAATATTTTCACACAATTTAGTGTAATTGAAATAATTTTACTAATTACAGTTGTGGTCGTCGCTACAGTATCGCCGGCTGCTGATAATTATGAAGAAACCCAAGAGAATTGTCAAGCATGCCGTCATTAATGAAGATCCCCTAAGGCACGAATCATCAGGGAATTAAGACAGGATGTGGAAGCCCTCAAGGAAATGCTGAAACACGCGACAGTAATTATTTTAAAATTATTTATATATTTCTTGTTACTTCTTTAAGAAACGTAGCTTTGACAATTATTGTATTAATCGCCACCTTTAATTATGTTGCAGTTTCTCTGTTATATACAAGGTGTAAACAAAATAAGTACATTCATTTTAACTGGTAATAGAACTATTCAAGACTAACAACTTTTCCTAATAACTTTGTTTTGAAAACGTTTTTGTTTTTGAGTTAAAATTATTTTAAAATCTTACACAATTTTCTTACACGCCACTGGAAGCAAAGTTACCTAATCAACAAGATTACCTTATGAAACGGTTACCATTAGTTGCGACTATTATTGTCGATTTTAAACAATAAACCAATAAACACCAAAAAAAAGTTTTATTTCAAATTTATTTTTAAACATTGACGCGAGAATTGCGCTAACGAAAATAAAGGAAAACGATCATAAAAATTGTTCAATGTGTCCACCGTTGTTTTGTACACATGCTTGAAGACGCCGACGAAGTGATTCTTCTACCCTTTGTAACATGGCTCTGTTGTTACGAATCATTGCAGCACCAAGTTCCACCCGTTTTTGCAACATTTCGATGGTATCAATTGATATAGAGTATACTAAATCCTTCATGTACCCCCACAAAAAGAAGTCGCAAGGGTTCAAGTCGGGCGTTCGGGCAGGCCAAGGTACAGGACTGCTTCATCCTATTCAACGAGCACTTTTCGAACATGATAAGGATACAATTGCTGTTCTTTTAGTATTTTCCAAATTGTAGCATGCGATACTCCATGTGGCAGTGCTGAGCCCAGGTCGAACCTCGACACTGTTCAGAACGGCCTCCTCAACTTGAGCTGGACGCTGCCGACCACGATCGTAAGCTGCAGGCTGAAAAGATCCGTGATCTCGAAGATGCTGCACCACATTTACAAATATGCGAACATTCCGAAGACGACGGTTCGGAAATCGGTTCATGTAAATTCTTCGAGCTAAGGCTGCATTCCCTTGGCTCTCACCATAGGTTAACACAATATCAGTAAATTTGTTATTGGTAAATCTAGACATTTTTTTCAGATTTCACTTGACGGAAGTGACAAATTAATTTTTAATAATAAAGTCATTATTTTTCTTTGTTGTAGCATTTCATAGAAGGCTCGTCAATTTGTGGGGGAAAAAATGATTTTAAAAAATGCGATTTCGAAAAAATGGTACATAAAAAAAGGGCTTATCTCGACGAGTTCTACTACTGGTAAAAATTAATGTACTTATTTCGTTTACACCTTGTATACACGGTTTTCACGAAAAAACGCCCCAGCTCCTAGCGCTATTATTAGGAGTCCAATTGTAACAAACGATACGTCAAATTAAATGGTTTAAAAAGTACTACAAAGTGCAGCTCAAACATAATTTTTACCTGTTTCTCCATTCAAAGGCCAAAGGTCAACTTAATTTTTCAAATTACAACCTTATATTTTTCTTTGACAATTTGATAGAGATTTTTTTTCTAAATTCAACGATGTATCGCAATCAATATTTCTGATTTATTTTAGGGTAATAAAAAAATTAAAATTATAACTGATATTATTAGCAGTAGGCTTTGAAAAATAACTAAGACGTAGCGGTGGCTATGGAAACGCAACGTGTCACAAATAAAAATTACTATTACTATTGTTGCAACAATGGTAACCATGGTAACCGGGACATTTAACTGGAGAAATACGTTAACATCGCTGTCAGAAACTGTCAGCTTGTTTAAGGCCCGTGCCGCGTTTTACATAATTAGGCAAATGTTTTGTTTTAATTAAGAGATTATTTGAATAAGACAAGGTCATTTCTTTTTTGTTTTGCCCAAATACATTAGAGTTACCAATACGCGCAACTCCACAAGTTTATCACGTATTTGTAAGGATCAGAGGTTATCTGCGCCACCTACCGCCTTGGGGTTTAATAATGGCGTTCTCATATAAGATGCTATGGAAAAGAACGGTTAAGAAATTTAAAAATGCCGCATTAATTGCGAGAAAAATCTTTCAATTTTTTTATTTTTGCCTTTTAGCATTCATTTTTCATTACATTAATTCACTTTTTGTACATGGGCTCTTATAAAAACACTAAAAAGCGTATGTACAAAACGTGAATGAAAGCAGTGAAAAATTAATGTTAAAAAGCAAATACAAAAAAATTTTAAAATTTTTTCACAATTAAAACGGCATTTTGAATTTTCCCAAACATCTTTCCCATAGCATCTCTTATATGAAGAAAATATATTCTATTATTTTATTAATTTTCCTAAATATTCCTTTCCATAGCATTAAAATTTTTTGTTTTCTATCTTTTCCCAAATAAAAATGCCCCTTCCGCGTAATTTTGTACCCTTAAGGACTTCGATGAACCTAATTAATTTAATTTAAAACATGCAATTCGCTAATGGCAAACTAAATTTATTTTTATTTTTTTTTTAGTGTTTTTATAAGAGCCTATGTACAAAAAGTGAATGAATGTAATGAAAAATTAATGCTAAAAGGCAAAAATTAAAAAAATTAAAGGTTTTTCTCGCAATTGATGCGCCATTTTTAAATTTCTTAAACATTCTTTTCCATAGCATCTTATATGAGAACGCCATTATTAAATCCCAAGGCGGTAGAGGCGCTACTTACACGGGATCCCGTCGAGAGTGGAAGTTGCACGTATTATTAATATAATGTATTTGTTTTGCCGCTCTCTTGAAATTCGGCGAAAATGGCCGTTTAATTTTGTGTCAAGGGCCACTCTGATTCGCTGATCATTTTAAAATTGGCGGACGAGTTGTAGTATTCGGCGACTAATTATAGAGCGGCAATAAAAAATAATGAGCTTGTAAGTACCTACCATTTAAGTTGAAATTCTCTTTTAACCTGAAACTGTTATTTCAGGCGACGCCAATTAATCGATTGATTGATTGAGGCCGAGAAATTTAAAAAATGTCGACTTTTAATTGAAAATGAGCCTGCAATTTGTCTTCGTGAACAGAAACCGGCATTCTAGCGACGAGTTTCTAAAGCTGACTTGTTCTAAGAAAATCTCGCCATTTGCGCGATCCAGATAAGGTCAAAACGATTGAACAACAGTAAACCGATCTTTCTGTGAACTGGCGGCGACGACTGATATAACTGAGCTCGAGGGCCTAGGATGGTAATAAAATTTAGAATATCTTAATTCACAGCCCGGGGCCGTTGACGGATCTTCGCACATTAAAAATATTAGGTCCATCAAGTGCCAGAAGTTAAAACATGGCCGTTTAAGATAGCAGGAGTTGTATTGTTTTCTCGAGAAAGTTTTGTGCGAAAATGATTTTTTGGCCATAAACGTATCTTTGACCTTTATTAGATTTCAAATTTCGTGCGAGAGTTACGGCCGAGATCTTGTGCGGAATCAGAAATGAGGAAATTTTTTTTATTGACTAAAAAAAATTAAAATCGATTAAAAAAGAAATTTTAAATTCATCAAAAGTCGCTTAATATTTTCAAAACATTCTTTAATTAATTTAATTTACTGGCTACAACTTGACTTTTTTTATTTAGAAAAATTATACAAACCAAAAGTCTGAAGTTGCAAAATTAATTAGAGTTCACTTCAAATTAATTTCATTAATTCAAAAGGATTAGTAATAAATTATTGATTATAATTAGACTTTTTTAATTATTGATCTTCAAGCGCATTCATCAAACTTTAAGTGAAGTTTAATGAAAAAATTGTTGGAACTAAAAATTAAATGTTACAAAATTAATTAAAGTAATTATAAAGTTTGGAACAAGTTATTGATTAGACTTGGATTTCTTTCATTGTTGATCATCAAGTGGGTTCATAAAACTGTGATCAACATTGTTATAGAAATCAAAAATCAGAAGTTACCAAATTAATTACAATTAACTTGAAATGTTGTTTAAATTTCTTACTTAATTAAAATTATATTTGAAAATTGTTTCATAATTCAATTTGTTTAATTTTTGATCTTCAAGTGCATTCATCAAACTTTAACTGACATTTAATGAGAAAATTGTTGGAACCAAAAAATAAATGTTACAAAATTAATTAAAACACACTTGAAATGTTGTTTAAACTTCTGAATTAATTATAAAGTATTTGGAACATTTGCAATTAGATTTCTTTAATTGTTGATCATCAAGTGGGTTCATAAAACTGTGATTAACATTGTTTAATGAACCAAAAACCAAAAAAGGTCACTTTAGAAGTTGATTAATTAATTAGTAATAATAGAGCCTTCTTTAATTTCTGATTTCACGAATAACTTTGCAGAAATTGATAAAAAAAACTGGCGGGGCCGTTGACGGATCTTCGCACATTAAAAATATTAGGTCCATCAAGTGCCAGCAGTTAAAACATGGCCGTTTAAGATAATACGAGTTGTGTTTTTTTCTCGAGAAAGTTTTGCGCGAAAATTTTTTTTTTGGGCCTGTATTAGATTTTATTACCCACTCGATCCCGACAGACGACTGTCGCGCACGACGTCGGTTGTTTGAAGAGTCAAGGCGATGGGAAAAAATGTATATTTTTTATCTGTCACCTTTTATTTTAAAGGCAGACGTAATAAAACATCGTTCTTAAAAGTTCAGTCAAATTATCTTGAGTGAGTGTGTTCGTTTGGTAACAATTTCAAATTTCGTGCGAGAATTTGTGCTGAAGAAATTTTTTTTATTGACTAAATGAGGGTCGATTAAAAAATAAATTTGAAATTCATCACGAGTCGCTTAATATTTTCAATACATTCTATAATTAATTTAATTTTTTGGCTACAAGTTGACTTTTTTAATTGCATTCATCAGACTTTGTTCAACGTTTCAGAAATTATAGGAACCAAAAATCAGAAGTTGCCAAATTAATTATGCTAATTAATTCTATTAATTCATTGTAAAGGATTAGTAACGAATTCTTGATTATAATTAGACTTCGTTAATTATTGATCTTCAAGTCTATTCATCAAACTTTAATTGACATTTAATAAAAAATTATAGGAACCAAAAATTAGATGTTGCAAAATTCATTAAAACTCACTTGAAATGTTTAAATTACTTAATTGATTATAAAATATTTGTAACGAATTATTGATTGCACAAGAAGTCACATAAATTAAAAAACTATAATTTTTGTTGTCTCCATTTTTTAAATAACTCAAGCCGTGTTCAAGTTACGACTAGTTGAAATTTTTGAAGACCACTTTTCACTGCTTGATGTTGTTCATCACTAAAATTACAACGTATTTTATGTTTCGTTTTAAGTATGTATCACCTATACAGTCATAGCCAAAAGTGCCGCAAATGTGCAAACCATTGAATATCCATTTATTTTTTCAGTTTATGTATGTACTTATTTATATTGTAGATGAAACCGAAATATATAATAGAAACACGTTTTTCCGCGTCTATAAGTTATAATTTATTATAATTTATAAAAAATTTGTTATTGCGAGAAAAACTTTTGGATGTGAATTTTACCTGAATTCAACTTCTAAATGTGAAAAATACGAGAATTGCTATCAATATTTTAAGGGTCTAGAACATTCCAGGTCAAGTTATTATAGTGTTTAAAACATAAATATTAATTTTATATGTATGATTTTTTAATTACAATAGTACATAATGCTGTTTATAAATAAATCGAATAAATAAAATCTGGGAAACGAACGCGACAACGCCGCGAGCTCAATTTTTGCGGATTGATGTTGGCAGCCCTGCGCGTCAGTAGCTGATTGCGTTGACATTTCATGTCACGATAGTTATTAAAATGTTGAAATGCAAAAGAAATTAACCAGATTGATCCTGATGTTTCTTAGACAAAGAATTTCCAATAGTTCTTCTCGATTTAGAAACCTCCAGTCTTGGTAGAGACTGCGATATCGTGCAAATAGCAGCGAAATGTGGAGAAGCTAAATTTGACACATATGTAAAACCGACCAAGAGAATCTCTGCAGCGCCAACCCAGGCGAATGGTTTGACTTGTGATTATGGGGATTTACGTTATAACGGACAAACAGTTACATCCGTATCACTGCCAATTGCTCTTTGAAATCTCTTTCAATGGTTGCAATTTAAATTTTGATGGGCCAAGGTTGTACGATGCAATCATCTCTAGCTCCCTACGCACTGAATTTTTGAGAAGTTGTAGGTTTTATAGATACATTAATTGCAATTAAAAAGCATACAGGGCGAAAGGGAAAGGGTGAATGTACAGTCACTGGCTTAGCGAATTGGCTAAAAATATCCAGTTTTAGTGCACATAATGCTTTATATGACGTTAAAATTTTGGATAAAATATTGATGAAAGCAAAAGTTTCAGATGAAGTATTATACAAGAATGGCAAACAGTATTTTTCAGAGATGAATAAGTGGGAGCGTGAAAAACAAATTCTGGGAATACTCCCAACTTTACAGTCTTTAAAAGGTATAGTCAGTGAGGCAATTAGGAAAAAAATAGCTAATTCGGGAATAACTATTGATCACCTAAAAGAAACTAATCGATCCTCCGGGTTACTTGGTGTTACTCAGCTTCTCTTTAACAAAGTCGATGGCAAACCAGTAGTCACAACTCATAAATCAACTGTTAAAAAAATTCGAAGTTGGCTTAATGAAAGTCACTGATGAGTTCATGATTAAGTTATTCACAACACAAGAAAGGATCAGTAATACTCTTGATCATTCAAATATTATATTTTTACTAGCTGAAGTACCCGGCTTTGCTCGGTGTACAAAATTTGGCTGCTGTAGGACACTTCCATTTGCACCTCCCCGCGACGGACAGCAAATGAAGCCCCCCTACTAAGATGCACGGGTGTACAAAATTTGGTGGCTGTAGGACACTTCTTTCTGTGCGAAAATCTTTTTCGGCGATTCCCCCCACGACAGGCAGCAAACTAAGGCCCCCCTACTAACATGCACTGGTGTACAAAATTTGGTGGCTGTAAGACACTTCTTTCTATGCGAAAATATGTTTGGACGAATTTACGTTTCTCTTCTTGTAAGACGCACATGGGCGCTGTGCGCAACGTTGTCAAACTTCGGGTGTCCAACCCGCCATTGTCACATGATAGGTACGTTTTCCAATAGTTTTTAATTAATATTGTTAAAACTAGTCACAAGGGCGTAATGAAACTTTAGCTTAGCTTTTGTTGCAACTTCACCTATTTGCTCAGAAAATTGTAAACGTTTGTCATCATTTATTCTTACCTAATTAACTGAATATTTGCCTATCAGAGACACATCTCCATAAGAACCCATGTTAAATTTAAAATTTAATTGCTCTTTAATGAAACTCCCAAAAATTCTGAAATTTACTAAGTGCGTTCAGAAGGGGTTTAACTTCAACTGGTATAAATTTCATATTTTTTTCATCATTTTGTACATATAGGTGATACATCCTTAATATTACAACCAAATAAGCACACTTCTTTCAGAAAACTGTAGATGGCGATTAAAATTCAGTTATGTTCAAAGTATAATAAAATAGAAGTGACATTGCTTTTGTAAATACGCAAAAATGTTGTATAAAAAGTTGTAGAAATTGAAAAATTCTATAATTTTTGTTGTTGCAATTTTTAAATAACTCAATCCGTGTTCAACTTATGGCTAGTTGAAATTTTTTAAAGCCTCTATTCGCTGCATGATGTTCATCACAATAATCACAACTCATTTTATGTTTATTTTTAATGTTATAACAAAACACATATGTTTCTTTCAGAAAACTGTAGATGGCGACAAAAATTCAATTATGCCCAAACTATAATGTAACAGGCGTTACGTTTGGAAGCACAAAAAATATGTATAATAATAGTTGTCGATATAGTGAATCATCAAGTGCGTTCATAAAACTGTGATCAGCATTGTTCTAGGAACCAACAACCAAAAAAAGGTCACTTTAAAAGTTGATTAATTAATTAGTGATAATACAGCCTTCTTTAATTTCTGATTTCATGAATAAATTTGCAGAAACTGATAAAAAAAAATCTGGCGGATCAGAATGTAAAAGAAAAAGTGCGTTTTGAGTCGATTAGAAAAAAATCATAAAACCAGTTCAGGCGTTCCCAATTCAAAATTTTTTTTCGGTGAACAGTTTCGCTAAAAGCGGGGCCCGCTTTACGCACATATGCAACCAATTCGTTTTGAGTTTCGCGTGGGATGATTAATAGCTCATTTTATATGTATGAAATGTAAACATCACTGTTCTTCGGACGCTTTCCATCGTTCGCATTTTCATAAGTAATATCACAAGAGAGTGAGAATAAATTGAAAATAATTCGACAGATTTTCGAAAACTTGTTGCCAGGGAATAGACACGAGAGCCCTACGGGCTCGAGTGGCTATTCCCAAATGGCAACAAGTTTGAAAAAATAACTGGAGAATTATTGTCTAATTAATTCGCACTCTCGAGTGGTATTCGGAAGATTATTTTTTAACGTTTAAATAAAAAATACAGCATAAAAATACAGTTTAATTCATTATAAACTAAAATCAAACTGGCGACAGATGTCAAAACTAGAAAATGTGCTGTCAAGTAACATAAACAAAATACTAGAAATTATTCTCGCGGTAATTTTCTACAGTAGAAAATTCTCACTATAATAATGTAGTGATTGGACAGAATTAAACACGTGTGCCCAAATACTGCTAAACGATTGGTGAATGAAATCATTAAAAAATAATCAAAAAAAAAAACAACCGGTTAACCTGTGATGGCATCGAGTGGCACTAAACGCCTTCGCACTTCATCAACTTCGATGCAATTTTTCCCAAGAAAAAAATAACGAGTTCCAACTTGCCAGGTCGAAAGTCGCCCACCTGTTTTGAATCAAACCGATATCGCCATCAGTTACGGATAAGTAATGGCGTTGAAATTAATTCGCAACTGTATTTACATCGAGGAAAAACCATTTAACCAACTAGTACAGCGCTAGAACCTGTTGTATGTAAGTACATACATCTGCTACACTCTTGTCAGAATTCGTTAGGAATGCACATTCAATTTATCCGTACTCAATGTTACATAATCTTTATTTCTGGTTTTTTAACAAAAAGCACAATTGCCATCAATGGGAATCAAATACAACGCTTTATCTACGAACTTTTAACGGCCCTGGATCTTTTCGCCGGCCAACCATCGACGCAATGCGATTTAAATGGAAAACGGCATCACTCATTTAAACCTCATTTTTAAAATTTGAAGAAAAAAGGTCGCTATTGGATTTTATAAGAATGATCGGTACGCATTTCTCCATCGCGTTCTTTTTTTGAGGGTGTCTCGATTAAGCTAGTTATTGATTAAAATGTAAAAAATTTCGAAATTGGCATCACTCATAATGCCTCCAAATATTTAAAATTTTGGTTTCAAATTTATATGAACTTAATGCTGACACTTCGCATTTCTGTAACCGCATCGATTTTCTTCAAATATTATAGTTTACTCATAATTTAATTAAAATCGGTTGAGCTCGTTGTGCAGAGAACGCATTTCTTCATAGCTCGAGGGTAATGTGTCAACAAGATATATTGCCCCAACAAAGGCACTCAGTGGCCTTTGTTGGGGCCTTATTGACTGCCATAAAGTTTACCTTAAACGAGTGGAGTGGAAAATATTTATTTTTGAGATCTTTTGCAAAATATATATAGTGGACCCTGTGATGTCGATAATAAAAAT
The DNA here is from genome assembly GCA_949768715.1 of Dascillus cervinus. Classification (NCBI taxonomy): domain Eukaryota; kingdom Metazoa; phylum Arthropoda; class Insecta; order Coleoptera; family Dascillidae; genus Dascillus; species Dascillus cervinus. The sequence continues at coordinate 277,291 of OX458316.1, forward strand.
AAAAACAAGAACCTTTAATCACAAAAAAATTTTATATAAAATAATATAAAATTACTCACATAGACGCAAATGATTTTAGTTTCGATAATTTATTTATTGTGTTGTCACGAATTATTGATGACATAAAAGTTTTATTTTATCGAAAATAATAATTGAAATAAAATATGATTGTATATAAATAATTGTATCCAATTGTGTAACACACGTCAATGACTAAATGATGATTCTATAATAATTGAAGGGGTTAGAATAAAAAGGGTATAAGTAAAATTTACATTTTTTGAATATATTGGAGTTTGAAGTTATGTAACTGTAAAACAGTTCAGACTATTTTATAATAAAATTTCACTTTTTATTAGTTAATTAAAAGAGAATAAAATTTAAATTACAAGGTTGTGTTTGGTGCAATAAATAGGCAACTCCCCTTTAACAAAACGCACTTATCCCATAATTTTCAAAAATGCACTTATACCCTTTTTGTTCTGACCCCTTCAATTCATGCATTCAATGATTCACAACAAATGTTTGTTTTTGCCAATGTAAACTACAGCATCTCTTCTACAATTTGAATTGACGAAATTCTAAAAAATTATTAACTTTCTATTTTTCAAAAAATTATTAACTTTTGAAGTAACGCACATTTTCAATCGCTTAATACTCAACTTCACGAAAACGTACAAAAATATTAATCAATTCAGATTGTTGTGTCTTCAACCAAATGTTTGCCAAAGTACATCATTGTAAGACAATAGATGGACCTGTTATAATTAATCCCGTAACAGGCTGCAAACACATTTTCAATTTTTTTGTGGTGGCAAATTTAATAGGAACAATAAAAAGAAAGTTTTTGGTAATTGGAAAATTTAAAAATCCTAACGTTTTAAAAATATTGTACAATTGCCACTAAATTACAAATCCCAATAGAAAAACATGAATCACCTCAGAGATTTTTGCGAGTGAATTGCGGGAATGGAATGTTGAGTTACGTCGTGAAAAACGAAGAATCATATTATTAGTTGACAACTGCGCAGCTCATCCAGATGTTAAAAATTTGGATTGCATCAAGTTAATCTTTATGCCACCAAATACCAGTTCCACATTACTGTATTATTTTATTGGATTGTGTTCACAACTTATTTGAAAGTGTTATATCGATATTTGTTTAAATTTTTCTTACCCGTTTGCGTTGCGCGCGTCGCTTCTCAAAATTCACTCCTCGGACGATGCCATTTTCGGAACTTGCTAATGAATATAATTACAGTGAAATCTCCCTTGGGCGGACACCAACGGGACCGACTAAAGTGTCCGTTGAAGAGAATGTCCGTCCAAGAGGGAGTTAACTCAAATTATATGAGAGTTGGTCGGGCGACCATGAGAAACTGTCTGTCCAAGGGGGGTGTCCGCGTAAGAGGGGTGTCCGCGAAGGGGAATTTCACTGTATTTCGCAATTTTTTAAGATTTTATAGAACAATGTCATGAAGAGTTAATCCGCCATTTTCGAGATACCGATGAATTTTAATTACTTTGTTTAACCCGTAACTGGTGAGGTGGAACTTTTGTCACATAACGGGTGAGCTGGAGTCGCACAGACTCCTTTTTTAATCTCAAATATTGAAAGTCGAAATTGTGTATTGAACCAAATTTAGTACATTTTAGGAATAAAAGACATTATAAATTTATAATAAAAATTTAATTTCATCCTCAAAAATAGTTTTGTAGTTTGCAGAAAAACAAAAAAAATGGTGCAAGTTAATTAAATTCTGGTAGACCTTTGGTATTTAATTCACTGAATAAAAACTATTTTGTTCTTTGGAAAGTACTATATCATTTTGAAATAAAAGAATGTTGATGAATAATGATTACAAAGAAATAGACAAATGTATCTATTGATAAAAATTCTGACATGGTGTAAACTTGGGTAACGGCGCATTAGTTGTTTTACCTAACTTCTAAGAAAATGATAAGTTATCAATTATAATGTAATGAAAATAAAGTGAAATACTAAAAAAATATAGCAATACTAAAAAATTACGAAAAAAATGAAAAATGAATAAAAATTTAAAAAATTAAAATTAAAAAACTTATTGGTATAATAATACTTCTTGAATAATCTCTTTCTAAATTAAATTATATATAAAAACATAACAATACAAATAAACAATAATTCCTAAAAAGTGTGAACATAAAATAAACAACTATAAATTATAGAAAGTAAAAAACAAAATAGCATATAAGGAATAGGACATTATTCGTATCTTTGCAGACATTTCCTGCATATTTTATTATTATTATTGATAATGAAGTTACCCCATTATTGTAACTAGTAACAAATTTATAGCAGATTATCAACTAAAAAACTTTCATAATTGGTGAGGTGGAGTCTCGGAGACTCCGACTTGTAAAAAAAGGGTTTTACACTCAAAACGGCACTCTGTCGACTGTAGCACAATAAATAAAACGCACTTTGAGGAAGGTATATAAAAGGTCACGGGCGACAAATAAACAAATCGAAAGTAATGACGGTTTTAAAATTTCCAGGAGTCTCCCTGACTCCACCTCACCGGTTACGGGTTAATTATGTCAATAGACGAATTGTAGAGAATTAAATTACGAGAAGAATTTGACCGGACCTAAGTCGATAACGTGTCAATTTCAAAAAATAAATTTAAAAAAAAATTGAAAAAAAGAAAATTTGACCTGACTACACGCTTTATGAAAATGTGGATTTTAACTTGTCGATAACGTTTCATTATCGAAAAAAAAATTGGAAAAAAAATTGAAAAATCTGAATAAATCCGAAACAACACCTAATTTTTCTAATAAATCAAAATTAGAATAAATAAAGTTCAAAATTTGAATAAAGTGAATTTAAAAATCTGAATAAATAAATAAAAAATGTGAACAAATCAAGTCTAAAATTTGAATGAATGAAAGATAAACAATTTCTCTAATAAATAAAATATTTGAATAAATTAAATATAAGAAATCTGAATAAATCCGAAAATAATCCAATATCTCTAATAAGAAAAAAATAGATAAAGCAAATTTAAAAAATCCGACTAAATGAAATCTACAATTTTTCTAATAAATAATATTAATTGTAAATATTATTTGAAATTTGAAAAGTTTGTTTGAGTTTTCGTTATTTTGTGTAAGTAATGTGTAATCCTTCATTTTTGTTACATTATTTGTGTATCATAATTGTAACTTGCGATACCCCGTCAATACACACCTTTCGAATCTCGTTCTCACTCAAAGGTTTGTTTGTGTGCTCGATGTTCCTTTCGACTTAAACAATTGAAGAGTGCGCACGAAAAACGCTAAAAACATGTAAAAACAAAACTTTTTTTTATTATTAAATCACATTTTTAATAAAGCAAAATGCCATCTACAAACTTATTGTGGCGAAATTTGAAACTTCCTTCTAGTATGGGCATTCGGCATGTGTCGTGCAGCGTTTTTCCACCAATAACTCAATTTACCAAAAAATGTTCTTCAAAATGAAGCGAATGGGAAAGAAACCCGTCATATTGGCGTTCAAGTTGTATTACGTCATCGGGATTTTAACCGAATGCGCCCGAGTGAACACACCTGCTTCGTCCTTGGGCAACAGAGCAAAATAAATGTCATTATTTAACATAAATACTGTGTGATTTTGTCGAAGACAGTTAGTAGATTAATTCTGCATAATTTTCAACACGAGAATCATAATTTTTAATTTGTTTTGAACAATTTTCAACAAAAAATCGCGTTTTTTAAAGTTTCTTGCTTGTAAAATTGAAACTAATGAAGCAATCTAATGATGTGAATACGCGAATTGTGGAGAATTAAATTACGATGAGAATTTGTCCGGACCTAAGTCGATAAAGTGTCATTTTCGAAAAAAAAAAAAACTTACAAATCCAAAGACACTGAAAGCTGAATTTTCATTATTTGAGGTAACGAATAAAAACGAATCAAAAACTTAGATTTGTTATTTGATGCCCTGAAAACTATAAAACCAAGCTCAGTATCTATCTAGCGAACGAGTATTCTCAATTTCAGGCAATATTGTGTCCAAAATAAGAACAAGACTTAGCCACCGTTCAGTGGATATTTTATGTTTTTTAGAATCCTATTTTCTTAGGAGAAATTAAAATTAGTGAAATAAATGTAAATATTAGTTGACATTTTTGTTTGAGTTTTCGTTATTTTCTGTAAGTAATGTGTAATCCTTAATTTTTTTTCTTCATATTTTGACTTTGATATTGATTTCGTTTATTTGGTATTTTATATAAATTAACTAAAATATTTTTCCATATTCTATTTTTGTTGACAAAAATTCGAAATCACGCTCGCGCAAATCTGCATGTAAATCCAATTTTTAATGTTGACATTGTGATTGACGAATCTAGAAACCCGTCATATTAGCGTTCAAGTTGTTTGATTAATTTGTGAATCAGTTTGAGACAGCTTGTTAAAATAAGGGAGTTATTTTGCCTATACGTTACATTAGAACCCCCATAAGAGAATAAAGTTGAATTTGGCCGTAAACCGCCATATCTGTGATTAACATAAATCACAGATTTTTTAGGTTATATTTACCAAATGTCAGGTTGTAATGTTCATTACATTTATAATTAAAAAATTGTGATAATTGATCGAAAATTAACCGACTTTACCTACGAAATTTATTAATGGATCCAATCAAGTTGTTTGTGGAGGTTTTTACAGGTATCTAACCTCAAACATGGATGCAATTCATCTGGAAATTTTTCAAAACGGATTCAACTTTCGTTGTAATTGCAACCGATTTAAGAGGGGCCTTTTTTTGCGTGGCGCGAAATGAACAATAAAACTGGTTCCGAAGTTTCCAGTCTATCGGATTTAATTGTTAAAATTAAAGCAAAATGTAGATAGAATATAGATAGAAGTAGGTTGTAAGTCGGTCATAAACTAGTTTTAGTTGAGCAATAATGTCGATTTATTATGAAACATGCATTTCAAATTTAAAAAAAAATCACCTATTTTTCCTTGAAACTTCGTTTTGACCCAGGTTAGATGATTTCTAAAACTATGTTCGAACCTTTAAAGATCTTATATCTTATAACAATGAAGTTTAACCGGAAAAATTAAACGTTTGGCTTTTAAGGTTAGAAAAGGTAACGCCCAAGGTGGTCAAAAGTGTGGCCATTATCAACGAGATGGCGTTCCAGAATTTACTTTCCCGCTTGCGAAAATTTGCTCAAATCATTGGCATTGACCTTGCTATTTTGGTGTTTAATTTTTAGTGTTATCGCATATCCTGTCGCGTGAAAATAAATAATATCTTTACAAGTTCCACACGAGCTAATTAAGTGTATCACCTGATTTGGCATAAGTGATATCGCTGAATGCGGTAAAATTTTGTCCAATCAAAATATTCGCGTTCGGAATACACTTTTCAACAAGCAATAGTTCTATGGTCTTTCTTATCCCGATGAGTAGTGTTTTGAATAACTACTTTGCATTTGAATTAGAAATCCGCCTTTACAAATTTATTATTGAATTAAAAATTTTGTTTATACATATTTACTTAAAGGTGAATAACAAAGAAAGTGATGTTGAATTTTTATTGATTATTATATTTTATTATTACACTTATTCATTCTGAATAATCTAAAAAATTAAACAGATTTATTTTTAATGAACAAATAGAATTTTTATTGATTTTCTTACAAAATAGGAAAATAAACGTACCAAACAAACATAGATTTAACCCTAAACCGGTCGCATTGGTTGACTTCGTCAACCATCCGCCATTAGGCGGTATTGTTTGATTAGATAAAGTCTTGGGGTACTGCCGCCTTCAGTACCTTATCTTTAGTTCCTTACTGTCCAGTCAGCATTGTATCCGAGACAGTAAACTCAATAAGTGTGCTAATAGTAATATAAAAGGAGTTAGAAACAGGCTGGTTGAAAAGTCAACCGCGCGCCCAGAATTTTTTTTTTCTATTTTATTATTGTTTAATACATTTTGATAGCTTCTTACTTAGTCCTCATCATTTGTTTCCAAAGCTAGTGTTATTTTTTTTACGCAAGACTAAATGGTGTTTTATTTTTGTTTTGTTTAATTTTTCTTATGTAAGCGTATAATTGTGATATATTGTTGTATTCGGAATAAAAATCTCTAGCAGAATTAGTAAAGAAATGCATATATTCCAATTTGAAAAAAAAATGTTATGACGGTATAGCCTTAATGCCCCTAGGGTCATATGTGATTTTGTTATGCTATTTTGTAGTCTCCTCTCAACCATTTAACTTGGTATATAGATAACTGAAATATTCCGATAAATAAGGGAGCTATGGACTCGTCTTGTTTTTTGGAGACACTCTATATAAATGCCTTGATAGCGTTTAATATTTCTGATGCAAAACTTGTCCAAAAATCTTTTAATACTCTAAATATAACAAAAAAAATTGAATGAACAGTTTGTTGTTTGATTAAAAGCCAGAAATTTAAATAAAAAGTTGTGATTGACAAAGTCAACCACGCGACCGGATACGTTCCTCAATTTGATGCGACCGGTCTAGGGTTAAGAAAAGTACAGCGCTTCGATAAATTGACACCTTTCGCTGATTGTTCAGAAATAATCACGAATCAACGAAATGCCGAGATGATTTGAATCATCGTAATATTTTTTTTAGATTTCGGACAGACAAAATGCTTCTTATTAAATTGAATCAAAATACTATAACTAAATAAATGTAAGGTCGAAGTCAGTTTGCTCGTTATTTTATATTGACTCGCTTTTATCGCCAGACCATAATATACATTTTATTATTTATCAAGAAGTTCGAAGAATCGTGACGTAAATATGATAAATTTGCTCGTAGCAGTACGCCATCTAACTGGAAGTGGCTGATTTTCAAGTGTTATAAACCTGGATAAAATTTAATTGTAACACGCCAAAATGAGGATTATTGCGCCATCTTTATTTCTCTCTTTCTTTCATTCTCTTTTTCAAGGACAAATGCGTGCCCTTAATCAAAACCAATTTTAAGAAGCAGAAGAAAGTTATTCTTCTCCATATCGATGGTATTCAACTGCATTACATCATCCGGGAGTTGCATTTAAGTGGAGTGTATCGCGAAAACTTCATTTCTCATTATCAACATTAAGTTAGATTTGTTTTAATTCCTGCCAGGAGCGAACTCATCGATTATAATTGGTAATTTTGCAATTTGATTATTCCCGAAACTGATTTTCTTCTTTTAGGAATTGCAGAATGGAACATTTGGTGAGGGAACGCTGCGAATTGGAGCACACCCTGTCCTGGCTGTCGACGCTCGGAGGGGCATTTTCCGCCCTGGGCGATTATTTCGCACACTGTGCCGAAATGGCCGGTAAAATTTCTTTCAATCAGTTAAAACTAGGTTTAAGGTTAGGCGACCCGAGTGTGGTCGCGCGTTGCAGGCTGTTCTTCAGCTTGAGCTTGATTCAAAGGCATTATTTTAAATTGGCGAAACGTGTCGTTTATAACGAGTATGTGTTAGTGAAAAGGGCGACTGTAATCGAATTTCTCATTCTCTCAAACGGCCGTTTTCAGTGCTTTCCTAATTTATTGTCTAAATGTTAGTGGAGCAATATCAGAGCTGCATTATTTTTGCTTTTTTTGCATATTGCGGACTGAGACTCCGCCGCGACTATTGACATCGTAGGCAAATCTTTGAATACATTTTGACATTTTCGGTTTACAACAGCACAAGGTAAATCTGTAATAATCATTTTCGATACAAGTGAACTGTTCAATAATTTTCAAAGTGTGTGGTTGCTTGTTTCAAGCACAAGGCCAAATTGTGTGGAAAAACTGCACAAAATGGCAGCGTACGTTTTTTCATGTTAAAAAAAACATTAATTTATTGTAAATTTTAAAGTTGTTTGACAAATCGTCCAATTAATTTTGATTTATTCAATATTCACTTTTTTGGGGATATTGGGTTATAGATGTCGCAGATGGATTGTAGAATCAGCTACAATACAAACCGCTTCGACAATACCGACCGTTATAAATTCCCGAGCACCATTAAAACAACAAATGTCACTCGTAAATTATAATCGGTACTTTTTTTGATCGGTACCGCATAATGGAGAACAAAAATTTATTTGCGAAGAGCCACATCGGTTTTTATTTGGCAGCGAACAACCGTTACCGATTCGCACAGACAAGATCGGAATTAATCTTTCAGTAGTCGCACCTTTTTTGAGACATTAGTAGTCGCTGCGGAGTGTGACTCTGCAAAAGAAAATTCTATATTTTTTTGAAATTTGAAGTTAAAATTTGGTAATAAATTATAGCCTTTCCAAGTGTATTATTAAGTTGTTATGCCATAAACATTAAAAAAAAAGTGTTGAGAAGAAAAATTTTCAAAAAACTTTAATGAATACTGCCTACAACACAAACTTTTAATAATTTTACTAGATATTGCACAAAATAAATATTGAAAACTTTTTATTTTACTGGTTCTCTTGTGGAACATTAAACAAGCTAATTTTAACTCAAACTTTAACTTAAACTTTGGTGTACATGTCGCAGCCGTATTGTAGAATCCGCCGCAATATGAAGCGGCTAGCCACTTTACAAAGCAGTTCTGATTTGTAAAACGGCTGATTAACGTTTAGGCAGATTGTTTAGCCGGAATGTTGACTATGTGTAATGTAGGGCGACAATCAGCCATATTGTAGATGTCGGCGGCGAATTGTAAATTCAGTCGTTTTCTAAATGATTGGGGAGATTGTAAAATATAGAATGAACAGAGAATTTTTACAATTTGACTGAAAATTTTAGGTGCTTTATGAATCGCTGAATAACTCTGTCCGTTTGATAAAGGAAGAATTGTCAGACATTTTATTAAAAAAAACCTTTTATATTGAGTTAAACCTTTTTCTTATAGTTATGACTTTATATTTGTCATGGCTACAAGGAAAGGTTTTCTTTATATAAAGTCCCTTTTCGCCGTTTCATAAATCGGCGACCCGTCATTTTGTTGCATTGGAGAACGCGAAACGTCGTTACACTAAGACTGACCAACGTTTAGCCGTATTACAACCCGCCTAAACGTTAACCAGCCGAATTACAAAACCGAGCCGTTTTATAATGCGGCTAGTCGGTTTGTATTGTAGCGGATTCTACAATCCGTCTGCGACATCTATAACCCTACCCAAAAAGTGAATATTGAACAAATCAATATTAACTTGACGATTTGTCAAAAACCTCAAAATTTACAATAAATTAATGTTTTTTTTTTTAATATGAAAGAACGTACGCTGACATTTTGTTCAGCTTTTCCACACAACTTGACTTCGTGCTTGAAGCAAGCAACCACACACTTTGAAAATTATTACACAGTGCACTTGTATCGAAAATGATTATTACAGATTTACCTTGGGCTTTTGTAAACCGAAAATGTCAAAATGTATACAAAGATTTGCCTAAGACGTCAATAGTCGCTGCGGAGTCTCGCTCCGCAATATGCAAAAAAAGCAAAAATAATGCAGCTCTGATATTGCTCCACTAACATTTAGACAATAAATTAGGAAGGCACTGAAAACGGCCGTTTGAGAGAATGGGAAATTTCTTGGAAAATCAAAAAAACATAGTCGTGTGGAGCGACCTAGTGACCACAAATATTTTTTAAATATTTTTAAATAAATATTTTATACACATTTTTCGTGAGAGGTTTTTGAATATATTAATTCATATTTTTTCCAAACATTGAGAAAACAAATTGAAACGAAATATTTATTTATATCTTTTCCAGAAATTGAGATAATATTGAATAAAATATACCCTGCAAAGCAATATTTTGTTTGAATATTAAAAACAAAATGTTTATGGCATCTACCATTTTTATATAACACGCATATTACTGAAATATTTTGCTTGCAATATTTTCTTCAATATATTTTATTCATATTAGTAAAATATTTTGCTTAAAATATTTTCCTTAAAATATTTTCTTCAGTATATTTTTATTAATAAAATATTTAAATATTCAGAAAAGATTAATTATTTTATCAATACAAAATATGAAGAAAATATTTGTGGTCAGTAGGGGAGACTCCGCATGCGACTACCGGAAGGTTAAAAGGAGTTAGCTAGGAATTCGCCCAAAAAAGAAGCGGTTTCGCTCACTTTCGAAGGTCGGTCCTGTTTGAATCCGCCACGCTCCGGACGCAACGTGACGCGCGGTTTTTCGGTCAGTAGTGACTGTCATTACCCGAAAATTACACGAACAATTGACCGCGCGACCTAACTGTCTCAAGTCACGACTCCGCCAAAAAAAAAACTGAGACGTCCTAATTTGATACAGGGCGCCCGATAACGGAAAATCTGGCGAGGGATCGATTTAATTGGGCTTTTTTGAGAAATTTAATTACTACTCGAGTGTTTTTCTTGCCTGAATAAATTCGTTTGTAGGTTAAATAATAACAATAACGGTTGAAATTAATTTGCATTTAATGAAAATTAAATTTTGGAGACTTACTGTTTTTCGGCTCGGGGTTTGAGCGTCCGGGTGTGTGGATTTTGTGGTCACTTCAAGTTAATATCGCGTCAGAAAAAGCAGATTATGAGTAAGAAAAATCGATTCTCGGCCAGAAAAGTCACATTCTGATTCAGAAAAAGCAGATTCTGAAACAGAAAAATCGATTCTGGGTCAGAAAAGTCACATTCTATGTCAGAAAAGGTAGATTATGAGTCAGAAAAATTGATTCTCGGCCAGAAAAGTCACATTCTATGTCAGAAAAAGTAGATTATGAGTCAGAAACATCTATTCTCGGCCAGAAAAGTCACATTCTGATTCAGAAAAAACAGATTCTGAAACAGAAAAATCGATTCTGGGTCAGAAAAGGTAGATTATGAGTCAGAAAAATTGATTCTCGGCCAGAAAAGTCACATTCTATGTCAGAAAAAGTAGATTATGAGTCAGAAAAATCTATTCTCGGCCAGAAAAGTCACATTCTGATTCAGAAAAAGCAGATTCTGAAACAGGAAAATCGATTCTGGGTCAGAAAAGTCACATTCTATGTCAGAAAAGGTAGATTATGAGTCAGAAAAATTGATTCTCGGCCAGAAAAGTCACATTCTATGTCAGAAAAAGTAGATTATGAGTCAGAAACATCTATTCTCGGCCAGAAAAGTCACATTCTGATTCAGAAAAAGCAGATTCTGAAACAGAAAAATCGATTCTGGGTCAGGAAAGTCACATTCTATGTCAGAAAAAGTAGATTATGAGTCAGAAAAATCGATTCTCGGCCAGAAAAGTCACATTCTATGTCAGAAAAAGCAGATTCTGAAACAGAAAAATCGATTCTGGGTCAGAAAAAGTAGATTATGAGTCAGAGAAGTCGATTCTCGGCCAGAAAAGTCACATTCTATGTCAGAAAAAGTAGATTATGAGTCAGAAAAGTCGATTCTCGGACAGAAAAGTCACATTCTATGTCAGAAAAAGTAGATTATGAGTCAGAAAAATCGATTCTCGGCCAGAAAAGTCACATTCTGATTCAGAAAAAGCAGATTATGAAACAGAAAAATCGATTCTGGGTCAGAAAAGTCACATTCAATGTCAGAAAAAGTAGATTATGAGTCAGAAAAATCGATTCTCGGCCAGAAAAGTCACATTCTATGTCAGAAAAAGTAGATTATGAGTCAGAAAAGCAGATTCTATGTATTAATTTCAAACTTTTTATTTGTAGAAAATGAAACCGTCATTTTAGAGTGGATTCAGGATCACGATAACTTGCCACAGGATGATGGATAGGTTGCAGGATGTATAGCAGTGATGTGCAAAATGCGGAAGTTATTTTTGAAAGCAGTCGCCTTCCTATCTCCGACAATTTACCAACAACATCTCGTAAAGAAAAGACAAAGAGCTTGATGGAAGAAGTTAAAGAATTAATACTCCGTTCCCAAGAGGAAGATGTCCGCACAATGGAAAACTTTTTAAATAGGCAAGAGGCTAAGCTTCAACAATTTACGGCCACCGTAATGAAAGGGTTGAGGGAAGTGTTCAAATTTTGCAATAGAAGTTATTGTATTATTTTATTTTTGCAGTTGTGAATTGTGCGCCGTTTAATGGACTTAATTAATACAAAGAATAAGAAATGTAACACATGTTGGCTGTAACTTAATGTGAAATTACTTTCCGGACATCACAGGTTGGCAAACGTAAAAGACAAAGATACGTTATATTCTATCTTTGTGTATTAGCCATTTTAATCTCGTTGTAGTCTAATGCGAAACATAACCTAACAGGATTGCAATTTTCGCCGATATAAACAGACAGTTTAAAAATTGGATTTATTTCATTAGGTCGCTTACATGTTGTAAGTGGATTACATAAGCACGATAATAAATTAATAGTTGTGGCAAACGTGTGCGTTTAGATTAACACACCCCGATTATCAACCAACGAGCAAGCAAGGTGAGAAGTTGCTGGTAGATTGCAAGTTATTACCGGAAGGTAATATAATCCCGATTATATTACGATATTCGCAACTCAAAAGTCCCAAAAATGCTTCACGATTTTTGAGAAACGTCAGACTTGTTATTTTTTCGTCTTGGTAACTCCCGATTGTTTCAGGAACACGGCTGATATCTGCTTGGACGGTAACAAAGTCGAACTGAGCCGGGTTGCTGATTTATTCCTTCAGGATGGAATACGTGAAGCGGCATCGGATAGTTCTACGATGAAAACACTGGAAGTTCACAAGTCGTCATATTAAGCAAGCTTCCGGACTGCCGCCACATTCATTGTAAAATTTTCTATTTTGTCTGTATACTTTTTGGGATCATCCTGAACCTATTGTGGCACTCCTTACGACTTGATCAAAATTAAACCGGAACATTTACCATAATAAACAAAATTTGATCATGTGAAAGACTGTGTTGTTTCTGCAACTGAAGAATTCATTGAGCATTGTACCAACAGTAGGTATTTTTACAAAATTGCATTAGTAATGTGCTGCATTTAAATTTTTTTAGAGGTAACTTTGTCAATTGAGAAGTCTGGGGACATGGAAGCGACGGTTTTTAACAAACCAAGCCCGAATGGGAAGTCGTCGAACAGCAGCAAAAGATTTAACTTTGGGTCCAAGTTCAAGAAATCAACCATCAAGGAGATTATGTATCGGTAGAAGTTACAAGTAAAATTCTGGAATGTTTCCGTCATCATCATCTGCCAGTCCAATGTTAATGTTGAAGTAGGAGGATAATAATGCAGAAATATTCGTTATTGTTACCGTCACTGTCAATGTTGTATTTCATAATAAAGTATTGTTCGATTCAGGTACATTTGCTTAACAATAACATAAAATAACATAAGTAATAACTACAATAAATAAAATAACTCATTAAGAGAAGAAGAACCAAGAAAGCTACTAGCAACGTTGCCTCTCTGTATAGCCAAACTAATTCGTTGCTTCAAATATGTTTTGGCTTGAGGAATTCCCGTTGTTTGAACAATACGCCTTCCGAAATCTTCAAGGAGAGAAAGGGCATCAGCACTCCAAGGACCCAAAGTTTCCACAGCGAAGGCGATGAAAAAATAATCATCAGAAATTGACTTATATTATTTTCTCTTAACATTTTCTGCCAAGTGTGCAGCAGATCTTGCAGAAAATGAAGAATCAGTCAAATGAGAAGGGGCAAGTGTGTCCGTACAAGTAAAATCCCAAACTAAAGATTTACATACTTTCCATGGAATAACTGTAATACTATCTGGACGTTTGCCATCATCCCTCAGAATACTAGGTTCAACGATACAAGGGATGTTGGCAGAGGAGAAAGCACGTTTAGTAATGTCATTAATACAGCTGTGACGAGAGAGTCTACCAGCACTTTTAATGCACGATAAACCATGATGACCCAACGAGTCTGCAGAAGAACCGCACGAGCAGATATGAGGATGACAGAAATTGATGCCCAATCTAAGTGAAATTGCAATTTGTAAAAAGTTTTTTTCTAAAAGAGTACCTAATTTACAAGATGGAAGAGCTTCAAGCCAACCTCCAGATTCAAGTTCAGATCCAGCTAATAAGATAGCTTTTTGTGTGATATTTGAGGAAGATAATAAATTTTGAAATATTTTCTCACAGATAGGTTAGTTCCAATGTTTTTTTTTAAATTTTTCTACAAATAAGTTATGAATTTTAGTTTTGCACGATTTGCACCGTAGTCATTGTCTTTCCCATATCTGGAAAGTTCTACAGAGTCGGGAAAGATGTCGCTGTGAAACCAATATTTCAATTTAGCGTAGCGTGGTAGATCTATTTATTGCTAGTCGGCGCCATCGTGCGTGGGTAGTTGGTACCATAGGAATGTTAGTTAGGTCCCTGTAATATATTTTTATAATCACGAATGTTAGTGTGCCTACTCGCTGAACAGTGGCATTAATTAATAATTTTACCAGATTTTTAGGTTAAAAATCGTAAACAAACACTTTCAAGGCGATTTCACCTATTTAAAAAAGTGTGTTGTGAAGTCTCGTTCAAATTAAGATGGATTTAGCGAAGCACATTAAACCGTTGACGGTTGAATCAGACTTGGCCCATATGGAATGGGAAAATCAAAGATCTGCTAGATTATAAAGAGGTCATGGACAAAGGAACGGCTCATGATGCGTGGAAGGCATTAAAGCAACAATTTGAGACAGTGTCTAAGGATCAGCTGTTCAAAATATGTACAGATTTCTTTGCATTCAAATGGACGTCGGGATTAGATGTTTCAACTCACATTGCACAGTTAAGAAGTTTGTGGAATGAGTTAAACAATGGACTCAAAGCAAAGGGTGAGAACGCGCGCTATCAGATGTAATGTTGATGTATCAAGCAAATTTGAGACTTTGAGGGTTTTTTTTGTCAAGGTCACTTGACAATCCGTCTACAGAAGACGTTGCCAGAGTCAAAAGAGTTTTCCAGTACATTGCTGGCACTACTGATCTAGGAATTGTCTATCAACGTGTTGATGAAAAGAGAATCCTGGAGTGTTATAGCGATGCAGACTTTGGAGAATGCACAAAGACTGGTCGATCTACTTCTGGAGTCATTGTAGCATATGCAGGTGGGTTTATATCATGGCTGAGTCAGAGACAAGCAATGGTCGCTACTTCTGCGACAGAGGCAGAAATTGTAGCAGCAAACGAGGCAAGCAAGGAAATAATTTGGCTGACCAAATTGTTCAAAGAAATTGTTAAGATGGTAACCGTTCCGATTTTAGCAGTGGATAATTCAGCGGCAATGAGACTTACTCAAAACCCTGAATTAAGGACTAATAGTCAACGCAGTGCCGATCCAAAGAGTGGAGAAGATAGACTATCTAGGGAGCGTAATTAACGACCAATGGGACCAGGAAGTGAAATGCCGCATTGAGAAAGCCTCCGACAAGTTCTCTGCAGCAGTGAATTGGCACTACAACTGCGGGTCAGAATTGCGAGATGCTACGTGTTCTCGGTCCTGATGTATGTATGATGTAAGCTTGGACAATGAAGAGGCTCAAAGCCTTCGAAATGTGGACGTATCGACGCATGCTTTGCATTAGCTGGAAGGACAGAGTAGGTACGGAACGAAGATGTTATGGCCAGAATGAATAAGGAGAAGGAGCGTTGTAAAGCTGTAAAAGATTGAGGGGAAAAGAGGTCCTGGCTCAAGAAGAACCTAAGGCAATAGTTTGGGCAATCAACAACTACCCTATTTCGCGCTGCTACCAATAAGGTCATAGTTGCCAATATGATCGCCAACGTCCCTTAACGGATACGGATACGGAAAAAGAAGAAGAAATAAATCGTGGCGAAGCAAAACCATGAATAAAAGAAATTTCAAGCGCTGCAGGTAGAGTATAAACATTCAATTTCGATTTCTCACTTGTCCAAATGTCGTTAGCAAAAGAAAAAACTCTCTCAACTGTTGCATTAGTTCCAGGGCGGCAGTAAATTGAACGAGAATAAAGAATACAAGAATTCGTTACATCACACACGCAATGGATCGGCCTGGCATCGTTCGAGTACTGAGATTTACAGTTTCCTAAAACTGTATAAAACCAAAGCAACGAATTAAAATATAAATGAAAATTGCGTAAGAACACGCCGCATAAAAAAAGACCTGAGGTGTGGATATGACAGACGATAGTTAGTCGTCAGTGGACGATAGCAGCGATTCTGGTGAACATTCGATAGTCATCGTATTGTTAGAAGTGAGGTTAGTTTTGATGACAGCAAGTGAGATCTCGTGATTTTGCCGCCATACATTTCTATCATGTTTAAAGTGTCAGATAAACATTGGGTAAATTATCTGTACCTTTATGGAAAATCACACTGACCGACTGACTGACTGACTGTTGGCCGCTTGAATGTACCCTCCGCCAGAGACGCCCATAAAAAATTGTCGGAAAGGTTAACTGTCTAACTGAATGCAGACTGCAGACTGGGAGGAAGAAAATCTGATAAGTGGCAAAAGGTATGTGATATAAATTAATTTGAGACTTAATTATTAATAATTGGAATTTTGTAGACATGGACTGACTTCAAATACAAAACTTACAGCCCTATTCTGTAACTCACAACGGGACCGTTGGCTAAAGGTTTTTGTTCACAAATGGAAATAGTTATTCTGTAACTCAACGACATTCGTTGAGAACTGTCGTTCATGAAGAACGGATGCGTTTCGTATCGCCGTTTACTCACCGTTAAGAGATTTTTAGGTTACAAATTGTGTGTGTTGTTAATTTGTTATTGTGAAGTAAAAACATTATGGATGAAGCGTTTTATGAGTTTTTACACGAATTGCAGCAGCGATAAGTCACTGTCATTAATATTCTTTTCCATAAGTAGATACATTTCAACAATACAATTTTTTATTACCTGTTGGCAGCAAAATAATCAATTGATGCGCAATTTGCGAGATATGAGCAATCCATTCAACACCCAACATCCAACTGCAGTATTTAAGCAAATGGGAAATGTGGAAAATTGTAAGCTATTTGTAATGTCAATTTTTGCATAATTACTATATTTCTACTTTTTCAGATTTATTTCTAGAAGAGGATGCAGATAACAAACAAATGAGATTGGTGTGGATATTATAGATCTATATCAGGAAGGTATCAATGTGCGGAACTCTGTAGTTAGAACTATTTTACACACTAAATAAATAAATCGATTTTCTCTTGTAACGTATTTTGAAATTATAAACCGAATTAAATAATTACGCTACAGTCAAGTTCCGTTCTCACTAACTGTACGATAGAAAATTTTTCAAAAACAAGAGAAATTGAATATTCAAGCCTTTCTTCACCATCTTCTTCATTTAATGAAAATTTTATATTATATTGCAGTTCTAATTTATTTATTTTTAACCAAGTTATGGTTTTGTTCTGCGCTATAATTTTTTCAACATTTTTATTCAGAGCCTGCCTGCAACTCGAAAGTTCCAATTTCTCTTGGTTTTGAAAAATTTTCTATCGTATCGTTAATTGTGTTACTTTTTTCACTTTTTTGGTCGCCAATTCGTGCAGGTACAACAGAAATTGTTATGCCACGAGAGCACGATGCACGATTCAACTATAACCCCTCACTTTCTTCGCAACAACTTCATGCAAAAACGTCGTCCCCTTTCGTTGAGAAGTTTTCAATGTTTGGACAGCCAACGAGCGAATTAGAGAATACCGAATTGAAAGGTTTCGTTATCAACTTTGTTGAAACTCGTTCATGAACGCAAAGTTACAGAATAGGGCTGTTAAAGAGGAAGGCAAGTGCCAGGAAAGGAGAAGATATGGGCAAAAGTATATACGAGGAATGAATTCTTGGAGTAAGATTTTAAAATATGTTTCTAACAATGAATATTTCGATAGATAAATAATTTAATCTATTGAATGTATATGATATCCATTGTCTGTTTTAGCTTGATTTTATAAATAACAACTTACAAGTTCAAGTTCACGATGATAGTGTGAACGAGTTGCCATCATTAGCAGGACCTTCTGGAGTGCCAATGACACCATCCACCTCGAGCGGCAGTACTGTTGAAGCTATAGCTACGCCAAGCAGTCGAAAACGTAAACGGGCGACAGATTACATCAGCAATACCTTACCATAGATTGTCGATGCCATAAACAGACTGACAGATGTTCTTGATATATTGAATTTTGTTACCTTACTTTTATTATAATTTATTAGTAGAAAACCTCAGCCCTAGAACGGGCTGACAGTACCTATTTATTGTGTATTTATGCATTTTATTTATCTATTTTATTTATTATTTATCTACCATTTTATTTATATACATTTGCATTGCAATATAATGTATTTTGCTTTACTTACCTTTAAGCTCCGTAAATTGGCGATATAAAAGATATAATTAGTCAATTGTTGACACTCAGCTTCGTCGCCTACTCTGATCCGTTCAAAAAAATTTGCAAAATAGACCACCAACGGGAATTATATTTGAATCGGTGAGTTGAAAAACAGTACAAGTCCAGAAATCTTATTTTGAGATAATCAACAATAAAAGTGTTAAGACAAGTGCTTTTATTCATTGGGCGGCCAAACTTGCCGAAACACTTATTCAATTTCACCAAATTGTAGTGCTCTTAGTCTCAACTTATTCTTCTTCATATTTAAAGCAATTTTATAACATAAAATCAAAATGGACTTGTACTGTTTTTCAACTCACCGATTCATTTAGAGATTGTTATATTAAGTGTTCAACATTAGTAACTTTGTTATTATTGAAACCACAAAGTCTGTTATTCACGAAAATAATATTGTTTTTAAAAAGAATGCCCCATACTTTTTGACCTATTATTACCCACTCGATCACGACAGACGACTATCGCCGCACGACGGTTGTTTAAGGAGTCAAGGCGATGGAAAACATTTTAATTTATTATTAATCCGTCACCTTTAAACGAAAAAGGCGGACGAATAAACATCGTTCCACATAAACTGTGTTTTATTCGTATAATAGTGTGTTCGTTTGTAACACTATTTCGAAGGAATCTTTAATTTTTTACATACTTTAGTGTAGTGTATTAAATAAAAAGTTTTCGTGATAGAAAAGTAGTTGATTTGAAATTAGAACAAATTAAATTTGCGAGTGTGCGAGTTACATTGTAGAGAAAGAGAGAAAGAGAGAGCGGGAGAGAGAAAAAACGAAGAAGAGAGAGAGATAGAGAGAGTGTGTCAATTTGTGTGTGTGTGTGAGAGAGAGAGAGAGAGAAAGCGAGAGAGAGTGAGTGTGTGTGGGAGAGAGAGAGAGAGAAAGAAAAAGCGAGAGAGTGTGTGTGTGTGTGAGAGAGAGAGAGAAAGCGAGAGAGAGAAAGAGTGTGTGTATTTGTGTGTGTGAGAGAGAGAGGATAGAAAGCGAGAAAGAGAGAAAGCAAAAAAGGGAGAGTGTGTCAGTGTGTGTGTGTGTGAGAGTGAGAGAAAGAAAAAGCGAGGGAGAGAGAGAGATCGGGAGTGAGATAGAGAGCAATGAGATAATGAAGTAAAGTGTTTGGGTGTTCGAGTGCTCGAGTGTACGAGTGTGCTAGTGTGGTGGTGTGCTAGTGTGCTAGTGTGCGGGTGTGCGAGTGTGCGGGTGTGCGAGTGTGTGAGTTACATTGTAGAGAAAGAGAGAGCGGGAGAGAGAGAAACGAGAAAGAGAGAGAGAGAGAGGGTGTGTGTTTATTAAAGAGAGAGAGAGAGGAAGAGAGAGAGGGTGTGTGTGTGTGTGTGAGAGAGAGAGAGAGAGGAAGAAGAAGAGAGAGTCAGTGTGTGTGTGTGTGTGTGTGAGAGAGAGAGAGAGAGAGAGGGAGAGAGAGGAAGAGAAAGACAAGGGGGAAGCGAGAGAAAGTGTGTGTGTGTGTGTGTGTGTGAAAGAGGGAGAGAAAAAGAGAGTGGGAGAGAGAGAGAGAGAGAGAAAGACAGAGGGGAAGCGAGAGAAAGTGTGTGTGTGTGTGAAAGAGAGAGAGAAAAAGAAAAAGCGAGAGAGAGCGAGAGAAAGAGAGAAAGTGGGAGAGAGAGAAATAGAGAGAGAGGGAGAAAGACAGAGGGGAAGCGAGAGAAAGTGTGTGGATGGGTGAGAGAGCGAGAGAAAGAAAAAGCGAGAGAGAGCGAGAGAGAGCGAGAGAAAGAGAGAGAGAGTGGTAGAGAGGGAGATAGAGAGAGAGGGAGAAAGACAGAGGGGAAGCGAGAGAAAGTGTGTGGATGGGTGAGAGAGCGAGAGAAAGAAAAAGCGAGAGAGAGCGAGAGAGTGCGAGAGAAAGAGAGAGAGTGGTAGAGAGGGAAATAGAGAGAGAGGGAGAAAGACAGAGGGGAAGCGAGAGAAAGTGTGTGTATGTGTGAGAGAGCGAGAGAAAGAAAAAGCGAGAGAGTGTTACCGGAACGGCCTTTCTCTACATACAAGCGGCCGCCTAACTGAGCACGGTACATGGCAGTATACGATGTTTTGTTGCTGCCATGGGGAAATCAAATAAATAGAGACGTCACCTTTTATACAAAGGAATGACCAGACGTGTTTTTACAACAAGCTCCGTATTTTTATTTGTGTTTCTTTATGTGGGTAATTTTTAATGTACCAAGTTTGTAACAAGAGAGAGAGAGCGGGAGTGAGAGAGAGCAATGGGATAATGAAGTAGAGTGTTTGGGTTTTCAAGTGTTCGAGTGTGCCAGTGTGCGAGTGTGATAGTGTGCTAGTGTGCTGGTGTGCTAGTGTGCGAGTGTGCGAGTGTGCTATTGTTCTAGTGTGCTGGTGTGCTAGTGTGCGAGTGTGCTAGTGTGCTAGTGTGCGAGTGTGCTAGTGTGCTAGTGTGCGAGTTTTCGAGTGTGCAAGTTACAGTGTAGAGAAAGTGGGAAAGAGAGAGCGGAGAGAGAAAAAACGAAGAAGAGAGAATGAGAGGGATAGAGAGGGAGTGTGTCAGTTTGTGCATGTGTGTGAGAGAGAGAGAGAGAGGGAAAGAAAAAGCGAGAGTGAGAGAGAGAAAGAAAAAGCGAGAGAGAGAGAGAGAGAGAAAGCGAGAGAGAGTGTGTGTGTGAGATAGAGAGAAAGCGAGAGAGAGAAAGGGTGTGTGTTTTTGTGTGTGTGTGTGTGTGAGAGAGAGAGAGAGATAGAAAGCGAGACATAGAGAAAGAGAGAGAGAAGGCAAAAAAGGAAGAGTGTGTCATTGTGTGTGTGTGTGACAGAGAGAGTTAGAGAAAGAACAAGCGAGAGAGAGAGAGCGAGAGAGAGAAAGATAGAGATCAATGAGATAATAAAGTAGAGTGTTCGAGTGTGCTAGTGTGCTAGTGTGCTAGTGTGCTAGTGTGCTAGTGTGCTAGTGTGCTAGTGTGCTAGTGTGCTAGTGTGCGAGTGTGCTAGTGTGCTAGTGTGCTAGTGTGCTAGTGTGCTAGTGTGCTAGTGTGCTAGTGTGCTAGTGTGCTAGTGTGCTAGTGTGCTAGTGTGCTAGTGTGCTAGTGTGCGAGGGTGCTAGTTACATTGTAGAGAAAGAGAGAAATAGAGAGCGGGAGAGAGAGAAAACGAGAAAGAGAGAAAGAAAGAGAGAAAGAGAGAGAGAGATAGAGAGAGTGTGTCAGCTTGTGTGTGTGTGTGAGAGAGAGAGAAAGAGCGGGAGAGAGAGAGAGAGAGCAATGAGATAATGAAGTAGATTGTTTGGGTGTTCGAGTGTTTGAGTGTGCGAGTGTGCGAGTGTGCTAGTGTGCGAGTGTGCTAGTGTGCTAGTGTGCTAGTGTGCGAGTGTGCAAGTTACAGTGTAGAGAAAGTGGGAAAGAGAGAGCGGAGAGAGAAAAAACGAAGAAGAGAGAAAGAGAGAGATAGAGAGGGAGTGTGTCAGTTTGTGCATGTGTGTGTGAGAGAGAGAGAGAGGGAAAGAAAAAGCGAGAGTGAGAGAGAGAAAGAAAAAGCGAGAGAGAGAGAAAGCGAGAGAGAGAGAGAAAGCGGGGGAGAGAGAGAGAAAGCGAGAGAGTGTGTGTGTGAGATAGAGAGAAAGCGAGAGAGAGAAAGGGTGTGTGTTTTTGTGTGTGTGTGTGTGAATGAGAGAGAGAGAGAGAGCGAGAGAGAGAAAGATAGAGATCAATGAGATAATAAAGTAGAGTGCTCGAGTGTGCTAGTGTGCTAGTGTGCTAGTGTGCTAGTGTGCTAGTGTGCTAGTGTGCGAGTGTGCTAGTGTGCTAGTGTGCTAGTGTGCTAGTGTGCTAGTGTGCTAGTGTGCTAGTGTGCTACTGTGCTAGTGTGCTAGTGTGCTAGTGTGCTAGTGTGCTAGTGTGCTAGTGTGCGAGGGTGCTAGTTACATTGTAGAGAAAGAGAGAAATAGAGAGCGGGAGAGAGAGAAAACGAGAAAGAGAGAAAGAAAGAGAGAAAGAGAGAGAGAGATAGAGAGAGTGTGTCAGCTTGTGTGTGTGTGTGAGAGAGAGAGAAAGAGCGGGAGAGAGAAAGGGTGTGTGTTTTTGTGTGTGTGTGTGTGAATGAGAGAGAGAGAGAGAGATAGAAAGCGAGACAGAGCGAACGAGAGAGAGAAAGCAAAAAGGGAGAGTGAGTCAGTGTGTGTGTATGTGTGAGAGAGAGTGAGAGAAAGAAAAATCGAGAGAGAGAGCGAGAGAGAGAGAGATAGAGAGCAATGAGATAATTAAGTAGAGTGTTTGGGTGTGCTAGTGTGCTAGTGTGCTAGTGTGCTAGTGTGCTAGTGTGCTAGTGTGCGAGTGTGCGAGTGTGCTAGTGTGCGAGTTACATTGTAGAGAAAGAGAGAAACAGAGAGCGGAAGAGAGAGAAAACGAGAAAGAGAGAAAGAAAGAGAGAAAGAGAGAGAGAGAGATAGAGAGAGTGTGTCAGCTTGTGTGTGTGTGTGTGAGAGAGAGAGAGCGGGAGAGAGAGAGAGAGCAGGAGTGAGAGAGAGCAATGAGATAATGATGTAGAGTGTTTGGGTGTTCGAGAGTTTGAGTGTGCGAGTGTGCGAGTGTGCGAGTGTGCTAGTGTGCTAGTGTGCTAGTGTGCTAGTGTGCGAGTGTGCTAGTGTGCGAGTGTGCGAGTGTGCGAGTGTGCTAGTGTGCTAGTGTGCGAGTATGCGAGTGTGCAAGTTACAGTGTAGAGAAAGTGGGAAAGAGAGAGCGGAGAGAGAAAAAACGAAGAAAAGAGAAAGAGAGAGAGAGAGGGAAAGAAAAAGGGAGAGTGAGAGAGAGAAAGAAAGAAAAAGCGAGAGAGAGAGAGAGAGACAGAAAGCGAGAGAGAGTGTGTGTGTGAGATAGTGAGAAAGCGAGAGAGAGAAAGGGTGTTTGTTTTTGTGTTTGTGTGTGAGAGAGAGAGAGAGATAGAAAGCGAGACAGAGAGAAAGAGAGAGAGAAGGCAAAAAAGGGAGAGTGTGTCATTGTGTGTGTGTGAGAGAGAGAGAGTGAGAGAAAGAAAGAGCGAGAGAGAGAGCGAGAGAGAGAGATAGAGATCAATGAGATAATAAAGTAGAGTGTTCGAGTGTGCTGGTGTGCTAGTGTGCTAGTGTGCTAGTGTGCTAGTGTGCTGGTGTGCTGGTGTGCTGGTGTGCTGGTGTGCTGGTGTGCTGGTGTGCTAGTGTGCTAGTGTGCTAGTGTGCTAGTGTGCTAGTGTGCGAGTGTGCGAGTGTGCTAGTGTGCGAGTGTGCGAGTGTGCGAGTGTGCTAGTGTGCTAGTGTGCGAGTATGCGAGTGTGCAAGTTACAGTGTAGAGAAAGTGGGAAAGAGAGAGCGGAGAGAGAAAAAACGAAGAAAAGAGAAAGAGAGAGAGAGAGGGAGTGTGTCAGTTTGTGCGTGTGTGTGAGAGAGAGAGAGAGAGGGAAATAAAAAGGGAGAGTGAGAGAGAGAAAGAAAGAAAAAGCGAGAGAGAGAGAGAGAGACAGAAAGCGAGAGAGAGTGTGTGTGTGAGATAGTGAGAAAGCGAGAGAGAGAAAGGGTGTTTGTTTTTGTGTTTGTGTGTGAGAGAGAGAGAGAGATAGAAAGCGAGACAGAGAGAAAGAGAGAGAGAAGGCAAAAAAGGGAGAGTGTGTCATTGTGTGTGTGTGAGAGAGAGAGAGTGAGAGAAAGAAAGAGCGAGAGAGAGAGCGAGAGAGAGAGATAGAGATCAATGAGATAATAAAGTAGAGTGTTCGAGTGTGCTGGTGTGCTAGTGTGCTAGTGTGCTAGTGTGCTAGTGTGCTGGTGTGCTGGTGTGCTGGTGTGCTGGTGTGCTAGTGTGCTAGTGTGCTAGTGTGCTAGTGTGCTAGTGTGCTAGTGTGCTAGTGTGCTAGTGTGCTACTGTGCTAGTGTGCTACTGTGCTGGTGTGCTAGTGTGCTGGTGTGCTAGTGTGATAGTGTGCTAGTGTGCTAGTGTGCCAGTGTGCTAGTGTGCTAGTGTGCTAGTGTGCTAGTGTGCTAGTGTGCTATTGTGCTAGTGTGCTAGTGTGCTGGTGTGCGAGTGTGCGAGTGTGCGAGTTACATTGTAGAGAAAGAAAGAAACAGAGAGCGGGAGAGAGAGAAAACGAGAAAGAGAGAAAGAAAGAGAGAAAGAGAGAGAGATAGAGAGAGTGTGTCAGCTTGTGTGTGTGTGTGAGAGAGAGAGAAAGAGCGGGAGAGAGAGAGAGAGAGAGCAGGAGTGAGAGAGAGAGATGAGATAATGAAGTAGAGTGTTTGGGTGTTCGAGAGTTTGGGTGTGCGAGTGTGCGAGTGTGCTAGTGTGCTAGTGTGCTAGTGTGCTAGTGTGCTAGTGTGCTAGTGTGCTAGTGTGCTAGTGTGCTAGTGTGCTAGTGTGCGAGTGTGCGAGTGTGCTAGTGTGCTAGTGTGCTAGTGTGCTAGTGTGCTAGTGTGCTAGAGAGAGAGAGAAAGCGAGAGAGAGTGTGTGTGTGAGATAGAGAGAAAGCGAGAGAGAGAAAGGGTGTGTGCTTTTGTGTGTGTGTGTGTGTGAGAGAGAGAGACAGAGAGAGATAGAAAGCGAGACAGAGCGAAAGAGAGAGAGAAAGCAAAAAGGGAGAGTGAGTTAGTGTGTGTGTGTGTGAGAGAGAGAGTGAGAGAAAGAAAAAGCGAGAGAGAGAGCGAGAGAGAGAGAGATAGAGAGCAATGATATAATGAAGTAGAGTGTTCGAGTGTGCTAGTGTGCTAGTGTGCTAGGGTGCTAGTGTGCGAGTTACATTGTAGAGAAAGAGAGAAACAGAGAGCGGAAGAGAGAGAAAACGAGAAAGAGAGAAAGAAAGAGAGAAAGAGAGAGAGAGAGATAGAGAGAGTGTGTCAGCTTGTGTGTGTGTGTGTGAGAGAGAGAGAGCGGGAGAGAGAGAGAGAGCAGGAGTGAGAGAGAGCAATGAGATAATGATGTAGAGTGTTTGGGTGTTCGAGAGTTTGAGTGTGCGAGTGTGCGAGTGTGCGAGTGTGCTAGTGTGCTAGTGTGCTAGTGTGCTAGTGTGCGAGTGTGCTAGTGTGCGAGTGTGCGAGTGTGCGAGTGTGCTAGTGTGCTAGTGTGCGAGTATGCGAGTGTGCAAGTTACAGTGTAGAGAAAGTGGGAAAGAGAGAGCGGAGAGAGAAAAAACGAAGAAAAGAGAAAGAGAGAGAGAGAGGGAGTGTGTCAGTTTGTGCGTGTGTGTGAGAGAGAGAGAGAGAGGGAAATAAAAAGGGAGAGTGAGAGAGAGAAAGAAAGAAAAAGCGAGAGAGAGAGAGAGACAGAAAGCGAGAGAGAGTGTGTGTGTGAGATAGTGAGAAAGCGAGAGAGAGAAAGGGTGTTTGTTTTTGTTTTTGTGTGTGAGAGAGAGAGAGAGATAGAAAGCGAGACAGAGAGAAAGAGAGAGAGAAGGCAAAAAAGGGAGAGTGTGTCATTGTGTGTGTGTGAGAGAGAGAGAGTGAGAGAAAGAAAGAGCGAGAGAGAGAGCGAGAGAGAGAGATAGAGATCAATGAGATAATAAAGTAGAGTGTTCGAGTGTGCTGGTGTGCTAGTGTGCTAGTGTGCTAGTGTGCTGGTGTGCTGGTGTGCTGGTGTGCTAGTGTGCTAGTGTGCTAGTGTGCTAGTGTGCTAGTGTGCTAGTGTGCTAGTGTGCTAGTGTGCTAGTGTGCTAGTGTGCTACTGTGCTGGTGTGCTAGTGTGCTAGTGTGCTAGTGTGATAGTGTGCTAGTGTGCTAGTGTGCCAGTGTGCTAGTGTGCTAGTGTGCTAGTGTGCTAGTGTGCTATTGTGCTAGTGTGCTAGTGTGCTGGTGTGCGAGTGTGCGAGTGTGCGAGTTACATTGTAGAGAAAGAAAGAAACAGAGAGCGGGAGAGAGAGAAAACGAGAAAGAGAGAAAGAAAGAGAGAAAGAGAGAGAGATAGAGAGAGTGTGTCAGCTTGTGTGTGTGTGTGAGAGAGAGAGAAAGAGCGGGAGAGAGAGAGAGAGAGCAGGAGTGAGAGAGAGAGATGAGATAATGAAGTAGAGTGTTTGGGTGTTCGAGAGTTTGGGTGTGCGAGTGTGCGAGTGTGCTAGTGTGCTAGTGTGCTAGTGTGCTAGTGTGCTAGTGTGCTAGTGTGCTAGTGTGCTAGTGTGCTAGTGTGCGAGTGTGCGAGTGTGCTAGTGTGCTAGTGTGCTAGTGTGCTAGTGTGCTAGTGTGCTAGTGTGCTAGTGTGCTAGTGTGCGAGTGTGCTAGTGTGCGAGTGTGCGAGTTACATTGTAGAGAAAGAGAGAAATAGAGAGCGGGAGAGAGAGAAAACGAGAAAGAGAGAAAGAAAGAGAGAAAGAGAGAGAGAGATAGAGTGTGTCAGCTTGTGTGTGTGTGAGAGAGACAGAGAAAGAGCGGGATTGAGAGAGAGAGCAATGAGATAATGAAGTAGTGTTTGGGTGCTCGAGTGTTTGAGTGTGCGAGTGTGCTAGTATGCTAGCGTGCGAGTGTGCTAGTGTGCTAGTGTGCTAGTGTGCGAGTGTGCGAGTGTGCTAGTGTGCTAGTGTGCTAGTGTGCTAGTGTGCGAGTGTGCTAGTGTGCTAGTGTGCGAGTGTGCGAGTTACATTGTAGAGAAAGAGAGAAACAGAGAGCGGGAGAGAGAGAAAACGAGAAAGAGAGAAAGAAAGAGAGAAAGAGAGAGAGAGATAGAGAGAGTGTGTCAGCTTGTGTGTGTGTGTGAGAGAGAGAGAAAGAGCGGGAGAGAGAGAGAGAGAGCAATGAGATAATGAAGTAGTGTTTGGGTGTTCGAGTGTTTGAGTGTGCGAGTGTGCTAGTGTGCTAGTGTGCGAGTGTACTAGTGTGCTAGTGTGCTAGTGTGTGAGTGTGCGAGTGTGCGAGAGAGAAAGAGAAAGCGGGAGAGAGAGAAAACGAGAAAGAGAGAAAGAGAGAGAGAAAGAGAGAGAGAAAGAGAGAGAAAGATAGAGAGTGTGTGTCAGCTTGTGTGTGTGTGTGTGTGTGTGTGTGACTCTAGCACACTAGTACACTCGAACACTCGCACACTCGTACACTCGAACACTAGCACACTAGCACACTTGCACACTAGCACACTTGCACACTAGCACACTAGCACACTCGCACACTCGCACACTCGCACACTCAAACACTCGAACACCCAAACACTACTTCATTATCTCATTGCTCTCTCTCTCTCTCCCGCTCTTTCTCTCTCTCTCACACACACACACAAGCTGACACACTCTCTCTATCTCTCTCTCTGTTTCTCTCTTTCTTTCTCTCTTTCTTTCTCTCTTTCTCGTTTTCTCTCTCTCCCGCTCTCTATTTCTCTCTTTCTCTACAATGTAACTCGCACACTCGCACACTAGCACACTAGCACACTAGCACACTCGCACACTAGCACACTAGCACACTAACACACTAGCACACTAGCACACTAGCACACTCGCACACTCGCACACTCAAACCCTCGAACACCCAAACACTACTTCATTATCTCATTGCTCTCTCTCTCTCTCCCGCTCTTTCTCTCTCTCTCACACACACATACAAGCTGACACACTTTCTCTATCTCTCTCTCTCTTTCTCTCTTTCTTTCTCTCTTTCTCGTTTTCTCTCTCTCCCGCTCTCTATTTCTCTCTTTCTCTACAATGTAACTCGCACACTCGCACACATCGCACACCGCACACTCGCACACTAGCACTAGCACACTAGCACACTAGCGCACTAGCACACTAGCACACTAGCACACTAGCACACTCGCACACTCGCACACTAGCACACTCGCACACTCAAACACTCGAACACCCAAACACTACTTCATTATCTCATTGCTCTCTCTCTCTCTCCCGCTCTTTCTCTCTCTCTCACACACACACACAAGCTGACACACTCTCTCTATCTCTCTCTCTCTCTTTCTCTCTTTCTTTCTCTCTTTCTCGTTTTCTCTCTCTCCCGCTCTCTATTTCTCTCTTTCTCTACAATGTAACTCGCACACTCGCACACTAGCACACTCGCACACTAGCACACTAGCACACTAGCACACTAGCACACTAGCACACTAGCACACTAGCACACTAGCACACTAGCACACTAGCACACTAGCACACTAGCACACTAGCACACTAGCACACTAGCACACTAGCACACTAGCACACTAGCACACTAGCACACTCGCACACTCGCACACTAGCACACTAGCACACTAGCACACTAGCACACTCGAACACTCTACTTCATTATCTCATTGCTCTCTCTCTCTCTTTCGCTTTTCTCTCTCTCTCTCTCTCTTTCTCTCTCTTTCTCTTACAGACATACACAAACACACAGTCTCTTTCTCTCTCTCGCTTTCTCTCTCTCTCTCAGACACAGACACACACAGACAGACGCACACTCTCTCTCTCGCTTTCTCGCTCTCACTCTCTCTCATACACACACTCTCTCTCGCTTTCTCTCTCTTTCTCTCGCTCTCTCTCTCTCTCGCTTTTTATTTCTCTCACTCTCTCTCACACGCACACACACACACTGACACACTCTCTCTCTTTCGCTTTCTCTCTCTCTTTCTCTCTCTCCCTTTCTCACTCACACACACGCATTCTTTCCCTCTCGCTTCCATGTCTCTCTCACTCTCTCTCACACACACACACTCTTTCGCTTTCTCTCTCTCTCTTTCTCTCTCTCTCTTTCTCACTCACACACACGCATTCTTTCTCTCTCGCTTTCCATGTCTCTCTCTCTCTCTCTCACACACACACACTCTCTCTCTCTCTCTCTTCCTCTCTCTCTCTCTCTCTCTCACACACAGACACACTCTTTCTCTTCCTCTCTCTCTCTCACACACACACACACTCTCTCTCTCTTTCGCTCTCTCTTTCTCACACACACACCCCCTCTCTCCCTCTCTCTCTCTCTCTCTCGCTCTCTCTCTTGCTTTTTCTTTCTCTCTCTCTCACACACACACTCTCTCTCTCGCGCTCTCTCTCGCTCTATCACTCTCTATCACTCTTTCTCACTCCATCTCTCTCGCTCCCTCTGTCACTCTCTCTCGCTCTCCCTCCCTCCCCCCTCTCTCCCTCTCCCCCCCTTTCACTATCTCTCATTCTCACACTATCGCAAATAATTACAAATAACCCACTTCACTTCACTTACTCTAAAAATATTGTGTTTTACAAAACATGTAATAATATTGTGTTTTACAAAATATGTAATAATATTGTGTTTTACAAAATATGTAATAATATTGTGTTTTACAAAATATGTAATAATATTGGTTTACACAATATGTATGTATATAGGTGTGTTAATTAAAGAAATATTAAAATTAACAGTGTTTAATTACGTACAACACCTACCTGTTCAATTAAAAAAGTGTGAATAGAATAACCCGTTGAAATTTTTTAAATTTCTCTCACATTTCACGCACACTTCATTTACACTTTATTTACACTTCACTTCTCACTTCTCAGATTTTGATGAGTCTGTTGGATGTTATAGTCCTACTTAACTCATGGTAAAATTACTCGATGCAACGCTCAAGAATTTTCGAGGTTTTATTGACATTTTTAGGTCAAATAGGGACTCAATCGCAATCGAATATTTAATCCTTTAATCCAATACGAATTGGATTGAAAGACAAAACGTGTTTGCTGTTTGTTTACTTTTATTTTTAAAAATTGTTGACTGGAACTACAACAATTGGAACTTTTATTGTTATTATTTACAAAATTATAATGAAATGTGTGGAAAACAATCTATTCATTTACAATTTCATAATTTCAATTTGAAAATCCGGGTTTTTAGCGACTAAACAATTTTTTTCTTGCCTGGAAGATAATTTATTTTTTCTGCAATTTCGCCATCTTATTTTTTCTTTAAAATTCCACTTAGTTCCCAATTGAAACAAAATGATGTAACGACAGGCGATTCACGAGAAAATTTAAAATCGTCACACGTTCGAATGTTTTCGAACGTTTTTAATATTTTTGAGATATTTTTAAAATATATTTAAAACATTTTAATTTTGCATACTTAAAAAATTAGATTTACTACATAAAGAAAACAATATTTGTTTCTGCACATTCATAAAATATTAGCTTTACATAAAAAAAATTCTTCATGTCCAGAGAACCTTTCATTTTGTATAAAAAAAAAATTGAAAAAATGAAAATCTGAAATATTTCTTTAATCTCATTTAAATCAAGTTTCCCTTGTTACGTAATAATTTTTACTTACAATTTGTTTTCCTTTCTTCCATAACAATATTATTTAAAAACTTTTCTCACTTACTACAAATTTTACTTCACAAACATTTTAAGAAACATTTTAAAAAACACATTTTCTTAAAATGTGGTTTTAAAATGTAATAATGTGTAATTGACCATTTATTAAAAAAAAAATGGGTTTTTAAAATGTTTTTAAAAATGTTTGTGAGGTAAATTTTGTAGTAAGTGAAAATTTTTTAAAGATTATTGTTATAGAAAAAAAGGAAAACAAATTGTAAGTAAATATTTCTTTGACCTGTTTAAGAAATATTTTTGAAAAGTTCCAAGAAACATTTTTTTAGAAACATTTCTAAAATGTCCACATGTCATAAAAATATTTTTGAAATATTCAAGGAAAATATTTAAATTTTTTTTGAAGAAGCGGCCATATGGTTCCAATTAAAAAGGTAGTCTTCCGAAAAACAACCTTTATATCTGCAGCACATAACTTTATTCCTTCCTTTGGATGTTTTCAAGTCACTCAATTTTGTTTACAAATTCGGAGGCTCAACATTTTTAAAAGTGTTTAAATGAAACCATTGTATACGATTTTTAATCTAAAAAAACTGTTAAAATTATTTATTAAAGCCACCATTGAGCGAGCAGGCGAACCAACTTTCAAGGTTATACAAACATACTGTAGGGACCTGATTTAGTTCTCGACTAAACGTCCCGGTAGTACCAACCGTCCGCGCGCGATGGCGCTGACTTAGATAGCGCTCTTAGATTTAAAATAACCAATTCGACCAATTAATACACCACAGATAATAAAACAGTAAATAGATCTCCCACTTTTACGTTAAATTGAAACATTGGTTTTACATCTTCCTCGACCCTTTAGCAACCTGACGATATATAGGAAAGAAACCTGTATTATTTTTAATTGGGCAAATTTCAAAATTGTCGTTTTCAGGCAGGAAATGAACGTAGTTCAAATTTAAGGTTACTTATGATTAATATTTTTGTTTACTAGTTTCAGCTGCTTCTTTTATACGAGTTGGCGTTTCCATCATTCGTTTTGTAGCAATAAATTAATTATTTTCGGAAGAAAACAAAACGTCACTTTGATTTTAAATTTAAAAATCAAATATGCAGGGACAGGTTGGTACCAACCGGCGAAAATTAAATCCCCAGTTACTTTGGTCGAATTAACTATTGCGGCCTACTTGGATCAAACGACCGACTTTTAAACACAACTGTCACAATAAAATATTTCACAACGAACGAACGAACGAACGAGTAAAAATGGGACAAATTAACGCCACACAGGTAATTAGTAAACAATAATTTGATTATGATTACAGTAACTTAAAAAAAATATTTTAAGGGAACAAAAGAAATGCATGGAAAAAAGGTGCCGTTCGTATTAATCGGGAGATCCTCACGATTTAGTTGGTCACCAACTAAGAGAAAATTTAAAACTGTATTTTATAGACAATTTTCCATTAAGAAAAAGTATTGTTCGCTAGGAATTCACAGACAGGGCAAAATAGATGCGACAATACAAATAAAATCATTTATTTTCCACTTGTCTATAATCGATTGTTTTCGTCTGTGATACGCACTATATAAACTTGTGTTAATTACGCCTTAGGGTCATAATAAGCGGGCATAATGATAACACGCCTGCAAATTTAATAGTAACAATAAGTAACTCAATTTTTAATTTTTACAATTGAAAACACAATTAGAAAATGATCCAGAAATATGGATATTGCCACCAAGCGAAGAATTATCTGATTTTCTAAATGAAGACATATTTACAATATTGAAGGAGGAACATTCACCTTCCGCTATGTTAACTCCAGCAATCATTCTGGAAATCTTATTTTTAGACGTTATGCTGTCTTCTATGTATCCAGATGCAACCTGGCCACTCTTCCATTTTCCATGTCTCTTCAGTGTCAACATGTCTGCACCAGCATCCACTAGAAGAGTTGCCGATGTACGGCGCAGGCAATGTCCTGTGTACTCTTTTGCATCCGCATAACCCAGTGTTTTTTCCAACTGGTTGGGCCGTACATTTCCCATTTCGATAACATAAGAAAAAGCGTCGCTCCTTTAGTCCTTTCGGACGCAATGCTACATATTGCCTGTACATTTGCAAGGCATTCATTTCATTTTCCTCAACAACAGCTTTAGCTTTTTGGACCGGCAGTCTTTGTCTGTTCAACTTTTCATCACTACGACGGCTCCTGTATCATCTATATCATCTACAGTTAACTTTACCAATTCCTCTCTTCTTAGTCCTCCAAAAACTCCCATCACCAGAACAACCTGTATATTATAATTCAATTAAATATAAAATTAGTACAGTCAAGTGTTTGTTTTACCTTTTTCAAAAGGTAGGTGTGTCGGTTGAAGTATCCTTGAAAAACTTTAAGACGTCTTCACGCGTTAAAATTTTAGATTTTTTCGGAATGTATCCTTTTGAAATTTGCTTCACGAATGCCTTCCTCCAGTCGGTTGTAGTTCCCTATGTTGCCTTTAACATAGACTGTATTTGGACCACAGGGAAGTCGGGGCGAATAATTCTGACTAGAAAGATGCCAGAATATCAACAAGGAATATTCGAAAAATGCAAAAAATTTGCTGTAATAATACTGTGATTAAACAATACGTACCAATTCCTGGAAATAACCCATTAAAACTGTTTCACTGACAGTTTCGACAGAATTTGTGAATCTCTCTCTCGTACAGAGTGGCCGTGACTTTTTTGAAAGCAGCTCACCATCAGCTTTTAACGCTCGTTCAATAACTTTCTCTGGAATTTCTCCGTCCATTTCACGAGAGATCACACTTTTTGCATTTCAAACAAGTTTGTTTGAAATTTTGTGAATTGTCATAGATACAAAACAAAGTAAATAGGCATAGCATAGGCATGTTTGGTTCATATCAACTTTTTTCAGCCTTTTTATCAATTAAAGTCACTGTTTCGAGGTTATTTCCTATAAAATAGATCTCCCACTTTACGCTAAATAGAAAAATTGGTTACACAGCGACATCTTCCCCGACCCATTAGAAGCTTTCAGATATAGGAATGACCTGCATTATTTTTAATGGCGCACATTTCAAGTGTTGTTTCTCAGGCGGGAAATGAAATTAGTTCAAATTTAAGGCTATTTGTAATAAGATAATTTTGAATTTGTTACGTAATTAACATTATGTCAAAAACACAGCTACAAATATTAACTGAAAATAAAATTATTCTTTGATTTACAGACATTTATCAAAATGTCATCATTAAATATTTACGTAGTATCCATTAAGACGTGCACAACTTGCAGTCCGTTTGAAAATTTCTTGAACCCAATTTAATTGTATTTTGACTTTCAACAATGCATAATTATTCCATTGATGGTTGATTTCTTGAACTTGAATCCAAAGTTCAATCTTTTGCTGCTGTTTCCAAGACTTCCCATCCGGGCTTGGTTTGTTGAAAACCATTGCTTCCATGTCCGCAGACTTCTCAATTGACAAAGCTCCCTTTAAAAAAAATTAAATGCAGCACATGACTAATGCAATTTTGTAAATACCTACCACCGGTGGTACAATGCTCGATGAATTCTTCAGTCACCGAAACGACAAAGTCTTTCACATGATCAAATAAGAACACGACGCGAGTGGGTGACCTGTGAACTTCCGGTGCTTTCATCGTCTTCACTGGAACTATCCGATGCCGCCGCTTCACACATTCCATGTTTAAGAATGCGTGTGCGACGGTCAAAATTTCAAAATTAATTCAAAAAGTTGATCATTGAATTTTAATCGAAACTGTTGTAATCTTGAAAATGTAATTTTCCTTGCAAAATGAATTTCTAATTTATTATTCAAAATTGGCTTTTTGATTTAAGAACGAATCTGTGCAACAGTTGAAATTTCAGGCAACGAACCCGTTCACTGGACACTGGAGGGCCTTGTCTCACAATATGGTATGTGTGTCGAACGTTGTGGAGTTTCTCTTTTCCAAAACCTGCAAGGGACGTAAGCTCAGAAAATTGTTTTAAAATTTTACTGAACTTGTAGTTTGTTGGTAAGGGTAAGGGGTTTGTTGGAACAGTTGCTTCTACGTCGGTTTTTGAGATCAACTAAGATTCCCCATAATGGCGAAGGAAATCGGCTCCCAGGATGGGTCGCTCCACATTTGCAAAAGACAAAATTCCCATTGGAAAACGTTCGACGTGAGCCGAAATATAATTTGCGCTTCACAGTGCCAAATGTGTCGATTACCCCGTGCCATTTGCAGCAAATAGTTGGAAAGTTTGTGGAGGTTTTGACCTTACAGGCTTATGTGGTAGTACGGATACACGTCAGCGCCCCAGTGTCGACTAGAAAACGAGTGCCACACAGAAGCGATCTGTTATTATTAGGCGGCTCTGTGTATTTCCATCGCCATTGACCGTGCGACGATGGCTCTTCTTATGGGAACATGGTGATTGGCACTTCCTTGCGACGGCGATAGAAGCGCACGCCTCGGTTCTTCGAAGCTGACCTCTGGTGGTACTTCCTATCGGATGTCTCTGGGGATCGGCCTCGTGTGTACTTCTTTAGTGAGCTGTGCTACCTGCAGCGTGAGCTCGTCGATCATGCCACGGAGCGACTCATTCCCTGCTGAGGACTGTTTGCTCACACTGTACATGTGGACGAAGCTGAATCTTCTACTTCCAGAATCTTGTCGGCCATTTCAGCAAGCTTGTCAACGGGGTTGGTTCGTCTGATACCGAAAATACAATCTGGACTTTTGTAGACATCTTACAGCTGTTATACACACTGCGCCACCTATTGAATTACTTTTTAACTTGACAACTTTACAGATATCTACTTTAACACTTTCCCTGATTAATTAATTGAGTTATTAAACACCAAAAGAAAACTTGAAACTATTCTAAAAGCCCCACTTTATCACACAAAATCTTGAGTCGAGTTCTGGCCAGAGGTTTTGTCATCATATCTGGAACCTGTTTTCTTCACTTGAGACCTGTTTGACTTCAAGGTTTCCTTCTGTTACCTTTTCTCGAATAAAGAAGTGCTCGACTTCAATGCGTTTCGTTCTGCGATGAAATTCAGGGTTTTGAGGAAGTCGCACTGCCTGGCTGAATTATCCACTGCTAGAATCGGAACGGGTTTACCATCTTAACGATTTCCTTGAACAATCTGGTCAGACAAATTATTTCCTTGCTTGTCTCTGACTCAGCCATGATAAAGCCCCACCTGCATATGCTATAATGACTCCAGAAGTAGATCGACCAGTCTTTGTGCATCCTCCAAAGTCTGCATCGCTATAACACTCTAGGATTCTCTTTTCTTCATCACGTTGATAGACAATTCCCAGATCAGTGGTGTCAGCAATGTACCGGAAAACTCTTTTGACTCTGGCAACGTCTTCTGTAGACGGATTGTCAAGTGACAAAAAAAACCCCACGCTGTAGGCC
Organism: Dascillus cervinus; assembly: GCA_949768715.1. NCBI lineage: Eukaryota > Metazoa > Arthropoda > Insecta > Coleoptera > Dascillidae > Dascillus > Dascillus cervinus. The sequence goes on from OX458316.1 coordinate 313,312, forward strand.
AAATCTGGTCTTGTACCAAACATCAAGTACATCAGTGCTCCAACTGCCTGTCTGTATGGAAAGTTATGTTTTTTCTTATCTTCTTTCCCTGGTTGTGAAGTTTCAGCATTTCTCAGCATCGGCGTCGAAACTGGCTTGCATTCTGAGAAATTGAATCGCTCCAAACTTTTCTTTGCATGTGCTTCTTGATTTACTTTCATGCATGTTTCTGTTATTTTGATTGTGTATTTGAAAGTTCTTGCCATTTCAACTATGGTCCGATTTTCTCTTTCAGAACTACCATTTTGCTCAGGCGTGTATGGAACCGTTAGCCTCTCTGTGACTCCATAATCTCGTAGAATTTTCCTAACTTCTTCATTGTCAAATTCTCCTCCATTATCGCTAAGCAGCTCTTTGATTTGATGCTCTTGGGTCTTTGCATGTTCTAGTACCTGGTCTTTAACTTCTGATTTTACTTTTACTGTAAAACCATAGCGAAATTTAGTGTAGCTGTCTTTAAACACAACTAAATATCGCCTCTTCCTAAACAATTCGTCAAAAGGTCCACATACATCGGTTGAAATCAGCTCTCCACGTTTAGTTGCTTTAATTCCGGTGCCAAATGGTAGACGATGTATTTTTCCACACATACAGGGCTCGCAAATGTCTTTATTCATTTTGATTTTAATGCCTAACTCCCTTTCAAGTTTCTCTTTGCCGTGTTGTTTATCTTGGTGCCCCATTTCTCGTGATATAACTGGAGTCTTGAGTTATCATCAACTACAATGTTTATGTTTGTTTCTTTCTTAGGAAAAATTGATTCGATTGATATAGCGTTCCACCTATTTTGCAAACTCCGCACAATATTACTTTAAACATCGACCTCGAGCCAACATCTGGTTGCTGTCGATTTGAACTCGCTAGTTTTATTTCTGTCTTGAGCTGCTAAAACAGAGAATAAATTTCTTGAAATTTTTGGAACATTCCACACGTCTTTCAACTGCATTTTTTGACTTACTCGGTTGACTGTCGATACAATCTGAATGGTTCCTTTCCCAATTGCCTGAAATGTCTCTTCTCCAGCACCTTTTATGACACACGGGTTGTCAAACCTTATGAACTCAACAAACTGATTAGGGAGTTTGTCGCAAGTCTTGTTGCTCCATTGTCGATCCACCAGTCAGCTGCATTTACCTCTGTTGTGTAAACTTCGTTGCACAAAGTAGCTACATTGGTATCGAGTCTCAAATTTGCTTGACACACCAACATTAAATCCGGTAGCGCTTTGAGTCCATTGTTTAACTCATTCCACAAACTTCTTAACTGTGTAATGTGCGTTGAAACATCTTCTCCTGACATCCAACTGAATGCAAAGAAATCTGTACATATTTTGAACAGCTGATCCTTAGACGTTGCCTCAAATTGTTGCTTTAATGCCTCCCACGCATCATGAGCCGTTTCTTATCATGACTAAATTTCTAGAGGAAAGGAAGAACAAACATTGTGACTCGATTTTAAACTTCATTTTCAGAATTTATTGAATGTAAACATTGAACGCTGTCAAAAGGTTAGAAAAAAAAAAACATGGCCGCCGAAACCACGTGACTTGCTCGACCAATCAAAACAGCAACTTCATTTATGGTCGCCGCTGTCTAAATAGTCGCTGTAATGAAAATTAATAATTACCGTCGCGTATTTCAGCATTTCCTCGAGGGCTCCCACCTCCTGTCTATAACTGTTTCCTCCTAGATTAATCCTTCAAAAGCCACGTTAAAACTGAATCACGATATCGCACAAATTTATCGTTATTCTTCCCAGACTGATCGGCTAATTTTGAGACCCAAAATTGTCAGCGATCTAAAAGAAGAAATTGAAAATGCCACCTGCTTTCCTTTCATCACTTACTCACTTAATAATATTGGAACCTTCTTGACTTGTTGCCTTATGCCATTAGACTGTCGATAACCTGAAACAGTTGAAATTACTTTCTTGAAAGCGATTCCACACAAGATCCCAAAACATTACACTCACTCACCTTTAAAGATTGTTTATTCCATTTATTTTCTTGTAAATAAATCGTTTTGCTGTTTTAACCTCTGACTGGACGGTACCATAGGGATGTTGGTTTAGTCGAGAACTAATTCCAGCCAATCCAGAACCCTAACCGGCGGCACAACTCTACTTCGGAGCAGGGTCGAATATTTTTTAATGGGATAGTAAGAATTACTTTCAAAATTCGAGATTTGTCAGTCGGCTTTAATTTTTATTCGCAACCATACGAGTCTGTGATCTGTGTGTGATCTGTGGTCTTCCAACGGTGATTCTTTTGCCTACATAACGATTTTATTTTGAAACCTTCCAAATGTGTTTATGAAAAAAAATTCGAGTTTTGACAAACTTGAAATTTTAACATTTTTCTTGAAATTTCACCCTTTTAAAAAACTTGACATTTCTAGAAAAATGTTGAAATTTCAACTTTTTTAAAAAGGTGAAATTTCAAGAAAACTGTTGAAATGTTGAGTTTTTTTTTTTAAAGTTGAAATTGGTCTTCCTACATAGAGATTTTATTTTGAAACCTTCCAGAGATGTGTTTATGAAAAAAAATTCGAGTTTTGATAAACTTGAAATTTCAACATTTTTCTTGAAATTTCACTCTTTTAAAAAACTTGAAATTTCTAGAAAAATTATTAAAAGTTCCACAACTCTACTCCGAAGTAGGGTCAGATATTTTTTAGAATAACTGTACATCGAAGTAAATTGGTTCGAAAAATTAAAAGTTCCACAACCAAACATCGAACCAATAATTCTCGTTCTTTTTTTTTAATTTCAACTATTTTTAATCCCACAGACAAACAAGCTAATGAGTCATTGCAACCCAGCAAATTTTACAATAAATTTAAAAGTTCAACAATCAAAAACTGGAGTTATTTTGAAAAATTATTAAAAGTTCCACAACTTTACTTCGAAGTAGGTCAGATATTTTTTAGAATAACTGTACATCGAAGTAAATTGGTTCGAAAAATTAAAAGTTCCACAACCAAACATCGAACCAATAATTCTCGTTTGTTTCTTTAAATTCAACTATTTTTAATCCCACAGACAAACAAGCTAATGGGTCATTGCAACTGTTTGACTTCAAGGTTTCCTTCTGTTACCTTTTCTCAAATAAAGAAGTGCTAGACTTCAATGTATTTCGTTCTCCGATGAAATTCAGGGTTTTTAGTAACTCTCACTGCCCCCCTGAATTATCCACTGCTAGAATCGGAACGGGTACTACCTTAAGAATTACTTTTAACAATCTGGTCAGCCAAATTATTTGCTTGCCTCGTTTGCTGCTACAATTTCTGCCTCTGTCACAGATGTAGCGACCATTGCTTGTCTCTGACTCAGCCTAATATAGCCCCACCTGCATATGCTACAATGACTCCAGAAGTAGATCGACCAGTCTTTGTGCATTCTCCAAAGTCTGCATCGCTATAACACTCTAGGATTCTCTTTTCTTCATCACGTTGATAGACAATTCCCAGATCAGTGGTGTCAGCAATGTACCGGAAAACTCTTTTGACTCTGGCCACATCTTCTGTAGACGGATTGTCAAGTGACCTTAAGAAAAACCCCCACGCTGTACGCCAAATCTGGTCTTGTACCAAACATCAAGTACATCAGTGCTCCAACTGCCTGCCTGTATGGAAAGTTGTGTTTCTTCTTATTTTCTTTCCCTGGTTGCGAAGTTCCAGCATTTCTCAGCGTTGGTGTCGAAACTGGCTTGCATTCTGAGAAATTGAATCGTTCCATCAAGGTTAAATGATGAAAAAAAAATAATTGAAATTTCATTTTTTTTTTTAAAGTTGAAATTTCAAGTTTTTTTAAAAAAGGTGAAATTTCATTTTTTTTTAAAAAAGTGAAATTTTCAAGTTTTTCGTAAAAAGGTAAAATTTAAAGAAAAATGTTGGAATTTCAATATTTTTTTTAAATTTTTTATGTCCTAACTACGCTTTCGTAGATATCTAGTGTCATAACATGAATCTTCTACGCACTGCTAAAATAATTTCAAACCACTTCCTATTCGATTTCTACAATATAGACTTAGACTATGTTATAAATCTGAAAATCTGTAGAATCACCGACGGCTTTCCAGAGTGACTTCCCATCAACGTTAAATGATGAAAAAAAAAAAATAATTGAAAAAAAAATTAAAAAAAAAATGAAAAAAATAATCTAGCGAAGCCAAGTCGATAGTCATTTTCGAAAAAAAAATTGAAAAAAAATTGAAAAAAATAATTTACCGAACCTAAGTCGATAGTCAATTTCGAAAAAAAAATTGAAAAAAATAATTTACCGAACCTAAGTCGACAGTCAATTTCGAAAAAAAAATTGAAAAAAAAAATTTGCCGAAAAAAAATAGAAAGAAATAATTTAGCGAAGCCAAGTCGATAGTAAATTTCGAAAAAAAAATTGAAGAAAATAATTTACCGAACCTAAGTCGACAGTCAATTTCGAAAAAAAAAATTGAAAAAAAAAAAAAAAAAAAAAATTAAAAAAAATAATCTAGCGAAGCCAATTCGATATTCATTTTCGAAAAAAAAAATTGAAAAAATAATTTACCGAACCTAAGTCGATAGTCATTTTCGAAAAAAAAATTGAAAAAAATAATTTACCGAACCTAAGTCGATAGTCAATTTCGAAAAAAAAATTAAAAAAATAATTTACCGAACCTAAGTCGACAGTCAATTTCGAAAAAAAAATTGAAAAAAAAAATTTACCGAAAAAAAATAGAAAGAAATAATTTAGCGAAGCCAAGTCGATAGTAAATTTCGAAAAAAAAATTGAAGAAAATAATTTACCGAACCTAAGTCGATAGTCAATTTCGAAAAAAAAAATTGAAAAAAAAAAAAAAAAAAATTAAAAAAAATAATCTAGCGAAGCCAATTCGATAGTCATTTTCGAAAAAAAAAATTGAAAAAAATAATTTACCGAACCTAAGTCGATAGTCAATTTCGAAAAAAAAATTGAAAAAAAATTGAAAAAAATAATTTAGCGAACCTAAGTCGATAGTCATTTTCGAAAAAAAAATTGAAAAAAATAATTTAGCGAAGCCAAGTCGATAGTCATTTTCGAAAAAAAAAATGAAAAAAATAATTTCCCGAACCTAAGTCGATAGTCAATTTCGAAAAAAAAAATTGAAAAAAATAATTTAGCGAAGCCAAGTCGATAGTCAATTTCGAAAAAAAAAATTGAAAAAAAAATTGAAAAAAATAATTTACCGAAAAAAAATTGAAAAAAATAATTTAGCGAAGCCAAGTCGATAGGAAATTTCGAAAAAAAAATTGAAAAAAAAAATTTCCCGAACCTAAGTCGATGGTCAATTTCGAAAAAAAAAATTGAAAAAAATAATTTAGCGAAGCCAAGTCGATAGTCAATTTCGAAAAAAAAATTGAAAAAAATAATTTTCCGAACCTAATTCGATAGTCAATTTCAAAAAAAAATTGGAAAAAAAACATTGAAAAAAATAATTTAGCGAAGCCAAGTCGATAGTCAATTTCGAAAAAAAAATTGAAAAAAATAATTTCCCGAACCTAAGTCGATGGTCAATTTCGAAAAAAAAAAATTGAAAAAAATAATTTTCCGAACCTAATTCGATAGTCAATTTCAAAAAAAAATTGGAAAAAAAACATTGAAAAAAATAATTTAGCGAAGCCAAGTCGATAGTCATTTTCGAAAAAAAAATTGAAAAAAATAATTTAGCGCAGCCAAGGCGATAGTCATTATCGAAAAAAAAATTGAAAAAAAAATTGAAAAAAATAATTTACCGAACCTAAGTCGATAGTCAATTTCGAAAAAAAAATTGAAAAAAATAATTTCCCGAACCTAAGTCGATATTCAATTTCGAAAAAAAAATTGAAAAAAAATTGGAAAAAATAATTTAGCGAACCTAAGTCGATAGTCATTATCGAAAAAAAAATTGAAAAAAATAATTTAGCGAAGCCAAGTCGATAGTCATTTTCGAAAAAAAAAATGAAAAAAATAATTTCCCGAACCTAAGTCGATAGTCAATTTCGAAAAAAAAATTGAAAAAAAAATTGAAAAAAATAATTTAGCGAAGCCAAGTCGATAGTCATTATCGAAAAAAAAATTGAAAAAAATAATTTCCCGAACCTAAGTCGATAGTCATTTTCGAAAAAAAAAATTTACCGAACCTAAGTCGATATCATTTTCGAAAAAAAAATTGAAAAAAATAATTTATCGAAGCCAAGTCGACAGTCATTTTCTAAAAAAAAATTGAAAAAAAAATTGAAAAAAATAATTTAGCGAGGCCAAGTCGATAGTCATTTTCGAAAAAAAAATTGAAAAAAATAATTTCCCGAACCTAAGTCGATAGTCATTTTCGAAAAAAAAATTGAAAAAAATAATTTACCGAACCTAATAAGTCGATAGTCAGTTTCGAAAAAAAAATTGAAAAAAAATTGAAAAAAATAATTTAGCGAAGCCAAGTCGATAGTCATTTTCGAAAAAAAAATTGAAAAAAAAATTGAAAAAAATAATTTACCGAACCTAAGTCGATAATCAATTTCGAAAAAAAAATTGAAAAAAAATTGTAAAAAATAATTTACCGAACCTAAGTCGATAGTCAATTTCAAAAAAAAATTGGAAAAAAAAACATTGAAAAAAATAATTTAGCGAGGCCAAGTCGATAGTCATTTTCGAAAAAAAAATTGAAAAAAATAATTTCCCGAACCTAAGTCGATAGTCATTTTCGAAAAAAAAATTGAAAAAAATAATTTACCGAACCTAATAAGTCGATAGTCAGTTTCGAAAAAAAAATTGAAAAAAAAATTGAAAAAAATAATTTAGCGAAGCCAAGTCGATAGTCATTTTCGAAAAAAAAATTGAAAAAAAAATTGAAAAAAATAATTTACCGAACCTAAGTCGATAGTCAATTTCGAAAAAAAAATTGAAAAAAATAATCTAGCGAAGCCAAGTCGATAGTCATTTTCGAAAAAAAAAATTGAAAATAATAATTTACCGAACCTAAGTCGATAGTCAGTTTCGAAAAAAAAATTGAAAAAAAAATTGAAAAAAAAATTGAAAAAAATAATTTAGCGAAGCGAAGTCGATAGTCATTTTCGAAAAAAAAATTGAAAAAAAAATTGAAAAAAATAATTTACCGAACCTAAGTCGATAGTCAATTTCGAAAAAAAAATTGAAAAAAATAATTTACCGAAGCCAAGTCGATAGTCAATTTGGAAAAAAAAAATTGAAAAAAATAATTTAGCGAAGCCAAGTCGATAGTCAATTTCGAAAAAAAAATTGAAAAAAAATTGAAAAAAATAATTTACCGAAAAAAAATTGAAAAAAATAATTTAGCGAAGCAAAGTCGATAGTAAATTTCGAAAAAAAAATTGAAGAAAATAATTTACCGAACCTAAGTCGATAGTCAATTTCGAAAAAAAAATTGAAAAAAAATTGAAAAAAATAATTTACCGAACCTAAGTCGATAGTCATTTTCGAAAAAAAAATTGAAAAAAATATTGAAAAAAAAATTGAAAAAATAATTTACCGAAAAAAAATTGAAAAAAATAATTTAGCGAAGCCAAGTCGATAGTAAATTTCGAAAAAAAAATTGAAGAAAATAATTTACCGAACCTAAGTCGATAGTCAATTTCGAAAAAAAAATTGAAAAAAAATTGAAAAAAATAATTTCCCGAACCTAAGTCGATAGTCAATTTCGAAAAAAAAATTGAAAAAAAATTGAAAAAAATAATTTACCGAACCTAATTCGATAGTCATTTTCGAAAAAAAATTGAAAAAAATAATTTGCCGAACCTAAGTCGATAGTCAATTTCGAAAAAAAAATTGAAAAAAAATTGAAAAAAATAATTTACCGAACCTAATTCGATAGTCATTTTCGAAAAAAAAATTGAAAAAAAAATTGAAAAAAATAATTTACCGAACCTAAGTCGATAGTCAATTTCGAATAAAAAAATTGAAAAAAATAATTTACCGAATCTAAGTCGATAGTCAATTTCGAAAAAAAAATTGAAAAAAAATTGAAAAAAATAATTTAGCGAAGCCAAGTCGATAGTCATTTTCGAAAAAAAATTGAAAAAAAAATTGAAAAAAATAATTTACCGAACCTAAGTCGATAGTCAATTTCGAATAAAAAAATTGAAAAAAATAATTTACCGAATCCAAGTCGATAGTCAATTTCGAAAAAAAAATTGAAAAAAAATTGAAAAAAATAATTTACCGAACCTAAGTCGATATTCAATTTCGAAAAAAAAATTGAAAAAAAATTGAAAAAAATAATTTACCGAACCTAAGTCGATAGTCAATTTCGAAAAAAAAATTGAAAAAAATAATTTACCGAACCTAAGTCGATAGTCAATTTCGAAAAAAAAAATTGAAAAAAAAATTTAAAAAAATAATCTAGCGAAGCCAATTCGAGTCATTTTCGAAAAAAAAAATTGAAAAAAATAATTTACCGAACCTAAGTCGATAGTCATTTTGGAAAAAAAAATTGAAAAAAATAATTTACCGAACCTAAGTCGATAGTCAATTTCGAAAAAAAAATTCAAAAAAAAATTGAAAAAAATAATTTAGCGAACCTAAGTAGATAGTCATTTTCGAAAAAAAAATTGAAAAAAATAATTTACCGAACCTAAGTAGATAACCATTTTCGAAAAAAAAATTGAAAAAAATAATTTACTGAACCTAAGTCGATAGTCAATTTCGAAAAAAAAATTGAAAAAAATAATTTACCGAACCTAAGTAGATAGTCATTTTCGAAAAAAAAAATTGAAAAAAATAATTTACCGAACCTAAGTAGATAACCATTTTCGAAAAAAAAATTGAAAAAAATAATTTACTGAACCTAAGTCGATAGTCAATTTCGAAAAAAAAAATTCAAAAAAAAATTGAAAAAAATAATTTAGCGAAGCCAAGTCGATAGTCATTTTCGAAAAAAAAATTGAAAAAAATAATTTACGGAACCTAAGTCGATAGTCAATTTCGAAAAAAAAAATTGAAAAAAATAATTTACCGAACCTAAGTAGATAGTCAATTTCGAAAAAAAAAATTAAAAAAAAAAATTGAAAAAAATAATTTAGCGAAGCCAAGTCGATAGTCATTTTCGAAAAAAAAATTGAAAAAAATAATTTACCGAACCTAAGTCGATAGTCAATTTCGAAAAAAAAAATTCAAAAAAAAATTGAAAAAAATAATTTACCGAACCTAAGTCGATAGTCATTTTCGAAAAAAAAATTGAAAAAAATAATTTACCGAACCTAATAAGTCGATAGTCAGTTTCGAAAAAAAAATTGAAAAAAAATTGAAAAAAATAATTTAGCGAAGCCAAGTCGATAGTCATTTTCGAAAAAAAATTGAAAAAAAAATTGAAAAAAATAATTTACCGAACCTAAGTCGATAGTCAATTTCGAAAAAAAAATTGAAAAAAATAATCTAGCGAAGCCAAGTCGATAGTCAGTTTCGAAAAAAAAATTGAAAAAAAAATTGAAAAAAAAATTGACAAAAATAATTTAGCGAAGCGAAGTCGATAGTCATTTTCGAAAAAAAAATTGAAAAAAAAATTGAAAAAAAAATTGAAAAAAATAATTTAGCGAAGCCAAGTCGATAGTCAATTTCGAAAAAAAAATTGAAAAAAAAATTGAAAAAAAAATTGAAAAAAATAATTTAGCGAAGCCAAGTCGATAGTCAATTTCGAAAAAAAAATTGAAAAAAATAATTTAGCGAAGCCAAGTCGATAGTCAGTTTCGAAAAAAAAATTGAAAAAAAAATTGAAAAAAAAATTGAAAAAAATAATTTAGCGAAGCCAAGTCGATAGTCAATTTCGAAAAAAAAATTGAAAAAAATAATTTACCGAACCTAATAAGTCGATAGTCAGTTTCGAAAAAAAAATTGAAAAAAAAATTGAAAAAAAAATTGAAAAAAATAATTTAGCGAAGCGAAGTCGATAGTCATTTTCGAAAAAAAATTGAAAAAAAATTGAAAAAAATAATTTACCGAACCTATTCGATAGTCATTTTCGAAAAAAAAAATTGAAAAAAATAATTTAGCGAAGCCAAGTCGATAGTCAATTTCGAAAAAAAAATTGAAAAAAATAATTTCCCGAACCTAAGTCGATAGTAAATTTCGAAAAAAAAATTGAAAAAAAATTGAAAAAAATAATTTGCCGAACCTAAGTCGATAGTCAATTTCAAAAAAAAATTGGAAAAAAAACATTGAAAAAAATAATTTAGCGAAGCCAAGTCGATAGTCATTTTCGAAAAAAAAATTGAAAAAAAAATTGAAAAAAATAATTTGCCGAACCTAAGTCGATAGTCAATTTCAAAAAAAAATTGGAAAAAAAACATTGAAAAAAATAATTTACCGAACCTAATTCGATAGTCATTTTCGAAAAAAAAATTGAAAAAAATAATTTCCCGAACCTAAGTCGATAGTCAATTTCGAAAAAAAAAAATTGAAAAAAAATTGAAAAAAATAATTTACCGAAAAAAAATTGAAAAAAATAATTTAGCGAAGCCAAGTCGATAGTCATTTTCGAAAAAAAATTGGAAAAAAAACATTGAAAAAAATAATTTAGCGAAGCCAAGTCGATAGTCATTTTCGAAAAAAAAATTGAAAAAAAAATTGAAAAAAATAATTTGCCGAACCTAAGTCGATAGTCAATTTCAAAAAAAAATTGGAAAAAAAACATTGAAAAAAATAATTTAGCGAAGCCAAGTCGATAGTTATTTTCGAAAAAAAAATTGAAAAAAAAATTGAAAAAATAATTTACCGAACCTAAGTCGATAGTCAATTTCAAAAAAAAATTGGAAAAAAAACATTGAAAAAAATAATTTAGCGAAGCCAAGTCGATAGTCATTTTCGAAAAAAAAATTGAAAAAAAAATTGTAAAAAATAATTTACCGAACCTAAGTCGATAGTCAATTTCGAAAAAAAAATTGAAAAAAATAATTTAGCGAAGCCAAGTCGATAGTCAATTTCGAAAAAAAAATTGAAAAAAATAATTTACCGAACCTAATAAGTCGATAGTCAGTTTCGAAAAAAAAATTGAAAAAAAAATTGAAAAAAAAATTGAAAAAAATAATTTAGCGAAGCGAAGTCGATAGTCATTTTCGAAAAAAAATTGAAAAAAAATTGAAAAAAATAATTTACCGAACCTATTCGATAGTCATTTTCGAAAAAAAAAATTGAAAAAAATAATTTAGCGAAGCCAAGTCGATAGTCAATTTCGAAAAAAAAATTGAAAAAAATAATTTCCCGAACCTAAGTCGATAGTAAATTTCGAAAAAAAAATTGAAAAAAAATTGAAAAAAATAATTTGCCGAACCTAAGTCGATAGTCAATTTCAAAAAAAAATTGGAAAAAAAACATTGAAAAAAATAATTTAGCGAAGCCAAGTCGATAGTCATTTTCGAAAAAAAAATTGAAAAAAAAATTGAAAAAAATAATTTGCCGAACCTAAGTCGATAGTCAATTTCAAAAAAAAATTGGAAAAAAAACATTGAAAAAAATAATTTACCGAACCTAATTCGATAGTCATTTTCGAAAAAAAAATTGAAAAAAATAATTTCCCGAACCTAAGTCGATAGTCAATTTCGAAAAAAAAAAATTGAAAAAAAATTGAAAAAAATAATTTACCGAAAAAAAATTGAAAAAAATAATTTAGCGAAGCCAAGTCGATAGTCATTTTCGAAAAAAAATTGGAAAAAAAACATTGAAAAAAATAATTTAGCGAAGCCAAGTCGATAGTCATTTTCGAAAAAAAAATTGAAAAAAAAATTGAAAAAAATAATTTGCCGAACCTAAGTCGATAGTCAATTTCAAAAAAAAATTGGAAAAAAAACATTGAAAAAAATAATTTAGCGAAGCCAAGTCGATAGTTATTTTCGAAAAAAAAATTGAAAAAAAAATTGAAAAAATAATTTACCGAACCTAAGTCGATAGTCAATTTCAAAAAAAAATTGGAAAAAAAACATTGAAAAAAATAATTTAGCGAAGCCAAGTCGATAGTCATTTTCGAAAAAAAAATTGAAAAAAAAATTGTAAAAAATAATTTACCGAACCTAAGTCGATAGTCAATTTCGAAAAAAAAATTGAAAAAAATAATTTAGCGAAGCGAAGTCGATAGACATTTTCGAAAAAAAAAATTGAAAAAAATAATTTACCGAAGCCAAGTCGATAGTCAATTTCGAAAAAAAAATTGAAAAAAATAATTTAGCGAAGCCAAGTCGATAGTCAATTTCGAAAAAAAAATTGGAAAAAATAATTTCCCGAACCTAAGTCGATAGTAAATTTCGAAAAAAAAATTGAAAAAAAATTGAAAAAAATAATTTACCGAACCTAATTCGATAGTCATTTTCGAAAAAAAAATTGAAAAAAATAATTTGCCGAACCGAAGTCGACAGTCAATTTCGAAAAAAAAATTGAAAAAAACATTGAAAAAAAAATTGAAAAAAATAATTTAGCGAAGCGAAGTCGATAGTCATTTTCGAAAAAAAAAATTGAAAAAAATAATTTAGCGAACCTAAGTCGATAGTCAATTTCGAAAAAAAAGTTGAAAAAAATAATTTAGCGAAGCCAAGTCGATAGTCATTTTCTAAAAAAAAATTGAAAAAAATAATTTCCCGAACCTAAGTCGATAGTCAATTTCGAAAAAAAAAAATTGAAAAAAAATTGAAAAAAATAATTTACCGAAAAAAAATTGAAAAAAATAATCTAGCGAAGTCAAGTCGATAGTCATTTTCGAAAAAAAAAATTGAAAAAAATAATTTACCGAACCTAATAAGTCGATAGTCAGTTTCTAAACAAGTTCATAACATGAATCTTCTACGCACTGCTAAAATAATTTCAAACCACTTCCTATTCGATTTCTACAATATAGACTTAGACTATGTTATAAATCTGAAAATCTGTAGAATCACCGACGGCTTTCCAGAGTGACTTCCCATCAAGGTTAAATGATAAAAAAAAATTATTGAAATTTCACTTTTTTTTTAAAATTGAAATTTTCAATTTTTTCGTAAAAAGGTAAAATTTCAAAATGTTGAAATTTCAATTTTTTTTTAAATTTTTTATGTTCTAACTACGCTTTCGTAGATATTTAATGTCACAATAAGTAATCTTTCTAAACAAGTTCATAACATGAATCTTCTACGCACTGCTAAAATAATTTCAAACCACTTCCTATTCGATTTCTACAATATAGACTTAGATTATGTTATAAATCTGAAAATCTGTAGAATCACCGACGGCTTTCCAGAGTGACTTCCCATCAAGGTTAAATGATAAAAAAAAAATTATTGAAATTTCACTTTTTTTTTAAAATTGAAATTTTCAATTTTTTCGTAAAAAGGTAAAATTTCAAAATGTTGAAATTTCAATTTTTTTTTAAATTTTTTATGTTCTAACTACGCTTTCGTAGATATTTAATGTCACAATAAGTAATCTTTCTAAACAAGTTCATAACATGAATCTTCTACGCACTGCTAAAATAATTTCAAACCACTTCCTATTCGATTTCTACAATATAGACTTAGACTATGTTATAAATCTGAAAATCTGTAGAATCACCGACGGCTTTCCAGAGTGACTTCCCATCAAGGTTAAATGATAAAAAAAAAAATTAAAATTTCACTTTTTTTTTAAAATTGAAATTTTCAATTTTTTCGTAAAAAGGTAAAATTTCAAAATGTTGAAATTTCAATTTTTTTTTAAATTTTTTATGTTCTAACTACGCTTTCGTAGATATTTAATGTCACAATAAGTAATCTTTCTAAACAAGTTCATAACATGAATCTTCTACGCACTGCTAAAATAATTTCAAAGCACTTCCTATTCGATTTCTACAATATAGACTTAGACTATGTTATAAATCTAAAAATCTGTAGAATCACCGACGGCTTTCCAGAGTGACTTCCCATCAAGGTTAAATGATAAAAAAAAAATTATTGAAATTTCACTTTTTTTTTAAAATTGAAATTTTCAATTTTTTCGTAAAAAGGTAAAATTTCAAAATGTTGAAATTTCAATTTTTTTTTAAATTTTTTATGTTCTAACTACGCTTTCGTAGATATTTAATGTCACAATAAGTAATCTTTCTAAACAAGTTCATAACATGAATCTTCTACGCACTGCTAAAATAATTTCAAAGCACTTCCTATTCGATTTCTACAATATAGACTTAGACTATGTTATAAATCTAAAAATCTGTAGAATCACCGACGGCTTTCCAGAGTGACTTCCCATCAAGGTTAAATGATAAAAAAAAAATTATTGAAATTTCACTTTTTTTTAAAATTGAAATTTTCAATTTTTTCGTAAAAAGGTAAAATTTCAAAATGTTGAAATTTCAATTTTTTTTTAAATTTTTTATGTTCTAACTACGCTTTCGTAGATATTTAATGTCACAATAAGTAATCTTTCTAAACAAGTTCATAACATGAATCTTCTACGCACTGCTAAAATAATTTCAAAGCACTTCCTATTCGATTTCTACAATATAGACTTAGACTATGTTATAAATCTAAAAATCTGTAGAATCACCGACGGCTTTCCAGAGTGACTTCCCATCAAGGTTAAATGATAAAAAAAAAATTATTGAAATTTCACTTTTTTTTTAAAATTGAAATTTTCAATTTTTTCGTAAAAAGGTAAAATTTCAAAATGTTGAAATTTCAATTTTTTTTTAAATTTTTTATGTTCTAACTACGCTTTCGTAGATATTTAATGTCACAATAAGTAATCTTTCTAAACAAGTTCATAACATGAATCTTCTACGCACTGCTAAAATAATTTCAAAGCACTTCCTATTCGATTTCTACAATATAGACTTAGACTATGTTATAAATCTAAAAATCTGTAGAATCACCGACGGCTTTCCAGAGTGACTTCCCATCAAGGTTAAATGATAAAAAAAAAAATTAAAATTTCACTTTTTTTTTAAAATTGAAATTTTCAATTTTTTCGTAAAAAGGTAAAATTTCAAAATGTTGAAATTTCAATTTTTTTTTAAATTTTTTATGTTCTAACTACGCTTTCGTAGATATTTAATGTCACAATAAGTAATCTTTCTAAACAAGTTCATAACATGAATCTTCTACGCACTGCTAAAATAATTTCAAAGCACTTCCTATTCGATTTCTACAATATAGACTTAGACTATGTTATAAATCTAAAAATCTGTAGAATCACCGACGGCTTTCCAGAGTGACTTCCCATCAAGGTTAAATGATAAAAAAAAATTTATTGAAATTTCACTTTTTTTTTAAAATTGAAATTTTCAATTTTTTCGTAAAAAGGTAAAATTTCAAAATGTTGAAATTTCAATTTTTTTTTAAATTTTTTATGTTCTAACTACGCTTTCGTAGATATTTAATGTCACAATAAGTAATCTTTCTAAACAAGTTCATAACATGAATCTTCTACGCACTGCTAAAATAATTTCAAACCACTTCCTATTCGATTTCTACAATATAGACTTAGATTATGTTATAAATCTGAAAATCTGTAGAATCACCGACGGCTTTCCAGAGTGACTTCCCATCAAGGTTAAATGATAAAAAAAAAATTATTGAAATTTCACTTTTTTTTTAAAATTGAAATTTTCAATTTTTTCGTAAAAAGGTAAAATTTCAAAATGTTGAAATTTCAATTTTTTTTTAAATTTTTTATGTTCTAACTACGCTTTCGTAGATATTTAATGTCACAATAAGTAATCTTTCTAAACAAGTTCATAACATGAATCTTCTACGCACTGCTAAAATAATTTCAAACCACTTCCTATTCGATTTCTACAATATAGACTTAGACTATTGTAGTGAACTGAATTTAAAAATTCTAATTTACGCCTGCACCGTCGGCAACCCGACACACGCACCGAGTTAAGTGGCGGAGAGTCTTAAGCCAAGTTGAGTAGAGTAGAGGGCGGGACCGGTTTAGGAGAGCCGCGAAGGGTTGTGGGGGAGAAGCGAGCGGGCCGAAAAACGAAGAAGACGCTTCGCGCAAAAGTTGTTGTTTTTTTTTGTTTTTAAAGTGTCTTGTTGGTTTGGGGGGGTGGTTTTAATTAGTGGTGTAATCCGTGCAGGTTTCCCTCGACACCGGGTATTGTATTGTTTAAGTTTTTAACGGTTACAGCGCATGGAATAGGTTAGTTAGAATGTTAGATTAAGTTGTATGAAACTGCTGTTGCGATTAGCGAATCAGCCGCGAATTCCGCGTGAGTCTGTTGTACTCGTTCCGCGATGAGTAGTACGGTGTTTTTTTGTCGCGGGCGCGAAATAACTTAGGCTTGGGGTAAAGGACGCGTTTTCTACACCCTAAGGTTCAAATTCGTCCGGAGTGGCGTGGGTTGATGACGTCACGCGTTTGGGTTTCGAGTCCAGTGGAGTACCCGGAGGCGTACAACCGAAAGGGAAACGCGTTACTTAAGTAAAACAATCGGGGTTTTTTTTGAGAGAAATGCCAGCTCGGATTGATTAAACGTGCAATCCCAGGACGCGTGCAATGTTTTTGAACGACCGACGAGGCGTTCCAACTTCGTGTTGTATTCAACCACGAGACGAGGAGGAAAAGCAGTAAGGCCTACAATCGCGTGGCTGGCGTCGCGTCGTAAGAAATGGAACCGCGAACCGCGAGGGGTGGATGCCTGCCAGGGACGTCGTGTTTAAAGGGTCTGAGGGGGCGTAAAACCTCATACGCGAGAATGTTTGTATTGAGGAGTGATTGAATAAGAGATGGCATGCGAATTAGGGTTAGTGGTTAAATAATTGGCTGTTCGTAATTGTAAACACTGAGGAATCGTCCCGAGTTAATTTATTGTAAGATCGGGCACTTGTTACCAACGTTGTGCACTGATCCCAGTGTCACCGAAAAGACGCCAGTGGCGTCCCGCGAGAGGGGTCTGTCGCGCATCTGTATGTGGTTTCTTCCGTACTGGGATGGGCAGCCCTTGATTCTTGTGACTATTTTTCTTTTGTGTGTTTTTTTTTCTTTGTAGTCCTTGGGACAGGATCAGCATTCCAGTCAAAGCGACTGCACTGTTCCGCCATTGCCCAGGGACATGTTTTTCTGTGTGTTTTCCATGTAGTCCTTGGGACAGGGGCAGTATTTCAGTAATAGCAACTGGACTGTTCCGCCATTGCCCAGGGACATGTTTTCTGTTTCCTTTTTTTACAGGACTTCGAGTAAGCGGGTGGGATCCAGGGGATTCGTAAATTTACAACGTAACCGCGCATTAAGTACGGCTTTTTATACCGTACGACCACATTCCGTTTATGTGGTATTTCAATCGGGCAATTTCTCAGTGTGCTGCATGGGTTGTTTTTTTGTTAACTTAAATTTGTGTATGCTTTTGTTTTTTTTACATGCCTGAGGAATCGGTTTGGGGAGGTTTCACCGATTCCAGTTTATTGCATGAGCTCTCCGCTCTTACTATTTTGATTTAATTAAAAAGGCATCCTCCACTATGATATTGTTTTATTGAAGACACCCCTTCCCCTAAAAGTCTCACCGTTGCATTCAGAACGCTTGCCGCATTGTGTAAACGCAACGAGGAGTCCTACCGACATTCTAGACGATCACAATTTTGTTGGCCAATTTGAATTTCGCGGTTTATTTTTCGAGCGTTCGGGATATTTCGAATATTTAAATTATTTCGGCGGCAAGTTTGGGTCATTACAGATTTGGTGCCGTGACCAGGATGCAATTGAGTGAGCTTTTTGTAAGGGGTGTCTACGGGGGCGTAGTTTAGTAGGTTTAGCTAATTCCTTCCGTCTTCCTTGGCTTTATGTGCGTATACTGGTTGCCGTTTTGTAGCAGGTAGCCTGGAAGGACGTGGACGAGGACGCAGGACTGCCAACGGTAACTCTAGCGCACCATTGCCATAGGTAGAGGCAGGAAGGAAGAGAATAGCGGAGCGAGGAGTTACTCGCCCACCTTGTGAGCGGACGTGAGGGAGCAAAACCAATTGCAGAGGTGGCCAGACTGGAGCAAACCCGAGAACCAGAGTCGGGGCAGTGGGACCATGCCGGTTGAGTGAACCCTCCTGATCCAGTCCCAGGAGATAGTCCCAGAGTTGTGGATCCGGGGCCTTCCATTGGCGGATATCGACCGCGACGCAATTCGGGACACAGCAGTCAGAACTCGGCCGACGGTTGTAAGCAAGGGGTGCATACGGCTCGAGGAGAAGTTTAAATTCACCTACCAACCAAGAAGTGCCGTCCGTCGCTATGATGCTCGCCACGACGAAGACACTTGGGGGCGTCTGTAGTGAACTGAATTTAAAAATTCTACTTTACGCCTGCACCGTCGGCAACCCGACACACGCACCGAGTTAAGTGGCGGAGAGTCTTAAGCCAAGTTGAGTAGAGTAGAGGGCGGGACCGGTTTAGGAGAGCCGCGAAGGGTTGTGGGGGAGAAGCGAGCGGGCCGAAAAACGAAGAAGACGCTTCGCGCAAAAGTTGTTGTTTTTTTTTGTTTTTAAAGTGTCTTGTTGGTTTGGGGGGGTGGTTTTAATTAGTGGTGTAATCCGTGCAGGTTTCCCTCGACACCGGGTATTGTATTGTTTAAGTTTTTAACGGTTACAGCGCATGGAATAGGTTAGTTAGAATGTTAGATTAAGTTGTATGAAACTGCTGTTGCGATTAGCGAATCAGCCGCGAATTCCGCGTGAGTCTGTTGTACTCGTTCCGCGATGAGTAGTACGGTGTTTTTTTGTCGCGGGCGCGAAATAACTTAGGCTTGGGGTAAAGGACGCGTTTTCTACACCCTAAGGTTCAAATTCGTCCGGAGTGGCGTGGGTTGATGACGTCACGCGTTTGGGTTTCGAGTCCAGTGGAGTACCCGGAGGCGTACAACCGAAAGGGAAACGCGTTACTTAAGTAAAACAATCGGGGTTTTTTTTGAGAGAAATGCCAGCTCGGATTGATTAAACGTGCAATCCCAGGACGCGTGCAATGTTTTTGAACGACCGACGAGGCGTTCCAACTTCGTGTTGTATTCAACCACGAGACGAGGAGGAAAAGCAGTAAGGCCTACAATCGCGTGGCTGGCGTCGCGTCGTAAGAAATGGAACCGCGAACCGCGAGGGGTGGATGCCTGCCAGGGACGTCGTGTTTAAAGGGTCTGAGGGGGCGTAAAACCTCATACGCGAGAATGTTTGTATTGAGGAGTGATTGAATAAGAGATGGCATGCGAATTAGGGTTAGTGGTTAAATAATTGGCTGTTCGTAATTGTAAACACTGAGGAATCGTCCCGAGTTAATTTATTGTAAGATCGGGCACTTGTTACCAACGTTGTGCACTGATCCCAGTGTCACCGAAAAGACGCCAGTGGCGTCCCGCGAGAGGGGTCTGTCGCGCATCTGTATGTGGTTTCTTCCGTACTGGGATGGGCAGCCCTTGATTCTTGTGACTATTTTTCTTTTGTGTGTTTTTTTTTCTTTGTAGTCCTTGGGACAGGATCAGCATTCCAGTCAAAGCGACTGCACTGTTCCGCCATTGCCCAGGGACATGTTTTTCTGTGTGTTTTCCATGTAGTCCTTGGGACAGGGGCAGTATTTCAGTAATAGCAACTGGACTGTTCCGCCATTGCCCAGGGACATGTTTTCTGTTTCCTTTTTTTACAGGACTTCGAGTAAGCGGGTGGGATCCAGGGGATTCGTAAATTTACAACGTAACCGCGCATTAAGTACGGCTTTTTATACCGTACGACCACATTCCGTTTATGTGGTATTTCAATCGGGCAATTTCTCAGTGTGCTGCATGGGTTGTTTTTTTGTTAACTTAAATTTGTGTATGCTTTTGTTTTTTTTACATGCCTGAGGAATCGGTTTGGGGAGGTTTCACCGATTCCAGTTTATTGCATGAGCTCTCCGCTCTTACTATTTTGATTTAATTAAAAAGGCATCCTCCACTATGATATTGTTTTATTGAAGACACCCCTTCCCCTAAAAGTCTCACCGTTGCATTCAGAACGCTTGCCGCATTGTGTAAACGCAACGAGGAGTCCTACCGACATTCTAGACGATCACAATTTTGTTGGCCAATTTGAATTTCGCGGTTTATTTTTCGAGCGTTCGGGATATTTCGAATATTTAAATTATTTCGGCGGCAAGTTTGGGTCATTACACTATGTTATAAATCTGAAAATCTGTAGAATCACCGACGGCTTTCCAGAGTGACTTCCCATCAAGGTTAAATGATAAAAAAAAAATTATTGAAATTTCACTTTTTTTTTAAAATTGAAATTTTCAATTTTTTCGTAAAAAGGTAAAATTTCAAAATGTTGAAATTTCAATTTTTTTTTAAATTTTTTATGTTCTAACTACGCTTTCGTAGATATTTAATGTCACAATAAGTAATCTTTCTAAACAAGTTCATAACATGAATCTTCTACGCACTGCTAAAATAATTTCAAACCACTTCCTATTCGATTTCTACAATATAGACTTAGACTATGTTATAAATCTGAAAATCTGTAGAATCACCGACGGCTTTCCAGAGTGACTTCCCATCAAGGTTAAATGATAAAAAAAAAAATTTAAATTTCACTTTTTTTTTAAAATTGAAATTTTCAATTTTTTCGTAAAAAGGTAAAATTTCAAAATGTTGAAATTTCAATTTTTTTTTAAATTTTTTATGTTCTAACTACGCTTTCGTAGATATTTAATGTCACAATAAGTAATCTTTCTAAACAAGTTCATAACATGAATCTTCTACGCACTGCTAAAATAATTTCAAACCACTTCCTATTCGATTTCTACAATATAGACTTAGACTATGTTATAAATCTGAAAATCTGTAGAATCACCGACGGCTTTCCAGAGTGACTTCCCATCAAGGTTAAATGATAAAAAAAAAAATTAAAATTTCACTTTTTTTTAAAATTGAAATTTTCAATTTTTTCGTAAAAAGGTAAAATTTCAAAATGTTGAAATTTCAATTTTTTTTTAAATTTTTTATGTTCTAACTACGCTTTCGTAGATATTTAATGTCACAATAAGTAATCTTTCTAAACAAGTTCATAACATGAATCTTCTACGCACTGCTAAAATAATTTCAAACCACTTCCTATTCGATTTCTACAATATAGACTTAGACTATGTTATAAATCTGAAAATCTGTAGAATCACCGACGGCTTTCCAGAGTGACTTCCCATCAAGGTTAAATGATAAAAAAAAAATTATTGAAATTTCACTTTTTTTTAAAATTGAAATTTTCAATTTTTTCGTAAAAAGGTAAAATTTCAAAATGTTGAAATTTCAATTTTTTTTAAATTTTTTTATGTTCTAACTACGCTTTCGTAGATATTTAATGTCACAATAAGTAATCTTTCTAAACAAGTTCATAACATGAATCTTCTACGCACTGCTAAAATAATTTCAAACCACTTCCTATTCGATTTCTACAATATAGACTTAGACTATGTTATAAATCTGAAAATCTGTAGAATCACCGACGGCTTTCCAGAGTGACTTCCCATCAAGGTTAAATGATAAAAAAAAATTATTGAAATTTCACTTTTTTTTTAAAATTGAAATTTTCAATTTTTTCGTAAAAAGGTAAAATTTCAAAATGTTGAAATTTCAATTTTTTTTAAATTTTTTTATGTTCTAACTACGCTTTCGTAGATATTTAATGTCACAATAAGTAATCTTTCTAAACAAGTTCATAACATGAATCTTCTACGCACTGCTAAAATAATTTCAAACCACTTCCTATTCGATTTCTACAATATAGACTTAGACTATGTTATAAATCTGAAAATCTGTAGAATCACCGACGGCTTTCCAGAGTGACTTCCCATCAAGGTTAAATGATAAAAAAAAATATTAAAATTTCACTTTTTTTTTAAAATTGAAATTTTCAATTTTTTCGTAAAAAGGTAAAATTTCAAAATGTTGAAATTTCAATTTTTTTTTAAATTTTTTTATGTTCTAACTACGCTTTCGTAGATATTTAATGTCACAATAAGTAATCTTTCTAAACAAGTTCATAACATGAATCTTCTACGCACTGCTAAAATAATTTCAAACCACTTCCTATTCGATTTCTACAATATAGACTTAGACTATGTTATAAATCTGAAAATCTGTAGAATCACCGGCGGCTTTCCAGAGTGACTTCCCATCAAGGTTAAATGATAAAAGAAAAAAATTAAAATTTCACTTTTTTTTTAAAATTGAAATTTTCAATTTTTTCGTAAAAAGGTAAAATTTCAAAATGTTGAAATTTCAATTTTTTTTTAAATTTTTTATGTTCTAACTACGCTTTCGTAGATATTTAATGTCACAATAAGTAATCTTTCTAAACAAGTTCATAACATGAATCTTCTACGCACTGCTAAAATAATTTCAAACCACTTCCTATTCGATTTCTACAATATAGACTTAGACTATGTTATAAATCTGAAAATCTGTAGAATCACCGGCGGCTTTCCAGAGTGACTTCCCATCAAGGTTAAATGAAAAAAAAAAAAATAAAATTTCACTTTTTTTTTAAAATTGAAATTTTCAATTTTTTCGTAAAAAGGTAAAATTTCAAAATGTTGAAATTTCAATTTTTTTTAAATTTTTTATGTTCTAACTACGCTTTCGTAGATATTTAATGTCACAATAAGTAATCTTTCTAAACAAGTTCATAACATGAATCTTCTACGCACTGCTAAAATAATTTCAAACCACTTCCTATTCGATTTCTACAATATAGACTTAAACTAGGTTATAAATCTGAAAATCTGTAGAATCACCGGCGGCTTTCCAGAGTGACTTCCCATCAAGGTTAAATGATAAAAGAAAAAAATTAAAATTTCACTTTGTTTTTAAAATTGAAATTTTCAATTTTTTCGTAAAAAGGTAAAATTTCAAAATGTTGAAATTTCAATTTTTTTTTAAATTTTTTATGTTCTAACTACGCTTTCGTAGATATTTAATGTCACAATAAGTAATCTTTCTAAACAAGTTCATAACATGAATCTTCTACGCACTGCTAAAATAATTTCAAACCACTTCCTATTCGATTTCTACAATATAGACTTAGACTATGTTATAAATCTGAAAATCTGTAGAATCACCGGCGGCTTTCCAGAGTGACTTCCCATCAAGGTTAAATGAAAAAAAAAAAATTAAAATTTCACTTTTTTTTTAAAATTGAAATTTTCAATTTTTTCGTAAAAAGGTAAAATTTCAAAATGTTGAAATTTCAATTTTTTTTAAATTTTTTTATGTTCTAACTACGCTTTCGTAGATATTTAATGTCACAATAAGTAATCTTTCTAAACAAGTTCATAACATGAATCTTCTACGCACTGCTAAAATAATTTCAAACCACTTCCTATTCGATTTCTACAATATAGACTTAAACTATGTTATAAATCTGAAAATCTGTAGAATCACCGGCGGCTTTCCAGAGTGACTTCCCATCAAGGTTAAATGATAAAAGAAAAAAATTAAAATTTCACTTTTTTTTTAAAATTGAAATTTTCAATTTTTTCGTAAAAAGGTAAAATTTCAAAATGTTGAAATTTCAATTTTTTTTTAAATTTTTTATGTTCTAACTACGCTTTCGTAGATATTTAATGTCACAATAAGTAATCTTTCTAAACAAGTTCATAACATGAATCTTCTACGCACTGCTAAAATAATTTCAAACCACTTCCTATTCGATTTCTACAATATAGACTTAGACTATGTTATAAATCTGAAAATCTGTAGAATCACCGACGGCTTTCCAGAGTGACTTCCCATCAAGGTTAAATGATAAAAAAAAAATATTGAAATTTCACTTTATTTTTAAAAATTGAAATTTTCAATTTTTTCGTAAAAAGGTAAAATTTCAAAATGTTGAAATTTCAATTTTTTTTTAAATTTTTTTATGTTCTAACTACGCTTTCGTAGATATTTAATGTCACAATAAGTAATCTTTCTAAACAAGTTCATAACATGAATCTTCTACGCACTGCTAAAATAATTTCAAACCACTTCCTATTCGATTTCTACAATATAGACTTAGACTATGTTATAAATCTGAAAATCTGTAGAATCACCGACGGCTTTCCAGAGTGACTTCCCATCAAGGTTAAATGATAAAAAAAAAATTATTGAAATTTCACTTTTTTTTTAAAATTGAAATTTTCAATTTTTTCGTAAAAAGGTAAAATTTCAAAATGTTGAAATTTCAATTTTTTTTAAATTTTTTTATGTTCTAACTACGCTTTCGTAGATATTTAATGTCACAATAAGTAATCTTTCTAAACAAGTTCATAACATGAATCTTCTACGCACTGCTAAAATAATTTCAAACCACTTCCTATTCGATTTCTACAATATAGACTTAAACTATGTTATAAATCTGAAAATCTGTAGAATCACCGGTGGCTTTCCAGAGTGACTTCCCATCAAGGTTAAATGATAAAAAAAAAATATTGAAATTTCACTTTATTTTTAAAAATTGAAATTTTCAATTTTTTCGTAAAAAGGTAAAATTTCAAAATGTTGAAATTTCAATTTTTTTTTAAATTTTTTTATGTTCTAACTACGCTTTCGTAGATATTTAATGTCACAATAAGTAATCTTTCTAAACAAGTTCATAACATGAATCTTCTACGCACTGCTAAAATAATTTCAAACCACTTCCTATTCGATTTCTACAATATAGACTTAGACTATGTTATAAATCTGAAAATCTGTAGAATCACCGACGGCTTTCCAGAGTGACTTCCCATCAAGGTTAAATGATAAAAAAAAAATTATTGAAATTTCACTTTTTTTTTAAAATTGAAATTTTCAATTTTTTCGTAAAAAGGTAAAATTTCAAAATGTTGAAATTTCAATTTTTTTTAAATTTTTTTATGTTCTAACTACGCTTTCGTAGATATTTAATGTCACAATAAGTAATCTTTCTAAACAAGTTCATAACATGAATCTTCTACGCACTGCTAAAATAATTTCAAACCACTTCCTATTCGATTTCTACAATATAGACTTAAACTATGTTATAAATCTGAAAATCTGTAGAATCACCGGCGGCTTTCCAGAGTGACTTCCCATCAAGGTTAAATGATAAAAGAAAAAAATTAAAATTTCACTTTTTTTTTAAAATTGAAATTTTCAATTTTTTCGTAAAAAGGTAAAATTTCAAAATGTTGAAATTTCAATTTTTTTTTAAATTTTTTATGTTCTAACTACGCTTTCGTAGATATTTAATGTCACAATAAGTAATCTTTCTAAACAAGTTCATAACATGAATCTTCTACGCACTGCTAAAATAATTTCAAACCACTTCCTATTCGATTTCTACAATATAGACTTAGACTATGTTATAAATCTGAAAATCTGTAGAATCACCGACGGCTTTCCAGAGTGACTTCCCATCAAGGTTAAATGATAAAAAAAAAATATTGAAATTTCACTTTATTTTTAAAAATTGAAATTTTCAATTTTTTCGTAAAAAGGTAAAATTTCAAAATGTTGAAATTTCAATTTTTTTTTAAATTTTTTATGTTCTAACTACGCTTTCGTAGATATTTAATGTCACAATAAGTAATCTTTCTAAACAAGTTCATAACATGAATCTTCTACGCACTGCTAAAATAATTTCAAACCACTTCCTATTCGATTTCTACAATATAGACTTAGACTATGTTATAAATCTGAAAATCTGTAGAATCACCGACGGCTTTCCAGAGTGACTTCCCATCAAGGTTAAATGATAAAAAAAAAATATTGAAATTTCACTTTATTTTTAAAAATTGAAATTTTCAATTTTTTCGTAAAAAGGTAAAATTTCAAAATGTTGAAATTTCAATTTTTTTTTAAATTTTTTTATGTTCTAACTACGCTTTCGTAGATATTTAATGTCACAATAAGTAATCTTTCTAAACAAGTTCATAACATGAATCTTCTACGCACTGCTAAAATAACTTCAAACCACTTCCTATTCGATTTCTACAATATAGACTTAGACTATGTTATAAATCTGAAAATCTGTAGAATCACCGGCGGCTTTCCAGAGTGACTTCCCATCAAGGTTAAATGATAAAAGAAAAAAATTAAAATTTCACTTTTTTTTTAAAATTGAAATTTTCAATTTTTTCGTAAAAAGGTAAAATTTCAAAATGTTGAAATTTCAATTTTTTTTTAAATTTTTTATGTTCTAACTACGCTTTCGTAGATATTTAATGTCACAATAAGTAATCTTTCTAAACAAGTTCATAACATGAATCTTCTACGCACTGCTAAAATAATTTCAAACCACTTCCTATTCGATTTCTACAATATAGACTTAGACTATGTTATAAATCTGAAAATCTGTAGAATCACCGGCGGCTTTCCAGAGTGACTTCCCATCAAGGTTAAATGAAAAAAAAAAAATTAAAATTTCACTTTTTTTTTAAAATTGAAATTTTCAATTTTTTCGTAAAAAGGTAAAATTTCAAAATGTTGAAATTTCAATTTTTTTTTAAATTTTTTATGTTCTAACTACGCTTTCGTAGATATTTAATGTCACAATAAGTAATCTTTCTAAACAAGTTCATAACATGAATCTTCTACGCACTGCTAAAATAATTTCAAACCACTTCCTATTCGATTTCTACAATATAGACTTAGACTATGTTATAAATCTGAAAATCTGTAGAATCACCGACGGCTTTCCAGAGTGACTTCCCATCAAGGTTAAATGATAAAAAAAAAAATATTGAAATTTCACTTTATTTTTAAAAATTGAAATTTTCAATTTTTTCGTAAAAAGGTAAAATTTCAAAATGTTGAAATTTCAATTTTTTTTTAAATTTTTTTATGTCCTAACTACGCTTTCGTAGATATTTAATGTCACAATAAGTAATCTTTCTAAACAAGTTCATAACATGAATCTTCTACGCACTGCTAAAATAATTTCAAACCACTTCCTATTCGATTTCTACAATATAGACTTAGACTATGTTATAAATCTGAAAATCTGTAGAATCACCGGCGGCTTTCCAGAGTGACTTCCCATCAAGGTAAAATGATAAAAAAAAAAAATTAAAATTTCACTTTTTTTTTAAAATTGAAATTTTCAATTTTTTCGTAAAAAGGTAAAATTTCAAAATGTTGAAATTTCAATTTTTTTTAAAATTTTTTATGTTCTAACTACGCTTTCGTAGATATTTAATGTCACAATAAGTAATCTTTCTAAACAAGTTCATAACATGAATCTTCTACGCACTGCTAAAATAATTTCAAACCACTTCCTATTCGATTTCTACAATATAGACTTAGACTATGTTATAAATCTGAAAATCTGTAGAATCACCGGCGGCTTTCCAGAGTGACTTCCCATCAAGATTAAATGAAAAAAAAAAAATTAAAATTTCACTTTTTTTTTAAAATTGAAATTTTCAATTTTTTCGTAAAAAGGTAAAATTTCAAAATGTTGAAATTTCAATTTTTTTTTAAATTTTTTATGTTCTAACTACGCTTTCGTAGATATTTAATGTCACAATAAGTAATCTTTCTAAACAAGTTCATAACATGAATCTTCTACGCACTGCTAAAATAATTTCAAACCACTTCCTATTCGATTTCTACAATATAGACTTAGACTATGTTATAAATCTGAAAATCTGTAGAATCACCGACGGCTTTCCAGAGTGACTTCCCATCAAGGTTAAATGATAAAAAAAAAATTATTGAAATTTCACTTTTTTTAAAAAATTGAAATTTTCAATTTTTTCGTAAAAAGGTAAAATTTCAAAATGTGGAAATTTCAATTTTTTTTTAAATTTTTTTATGTTCTAACTACGCTTTCGTAGATATTTAATGTCACAATAAGTAATCTTTCTAAACAAGTTCATAACATGAATCTTCTACGCACTGCTAAAATAATTTCAAACCACTTCCTATTCGATTTCTACAATATAGACGACTATGTTATAAATCTGAAAATCTGTAGAATCACCGACGGCTTTCCAGAGTAACTTCCCATCAAGGTTAAATGATAAAAAAAAAATTATTGAAATTTCACTTTTTTTTTAAAATTGAAATTTTCATTTTTTTCGTAAAAAGGTAAAATTTCAAAATGTTGAAATTTCAATTTTTTTTAAATTTTTTTATGTTCTAACTACGCTTTCGTAGATATTTAATGTCACAATAAGTAATCTTTCTAAACAAGTTCATAACATGAATCTTCTACGCACTGCTAAAATAATTTCAAACCACTTCCTATTCGATTTCTACAATATAGACTTAGACTATGTTATAAATCTGAAAATCTGTAGAATCACCGACGGCTTTCCAGAGTGACTTCCCATCAAGGTTAAATGATAAAAAAAAAATTATTGAAATTTCACTTTTTTTTTAAAATTGAAATTTTCAATTTTTTCGTAAAAAGGTAAAATTTCAAAATGTTGAAATTTCAATTTTTTTTAAATTTTTTTATGTTCTAACTACGCTTTCGTAGATATTTAATGTCACAATAAGTAATCTTTCTAAACAAGTTCATAACATGAAACTTCTACGCACTGCTAAAATAATTTCAAACCACTTCCTATTCGATTTCTACAATATAGACTTAGATTATGTTATAAATCTGAAAATCTGTAGAATCACCGACGGCTTTCCAGAGTGACTTCCCATCAAGGTTAAATGATAAAAAAAAAAAATTAAAATTTCACTTTTTTTTTAAAATTGAAATTTTCAATTTTTTCGCAAAAAGGTAAAATTTCAAAATGTTGAAATTTCAATTTTTTTTAAAATTTTTTATGTTCTAACTACGCTTTCGTAGATATTTAATGTCACAATAAGTAATCTTTCTAAACAAGTTCATAACATGAATCTTCTACGCACTGCTAAAATAATTTCAAACCACTTCCTATTCGATTTCTACAATATAGACGACTATGTTATAAATCTGAAAATCTGTAGAATCACCGACGGCTTTCCAGAGTAACTTCCCATCAAGGTTAAATGATAAAAAAAAAATTATTGAAATTTCACTTTTTTTTTAAAATTGAAATTTTCATTTTTTTCGTAAAAAGGTAAAATTTCAAAATGTTGAAATTTCAATTTTTTTTAAATTTTTTTATGTTCTAACTACGCTTTCGTAGATATTTAATGTCACAATAAGTAATCTTTCTAAACAAGTTCATAACATGAATCTTCTACGCACTGCTAAAATAATTTCAAACCACTTCCTATTCGATTTCTACAATATAGACTTAGACTATGTTATAAATCTGAAAATCTGTAGAATCACCGACGGCTTTCCAGAGTGACTTCCCATCAAGGTTAAATGATAAAAAAAAAATTATTGAAATTTCACTTTTTTTTTAAAATTGAAATTTTCAATTTTTTCGTAAAAAGGTAAAATTTCAAAATGTTGAAATTTCAATTTTTTTTAAATTTTTTTATGTTCTAACTACGCTTTCGTAGATATTTAATGTCACAATAAGTAATCTTTCTAAACAAGTTCATAACATGAATCTTCTACGCACTGCTAAAATAATTTCAAACCACTTCCTATTCGATTTCTACAATATAGACTTAAACTATGTTATAAATCTGAAAATCTGTAGAATCACCGACGGCTTTCCAGAGTGACTTCCCATCAAGGTTAAATGATAAAAAAAAAATATTGAAATTTCACTTTATTTTTAAAAATTGAAATTTTCAATTTTTTCGTAAAAAGGTAAAATTTCAAAATGTTGAAATTTCAATTTTTTTTAAATTTTTTTATGTTCTAACTACGCTTTCGTAGATATTTAATGTCACAATAAGTAATCTTTCTAAACAAGTTCATAACATGAATCTTCTACGCACTGCTAAAATAATTTCAAACCACTTCCTATTCGATTTCTACAATATAGACTTAAACTATGTTATAAATCTGAAAATCTGTAGAATCACCGACGGCTTTCCAGAGTGACTTCCCATCAAGGTTAAATGATAAAAAAAAAATTATTGAAATTTCACTTTTTTTTTAAAATTGAAATTTTCAATTTTTTCGTAAAAAGGTAAAATTTCAAAATGTTGAAATTTCAATTTTTTTTAAATTTTTTTATGTTCTAACTACGCTTTCGTAGATATTTAATGTCACAATAAGTAATCTTTCTAAACAAGTTCATAACATGAATCTTCTACGCACTGCTAAAATAATTTCAAACCACTTCCTATTCGATTTCTACAATATAGACTTAAACTATGTTATAAATCTGAAAATCTGTAGAATCACCGACGGCTTTCCAGAGTGACTTCCCATCAAGGTTAAATGATAAAAAAAAAATATTGAAATTTCACTTTATTTTTAAAAATTGAAATTTTCAATTTTTTCGTAAAAAGGTAAAATTTCAAAATGTTGAAATTTCAATTTTTTTTTAAATTTTTTTATGTTCTAACTACGCTTTCGTAGATATTTAATGTCACAATAAGTAATCTTTCTAAACAAGTTCATAACATGAATCTTCTACGCACTGCTAAAATAATTTCAAACCACTTCCTATTCGATTTCTACAATATAGACTTAGACTATGTTATAAATCTGAAAATCTGTAGAATCACCGACGGCTTTCCAGAGTGACTTCCCATCAAGGTTAAATGATAAAAAAAAAATATTGAAATTTCACTTTATTTTTAAAAATTGAAATTTTCAATTTTTTCGTAAAAAGGTAAAATTTCAAAATGTTGAAATTTCAATTTTTTTTTAAATTTTTTTATGTTCTAACTACGCTTTCGTAGATATTTAATGTCACAATAAGTAATCTTTCTAAACAAGTTCATAACATGAATCTTCTACGCACTGCTAAAATAATTTCAAACCACTTCCTATTCGATTTCTACAATATAGACTTAGACTATGTTATAAATCTGAAAATCTGTAGAATCACCGGCGGCTTTCCAGAGTGACTTCCCATCAAGGTTAAATGAAAAAAAAAAAATTAAAATTTCACTTTTTTTTTAAAATTGAAATTTTCAATTTTTTCGTAAAAAGGTAAAATTTCAAAATGTTGAAATTTCAATTTTTTTTTAAATTTTTTATGTTCTAACTACGCTTTCGTAGATATTTAATGTCACAATAAGTAATCTTTCTAAACAAGTTCATAACATGAATCTTCTACGCACTGCTAAAATAATTTCAAACCACTTCCTATTCGATTTCTACAATATAGACTTAGACTATGTTATAAATCTGAAAATCTGTAGAATCACCGACGGCTTTCCAGAGTGACTTCCCATCAAGGTTAAATGATAAAAAAAAAATATTGAAATTTCACTTTATTTTTAAAAATTGAAATTTTCAATTTTTTCGTAAAAAGGTAAAATTTCAAAATGTTGAAATTTCAATTTTTTTTTAAATTTTTTTATGTTCTAACTACGCTTTCGTAGATATTTAATGTCACAATAAGTAATCTTTCTAAACAAGTTCATAACATGAATCTTCTACGCACTGCTAAAATAATTTCAAACCACTTCCTATTCGATTTCTACAATATAGACTTAGACTATGTTATAAATCTGAAAATCTGTAGAATCACCGACGGCTTTCCAGAGTGACTTCCCATCAAGGTTAAATGATAAAAAAAAAATTATTGAAATTTCACTTTTTTTTTAAAATTGAAATTTTCAATTTTTTCGTAAAAAGGTAAAATTTCAAAATGTTGAAATTTCAATTTTTTTTAAATTTTTTTATGTTCTAACTACGCTTTCGTAGATATTTAATGTCACAATAAGTAATCTTTCTAAACAAGTTCATAACATGAATCTTCTACGCACTGCTAAAATAATTTCAAACCACTTCCTATTCGATTTCTACAATATAGACTTAAACTATGTTATAAATCTGAAAATCTGTAGAATCACCGGCGGCTTTCCAGAGTGACTTCCCATCAAGGTTAAATGATAAAAGAAAAAAATTAAAATTTCACTTTTTTTTTAAAATTGAAATTTTCAATTTTTTCGTAAAAAGGTAAAATTTCAAAATGTTGAAATTTCAATTTTTTTTTAAATTTTTTATGTTCTAACTACGCTTTCGTAGATATTTAATGTCACAATAAGTAATCTTTCTAAACAAGTTCATAACATGAATCTTCTACGCACTGCTAAAATAATTTCAAACCACTTCCTATTCGATTTCTACAATATAGACTTAGACTATGTTATAAATCTGAAAATCTGTAGAATCACCGACGGCTTTCCAGAGTGACTTCCCATCAAGGTTAAATGATAAAAAAAAAATATTGAAATTTCACTTTATTTTTAAAAATTGAAATTTTCAATTTTTTCGTAAAAAGGTAAAATTTCAAAATGTTGAAATTTCAATTTTTTTTTAAATTTTTTATGTTCTAACTACGCTTTCGTAGATATTTAATGTCACAATAAGTAATCTTTCTAAACAAGTTCATAACATGAATCTTCTACGCACTGCTAAAATAATTTCAAACCACTTCCTATTCGATTTCTACAATATAGACTTAGACTATGTTATAAATCTGAAAATCTGTAGAATCACCGGCGGCTTTCCAGAGTGACTTCCCATCAAGGTTAAATGATAAAAAAAAAATATTGAAATTTCACTTTATTTTTAAAAATTGAAATTTTCAATTTTTTCGTAAAAAGGTAAAATTTCAAAATGTTGAAATTTCAATTTTTTTTTAAATTTTTTTATGTTCTAACTACGCTTTCGTAGATATTTAATGTCACAATAAGTAATCT
This sequence comes from Dascillus cervinus, assembly GCA_949768715.1. Taxonomy (NCBI): domain Eukaryota; kingdom Metazoa; phylum Arthropoda; class Insecta; order Coleoptera; family Dascillidae; genus Dascillus; species Dascillus cervinus. Next base: position 345,997 of record OX458316.1, read on the forward strand.
TTCTAAACAAGTTCATAACATGAATCTTCTACGCACTGCTAAAATAATTTCAAACCACTTCCTATTCGATTTCTACAATATAGACTTAGACTATGTTATAAATCTGAAAATCTGTAGAATCACCGGCGGCTTTCCAGAGTGACTTCCCATCAAGGTTAAATGATAAAAGAAAAAAATTAAAATTTCACTTTTTTTTTAAAATTGAAATTTTCAATTTTTTCGTAAAAAGGTAAAATTTCAAAATGTTGAAATTTCAATTTTTTTTTAAATTTTTTATGTTCTAACTACGCTTTCGTAGATATTTAATGTCACAATAAGTAATCTTTCTAAACAAGTTCATAACATGAATCTTCTACGCACTGCTAAAATAATTTCAAACCACTTCCTATTCGATTTCTACAATATAGACTTAGACTATGTTATAAATCTGAAAATCTGTAGAATCACCGGCGGCTTTCCAGAGTGACTTCCCATCAAGGTTAAATGAAAAAAAAAAAATTAAAATTTCACTTTTTTTTTAAAATTGAAATTTTCAATTTTTTCGTAAAAAGGTAAAATTTCAAAATGTTGAAATTTCAATTTTTTTTTAAATTTTTTATGTTCTAACTACGCTTTCGTAGATATTTAATGTCACAATAAGTAATCTTTCTAAACAAGTTCATAACATGAATCTTCTACGCACTGCTAAAATAATTTCAAACCACTTCCTATTCGATTTCTACAATATAGACTTAGACTATGTTATAAATCTGAAAATCTGTAGAATCACCGACGGCTTTCCAGAGTGACTTCCCATCAAGGTTAAATGATAAAAAAAAAATATTGAAATTTCACTTTATTTTTAAAAATTGAAATTTTCAATTTTTTCGTAAAAAGGTAAAATTTCAAAATGTTGAAATTTCAATTTTTTTTTAAATTTTTTATGTTCTAACTACGCTTTCGTAGATATTTAATGTCACAATAAGTAATCTTTCTAAACAAGTTCATAACATGAATCTTCTACGCACTGCTAAAATAATTTCAAACCACTTCCTATTCGATTTCTACAATATAGACTTAGACTATGTTATAAATCTGAAAATCTGTAGAATCACCGACGGCTTTCCAGAGTGACTTCCCATCAAGGTTAAATGATAAAAAAAAAAATATTGAAATTTCACTTTATTTTTAAAAATTGAAATTTTCAATTTTTTCGTAAAAAGGTAAAATTTCAAAATGTTGAAATTTCAATTTTTTTTTAAATTTTTTTATGTCCTAACTACGCTTTCGTAGATATTTAATGTCACAATAAGTAATCTTTCTAAACAAGTTCATAACATGAATCTTCTACGCACTGCTAAAATAATTTCAAACCACTTCCTATTCGATTTCTACAATATAGACTTAGACTATGTTATAAATCTGAAAATCTGTAGAATCACCGGCGGCTTTCCAGAGTGACTTCCCATCAAGGTAAAATGATAAAAAAAAAAAATTAAAATTTCACTTTTTTTTTAAAATTGAAATTTTCAATTTTTTCGTAAAAAGGTAAAATTTCAAAATGTTGAAATTTCAATTTTTTTTTAAATTTTTTATGTTCTAACTACGCTTTCGTAGATATTTAATGTCACAATAAGTAATCTTTCTAAACAAGTTCATAACATGAATCTTCTACGCACTGCTAAAATAATTTCAAACCACTTCCTATTCGATTTCTACAATATAGACTTAGACTATGTTATAAATCTGAAAATCTGTAGAATCACCGACGGCTTTCCAGAGTGACTTCCCATCAAGGTTAAATGATAAAAAAAAAATATTGAAATTTCACTTTATTTTTAAAAATTGAAATTTTCAATTTTTTCGTAAAAAGGTAAAATTTCAAAATGTTGAAATTTCAATTTTTTTTTAAATTTTTTATGTTCTAACTACGCTTTCGTAGATATTTAATGTCACAATAAGTAATCTTTCTAAACAAGTTCATAACATGAATCTTCTACGCACTGCTAAAATAATTTCAAACCACTTCCTATTCGATTTCTACAATATAGACTTAGACTATGTTATAAATCTGAAAATCTGTAGAATCACCGACGGCTTTCCAGAGTGACTTCCCATCAAGGTTAAATGATAAAAAAAAAATATTGAAATTTCACTTTATTTTTAAAAATTGAAATTTTCAATTTTTTCGTAAAAAGGTAAAATTTCAAAATGTTGAAATTTCAATTTTTTTTTAAATTTTTTTATGTTCTAACTACGCTTTCGTAGATATTTAATGTCACAATAAGTAATCTTTCTAAACAAGTTCATAACATGAATCTTCTACGCACTGCTAAAATAACTTCAAACCACTTCCTATTCGATTTCTACAATATAGACTTAGACTATGTTATAAATCTGAAAATCTGTAGAATCACCGGCGGCTTTCCAGAGTGACTTCCCATCAAGGTTAAATGATAAAAGAAAAAAATTAAAATTTCACTTTTTTTTTAAAATTGAAATTTTCAATTTTTTCGTAAAAAGGTAAAATTTCAAAATGTTGAAATTTCAATTTTTTTTTAAATTTTTTATGTTCTAACTACGCTTTCGTAGATATTTAATGTCACAATAAGTAATCTTTCTAAACAAGTTCATAACATGAATCTTCTACGCACTGCTAAAATAATTTCAAACCACTTCCTATTCGATTTCTACAATATAGACTTAGACTATGTTATAAATCTGAAAATCTGTAGAATCACCGGCGGCTTTCCAGAGTGACTTCCCATCAAGGTTAAATGAAAAAAAAAAAATTAAAATTTCACTTTTTTTTAAAATTGAAATTTTCAATTTTTTCGTAAAAAGGTAAAATTTCAAAATGTTGAAATTTCAATTTTTTTTTAAATTTTTTATGTTCTAACTACGCTTTCGTAGATATTTAATGTCACAATAAGTAATCTTTCTAAACAAGTTCATAACATGAATCTTCTACGCACTGCTAAAATAATTTCAAACCACTTCCTATTCGATTTCTACAATATAGACTTAGACTATGTTATAAATCTGAAAATCTGTAGAATCACCGACGGCTTTCCAGAGTGACTTCCCATCAAGGTTAAATGATAAAAAAAAAAATATTGAAATTTCACTTTATTTTTAAAAATTGAAATTTTCAATTTTTTCGTAAAAAGGTAAAATTTCAAAATGTTGAAATTTCAATTTTTTTTTAAATTTTTTTATGTCCTAACTACGCTTTCGTAGATATTTAATGTCACAATAAGTAATCTTTCTAAACAAGTTCATAACATGAATCTTCTACGCACTGCTAAAATAATTTCAAACCACTTCCTATTCGATTTCTACAATATAGACTTAGACTATGTTATAAATCTGAAAATCTGTAGAATCACCGGCGGCTTTCCAGAGTGACTTCCCATCAAGGTAAAATGATAAAAAAAAAAAATTAAAATTTCACTTTTTTTTTAAAATTGAAATTTTCAATTTTTTCGTAAAAAGGTAAAATTTCAAAATGTTGAAATTTCAATTTTTTTTAAAATTTTTTATGTTCTAACTACGCTTTCGTAGATATTTAATGTCACAATAAGTAATCTTTCTAAACAAGTTCATAACATGAATCTTCTACGCACTGCTAAAATAATTTCAAACCACTTCCTATTCGATTTCTACAATATAGACTTAGACTATGTTATAAATCTGAAAATCTGTAGAATCACCGGCGGCTTTCCAGAGTGACTTCCCATCAAGATTAAATGAAAAAAAAAAATTAAAATTTCACTTTTTTTTTAAAATTGAAATTTTCAATTTTTTCGTAAAAAGGTAAAATTTCAAAATGTTGAAATTTCAATTTTTTTTTAAATTTTTTATGTTCTAACTACGCTTTCGTAGATATTTAATGTCACAATAAGTAATCTTTCTAAACAAGTTCATAACATGAATCTTCTACGCACTGCTAAAATAATTTCAAACCACTTCCTATTCGATTTCTACAATATAGACTTAGACTATGTTATAAATCTGAAAATCTGTAGAATCACCGACGGCTTTCCAGAGTGACTTCCCATCAAGGTTAAATGATAAAAAAAAAATTATTGAAATTTCACTTTTTTTAAAAAATTGAAATTTTCAATTTTTTCGTAAAAAGGTAAAATTTCAAAATGTGGAAATTTCAATTTTTTTTTAAATTTTTTTATGTTCTAACTACGCTTTCGTAGATATTTAATGTCACAATAAGTAATCTTTCTAAACAAGTTCATAACATGAATCTTCTACGCACTGCTAAAATAATTTCAAACCACTTCCTATTCGATTTCTACAATATAGACGACTATGTTATAAATCTGAAAATCTGTAGAATCACCGACGGCTTTCCAGAGTAACTTCCCATCAAGGTTAAATGATAAAAAAAAAATTATTGAAATTTCACTTTTTTTTTAAAATTGAAATTTTCATTTTTTTCGTAAAAAGGTAAAATTTCAAAATGTTGAAATTTCAATTTTTTTTAAATTTTTTTATGTTCTAACTACGCTTTCGTAGATATTTAATGTCACAATAAGTAATCTTTCTAAACAAGTTCATAACATGAATCTTCTACGCACTGCTAAAATAATTTCAAACCACTTCCTATTCGATTTCTACAATATAGACTTAGACTATGTTATAAATCTGAAAATCTGTAGAATCACCGACGGCTTTCCAGAGTGACTTCCCATCAAGGTTAAATGATAAAAAAAAAATTATTGAAATTTCACTTTTTTTTTAAAATTGAAATTTTCAATTTTTTCGTAAAAAGGTAAAATTTCAAAATGTTGAAATTTCAATTTTTTTTAAATTTTTTTATGTTCTAACTACGCTTTCGTAGATATTTAATGTCACAATAAGTAATCTTTCTAAACAAGTTCATAACATGAAACTTCTACGCACTGCTAAAATAATTTCAAACCACTTCCTATTCGATTTCTACAATATAGACTTAGATTATGTTATAAATCTGAAAATCTGTAGAATCACCGACGGCTTTCCAGAGTGACTTCCCATCAAGGTTAAATGATAAAAAAAAAAAATTAAAATTTCACTTTTTTTTTAAAATTGAAATTTTCAATTTTTTCGCAAAAAGGTAAAATTTCAAAATGTTGAAATTTCAATTTTTTTTAAAATTTTTTATGTTCTAACTACGCTTTCGTAGATATTTAATGTCACAATAAGTAATCTTTCTAAACAAGTTCATAACATGAATCTTCTACGCACTGCTAAAATAATTTCAAACCACTTCCTATTCGATTTCTACAATATAGACGACTATGTTATAAATCTGAAAATCTGTAGAATCACCGACGGCTTTCCAGAGTAACTTCCCATCAAGGTTAAATGATAAAAAAAAAATTATTGAAATTTCACTTTTTTTTTAAAATTGAAATTTTCATTTTTTTCGTAAAAAGGTAAAATTTCAAAATGTTGAAATTTCAATTTTTTTTAAATTTTTTTATGTTCTAACTACGCTTTCGTAGATATTTAATGTCACAATAAGTAATCTTTCTAAACAAGTTCATAACATGAATCTTCTACGCACTGCTAAAATAATTTCAAACCACTTCCTATTCGATTTCTACAATATAGACTTAGACTATGTTATAAATCTGAAAATCTGTAGAATCACCGACGGCTTTCCAGAGTGACTTCCCATCAAGGTTAAATGATAAAAAAAAAATTATTGAAATTTCACTTTTTTTTTAAAATTGAAATTTTCAATTTTTTCGTAAAAAGGTAAAATTTCAAAATGTTGAAATTTCAATTTTTTTTAAATTTTTTTATGTTCTAACTACGCTTTCGTAGATATTTAATGTCACAATAAGTAATCTTTCTAAACAAGTTCATAACATGAATCTTCTACGCACTGCTAAAATAATTTCAAACCACTTCCTATTCGATTTCTACAATATAGACTTAAACTATGTTATAAATCTGAAAATCTGTAGAATCACCGACGGCTTTCCAGAGTGACTTCCCATCAAGGTTAAATGATAAAAAAAAAATATTGAAATTTCACTTTATTTTTAAAAATTGAAATTTTCAATTTTTTCGTAAAAAGGTAAAATTTCAAAATGTTGAAATTTCAATTTTTTTTAAATTTTTTTATGTTCTAACTACGCTTTCGTAGATATTTAATGTCACAATAAGTAATCTTTCTAAACAAGTTCATAACATGAATCTTCTACGCACTGCTAAAATAATTTCAAACCACTTCCTATTCGATTTCTACAATATAGACTTAAACTATGTTATAAATCTGAAAATCTGTAGAATCACCGACGGCTTTCCAGAGTGACTTCCCATCAAGGTTAAATGATAAAAAAAAAATTATTGAAATTTCACTTTTTTTTTAAAATTGAAATTTTCAATTTTTTCGTAAAAAGGTAAAATTTCAAAATGTTGAAATTTCAATTTTTTTTAAATTTTTTTATGTTCTAACTACGCTTTCGTAGATATTTAATGTCACAATAAGTAATCTTTCTAAACAAGTTCATAACATGAATCTTCTACGCACTGCTAAAATAATTTCAAACCACTTCCTATTCGATTTCTACAATATAGACTTAAACTATGTTATAAATCTGAAAATCTGTAGAATCACCGACGGCTTTCCAGAGTGACTTCCCATCAAGGTTAAATGATAAAAAAAAAATATTGAAATTTCACTTTATTTTTAAAAATTGAAATTTTCAATTTTTTCGTAAAAAGGTAAAATTTCAAAATGTTGAAATTTCAATTTTTTTTTAAATTTTTTTATGTTCTAACTACGCTTTCGTAGATATTTAATGTCACAATAAGTAATCTTTCTAAACAAGTTCATAACATGAATCTTCTACGCACTGCTAAAATAATTTCAAACCACTTCCTATTCGATTTCTACAATATAGACTTAGACTATGTTATAAATCTGAAAATCTGTAGAATCACCGACGGCTTTCCAGAGTGACTTCCCATCAAGGTTAAATGATAAAAAAAAAATATTGAAATTTCACTTTATTTTTAAAAATTGAAATTTTCAATTTTTTCGTAAAAAGGTAAAATTTCAAAATGTTGAAATTTCAATTTTTTTTTAAATTTTTTTATGTTCTAACTACGCTTTCGTAGATATTTAATGTCACAATAAGTAATCTTTCTAAACAAGTTCATAACATGAATCTTCTACGCACTGCTAAAATAATTTCAAACCACTTCCTATTCGATTTCTACAATATAGACTTAGACTATGTTATAAATCTGAAAATCTGTAGAATCACCGGCGGCTTTCCAGAGTGACTTCCCATCAAGGTTAAATGAAAAAAAAAAAATTAAAATTTCACTTTTTTTTTAAAATTGAAATTTTCAATTTTTTCGTAAAAAGGTAAAATTTCAAAATGTTGAAATTTCAATTTTTTTTTAAATTTTTTATGTTCTAACTACGCTTTCGTAGATATTTAATGTCACAATAAGTAATCTTTCTAAACAAGTTCATAACATGAATCTTCTACGCACTGCTAAAATAATTTCAAACCACTTCCTATTCGATTTCTACAATATAGACTTAGACTATGTTATAAATCTGAAAATCTGTAGAATCACCGACGGCTTTCCAGAGTGACTTCCCATCAAGGTTAAATGATAAAAAAAAAATATTGAAATTTCACTTTATTTTTAAAAATTGAAATTTTCAATTTTTTCGTAAAAAGGTAAAATTTCAAAATGTTGAAATTTCAATTTTTTTTTAAATTTTTTTATGTTCTAACTACGCTTTCGTAGATATTTAATGTCACAATAAGTAATCTTTCTAAACAAGTTCATAACATGAATCTTCTACGCACTGCTAAAATAATTTCAAACCACTTCCTATTCGATTTCTACAATATAGACTTAGACTATGTTATAAATCTGAAAATCTGTAGAATCACCGACGGCTTTCCAGAGTGACTTCCCATCAAGGTTAAATGATAAAAAAAAAATTATTGAAATTTCACTTTTTTTTTAAAATTGAAATTTTCAATTTTTTCGTAAAAAGGTAAAATTTCAAAATGTTGAAATTTCAATTTTTTTTAAATTTTTTTATGTTCTAACTACGCTTTCGTAGATATTTAATGTCACAATAAGTAATCTTTCTAAACAAGTTCATAACATGAATCTTCTACGCACTGCTAAAATAATTTCAAACCACTTCCTATTCGATTTCTACAATATAGACTTAAACTATGTTATAAATCTGAAAATCTGTAGAATCACCGGCGGCTTTCCAGAGTGACTTCCCATCAAGGTTAAATGATAAAAGAAAAAAATTAAAATTTCACTTTTTTTTTAAAATTGAAATTTTCAATTTTTTCGTAAAAAGGTAAAATTTCAAAATGTTGAAATTTCAATTTTTTTTTAAATTTTTTATGTTCTAACTACGCTTTCGTAGATATTTAATGTCACAATAAGTAATCTTTCTAAACAAGTTCATAACATGAATCTTCTACGCACTGCTAAAATAATTTCAAACCACTTCCTATTCGATTTCTACAATATAGACTTAGACTATGTTATAAATCTGAAAATCTGTAGAATCACCGACGGCTTTCCAGAGTGACTTCCCATCAAGGTTAAATGATAAAAAAAAAATATTGAAATTTCACTTTATTTTTAAAAATTGAAATTTTCAATTTTTTCGTAAAAAGGTAAAATTTCAAAATGTTGAAATTTCAATTTTTTTTTAAATTTTTTATGTTCTAACTACGCTTTCGTAGATATTTAATGTCACAATAAGTAATCTTTCTAAACAAGTTCATAACATGAATCTTCTACGCACTGCTAAAATAATTTCAAACCACTTCCTATTCGATTTCTACAATATAGACTTAGACTATGTTATAAATCTGAAAATCTGTAGAATCACCGACGGCTTTCCAGAGTGACTTCCCATCAAGGTTAAATGATAAAAAAAAAATATTGAAATTTCACTTTATTTTTAAAAATTGAAATTTTCAATTTTTTCGTAAAAAGGTAAAATTTCAAAATGTTGAAATTTCAATTTTTTTTTAAATTTTTTTATGTTCTAACTACGCTTTCGTAGATATTTAATGTCACAATAAGTAATCTTTCTAAACAAGTTCATAACATGAATCTTCTACGCACTGCTAAAATAATTTCAAACCACTTCCTATTCGATTTCTACAATATAGACTTAGACTATGTTATAAATCTGAAAATCTGTAGAATCACCGGCGGCTTTCCAGAGTGACTTCCCATCAAGGTTAAATGATAAAAGAAAAAAATTAAAATTTCACTTTTTTTTTAAAATTGAAATTTTCAATTTTTTCGTAAAAAGGTAAAATTTCAAAATGTTGAAATTTCAATTTTTTTTTAAATTTTTTATGTTCTAACTACGCTTTCGTAGATATTTAATGTCACAATAAGTAATCTTTCTAAACAAGTTCATAACATGAATCTTCTACGCACTGCTAAAATAATTTCAAACCACTTCCTATTCGATTTCTACAATATAGACTTAGACTATGTTATAAATCTGAAAATCTGTAGAATCACCGGCGGCTTTCCAGAGTGACTTCCCATCAAGGTTAAATGAAAAAAAAAAAATTAAAATTTCACTTTTTTTTTAAAATTGAAATTTTCAATTTTTTCGTAAAAAGGTAAAATTTCAAAATGTTGAAATTTCAATTTTTTTTTAAATTTTTTATGTTCTAACTACGCTTTCGTAGATATTTAATGTCACAATAAGTAATCTTTCTAAACAAGTTCATAACATGAATCTTCTACGCACTGCTAAAATAATTTCAAACCACTTCCTATTCGATTTCTACAATATAGACTTAGACTATGTTATAAATCTGAAAATCTGTAGAATCACCGACGGCTTTCCAGAGTGACTTCCCATCAAGGTTAAATGATAAAAAAAAAATATTGAAATTTCACTTTATTTTTAAAAATTGAAATTTTCAATTTTTTCGTAAAAAGGTAAAATTTCAAAATGTTGAAATTTCAATTTTTTTTTAAATTTTTTATGTTCTAACTACGCTTTCGTAGATATTTAATGTCACAATAAGTAATCTTTCTAAACAAGTTCATAACATGAATCTTCTACGCACTGCTAAAATAATTTCAAACCACTTCCTATTCGATTTCTACAATATAGACTTAGACTATGTTATAAATCTGAAAATCTGTAGAATCACCGACGGCTTTCCAGAGTGACTTCCCATCAAGGTTAAATGATAAAAAAAAAAATATTGAAATTTCACTTTATTTTTAAAAATTGAAATTTTCAATTTTTTCGTAAAAAGGTAAAATTTCAAAATGTTGAAATTTCAATTTTTTTTTAAATTTTTTTATGTCCTAACTACGCTTTCGTAGATATTTAATGTCACAATAAGTAATCTTTCTAAACAAGTTCATAACATGAATCTTCTACGCACTGCTAAAATAATTTCAAACCACTTCCTATTCGATTTCTACAATATAGACTTAGACTATGTTATAAATCTGAAAATCTGTAGAATCACCGGCGGCTTTCCAGAGTGACTTCCCATCAAGGTAAAATGATAAAAAAAAAAAATTAAAATTTCACTTTTTTTTTAAAATTGAAATTTTCAATTTTTTCGTAAAAAGGTAAAATTTCAAAATGTTGAAATTTCAATTTTTTTTAAAATTTTTTATGTTCTAACTACGCTTTCGTAGATATTTAATGTCACAATAAGTAATCTTTCTAAACAAGTTCATAACATGAATCTTCTACGCACTGCTAAAATAATTTCAAACCACTTCCTATTCGATTTCTACAATATAGACTTAGACTATGTTATAAATCTGAAAATCTGTAGAATCACCGACGGCTTTCCAGAGTGACTTCCCATCAAGGTTAAATGATAAAAAAAAAATTATTGAAATTTCACTTTTTTTTTAAAATTGAAATTTTCAATTTTTTCGTAAAAAGGTAAAATTTCAAAATGTTGAAATTTCAATTTTTTTTAAATTTTTTTATGTTCTAACTACGCTTTCGTAGATATTTAATGTCACAATAAGTAATCTTTCTAAACAAGTTCATAACATGAATCTTCTACGCACTGCTAAAATAATTTCAAACCACTTCCTATTCGATTTCTACAATATAGACTTAAACTATGTTATAAATCTGAAAATCTGTAGAATCACCGGTGGCTTTCCAGAGTGACTTCCCATCAAGGTTAAATGATAAAAAAAAAATATTGAAATTTCACTTTATTTTTAAAAATTGAAATTTTCAATTTTTTCGTAAAAAGGTAAAATTTCAAAATGTTGAAATTTCAATTTTTTTTTAAATTTTTTTATGTTCTAACTACGCTTTCGTAGATATTTAATGTCACAATAAGTAATCTTTCTAAACAAGTTCATAACATGAATCTTCTACGCACTGCTAAAATAATTTCAAACCACTTCCTATTCGATTTCTACAATATAGACTTAGACTATGTTATAAATCTGAAAATCTGTAGAATCACCGACGGCTTTCCAGAGTGACTTCCCATCAAGGTTAAATGATAAAAAAAAAATTATTGAAATTTCACTTTTTTTTTAAAATTGAAATTTTCAATTTTTTCGTAAAAAGGTAAAATTTCAAAATGTTGAAATTTCAATTTTTTTTAAATTTTTTTATGTTCTAACTACGCTTTCGTAGATATTTAATGTCACAATAAGTAATCTTTCTAAACAAGTTCATAACATGAATCTTCTACGCACTGCTAAAATAATTTCAAACCACTTCCTATTCGATTTCTACAATATAGACTTAGACTATGTTATAAATCTGAAAATCTGTAGAATCACCGGCGGCTTTCCAGAGTGACTTCCCATCAAGGTTAAATGATAAAAGAAAAAAATTAAAATTTCACTTTGTTTTTAAAATTGAAATTTTCAATTTTTTCGTAAAAAGGTAAAATTTCAAAATGTTGAAATTTCAATTTTTTTTAAATTTTTTTATGTTCTAACTACGCTTTCGTAGATATTTAATGTCACAATAAGTAATCTTTCTAAACAAGTTCATAACATGAATCTTCTACGCACTGCTAAAATAATTTCAAACCACTTCCTATTCGATTTCTACAATATAGACTTAAACTATGTTATAAATCTGAAAATCTGTAGAATCACCGGCGGCTTTCCAGAGTGACTTCCCATCAAGGTTAAATGATAAAAGAAAAAAATTAAAATTTCACTTTTTTTTTAAAATTGAAATTTTCAATTTTTTCGTAAAAAGGTAAAATTTCAAAATGTTGAAATTTCAATTTTTTTTTAAATTTTTTATGTTCTAACTACGCTTTCGTAGATATTTAATGTCACAATAAGTAATCTTTCTAAACAAGTTCATAACATGAATCTTCTACGCACTGCTAAAATAATTTCAAACCACTTCCTATTCGATTTCTACAATATAGACTTAGACTATGTTATAAATCTGAAAATCTGTAGAATCACCGACGGCTTTCCAGAGTGACTTCCCATCAAGGTTAAATGATAAAAAAAAAATATTGAAATTTCACTTTATTTTTAAAAATTGAAATTTTCAATTTTTTCGTAAAAAGGTAAAATTTCAAAATGTTGAAATTTCAATTTTTTTTTAAATTTTTTTATGTTCTAACTACGCTTTCGTAGATATTTAATGTCACAATAAGTAATCTTTCTAAACAAGTTCATAACATGAATCTTCTACGCACTGCTAAAATAATTTCAAACCACTTCCTATTCGATTTCTACAATATAGACTTAGACTATGTTATAAATCTGAAAATCTGTAGAATCACCGGCGGCTTTCCAGAGTGACTTCCCATCAAGGTTAAATGATAAAAGAAAAAAATTAAAATTTCACTTTTTTTTTAAAATTGAAATTTTCAATTTTTTCGTAAAAAGGTAAAATTTCAAAATGTTGAAATTTCAATTTTTTTTTAAATTTTTTATGTTCTAACTACGCTTTCGTAGATATTTAATGTCACAATAAGTAATCTTTCTAAACAAGTTCATAACATGAATCTTCTACGCACTGCTAAAATAATTTCAAACCACTTCCTATTCGATTTCTACAATATAGACTTAGACTATGTTATAAATCTGAAAATCTGTAGAATCACCGGCGGCTTTCCAGAGTGACTTCCCATCAAGGTTAAATGAAAAAAAAAAAATTAAAATTTCACTTTTTTTTTAAAATTGAAATTTTCAATTTTTTCGTAAAAAGGTAAAATTTCAAAATGTTGAAATTTCAATTTTTTTTTAAATTTTTTATGTTCTAACTACGCTTTCGTAGATATTTAATGTCACAATAAGTAATCTTTCTAAACAAGTTCATAACATGAATCTTCTACGCACTGCTAAAATAATTTCAAACCACTTCCTATTCGATTTCTACAATATAGACTTAGACTATGTTATAAATCTGAAAATCTGTAGAATCACCGACGGCTTTCCAGAGTGACTTCCCATCAAGGTTAAATGATAAAAAAAAAATATTGAAATTTCACTTTATTTTTAAAAATTGAAATTTTCAATTTTTTCGTAAAAAGGTAAAATTTCAAAATGTTGAAATTTCAATTTTTTTTTAAATTTTTTATGTTCTAACTACGCTTTCGTAGATATTTAATGTCACAATAAGTAATCTTTCTAAACAAGTTCATAACATGAATCTTCTACGCACTGCTAAAATAATTTCAAACCACTTCCTATTCGATTTCTACAATATAGACTTAGACTATGTTATAAATCTGAAAATCTGTAGAATCACCGACGGCTTTCCAGAGTGACTTCCCATCAAGGTTAAATGATAAAAAAAAAAATATTGAAATTTCACTTTATTTTTAAAAATTGAAATTTTCAATTTTTTCGTAAAAAGGTAAAATTTCAAAATGTTGAAATTTCAATTTTTTTTTAAATTTTTTTATGTCCTAACTACGCTTTCGTAGATATTTAATGTCACAATAAGTAATCTTTCTAAACAAGTTCATAACATGAATCTTCTACGCACTGCTAAAATAATTTCAAACCACTTCCTATTCGATTTCTACAATATAGACTTAGACTATGTTATAAATCTGAAAATCTGTAGAATCACCGGCGGCTTTCCAGAGTGACTTCCCATCAAGGTAAAATGATAAAAAAAAAAAATTAAAATTTCACTTTTTTTTTAAAATTGAAATTTTCAATTTTTTCGTAAAAAGGTAAAATTTCAAAATGTTGAAATTTCAATTTTTTTTTAAATTTTTTATGTTCTAACTACGCTTTCGTAGATATTTAATGTCACAATAAGTAATCTTTCTAAACAAGTTCATAACATGAATCTTCTACGCACTGCTAAAATAATTTCAAACCACTTCCTATTCGATTTCTACAATATAGACTTAGACTATGTTATAAATCTGAAAATCTGTAGAATCACCGACGGCTTTCCAGAGTGACTTCCCATCAAGGTTAAATGATAAAAAAAAAATATTGAAATTTCACTTTATTTTTAAAAATTGAAATTTTCAATTTTTTCGTAAAAAGGTAAAATTTCAAAATGTTGAAATTTCAATTTTTTTTTAAATTTTTTATGTTCTAACTACGCTTTCGTAGATATTTAATGTCACAATAAGTAATCTTTCTAAACAAGTTCATAACATGAATCTTCTACGCACTGCTAAAATAATTTCAAACCACTTCCTATTCGATTTCTACAATATAGACTTAGACTATGTTATAAATCTGAAAATCTGTAGAATCACCGACGGCTTTCCAGAGTGACTTCCCATCAAGGTTAAATGATAAAAAAAAAATATTGAAATTTCACTTTATTTTTAAAAATTGAAATTTTCAATTTTTTCGTAAAAAGGTAAAATTTCAAAATGTTGAAATTTCAATTTTTTTTTAAATTTTTTTATGTTCTAACTACGCTTTCGTAGATATTTAATGTCACAATAAGTAATCTTTCTAAACAAGTTCATAACATGAATCTTCTACGCACTGCTAAAATAACTTCAAACCACTTCCTATTCGATTTCTACAATATAGACTTAGACTATGTTATAAATCTGAAAATCTGTAGAATCACCGGCGGCTTTCCAGAGTGACTTCCCATCAAGGTTAAATGATAAAAGAAAAAAATTAAAATTTCACTTTTTTTTTAAAATTGAAATTTTCAATTTTTTCGTAAAAAGGTAAAATTTCAAAATGTTGAAATTTCAATTTTTTTTTAAATTTTTTATGTTCTAACTACGCTTTCGTAGATATTTAATGTCACAATAAGTAATCTTTCTAAACAAGTTCATAACATGAATCTTCTACGCACTGCTAAAATAATTTCAAACCACTTCCTATTCGATTTCTACAATATAGACTTAGACTATGTTATAAATCTGAAAATCTGTAGAATCACCGGCGGCTTTCCAGAGTGACTTCCCATCAAGGTTAAATGAAAAAAAAAAAATTAAAATTTCACTTTTTTTTAAAATTGAAATTTTCAATTTTTTCGTAAAAAGGTAAAATTTCAAAATGTTGAAATTTCAATTTTTTTTTAAATTTTTTATGTTCTAACTACGCTTTCGTAGATATTTAATGTCACAATAAGTAATCTTTCTAAACAAGTTCATAACATGAATCTTCTACGCACTGCTAAAATAATTTCAAACCACTTCCTATTCGATTTCTACAATATAGACTTAGACTATGTTATAAATCTGAAAATCTGTAGAATCACCGACGGCTTTCCAGAGTGACTTCCCATCAAGGTTAAATGATAAAAAAACAAATATTGAAATTTCACTTTATTTTTAAAAATTGAAATTTTCAATTTTTTCGTAAAAAGGTAAAATTTCAAAATGTTGAAATTTCAATTTTTTTTTAAATTTTTTTATGTCCTAACTACGCTTTCGTAGATATTTAATGTCACAATAAGTAATCTTTCTAAACAAGTTCATAACATGAATCTTCTACGCACTGCTAAAATAATTTCAAACCACTTCCTATTCGATTTCTACAATATAGACTTAGACTATGTTATAAATCTGAAAATCTGTAGAATCACCGGCGGCTTTCCAGAGTGACTTCCCATCAAGGTAAAATGATAAAAAAAAAAAATTAAAATTTCACTTTTTTTTTAAAATTGAAATTTTCAATTTTTTCGTAAAAAGGTAAAATTTCAAAATGTTGAAATTTCAATTTTTTTTAAAATTTTTTATGTTCTAACTACGCTTTCGTAGATATTTAATGTCACAATAAGTAATCTTTCTAAACAAGTTCATAACATGAATCTTCTACGCACTGCTAAAATAATTTCAAACCACTTCCTATTCGATTTCTACAATATAGACTTAGACTATGTTATAAATCTGAAAATCTGTAGAATCACCGGCGGCTTTCCAGAGTGACTTCCCATCAAGATTAAATGAAAAAAAAAAAATTAAAATTTCACTTTTTTTTTAAAATTGAAATTTTCAATTTTTTCGTAAAAAGGTAAAATTTCAAAATGTTGAAATTTCAATTTTTTTTTAAATTTTTTATGTTCTAACTACGCTTTCGTAGATATTTAATGTCACAATAAGTAATCTTTCTAAACAAGTTCATAACATGAATCTTCTACGCACTGCTAAAATAATTTCAAACCACTTCCTATTCGATTTCTACAATATAGACTTAGACTATGTTATAAATCTGAAAATCTGTAGAATCACCGACGGCTTTCCAGAGTGACTTCCCATCAAGGTTAAATGATAAAAAAAAAATTATTGAAATTTCACTTTTTTTAAAAAATTGAAATTTTCAATTTTTTCGTAAAAAGGTAAAATTTCAAAATGTGGAAATTTCAATTTTTTTTTAAATTTTTTTATGTTCTAACTACGCTTTCGTAGATATTTAATGTCACAATAAGTAATCTTTCTAAACAAGTTCATAACATGAATCTTCTACGCACTGCTAAAATAATTTCAAACCACTTCCTATTCGATTTCTACAATATAGACGACTATGTTATAAATCTGAAAATCTGTAGAATCACCGACGGCTTTCCAGAGTAACTTCCCATCAAGGTTAAATGATAAAAAAAAAATTATTGAAATTTCACTTTTTTTTTAAAATTGAAATTTTCATTTTTTTCGTAAAAAGGTAAAATTTCAAAATGTTGAAATTTCAATTTTTTTTAAATTTTTTTATGTTCTAACTACGCTTTCGTAGATATTTAATGTCACAATAAGTAATCTTTCTAAACAAGTTCATAACATGAATCTTCTACGCACTGCTAAAATAATTTCAAACCACTTCCTATTCGATTTCTACAATATAGACTTAGACTATGTTATAAATCTGAAAATCTGTAGAATCACCGACGGCTTTCCAGAGTGACTTCCCATCAAGGTTAAATGATAAAAAAAAAATTATTGAAATTTCACTTTTTTTTTAAAATTGAAATTTTCAATTTTTTCGTAAAAAGGTAAAATTTCAAAATGTTGAAATTTCAATTTTTTTTAAATTTTTTTATGTTCTAACTACGCTTTCGTAGATATTTAATGTCACAATAAGTAATCTTTCTAAACAAGTTCATAACATGAAACTTCTACGCACTGCTAAAATAATTTCAAACCACTTCCTATTCGATTTCTACAATATAGACTTAGATTATGTTATAAATCTGAAAATCTGTAGAATCACCGACGGCTTTCCAGAGTGACTTCCCATCAAGGTTAAATGATAAAAAAAAAAAATTAAAATTTCACTTTTTTTTTAAAATTGAAATTTTCAATTTTTTCGCAAAAAGGTAAAATTTCAAAATGTTGAAATTTCAATTTTTTTTAAAATTTTTTATGTTCTAACTACGCTTTCGTAGATATTTAATGTCACAATAAGTAATCTTTCTAAACAAGTTCATAACATGAATCTTCTACGCACTGCTAAAATAATTTCAAACCACTTCCTATTCGATTTCTACAATATAGACGACTATGTTATAAATCTGAAAATCTGTAGAATCACCGACGGCTTTCCAGAGTAACTTCCCATCAAGGTTAAATGATAAAAAAAAAATTATTGAAATTTCACTTTTTTTTTAAAATTGAAATTTTCATTTTTTTCGTAAAAAGGTAAAATTTCAAAATGTTGAAATTTCAATTTTTTTTAAATTTTTTTATGTTCTAACTACGCTTTCGTAGATATTTAATGTCACAATAAGTAATCTTTCTAAACAAGTTCATAACATGAATCTTCTACGCACTGCTAAAATAATTTCAAACCACTTCCTATTCGATTTCTACAATATAGACTTAGACTATGTTATAAATCTGAAAATCTGTAGAATCACCGACGGCTTTCCAGAGTGACTTCCCATCAAGGTTAAATGATAAAAAAAAAATTATTGAAATTTCACTTTTTTTTTAAAATTGAAATTTTCAATTTTTTCGTAAAAAGGTAAAATTTCAAAATGTTGAAATTTCAATTTTTTTTAAATTTTTTTATGTTCTAACTACGCTTTCGTAGATATTTAATGTCACAATAAGTAATCTTTCTAAACAAGTTCATAACATGAATCTTCTACGCACTGCTAAAATAATTTCAAACCACTTCCTATTCGATTTCTACAATATAGACTTAAACTATGTTATAAATCTGAAAATCTGTAGAATCACCGACGGCTTTCCAGAGTGACTTCCCATCAAGGTTAAATGATAAAAAAAATATATTGAAATTTCACTTTATTTTTAAAAATTGAAATTTTCAATTTTTTCGTAAAAAGGTAAAATTTCAAAATGTTGAAATTTCAATTTTTTTTAAATTTTTTTATGTTCTAACTACGCTTTCGTAGATATTTAATGTCACAATAAGTAATCTTTCTAAACAAGTTCATAACATGAATCTTCTACGCACTGCTAAAATAATTTCAAACCACTTCCTATTCGATTTCTACAATATAGACTTAAACTATGTTATAAATCTGAAAATCTGTAGAATCACCGACGGCTTTCCAGAGTGACTTCCCATCAAGGTTAAATGATAAAAAAAAAATTATTGAAATTTCACTTTTTTTTTAAAATTGAAATTTTCAATTTTTTCGTAAAAAGGTAAAATTTCAAAATGTTGAAATTTCAATTTTTTTTAAATTTTTTTATGTTCTAACTACGCTTTCGTAGATATTTAATGTCACAATAAGTAATCTTTCTAAACAAGTTCATAACATGAATCTTCTACGCACTGCTAAAATAATTTCAAACCACTTCCTATTCGATTTCTACAATATAGACTTAAACTATGTTATAAATCTGAAAATCTGTAGAATCACCGACGGCTTTCCAGAGTGACTTCCCATCAAGGTTAAATGATAAAAAAAAAATATTGAAATTTCACTTTATTTTTAAAAATTGAAATTTTCAATTTTTTCGTAAAAAGGTAAAATTTCAAAATGTTGAAATTTCAATTTTTTTTTAAATTTTTTTATGTTCTAACTACGCTTTCGTAGATATTTAATGTCACAATAAGTAATCTTTCTAAACAAGTTCATAACATGAATCTTCTACGCACTGCTAAAATAATTTCAAACCACTTCCTATTCGATTTCTACAATATAGACTTAGACTATGTTATAAATCTGAAAATCTGTAGAATCACCGACGGCTTTCCAGAGTGACTTCCCATCAAGGTTAAATGATAAAAAAAAAATATTGAAATTTCACTTTATTTTTAAAAATTGAAATTTTCAATTTTTTCGTAAAAAGGTAAAATTTCAAAATGTTGAAATTTCAATTTTTTTTTAAATTTTTTTATGTTCTAACTACGCTTTCGTAGATATTTAATGTCACAATAAGTAATCTTTCTAAACAAGTTCATAACATGAATCTTCTACGCACTGCTAAAATAATTTCAAACCACTTCCTATTCGATTTCTACAATATAGACTTAGACTATGTTATAAATCTGAAAATCTGTAGAATCACCGGCGGCTTTCCAGAGTGACTTCCCATCAAGGTTAAATGAAAAAAAAAAAATTAAAATTTCACTTTTTTTTTAAAATTGAAATTTTCAATTTTTTCGTAAAAAGGTAAAATTTCAAAATGTTGAAATTTCAATTTTTTTTTAAATTTTTTATGTTCTAACTACGCTTTCGTAGATATTTAATGTCACAATAAGTAATCTTTCTAAACAAGTTCATAACATGAATCTTCTACGCACTGCTAAAATAATTTCAAACCACTTCCTATTCGATTTCTACAATATAGACTTAGACTATGTTATAAATCTGAAAATCTGTAGAATCACCGACGGCTTTCCAGAGTGACTTCCCATCAAGGTTAAATGATAAAAAAAAAATATTGAAATTTCACTTTATTTTTAAAAATTGAAATTTTCAATTTTTTCGTAAAAAGGTAAAATTTCAAAATGTTGAAATTTCAATTTTTTTTTAAATTTTTTTATGTTCTAACTACGCTTTCGTAGATATTTAATGTCACAATAAGTAATCTTTCTAAACAAGTTCATAACATGAATCTTCTACGCACTGCTAAAATAATTTCAAACCACTTCCTATTCGATTTCTACAATATAGACTTAGACTATGTTATAAATCTGAAAATCTGTAGAATCACCGACGGCTTTCCAGAGTGACTTCCCATCAAGGTTAAATGATAAAAAAAAAATTATTGAAATTTCACTTTTTTTTTAAAATTGAAATTTTCAATTTTTTCGTAAAAAGGTAAAATTTCAAAATGTTGAAATTTCAATTTTTTTTAAATTTTTTTATGTTCTAACTACGCTTTCGTAGATATTTAATGTCACAATAAGTAATCTTTCTAAACAAGTTCATAACATGAATCTTCTACGCACTGCTAAAATAATTTCAAACCACTTCCTATTCGATTTCTACAATATAGACTTAAACTATGTTATAAATCTGAAAATCTGTAGAATCACCGGCGGCTTTCCAGAGTGACTTCCCATCAAGGTTAAATGATAAAAGAAAAAAATTAAAATTTCACTTTTTTTTTAAAATTGAAATTTTCAATTTTTTCGTAAAAAGGTAAAATTTCAAAATGTTGAAATTTCAATTTTTTTTTAAATTTTTTATGTTCTAACTACGCTTTCGTAGATATTTAATGTCACAATAAGTAATCTTTCTAAACAAGTTCATAACATGAATCTTCTACGCACTGCTAAAATAATTTCAAACCACTTCCTATTCGATTTCTACAATATAGACTTAGACTATGTTATAAATCTGAAAATCTGTAGAATCACCGACGGCTTTCCAGAGTGACTTCCCATCAAGGTTAAATGATAAAAAAAAAATATTGAAATTTCACTTTATTTTTAAAAATTGAAATTTTCAATTTTTTCGTAAAAAGGTAAAATTTCAAAATGTTGAAATTTCAATTTTTTTTTAAATTTTTTATGTTCTAACTACGCTTTCGTAGATATTTAATGTCACAATAAGTAATCTTTCTAAACAAGTTCATAACATGAATCTTCTACGCACTGCTAAAATAATTTCAAACCACTTCCTATTCGATTTCTACAATATAGACTTAGACTATGTTATAAATCTGAAAATCTGTAGAATCACCGACGGCTTTCCAGAGTGACTTCCCATCAAGGTTAAATGATAAAAAAAAAATATTGAAATTTCACTTTATTTTTAAAAATTGAAATTTTCAATTTTTTCGTAAAAAGGTAAAATTTCAAAATGTTGAAATTTCAATTTTTTTTTAAATTTTTTTATGTTCTAACTACGCTTTCGTAGATATTTAATGTCACAATAAGTAATCTTTCTAAACAAGTTCATAACATGAATCTTCTACGCACTGCTAAAATAATTTCAAACCACTTCCTATTCGATTTCTACAATATAGACTTAGACTATGTTATAAATCTGAAAATCTGTAGAATCACCGGCGGCTTTCCAGAGTGACTTCCCATCAAGGTTAAATGATAAAAGAAAAAAATTAAAATTTCACTTTTTTTTTAAAATTGAAATTTTCAATTTTTTCGTAAAAAGGTAAAATTTCAAAATGTTGAAATTTCAATTTTTTTTTAAATTTTTTATGTTCTAACTACGCTTTCGTAGATATTTAATGTCACAATAAGTAATCTTTCTAAACAAGTTCATAACATGAATCTTCTACGCACTGCTAAAATAATTTCAAACCACTTCCTATTCGATTTCTACAATATAGACTTAGACTATGTTATAAATCTGAAAATCTGTAGAATCACCGGCGGCTTTCCAGAGTGACTTCCCATCAAGGTTAAATGAAAAAAAAAAAATTAAAATTTCACTTTTTTTTTAAAATTGAAATTTTCAATTTTTTCGTAAAAAGGTAAAATTTCAAAATGTTGAAATTTCAATTTTTTTTTAAATTTTTTATGTTCTAACTACGCTTTCGTAGATATTTAATGTCACAATAAGTAATCTTTCTAAACAAGTTCATAACATGAATCTTCTACGCACTGCTAAAATAATTTCAAACCACTTCCTATTCGATTTCTACAATATAGACTTAGACTATGTTATAAATCTGAAAATCTGTAGAATCACCGACGGCTTTCCAGAGTGACTTCCCATCAAGGTTAAATGATAAAAAAAAAATATTGAAATTTCACTTTATTTTTAAAAATTGAAATTTTCAATTTTTTCGTAAAAAGGTAAAATTTCAAAATGTTGAAATTTCAATTTTTTTTTAAATTTTTTATGTTCTAACTACGCTTTCGTAGATATTTAATGTCACAATAAGTAATCTTTCTAAACAAGTTCATAACATGAATCTTCTACGCACTGCTAAAATAATTTCAAACCACTTCCTATTCGATTTCTACAATATAGACTTAGACTATGTTATAAATCTGAAAATCTGTAGAATCACCGACGGCTTTCCAGAGTGACTTCCCATCAAGGTTAAATGATAAAAAAAAAAATATTGAAATTTCACTTTATTTTTAAAAATTGAAATTTTCAATTTTTTCGTAAAAAGGTAAAATTTCAAAATGTTGAAATTTCAATTTTTTTTTAAATTTTTTTATGTCCTAACTACGCTTTCGTAGATATTTAATGTCACAATAAGTAATCTTTCTAAACAAGTTCATAACATGAATCTTCTACGCACTGCTAAAATAATTTCAAACCACTTCCTATTCGATTTCTACAATATAGACTTAGACTATGTTATAAATCTGAAAATCTGTAGAATCACCGGCGGCTTTCCAGAGTGACTTCCCATCAAGGTAAAATGATAAAAAAAAAAAATTAAAATTTCACTTTTTTTTTAAAATTGAAATTTTCAATTTTTTCGTAAAAAGGTAAAATTTCAAAATGTTGAAATTTCAATTTTTTTTAAAATTTTTTATGTTCTAACTACGCTTTCGTAGATATTTAATGTCACAATAAGTAATCTTTCTAAACAAGTTCATAACATGAATCTTCTACGCACTGCTAAAATAATTTCAAACCACTTCCTATTCGATTTCTACAATATAGACTTAGACTATGTTATAAATCTGAAAATCTGTAGAATCACCGGCGGCTTTCCAGAGTGACTTCCCATCAAGATTAAATGAAAAAAAAAAAATTAAAATTTCACTTTTTTTTTAAAATTGAAATTTTCAATTTTTTCGTAAAAAGGTAAAATTTCAAAATGTTGAAATTTCAATTTTTTTTTAAATTTTTTATGTTCTAACTACGCTTTCGTAGATATTTAATGTCACAATAAGTAATCTTTCTAAACAAGTTCATAACATGAATCTTCTACGCACTGCTAAAATAATTTCAAACCACTTCCTATTCGATTTCTACAATATAGACTTAGACTATGTTATAAATCTGAAAATCTGTAGAATCACCGACGGCTTTCCAGAGTGACTTCCCATCAAGGTTAAATGATAAAAAAAAAATTATTGAAATTTCACTTTTTTTAAAAAATTGAAATTTTCAATTTTTTCGTAAAAAGGTAAAATTTCAAAATGTGGAAATTTCAATTTTTTTTTAAATTTTTTTATGTTCTAACTACGCTTTCGTAGATATTTAATGTCACAATAAGTAATCTTTCTAAACAAGTTCATAACATGAATCTTCTACGCACTGCTAAAATAATTTCAAACCACTTCCTATTCGATTTCTACAATATAGACGACTATGTTATAAATCTGAAAATCTGTAGAATCACCGACGGCTTTCCAGAGTAACTTCCCATCAAGGTTAAATGATAAAAAAAAAATTATTGAAATTTCACTTTTTTTTAAAATTGAAATTTTCATTTTTTTCGTAAAAAGGTAAAATTTCAAAATGTTGAAATTTCAATTTTTTTTAAATTTTTTTATGTTCTAACTACGCTTTCGTAGATATTTAATGTCACAATAAGTAATCTTTCTAAACAAGTTCATAACATGAATCTTCTACGCACTGCTAAAATAATTTCAAACCACTTCCTATTCGATTTCTACAATATAGACTTAGACTATGTTATAAATCTGAAAATCTGTAGAATCACCGACGGCTTTCCAGAGTGACTTCCCATCAAGGTTAAATGATAAAAAAAAAATTATTGAAATTTCACTTTTTTTTTAAAATTGAAATTTTCAATTTTTTCGTAAAAAGGTAAAATTTCAAAATGTTGAAATTTCAATTTTTTTTAAATTTTTTTATGTTCTAACTACGCTTTCGTAGATATTTAATGTCACAATAAGTAATCTTTCTAAACAAGTTCATAACATGAAACTTCTACGCACTGCTAAAATAATTTCAAACCACTTCCTATTCGATTTCTACAATATAGACTTAGATTATGTTATAAATCTGAAAATCTGTAGAATCACCGACGGCTTTCCAGAGTGACTTCCCATCAAGGTTAAATGATAAAAAAAAAAAATTAAAATTTCACTTTTTTTTTAAAATTGAAATTTTCAATTTTTTCGCAAAAAGGTAAAATTTCAAAATGTTGAAATTTCAATTTTTTTTAAAATTTTTTATGTTCTAACTACGCTTTCGTAGATATTTAATGTCACAATAAGTAATCTTTCTAAACAAGTTCATAACATGAATCTTCTACGCACTGCTAAAATAATTTCAAACCACTTCCTATTCGATTTCTACAATATAGACTTAGACTATGTTATAAATCTGAAAATCTGTAGAATCACCGACGGCTTTCCAGAGTGACTTCCCATCAAGGTTAAATGATAAAAAAAAAATTATTGAAATTTCACTTTTTTTTTAAAATTGAAATTTTCATTTTTTTCGTAAAAAGGTAAAATTTCAAAATGTTGAAATTTCAATTTTTTTTAAATTTTTTTATGTTCTAACTACGCTTTCGTAGATATTTAATGTCACAATAAGTAATCTTTCTAAACAAGTTCATAACATGAAACTTCTACGCACTGCTAAAATAATTTCAAACCACTTCCTATTCGATTTCTACAATATAGACTTAGATTATGTTATAAATCTGAAAATCTGTAGAATCACCGACGGCTTTCCAGAGTGACTTCCCATCAAGGTTAAATGATAAAAAAAAAAAATTAAAATTTCACTTTTTTTTTAAAATTGAAATTTTCAATTTTTTCGCAAAAAGGTAAAATTTCAAAATGTTGAAATTTCAATTTTTTTTAAAATTTTTTATGTTCTAACTACGCTTTCGTAGATATTTAATGTCACAATAAGTAATCTTTCTAAACAAGTTCATAACATGAATCTTCTACGCACTGCTAAAATAATTTCAAACCACTTCCTATTCGATTTCTACAATATAGACTTAGATTATGTTATAAATCTGAAAATCTGTAGAATCACCGACGGCTTTCCAGAGTGACTTCCCATCAAGGTTAAATGATAAATAAAAAAAATTAAAATTTCACTTTTTTTTTAAAATTGAAATTTTCAATTTTTTCGTAAAAAGGTAAAATTTCAAAATGTTGAAATTTCAATTTTTTTTTAAATTTTTTATGTTCTAACTACGCTTTCGTAGATATTTAATGTCACAATAAGTAATCTTTCTAAACAAGTTCATAACATGAATCTTCTACGCACTGCTAAAATAATTTCAAACCACTTCCTATTCGATTTCTACAATATAGACGACTATGTTATAAATCTGAAAATCTGTAGAATCACCGACGGCTTTCCAGAGTGACTTCCCATCAAGGTTAAATGATAAAAAAAAAATTATTGAAATTTCACTTTTTTTTTAAATTTTTTATGTTCTAACTACGCTTTCGTAGATATTTAATGTCACAATAAGTAATCTTTCTAAACAAGTTCATAACATGAATCTTCTACGCACTGCTAAAATAATTTCAAACCACTTCCTATTCGATTTCTACAATATAGACTTAGATTATGTTATAAATCTGAAAATCTGTAGAATCACCGACGGCTTTCCAGAGTGACTTCCCATCAAGGTTAAATGATAAAAAAAAAAATTAAAATTTCACTTTTTTTTTAAAATTGAAATTTTCAATTTTTTCGTAAAAAGGTAAAATTTCAAAATGTTGAAATTTCAATTTTTTTTTAAATTTTTTATGTTCTAACTACGCTTTCGTAGATATTTAATGTCACAATAAGTAATCTTTCTAAACAAGTTCATAACATGAATCTTCTACGCACTGCTAAAATAATTTCAAACCACTTCCTATTCGATTTCTACAATATAGACTTAGATTATGTTATAAATCTGAAAATCTGTAGAATCACCGACGGCTTTCCAGAGTGACTTCCCATCAAGGTTAAATGATAAAAAAAAAAATTAAAATTTCACTTTTTTTTTAAAATTGAAATTTTCAATTTTTTCGTAAAAAGGTAAAATTTCAAAATGTTGAAATTTCAATTTTTTTTTAAATTTTTTATGTTCTAACTACGCTTTCGTAGATATTTAATGTCACAATAAGTAATCTTTCTAAACAAGTTCATAACATGAATCTTCTACGCACTGCTAAAATAATTTCAAACCACTTCCTATTCGATTTCTACAATATAGACGACTATGTTATAAATCTGAAAATCTGTAGAATCACCGACGGCTTTCCAGAGTGACTTCCCATCAAGGTTAAATGATAAAAAAAAAATTATTGAAATTTCACTTTTTTTTAAAATTGAAATTTTCAATTTTTTCGTAAAAAGGTAAAATTTCAAAATGTTGAAATTTCAATTTTTTTTTAAATTTTTTTATGTTCTAACTACGCTTTCGTAGATATTTAATGTCACAATAAGTAATCTTTCTAAACAAGTTCATAACATGAATCTTCTACGCACTGCTAAAATAATTTCAAACCACTTCCTATTCGATTTCTACAATATAGACTTAGATTATGTTATAAATCTGAAAATCTGTAGAATCACCGACGGCTTTCCAGAGTGACTTCCCATCAAGGTTAAATGATAAAAAAAAAAAATTAAAATTTCACTTTTTTTTTAAAATTGAAATTTTCAATTTTTTCGTAAAAAGGTAAAATTTCAAAATGTTGAAATTTCAATTTTTTTTTAAATTTTTTTATGTTCTAACTACGCTTTCGTAGATATTTAATGTCACAATAAGTAATCTTTCTAAACAAGTTCATAACATGAATCTTCTACGCACTGCTAAAATAATTTCAAACCACTTCCTATTCGATTTCTACAATATAGACTTAGACTATGTTATAAATCTGAAAATCTGTAGAATCACCGGCGGCTTTCCAGAGTGACTTCCCATCAAGGTTAAATGATAAAAGAAAAAAATTAAAATTTCACTTTTTTTTAAAATTGAAATTTTCAATTTTTTCGTAAAAAGGTAAAATTTCAAAATGTTGAAATTTCAATTTTTTTTTAAATTTTTTATGTTCTAACTACGCTTTCGTAGATATTTAATGTCACAATAAGTAATCTTTCTAAACAAGTTCATAACATGAATCTTCTACGCACTGCTAAAATAATTTCAAACCACTTCCTATTCGATTTCTACAATATAGACTTAGACTATGTTATAAATCTGAAAATCTGTAGAATCACCGGCGGCTTTCCAGAGTGACTTCCCATCAAGGTTAAATGAAAAAAAAAAAATTAAAATTTCACTTTTTTTTTAAAATTGAAATTTTCAATTTTTTCGTAAAAAGGTAAAATTTCAAAATGTTGAAATTTCAATTTTTTTTTAAATTTTTTATGTTCTAACTACGCTTTCGTAGATATTTAATGTCACAATAAGTAATCTTTCTAAACAAGTTCATAACATGAATCTTCTACGCACTGCTAAAATAATTTCAAACCACTTCCTATTCGATTTCTACAATATAGACTTAGACTATGTTATAAATCTGAAAATCTGTAGAATCACCGACGGCTTTCCAGAGTGACTTCCCATCAAGGTTAAATGATAAAAAAAAAATTATTGAAATTTCACTTTTTTTAAAAAATTGAAATTTTCAATTTTTTCGTAAAAAGGTAAAATTTCAAAATGTGGAAATTTCAATTTTTTTTTAAATTTTTTTATGTTCTAACTACGCTTTCGTAGATATTTAATGTCACAATAAGTAATCTTTCTAAACAAGTTCATAACATGAATCTTCTACGCACTGCTAAAATAATTTCAAACCACTTCCTATTCGATTTCTACAATATAGACGACTATGTTATAAATCTGAAAATCTGTAGAATCACCGACGGCTTTCCAGAGTAACTTCCCATCAAGGTTAAATGATAAAAAAAAAATTATTGAAATTTCACTTTTTTTTAAAATTGAAATTTTCATTTTTTTCGTAAAAAGGTAAAATTTCAAAATGTTGAAATTTCAATTTTTTTTAAATTTTTTTATGTTCTAACTACGCTTTCGTAGATATTTAATGTCACAATAAGTAATCTTTCTAAACAAGTTCATAACATGAATCTTCTACGCACTGCTAAAATAATTTCAAACCACTTCCTATTCGATTTCTACAATATAGACTTAGACTATGTTATAAATCTGAAAATCTGTAGAATCACCGACGGCTTTCCAGAGTGACTTCCCATCAAGGTTAAATGATAAAAAAAAAATTATTGAAATTTCACTTTTTTTTTAAAATTGAAATTTTCAATTTTTTCGTAAAAAGGTAAAATTTCAAAATGTTGAAATTTCAATTTTTTTTAAATTTTTTTATGTTCTAACTACGCTTTCGTAGATATTTAATGTCACAATAAGTAATCTTTCTAAACAAGTTCATAACATGAAACTTCTACGCACTGCTAAAATAATTTCAAACCACTTCCTATTCGATTTCTACAATATAGACTTAGATTATGTTATAAATCTGAAAATCTGTAGAATCACCGACGGCTTTCCAGAGTGACTTCCCATCAAGGTTAAATGATAAAAAAAAAAAATTAAAATTTCACTTTTGTTTTAAAATTGAAATTTTCAATTTTTTCGCAAAAAGGTAAAATTTCAAAATGTTGAAATTTCAATTTTTTTTAAAATTTTTTATGTTCTAACTACGCTTTCGTAGATATTTAATGTCACAATAAGTAATCTTTCTAAACAAGTTCATAACATGAATCTTCTACGCACTGCTAAAATAATTTCAAACCACTTCCTATTCGATTTCTACAATATAGACTTAGACTATGTTATAAATCTGAAAATCTGTAGAATCACCGACGGCTTTCCAGAGTGACTTCCCATCAAGGTTAAATGATAAAAAAAAAATTATTGAAATTTCACTTTTTTTTTAAAATTGAAATTTTCATTTTTTTCGTAAAAAGGTAAAATTTCAAAATGTTGAAATTTCAATTTTTTTTAAATTTTTTTATGTTCTAACTACGCTTTCGTAGATATTTAATGTCACAATAAGTAATCTTTCTAAACAAGTTCATAACATGAAACTTCTACGCACTGCTAAAATAATTTCAAACCACTTCCTATTCGATTTCTACAATATAGACTTAGATTATGTTATAAATCTGAAAATCTGTAGAATCACCGACGGCTTTCCAGAGTGACTTCCCATCAAGGTTAAATGATAAAAAAAAAAAATTAAAATTTCACTTTTTTTTTAAAATTGAAATTTTCAATTTTTTCGCAAAAAGGTAAAATTTCAAAATGTTGAAATTTCAATTTTTTTTAAAATTTTTTATGTTCTAACTACGCTTTCGTAGATATTTAATGTCACAATAAGTAATCTTTCTAAACAAGTTCATAACATGAATCTTCTACGCACTGCTAAAATAATTTCAAACCACTTCCTATTCGATTTCTACAATATAGACTTAGATTATGTTATAAATCTGAAAATCTGTAGAATCACCGACGGCTTTCCAGAGTGACTTCCCATCAAGGTTAAATGATAAATAAAAAAAATTAAAATTTCACTTTTTTTTTAAAATTGAAATTTTCAATTTTTTCGTAAAAAGGTAAAATTTCAAAATGTTGAAATTTCAATTTTTTTTTAAATTTTTTATGTTCTAACTACGCTTTCGTAGATATTTAATGTCACAATAAGTAATCTTTCTAAACAAGTTCATAACATGAATCTTCTACGCACTGCTAAAATAATTTCAAACCACTTCCTATTCGATTTCTACAATATAGACTTAGATTATGTTATAAATCTGAAAATCTGTAGAATCACCGACGGCTTTCCAGAGTGACTTCCCATCAAGGTTAAATGATAAAAAAAAAAATTAAAATTTCACTTTTTTTTTAAAATTGAAATTTTCAATTTTTTCGTAAAAAGGTAAAATTTCAAAATGTTGAAATTTCAATTTTTTTTTAAATTTTTTATGTTCTAACTACGCTTTCGTAGATATTTAATGTCACAATAAGTAATCTTTCTAAACAAGTTCATAACATGAATCTTCTACGCACTGCTAAAATAATTTCAAACCACTTCCTATTCGATTTCTACAATATAGACGACTATGTTATAAATCTGAAAATCTGTAGAATCACCGACGGCTTTCCAGAGTGACTTCCCATCAAGGTTAAATGATAAAAAAAAAATTATTGAAATTTCACTTTTTTTTAAAATTGAAATTTTCAATTTTTTCGTAAAAAGGTAAAATTTCAAAATGTTGAAATTTCAATTTTTTTTTAAATTTTTTTATGTTCTAACTACGCTTTCGTAGATATTTAATGTCACAATAAGTAATCTTTCTAAACAAGTTCATAACATGAATCTTCTACGCACTGCTAAAATAATTTCAAACCACTTCCTATTCGATTTCTACAATATAGACTTAGATTATGTTATAAATCTGAAAATCTGTAGAATCACCGACGGCTTTCCAGAGTGACTTCCCATCAAGGTTAAATGATAAAAAAAAAAAATTAAAATTTCACTTTTTTTTTAAAATTGAAATTTTCAATTTTTTCGTAAAAAGGTAAAATTTCAAAATGTTGAAATTTCAATTTTTTTTTAAATTTTTTTATGTTCTAACTACGCTTTCGTAGATATTTAATGTCACAATAAGTAATCTTTCTAAACAAGTTCATAACATGAATCTTCTACGCACTGCTAAAATAATTTCAAACCACTTCCTATTCGATTTCTACAATATAGACTTAGACTATGTTATAAATCTGAAAATCTGTAGAATCACCGGCGGCTTTCCAGAGTGACTTCCCATCAAGGTTAAATGATAAAAGAAAAAAATTAAAATTTCACTTTTTTTTAAAATTGAAATTTTC
Source organism: Dascillus cervinus (assembly GCA_949768715.1). Taxonomy (NCBI): domain Eukaryota; kingdom Metazoa; phylum Arthropoda; class Insecta; order Coleoptera; family Dascillidae; genus Dascillus; species Dascillus cervinus. Next base: position 377,592 of record OX458316.1, read on the forward strand.
AATTTTTTCGTAAAAAGGTAAAATTTCAAAATGTTGAAATTTCAATTTTTTTTTAAATTTTTTATGTTCTAACTACGCTTTCGTAGATATTTAATGTCACAATAAGTAATCTTTCTAAACAAGTTCATAACATGAATCTTCTACGCACTGCTAAAATAATTTCAAACCACTTCCTATTCGATTTCTACAATATAGACTTAGACTATGTTATAAATCTGAAAATCTGTAGAATCACCGGCGGCTTTCCAGAGTGACTTCCCATCAAGGTTAAATGAAAAAAAAAAAATTAAAATTTCACTTTTTTTTTAAAATTGAAATTTTCAATTTTTTCGTAAAAAGGTAAAATTTCAAAATGTTGAAATTTCAATTTTTTTTTAAATTTTTTATGTTCTAACTACGCTTTCGTAGATATTTAATGTCACAATAAGTAATCTTTCTAAACAAGTTCATAACATGAATCTTCTACGCACTGCTAAAATAATTTCAAACCACTTCCTATTCGATTTCTACAATATAGACTTAGACTATGTTATAAATCTGAAAATCTGTAGAATCACCGACGGCTTTCCAGAGTGACTTCCCATCAAGGTTAAATGATAAAAAAAAAATTATTGAAATTTCACTTTTTTTAAAAAATTGAAATTTTCAATTTTTCGTAAAAAGGTAAAATTTCAAAATGTTGAAATTTCAATTTTTTTTTAAATTTTTTTATGTTCTAACTACGCTTTCGTAGATATTTAATGTCACAATAAGTAATCTTTCTAAACAAGTTCATAACATGAATCTTCTACGCACTGCTAAAATAATTTCAAACCACTTCCTATTCGATTTCTACAATATAGACGACTATGTTATAAATCTGAAAATCTGTAGAATCACCGACGGCTTTCCAGAGTGACTTCCCATCAAGGTTAAATGATAAAAAAAAAATTATTGAAATTTCACTTTTTTTTAAAATTGAAATTTTCATTTTTTTCGTAAAAAGGTAAAATTTCAAAATGTTGAAATTTCAATTTTTTTTAAATTTTTTTATGTTCTAACTACGCTTTCGTAGATATTTAATGTCACAATAAGTAATCTTTCTAAACAAGTTCATAACATGAATCTTCTACGCACTGCTAAAATAATTTCAAACCACTTCCTATTCGATTTCTACAATATAGACTTAGACTATGTTATAAATCTGAAAATCTGTAGAATCACCGACGGCTTTCCAGAGTGACTTCCCATCAAGGTTAAATGATAAAAAAAAAATTATTGAAATTTCACTTTTTTTTTAAAATTGAAATTTTCATTTTTTTCGTAAAAAGGTAAAATTTCAAAATGTTGAAATTTCAATTTTTTTTAAATTTTTTTATGTTCTAACTACGCTTTCGTAGATATTTAATGTCACAATAAGTAATCTTTCTAAACAAGTTCATAACATGAAACTTCTACGCACTGCTAAAATAATTTCAAACCACTTCCTATTCGATTTCTACAATATAGACTTAGATTATGTTATAAATCTGAAAATCTGTAGAATCACCGACGGCTTTCCAGAGTGACTTCCCATCAAGGTTAAATGATAAAAAAAAAAAATTAAAATTTCACTTTTTTTTTAAAATTGAAATTTTCAATTTTTTCGTAAAAAGGTAAAATTTCAAAATGTTGAAATTTCAATTTTTTTTTAAATTTTTTATGTTCTAACTACGCTTTCGTAGATATTTAATGTCACAATAAGTAATCTTTCTAAACAAGTTCATAACATGAATCTTCTACGCACTGCTAAAATAATTTCAAACCACTTCCTATTCGATTTCTACAATATAGACTTAGATTATGTTATAAATCTGAAAATCTGTAGAATCACCGACGGCTTTCCAGAGTGACTTCCCATCAAGGTTAAATGATAAAAAAAAAAATTAAAATTTCACTTTTTTTTAAAAATTGAAATTTTCAATTTTTTCGTAAAAAGGTAAAATTTCAAAATGTTGAAATTTCAATTTTTTTTTAAATTTTTTTATGTTCTAACTACGCTTTCGTAGATATTTAATGTCACAATAAGTAATCTTTCTAAACAAGTTCATAACATGAATCTTCTACGCACTGCTAAAATAATTTCAAACCACTTCCTATTCGATTTCTACAATATAGACTTAGACTATGTTATAAATCTGAAAATCTGTAGAATCACCGGCGGCTTTCCAGAGTGACTTCCCATCAAGGTTAAATGATAAAAGAAAAAAATTAAAATTTCACTTTTTTTTAAAATTGAAATTTTCAATTTTTTCGTAAAAAGGTAAAATTTCAAAATGTTGAAATTTCAATTTTTTTTTAAATTTTTTATGTTCTAACTACGCTTTCGTAGATATTTAATGTCACAATAAGTAATCTTTCTAAACAAGTTCATAACATGAATCTTCTACGCACTGCTAAAATAATTTCAAACCACTTCCTATTCGATTTCTACAATATAGACTTAGACTATGTTATAAATCTGAAAATCTGTAGAATCACCGGCGGCTTTCCAGAGTGACTTCCCATCAAGGTTAAATGAAAAAAAAAAATTAAAATTTCACTTTTTTTTTAAAATTGAAATTTTCAATTTTTTCGTAAAAAGGTAAAATTTCAAAATGTTGAAATTTCAATTTTTTTTTAAATTTTTTATGTTCTAACTACGCTTTCGTAGATATTTAATGTCACAATAAGTAATCTTTCTAAACAAGTTCATAACATGAATCTTCTACGCACTGCTAAAATAATTTCAAACCACTTCCTATTCGATTTCTACAATATAGACTTAGACTATGTTATAAATCTGAAAATCTGTAGAATCACCGACGGCTTTCCAGAGTGACTTCCCATCAAGGTTAAATGATAAAAAAAAAATTATTGAAATTTCACTTTTTTTAAAAAATTGAAATTTTCAATTTTTTCGTAAAAAGGTAAAATTTCAAAATGTGGAAATTTCAATTTTTTTTTAAATTTTTTTATGTTCTAACTACGCTTTCGTAGATATTTAATGTCACAATAAGTAATCTTTCTAAACAAGTTCATAACATGAATCTTCTACGCACTGCTAAAATAATTTCAAACCACTTCCTATTCGATTTCTACAATATAGACGACTATGTTATAAATCTGAAAATCTGTAGAATCACCGACGGCTTTCCAGAGTAACTTCCCATCAAGGTTAAATGATAAAAAAAAAATTATTGAAATTTCACTTTTTTTTAAAATTGAAATTTTCATTTTTTTCGTAAAAAGGTAAAATTTCAAAATGTTGAAATTTCAATTTTTTTTAAATTTTTTTATGTTCTAACTACGCTTTCGTAGATATTTAATGTCACAATAAGTAATCTTTCTAAACAAGTTCATAACATGAATCTTCTACGCACTGCTAAAATAATTTCAAACCACTTCCTATTCGATTTCTACAATATAGACTTAGACTATGTTATAAATCTGAAAATCTGTAGAATCACCGACGGCTTTCCAGAGTGACTTCCCATCAAGGTTAAATGATAAAAAAAAAATTATTGAAATTTCACTTTTTTTTTAAAATTGAAATTTTCAATTTTTTCGTAAAAAGGTAAAATTTCAAAATGTTGAAATTTCAATTTTTTTTAAATTTTTTTATGTTCTAACTACGCTTTCGTAGATATTTAATGTCACAATAAGTAATCTTTCTAAACAAGTTCATAACATGAAACTTCTACGCACTGCTAAAATAATTTCAAACCACTTCCTATTCGATTTCTACAATATAGACTTAGATTATGTTATAAATCTGAAAATCTGTAGAATCACCGACGGCTTTCCAGAGTGACTTCCCATCAAGGTTAAATGATAAAAAAAAAAAATTAAAATTTCACTTTTTTTTTAAAATTGAAATTTTCAATTTTTTCGCAAAAAGGTAAAATTTCAAAATGTTGAAATTTCAATTTTTTTTAAAATTTTTTATGTTCTAACTACGCTTTCGTAGATATTTAATGTCACAATAAGTAATCTTTCTAAACAAGTTCATAACATGAATCTTCTACGCACTGCTAAAATAATTTCAAACCACTTCCTATTCGATTTCTACAATATAGACTTAGACTATGTTATAAATCTGAAAATCTGTAGAATCACCGACGGCTTTCCAGAGTGACTTCCCATCAAGGTTAAATGATAAAAAAAAAATTATTGAAATTTCACTTTTTTTTTAAAATTGAAATTTTCATTTTTTTCGTAAAAAGGTAAAATTTCAAAATGTTGAAATTTCAATTTTTTTTAAATTTTTTTATGTTCTAACTACGCTTTCGTAGATATTTAATGTCACAATAAGTAATCTTTCTAAACAAGTTCATAACATGAAACTTCTACGCACTGCTAAAATAATTTCAAACCACTTCCTATTCGATTTCTACAATATAGACTTAGATTATGTTATAAATCTGAAAATCTGTAGAATCACCGACGGCTTTCCAGAGTGACTTCCCATCAAGGTTAAATGATAAAAAAAAAAAATTAAAATTTCACTTTTTTTTTAAAATTGAAATTTTCAATTTTTTCGCAAAAAGGTAAAATTTCAAAATGTTGAAATTTCAATTTTTTTTAAAATTTTTTATGTTCTAACTACGCTTTCGTAGATATTTAATGTCACAATAAGTAATCTTTCTAAACAAGTTCATAACATGAATCTTCTACGCACTGCTAAAATAATTTCAAACCACTTCCTATTCGATTTCTACAATATAGACTTAGATTATGTTATAAATCTGAAAATCTGTAGAATCACCGACGGCTTTCCAGAGTGACTTCCCATCAAGGTTAAATGATAAATAAAAAAAATTAAAATTTCACTTTTTTTTTAAAATTGAAATTTTCAATTTTTTCGTAAAAAGGTAAAATTTCAAAATGTTGAAATTTCAATTTTTTTTTAAATTTTTTATGTTCTAACTACGCTTTCGTAGATATTTAATGTCACAATAAGTAATCTTTCTAAACAAGTTCATAACATGAATCTTCTACGCACTGCTAAAATAATTTCAAACCACTTCCTATTCGATTTCTACAATATAGACTTAGATTATGTTATAAATCTGAAAATCTGTAGAATCACCGACGGCTTTCCAGAGTGACTTCCCATCAAGGTTAAATGATAAAAAAAAAAATTAAAATTTCACTTTTTTTTTAAAATTGAAATTTTCAATTTTTTCGTAAAAAGGTAAAATTTCAAAATGTTGAAATTTCAATTTTTTTTTAAATTTTTTATGTTCTAACTACGCTTTCGTAGATATTTAATGTCACAATAAGTAATCTTTCTAAACAAGTTCATAACATGAATCTTCTACGCACTGCTAAAATAATTTCAAACCACTTCCTATTCGATTTCTACAATATAGACGACTATGTTATAAATCTGAAAATCTGTAGAATCACCGACGGCTTTCCAGAGTGACTTCCCATCAAGGTTAAATGATAAAAAAAAAATTATTGAAATTTCACTTTTTTTTAAAATTGAAATTTTCAATTTTTTCGTAAAAAGGTAAAATTTCAAAATGTTGAAATTTCAATTTTTTTTTAAATTTTTTTATGTTCTAACTACGCTTTCGTAGATATTTAATGTCACAATAAGTAATCTTTCTAAACAAGTTCATAACATGAATCTTCTACGCACTGCTAAAATAATTTCAAACCACTTCCTATTCGATTTCTACAATATAGACTTAGATTATGTTATAAATCTGAAAATCTGTAGAATCACCGACGGCTTTCCAGAGTGACTTCCCATCAAGGTTAAATGATAAAAAAAAAAAATTAAAATTTCACTTTTTTTTTAAAATTGAAATTTTCAATTTTTTCGTAAAAAGGTAAAATTTCAAAATGTTGAAATTTCAATTTTTTTTTAAATTTTTTTATGTTCTAACTACGCTTTCGTAGATATTTAATGTCACAATAAGTAATCTTTCTAAACAAGTTCATAACATGAATCTTCTACGCACTGCTAAAATAATTTCAAACCACTTCCTATTCGATTTCTACAATATAGACTTAGACTATGTTATAAATCTGAAAATCTGTAGAATCACCGGCGGCTTTCCAGAGTGACTTCCCATCAAGGTTAAATGATAAAAGAAAAAAATTAAAATTTCACTTTTTTTTAAAATTGAAATTTTCAATTTTTTCGTAAAAAGGTAAAATTTCAAAATGTTGAAATTTCAATTTTTTTTTAAATTTTTTATGTTCTAACTACGCTTTCGTAGATATTTAATGTCACAATAAGTAATCTTTCTAAACAAGTTCATAACATGAATCTTCTACGCACTGCTAAAATAATTTCAAACCACTTCCTATTCGATTTCTACAATATAGACTTAGACTATGTTATAAATCTGAAAATCTGTAGAATCACCGGCGGCTTTCCAGAGTGACTTCCCATCAAGGTTAAATGAAAAAAAAAAAATTAAAATTTCACTTTTTTTTTAAAATTGAAATTTTCAATTTTTTCGTAAAAAGGTAAAATTTCAAAATGTTGAAATTTCAATTTTTTTTTAAATTTTTTATGTTCTAACTACGCTTTCGTAGATATTTAATGTCACAATAAGTAATCTTTCTAAACAAGTTCATAACATGAATCTTCTACGCACTGCTAAAATAATTTCAAACCACTTCCTATTCGATTTCTACAATATAGACTTAGACTATGTTATAAATCTGAAAATCTGTAGAATCACCGACGGCTTTCCAGAGTGACTTCCCATCAAGGTTAAATGATAAAAAAAAAATTATTGAAATTTCACTTTTTTTAAAAAATTGAAATTTTAAATTTTTCGTAAAAAGGTAAAATTTCAAAATGTTGAAATTTCAATTTTTTTTTAAATTTTTTTATGTTCTAACTACGCTTTCGTAGATATTTAATGTCACAATAAGTAATCTTTCTAAACAAGTTCATAACATGAATCTTCTACGCACTGCTAAAATAATTTCAAACCACTTCCTATTCGATTTCTACAATATAGACGACTATGTTATAAATCTGAAAATCTGTAGAATCACCGACGGCTTTCCAGAGTGACTTCCCATCAAGGTTAAATGATAAAAAAAAAATTATTGAAATTTCACTTTTTTTTAAAATTGAAATTTTCATTTTTTTCGTAAAAAGGTAAAATTTCAAAATGTTGAAATTTCAATTTTTTTTAAATTTTTTTATGTTCTAACTACGCTTTCGTAGATATTTAATGTCACAATAAGTAATCTTTCTAAACAAGTTCATAACATGAATCTTCTACGCACTGCTAAAATAATTTCAAACCACTTCCTATTCGATTTCTACAATATAGACTTAGACTATGTTATAAATCTGAAAATCTGTAGAATCACCGACGGCTTTCCAGAGTGACTTCCCATCAAGGTTAAATGATAAAAAAAAAATTATTGAAATTTCACTTTTTTTTTAAAATTGAAATTTTCATTTTTTTCGTAAAAAGGTAAAATTTCAAAATGTTGAAATTTCAATTTTTTTTAAATTTTTTTATGTTCTAACTACGCTTTCGTAGATATTTAATGTCACAATAAGTAATCTTTCTAAACAAGTTCATAACATGAAACTTCTACGCACTGCTAAAATAATTTCAAACCACTTCCTATTCGATTTCTACAATATAGACTTAGATTATGTTATAAATCTGAAAATCTGTAGAATCACCGACGGCTTTCCAGAGTGACTTCCCATCAAGGTTAAATGATAAAAAAAAAAAATTAAAATTTCACTTTTTTTTTAAAATTGAAATTTTCAATTTTTTCGTAAAAAGGTAAAATTTCAAAATGTTGAAATTTCAATTTTTTTTTAAATTTTTTATGTTCTAACTACGCTTTCGTAGATATTTAATGTCACAATAAGTAATCTTTCTAAACAAGTTCATAACATGAATCTTCTACGCACTGCTAAAATAATTTCAAACCACTTCCTATTCGATTTCTACAATATAGACTTAGATTATGTTATAAATCTGAAAATCTGTAGAATCACCGACGGCTTTCCAGAGTGACTTCCCATCAAGGTTAAATGATAAAAAAAAAAAATTAAAATTTCACTTTTTTTTTAAAATTGAAATTTTCAATTTTTTCGTAAAAAGGTAAAATTTCAAAATGTTGAAATTTCAATTTTTTTTTAAATTTTTTATGTTCTAACTACGCTTTCGTAGATATTTAATGTCACAATAAGTAATCTTTCTAAACAAGTTCATAACATGAATCTTCTACGCACTGCTAAAATAATTTCAAACCACTTCCTATTCGATTTCTACAATATAGACTTAGATTATGTTATAAATCTGAAAATCTGTAGAATCACCGACGGCTTTCCAGAGTGACTTCCCATCAAGGTTAAATGATAAAAAAAAAAATTAAAATTTCACTTTTTTTTAAAAATTGAAATTTTCAATTTTTTCGTAAAAAGGTAAAATTTCAAAATGTTGAAATTTCAATTTTTTTTTAAATTTTTTTGTTCTAACTACGCTTTCGTAGATATTTAATGTCACAATAAGTAATCTTTCTAAACAAGTTCATAACATGAATCTTCTACGCACTGCTAAAATAATTTCAAACCACTTCCTATTCGATTTCTACAATATAGACTTAGACTATGTTATAAATCTGAAAATCTGTAGAATCACCGACGGCTTTCCAGAGTGACTTCCCATCAAGGTTAAATGATAAAAAAAAATTATTGAAATTTCACTTTTTTTTTAAAATTGAAATTTTCAATTTTTTCGTAAAAAGGTAAAATTTCAAAATGTTGAAATTTCAATTTTTTTTAAATTTTTTTATGTTCTAACTACGCTTTCGTAGATATTTAATGTCACAATAAGTAATCTTTCTAAACAAGTTCATAACATGAATCTTCTACGCACTGCTAAAATAATTTCAAACCACTTCCTATTCGATTTCTACAATATAGACTTAAACTATGTTATAAATCTGAAAATCTGTAGAATCACCGGCGGCTTTCCAGAGTGACTTCCCATCAAGGTTAAATGATAAAAGAAAAAAATTAAAATTTCACTTTTTTTTTAAAATTGAAATTTTCAATTTTTTCGTAAAAAGGTAAAATTTCAAAATGTTGAAATTTCAATTTTTTTTTAAATTTTTTATGTTCTAACTACGCTTTCGTAGATATTTAATGTCACAATAAGTAATCTTTCTAAACAAGTTCATAACATGAATCTTCTACGCACTGCTAAAATAATTTCAAACCACTTCCTATTCGATTTCTACAATATAGACTTAGATTATGTTATAAATCTGAAAATCTGTAGAATCACCGACGGCTTTCCAGAGTGACTTCCCATCAAGGTTAAATGATAAAAAAAAATTATTGAAATTTCACTTTTTTTTTAAAATTGAAATTTTCAATTTTTTCGTAAAAAGGTAAAATTTCAAAATGTTGAAATTTCAATTTTTTTTTAAATTTTTTATGTTCTAACTACGCTTTCGTAGATATTTAATGTCACAATAAGTAATCTTTCTAAACAAGTTCATAACATGAATCTTCTACGCACTGCTAAAATAATTTCAAACCACTTCCTATTCGATTTCTACAATATAGACTTAGACTATGTTATAAATCTGAAAATCTGTAGAATCACCGACGGCTTTCCAGAGTGACTTCCCATCAAGGTTAAATGATAAAAAAAAAATTATTGAAATTTCACTTTTTTTTTAAAATTGAAATTTTCAATTTTTTCGTAAAAAAGTAAAATTTCAAAATGTTGAAATTTCAATTTTTTTTAAATTTTTTATGTTCTAACTACGCTTTCGTAGATATTTAATGTCACAATAAGTAATCTTTCTAAACAAGTTCATAACATGAATCTTCTACGCACTGCTAAAATAATTTCAAACCACTTCCTATTCGATTTCTACAATATAGACTTAGATTATGTTATAAATCTGAAAATCTGTAGAATCACCGACGGCTTTCCAGAGTGACTTCCCATCAAGGTTAAATGATAAAAAAAAAATTATTGAAATTTCACTTTTTTTTTAAAATTGAAATTTTCAATTTTTTCGTAAAAAGGTAAAATTTCAAAATGTTGAAATTTCAATTTTTTTTTAAATTTTTTATGTTCTAACTACGCTTTCGTAGATATTTAATGTCACAATAAGTAATCTTTCTAAACAAGTTCATAACATGAATCTTCTACGCACTGCTAAAATAATTTCAAACCACTTCCTATTCGATTTCTACAATATAGACTTAGACTATGTTATAAATCTGAAAATCTGTAGAATCACCGACGGCTTTCCAGAGTGACTTCCCATCAAGGTTAAATGATAAAAAAAAAATTATTGAAATTTCACTTTTTTTTTAAAATTGAAATTTTCAATTTTTTCGTAAAAAGGTAAAATTTCAAAATGTTGAAATTTCAATTTTTTTTTACATTTTTTTATGTTCTAACTACGCTTTCGTAGATATTTAATGTCACAATAAGTAATCTTTCTAAACAAGTTCATAACATGAATCTTCTACGCACTGCTAAAATAATTTCAAACCACTTCCTATTCGATTTCTACAATATAGACTTATACTATGTTATAAATCTGAAAATCTGTAGAATCACCGACGGCTTTCCAGAGTGACTTCCCATCAAGGTTAAATGATAAAAAAAAAATTATTGAAATTTCACTTTTTTTTAAAAATTGAAATTTTCAATTTTTTCGTAAAAAGGTAAAATTTCAAAATGTTGAAATTTCAATTTTTTTTAAATTTTTTTATGTTCTAACTACGCTTTCGTAGATATTTAATGTCACAATAAGTAATCTTTCTAAACAAGTTCATAACATGAATCTTCTACGCACTGCTAAAATAATTTCAAACCACTTCCAATTCGATTTCTACAATATAGACTTAGATTATGTTATAAATCTGAAAATCTGTAGAATCACCGACGGCTTTCCAGAGTGACTTCCCATCAAGGTTAAATGATAAAAAAAAAATATTAAAATTTCACTTTTTTTTTAAAATTGAAATTTTCAATTTTTTCGTAAAAAGGTAAAATTTCAAAATGTTGAAATTTCAATTTTTTTTAAATTTTTTTTATGTTCTAACTACGCTTTCGTAGATATTTAATGTCACAATAAGTAATCTTTCTAAACAAGTTCATAACATGAATCTTCTACGCACTGCTAAAATAATTTGAAACCACTTCCTATTCGATTTCTACAATATAGACTTAGATTATGTTATAAATCTGAAAATCTGTAGAATCACCGACGGCTTTCCAGAGTGACTTCCCATCAAGGTTAAATGATAAAAAAAAAAAATTAAAATTTCACTTTTTTTTTAAAATTGAAATTTTCAATTTTTTCGTAAAAAGGTAAAATTTCAAAATGTTGAAATTTCAATTTTTTTTTAAATTTTTTATGTTCTAACTACGCTTTCGTAGATATTTAATGTCACAATAAGTAATCTTTCTAAACAAGTTCATAACATGAATCTTCTACGCACTGCTAAAATAATTTCAAACCACTTCCTATTCGATTTCTACAATATAGACTTAGACTATGTTATAAATCTGAAAATCTGTAGAATCACCGACGGCTTTCCAGAGTGACTTCCCATCAAGGTTAAATGATAAAAAAAAAATATTGAAATTTCACTTTATTTTTAAAAATTGAAATTTTCAATTTTTTCGTAAAAAGGTAAAATTTCAAAATGTTGAAATTTCACTTTTTTTTTAAAATTGAAAGTTTCAATTTTTTCGTAAAAAGGTAAAATTTCAAAATGTTGAAATTTCAATTTTTTTTTAAATTTTTTATGTTCTAACTACGCTTTCGTAGATATTTAATGTCACAATAAGTAATCTTTCTAAACAAGTTCATAACATGAATCTTCTACGCACTGCTAAAATAATTTCAAACCACTTCCTATTCGATTTCTACAATATAGACTTAGACTATGTTATAAATCTGAAAATCTGTAGAATCACCGACGGCTTTCCAGAGTGACTTCCCATCAAGGTTAAATGATAAAAAAAAAATTATTGAAATTTCACTTTTTTTTTAAAATTGAAATTTTCAATTTTTTCGTAGAAAGGTAAAATTTCAAAATGTTGAAATTTCAATTTTTTTTTAAATTTTTTTATGTTCTAACTACGCTTTCGTAGATATTTAATGTCACAATAAGTAATCTTTCTAAACAAGTTCATAACATGAATCTTCTACGCACTGCTAAAATAATTTCAAACCACTTCCTATTCGATTTCTACAATATAGACTTAGACTATGTTATAAATCTGAAAATCTGTAGAATCACCGACGGCTTTCCAGAGTGACTTCCCATCAAGGTTAAATGATAAAAAAAAAATTATTGAAATTTCACTTTTTTTTTAAAATTGAAATTTTCAATTTTTTCGTAAAAAGGTAAAATTTCAAAATGTTGAAATTTCAATTTTTTTTAAATTTTTTTATGTTCTAACTACGCTTTCGTAGATATTTAATGTCACAATAAGTAATCTTTCTAAACAAGTTCATAACATGAATCTTCTATGCACTGCTAAAATAATTTCAAACCACTTCCTATTCGATTTCTACAATATAGACTTAGACTATGTTATAAATCTGAAAATCTGTAGAATCACCGACGGCTTTCCAGAGTGACTTCCCATCAAGGTTAAATGATAAAAAAAAATTATTGATAATAATAATGCTTTTACTATACACAGTACCGAAAAGTGTGATTTTTTGTTTCTTATCAGAATTTGAATTATAAATGTTGCATTCTAGCTTAACATTAGATTATTGGTTTGAGCTGATTTTAAGACATTTTTTAAAATGTGATAAAAATGTGCTTGATAAGGTGTTTAAAAAGTTATCTGGAGAAAATAAGGAAAATTTTATAGAAGTAAAGAAAACCTGGAGTTATCGAAGTTTCACTTCATTTGCTTTGACATACAAAAAGATAAAAGAAGATTTGAATTAAAATGAGACGTAAAAGAAAAAAGATTTTCTAATGTGCTATATTAAAACTTTTTAAACACTTGAGTGCAATTATTCAAAACTGACTAAAAAATGAAAGAATACTTACTCGACTAAAGAGATGGCTGTTGCAGAGTCTTGATTCAACCAAAAAAACACAATCTTTTTGGAGCAGTCACTAGAATAGCTACATAAAATAAAATAATTAGATTCTAAATTTTTGTTTAGTAATTAAAACTCTTACCAAATTTTTTTCGAGCTTTTCAGACCATACCGATTAATAGCTCTATTAATGTTGCTTACAATGTGCACTGAAAATTCACGATTTCCTGCAAATTGAATACATTCTCTTTGTGTTTGTTTTGCTAATTCTCATGTAGGACATTAGATAACAGCTCTAAATCCTTCTTTCTTTGGTCCTATTAAATCACTGATAATTGGTAACAAAAAAGCAGCTTAATTACCAGATCCTGTGACCGCACAAGCCAATATTTGTCGCCCCTGCAATAGTATAATGAATACAATTTACATTCACTACAGATTAGGAATCACATCAAATATTAATTAAATCATTTCTATCTCTAGTTAAACAGAGTTTGAAAGCATAAGTGATTTAGCAACAAATATTTTTATACAGATGTCAACATTCTTAAGTTGCAACCACATTCCTAATTTAACCGTTGTAATACCTCTCTCTAACATTACTGGTAATGCTTGTTGTATTATAGTTGGTTAAACATATCCACATTTTTTAATATTTTCAATAAGATCAGCGTCAATATTAAATTCATCAAATGTTTTAACAGATTGGGGGGCATATGACTTCCAACAACATTTAACCCAAGTTGATTTCGATACTGATTAACCTAAGAATACCAAAATTCAAAATTCAAAATTTGAAAAGCTTTGTTTTAATGTTTGTTTCAGTAAATTTAAACGACCTAATCCTTTACGGTTATGTGCTGGGTTCCGGCTTGTAAACATTACAGTCAACGAGTCACACTTACGTTGCGGTACGCATAGATGCAGAGAGCAGCCATGTGGTGGCAAATCACTTGCCCCCTCACACTCACTCACACACAGCATCCACTATGCCACCTTCTAAATCGATAGAAATCTAAAAATAAGAAACGTTTTAAATATTGTATGTATATCACCTGTGGCAATTTACCTCAACGCCGTAACTTTTGTTTTTCATAGATGGGTTCAGACGTGTTGGTTTTATATAGGTGGGTTCTAAACAAAACCCATAACGTAGATAAAATTGTCACTCGGCGGAAGTTAGACACTGTGGTCTTACACATTTAAATTCACAGAAACTTTGATTAGGTAAGGCACAAGTCAGTAGTAATAACTTAGGTCGTTTAAATTTACTGAAACAAATATCTATGTAATACGACTTTGATCAGAAATTTACAACAAGCGGCAATTATGAGGTTATGTTACATTTAGTTAGAATAACACCCATATTTCAGTTATGATTACTCATTTTTCATGAATGAACGCTTCTATGGACCACATTTAGTGAATTCTTACCGTTTTTGGTGTTTTTTCCCCTTAAAATATATCACTATATCGCAAATTTCACGTGTTATTCTAAACTAGGTTTGTTTTGATAATGACCTACGCAACAAAATGGCCGCGACTACGTCAGCATCAGCACTAATGTCACAAATAATATAACATGAGGGCAAGAAACTAGCCATTGAATGTTGTGATTTTAAACCACATGTGCGGCGAAAACTTGTTCGGTCAAAATCGCTTGCGGAAAGGGAAGCCGACCGTTGTCGATTTTAAGGTATTTCTGGATTTGTTCTACTTACAGCCTTTATTTTTCAATATTTCTGAATTTTGTTTTTGCCAATGTAAACTACAGCATCTCTTCTACAATTTTAATTGACGTAATTCTAAAAAATTATTAATTTTCTATTTTAAAAAAAATTATTAACTTAAACGCTTAATACTCAACTTCACGAGAACGTACAAAAATATTAATCAATTCAAATTGTTGTGTAAGTCTTCAACAAAATGTTTGCCAAAGACAATTATTATCTGTGCATAATAAATAATAATAATATTTCCTTGTAATATTTTTTAGATGCCAAGCCGGTGTGTAGGCAGTCCCAGGGTGCAAATTGAATTACGATAGCACTTTGAAACAAAGTAAGGCGGTGAAAACATTTGCATTTCCGAAGGATGAATGAAAAAAGCAAATATGGATGCGAGCTATCCCCAAGGCTAATTGGAATCCCTCCCGTCATTCTGCAGTATGCATCAAACACTTTCACCAAACATGGAACAAGAATGTTGTTTTGAATACTATCTAAGTAAGGTAAGTACATTTGTGAAAAAAGCACAGAGTTTATTGAAGAAGAAGCGCTTCCAAAGCATAAAAATTTACTAGAGCTAATTGATACTCAATTAAATTTGTTGTTATCTAAGCGAAAGACTTACAATTCCCTGACTATATAACGTTTGCATTTATGATTTTTTCACAGTCGCCAGTTGTATTTAATTATTTATCACACATATCAAAAAATCTTACATCCAGAGAATCGAATGTTTCATTATTACTTGATGAAATTTATGTAAATAAATGTCAAACTTTTAAAGCGCAAAAGATTGTTGTCTGTGCTGAAAATAATCCGGCGGAACTAGCCAAAACAGTACAAAGTTTTATGATAAGTTCCTGTTTTGGTCATTATAAAGAAATTGTAAAATTATGTTCATAATTTGTTTAAATACTTCAAATTTAATAATATGATTTATTTGCAACAATTTACATTTTTTTTAAAGGGACAGTTATACATATTGTGAAGGAATATTGAATTCTGAATTAAAAAGTCTTGATACATCAATACCATTGAATTAAATATCTGAAAATTACCAGCAATTTTTATTACAGTTAACTACAAAAATCAAGTAGGCAACGAAACAATTGATTATTATAATTGTTAATGCGGCAAAAACAGTTTCCAATGTTGTTTTCATTTTATTAAGCGATTCTTGCAAAAACGCGACGGTTTTATTAGACATTAAGAAAGTGATACCGGATGTTTTTCTTAATTTCAAATTCGAGCAAAACATAAGGCGTAACTTGACACATTGTTTTGTTTATTTATGTCTGGAAAATTAGGTTATGTATATAATTTGTTTAAATACTTCAAATTTAATAATATGATTTATTTGTAACAATTTACAATTTTTTTAAAGAGACAGTTATACATATTTTGAACGAATATTGAATTCTGAATTAAAAAGTCTTGATACATCAATACCATTGAATTAAATATCTGAAAATTACCAGCAATTTTTATTACAATTAACTAGAAAAATCAAGTAGGCAACGAAACAATTGATTATTTTAATTGTTAATGTGGCAAAAACAGTTTTCAATGTAATTTTCATTTTATCAAGTAATTCTTGGAAAAACGTGACGGTTTCATTAGACATTAAGAAAGTGATATCGGGTGTTTTTTCTTAGTTTCAAATTCTAGCAAAACGTAAGGTGTAACTTGGCACAATGCTTGGTTTATTTATGTCTGGAAAATTAGGTTATGTTTATAATTTGTTTAAATACTTCAAATTTAATAATATGATTTATTTGCAACAATTTACAATTTTTTTTAAGGGACAGTTATACATATTGTGAAGGAATATTGAATTCTGAATTTAAAAGTCTTGATACATCAATACCATTGAATTAAATATCTGAAAATTACCAGCAATTTTTATTACAGTTAACTACAAAAATCAAGTAGATAACGAAACAATTGATTATTATAATTGTTAATACGGCAAAAACAGTTTCCAATGTTGTTTTCATTTTATTAAGCGATTCTTGCAAAAACACGACGGTTTTATTAGACATTAAGAAAGTAATCCCGGGTGTTTTTCCTTAATTTCAAATTCTAACAAAACTTAAGACGTAACTTGACACAATGTTTTGTTTATTTATGTCTGGAAAAAATTAGGTTTTTATATAATTTGTTTAAATACTTCAAATTTAATAATATGATTTATTTGCAACAATTTATAATTTTTTTAAAGAGACAGTTATACATATTTTGAAGGAATATTGAATTCTGAATTAAAAAGTCTTAATACATCAATACCATTGAATTAAATATCTGAAAATTACCAGCAATTTTTATTACAGTTGATTACCAAAATCAAGCAGGCAACGAAACAATTGATTATTATAATTGTTAATGCGGTAAAAAAAAAGGATTAAATCGGACAGTTAATTTGTGGGTTCATTAATTAATTTTAAAAATCCGCCAAAAATTCAAATAATTTTTTCTGGCCTTCAATTTTTGGATTTCACTTTTCAGAAGTATGTTTTACATCCTCACAAAATTTCAAGCCAAAATCCTTACCAATTAATTGGTTATGAATTTTTCAACTCAACATTGCATGTGGGATCATCTATAATCAAAGCAGCTGACTTTAAAAATCCGCCAAAAATTCAAATTGCAAGTTGTTATGGAAATTCTTTATTTTCATGCAGATGCCAGTAAAATTTGACCTTTTACACAAATTCAATTTTATTGAGTTGAATCATTCGAAATTTAATATTAACTATTTATTGCTTAAAATTATCTATACTCGGTGACACGGAAATTGCAACACCAAAAAGGGGTGGGTTACCAAATTTAACAAATTTAACCGACTTCGCAGTTACCAACAGTGAACACTTCACATAAATCACAAATTCGTTAGTTTCATATAACTCTGACTAGCTTAAAGGATCCTCAGCTGTATGAGCTGTTTCTCCATCTTGCCAAACAATACTCGGACACCATTATTGTTATTTTTTGGGAAAAATAATTAAATGAAAAAAACGAATCCCTCAAAACAATTAACAAAAACAAAACCAGACACATATCATTAAACAAAATTACCTACAACAAATCTCATCAAGTCTTTTAAAGTTGTTACACAATTTTCGATCACATTTTTTTACCGTAATTTCCTCAATTCAAAAAATGCACATTTTGAATGCAATGAAAGTTGTTTACTCGATTATTGGGTCACTATTTTTAAAATGAATTTGTTGTGTAACTTTAACGATTGCACTTTTAATGTCAATCACGGATTTTAATAGAATGATGACATTCGGTTTTTGCAAAATCGTTTTCTTTTTACTAACCAAATTCCTGAGTAAATTATCAACTCGCAAGTCACTCCTGGTATAATAAAATTTTGGAAAAATTCACAGTTGCTAACGCTTGTTTTCGTAGGCGTTACACCACAAACGCACGAGGCGAATTTCGTCGCAAACTCAGCCATTAAAGTGTATTTAAGTGTACTTAACAGACCTGAACTTTCCAGTCACTTTGATGCCACTTGACTCCACTTACCCGAGGTAAGTACAGTAAATGTCGCGTGACCTTCCTACAAAATCCGAAATAAAATTCAAAATCGAAGTGAATAAAACTGAGACAACTGAGTCAATGGCGCAACGACCTGATAAAATAAACAATTTCACCAAATGGTAATTCAGCTTGTTTAAGGCCCCCGTGCCGCGTTTCACATAATGAGGCAAATGTTTTTCTTTAATTAAGAGATTATTTGAATAAGACAAGGTCATTTCTTTTTTGTTTTGCCGCTCTCTTGAAATTCGGCGAAAATGGCCGTTTAATTTAATGTCGACTTTTAATTGAAAATGAGCCTGCAATTTGTCTTCGTGAATAGAAACAGGCATTCTAGCGACGAGTTTCTAAAGCTGACTTGTTCTAAGAAAATCTCGCCATTTGCGCGATCCAGATAAGGTCAAAACGATTGAACAATAGTAAACCGATCTTTCTGTGAACTTCCGGCGACAAAACGACTGATATAACTGAGCTCGAAAGCCTAGGATGGTAATAATATTTAGAATATCTTAACCCTGGAGTCATGTTCTATATGTCCCACAGACCGACTTTTTCGTAAATTTTGTGTAACTTTTTACTATTTTAACAAATTTGGCCGATTCTTCGAGTAGCTGCTTGATTTGGTCATTGCTATTTTCAGTCAGTCGCTTCATAGCCACATATGACCACATTGCATTTTTTTTATGGTTTTTGCACCTTTACGGTCTGTGGGACCGTACAACATGACTGAAGAAAGTAAATAAATCAATTGCAATTATCTTTTACGGCATATTTTTAGACTTATGGATTTCTTTGTTAATTATTATTTTCTGTGTTCTTACTATTGTTTTAGCACAAATTATTTTATGAATACAGTGTGACCTCGATAATCCGAACTAATTAAAACCGCGGTGATCCGGATAAGTAAATAATTCGGTTTATTGAAGCAGGACAGTTTTTTTTTATTAAAACGAGTAACATTTAATACAAAACAACTAGAAAATAGTACATAAACAAAAATTATTTAAAACAGAAGTATAGTTATTAAATTTTATATTAATTTGTGAAGCACATTTGCGGCCACCCAAATGGGAACGTTTTTTTTTTTGGCAACTTGATTTTTGCTTTACATCATAAGCGTCTTAAAAAAACATCAACCAAATATCAATATTATTTTGTTTATGACCAATATTATTTCACGAAAGTCACTGGAATAAAACCAGATTTAATCTATGGAAAAATAGGGAAATTTATGTCAGGTATCGTGCATATTTGGGTGGCCGCAAATTTACTTTGTAATTATTGTTTGCTTGATCCTGTTCTGGTTCATTAAACAAGCCGTTTCTTTTAATCTTTAAAGTACAGGAACATCTTGTAGTGGTACGGATTACCGAGTCCCATCAAATCCAAATTATATGGTACATAATGCAATTGAAATGCTTGGACGGATTATTGAAGAATCCACTATAATGAAGGATCGGATTATCGAGGTCGCACTGTATTTATATTTTTTTTGTATTATCATAATTTTTGATTTAATGTTGCTTCGAATGTGGTTCGAAAAAAAAATAGAAAAATCAAATATTGTCGCAAAAAATGCAACAGATATCTTATGCCTCGAACATATTACGGTCATATGCAATGACTGTTCAACCGAAAGAAAAGACAGTTTTATTTTCGTAAAATAATTTTTTTATAGTTTTCTTTTTATTTGGTTTGACAGGCTATTATGTTGTTTTCTTAGCACCAAAGTTATTTTTGAAAGAAAGTTTAATGATTTGTTGTTTTTTAGACATGTTTCAAAAAAGTGCCATAATTGTGGTACCTGTGAATACCCACTGATAAGTTCAATAACAATAATGTTATATTAAATCTCTTTGTGTTTGATTGTAGAGAAAGGACGTAGTTTCCAATATATAAATTTAGAACTAACCTAAAACAATAATTTTTCAATAATAATTACACTAGAAAGATTCGGTCTCCGAGACCGAAGACATGGACGGGGAAAATTTATTTCGGTACATGACTCTAGGGTTAATTCACACCCCGGGGCTATTGACGGATCTTCGCACATTAAAAATATTAGGTCCATCAAGTGCCAGAAGTTAAAACATGGCCGTTTAAGATAGCAGGAGTTGTGTTTTTTTCTCGAGAAAGTTTTGTGCGAAAATGATTTTTTGGCCATAAAAGTATCTTTGGCCTGTATTAGATTTCAAATTTCGTGCGAGAGTTACGGCCAAGATCTTGTGCGGAATCAGAAATGAGGAAAAATTTTTTATTGACTAAAAAAAAATTAAAATCGATTAAAAAAGAAATTTGAAATTCATCAAAAGTCGCTTAATATTTTCAATACATTCTTTAATTAATTTAATTTACTGGCTACAACTTGACTTTTTTTTATTATTAAATCACATTTTTAATAAAGCAAAATGCCATCTACAAACTTATTGTGGCGAAATTTGAAACTTCCTTCTAGTATGGGCATTCGGCATGTGTCGTGCAGCGTTTTTCCACCAATAACTCAATTTACCAAAAAATGTTCTTCAAAATGAAGCGACTGGGAAAGAAACCCGTCACATTGGCGTTCAAGTTTTATTACGTCATCGGGATTTTAACCGAATGCGCCCGAGTGAACACACCTGCTTCGTCCTTGGGCAACAGAGCAAAATAAATGACATTATTTAACATAAATACTGTGTGATTTTGTCGAAGACAGTTAGTAGATTAATTCTGCATAATTTTCAACACGAGAATCATAATTTTTAGTTTGTTTTGAACAACTTTCAACAAAAAATTGCGTTTTTTTAAGTTTCTTGCTTGTAAAATTGAAACTAATGAAGCAATCTAATGATGTGAATACGCGAATTGTGGAGAATTAAATTGCGATGAGAATTTGTCCGGACCTAAGTCGATAAAGTGTCATTTTCGAAAAAAACAAACATTATAAAAAAACAATTGACCGGAGCTAAGTTGAAACGTGTCATTTTCGAAACAAAATTGAAATATTTTTTTTTTATCGGACCTAAGTCGATAAAAATTCACGTAAAACCAATATTTCACGCGATAATTGAGAAAAACTGATTTTCGCAGCCTTCGACCTTAAATAATTTATTTGGCGGACACGATTTTTCAACGGACTTTTTACACAGTGTTTCTTATAGCGATGCAAAGAAAATCGCGAAGGAAAACCTTCACTTGGAATTTTTTAGAAAATGAATCTAAAATGACTGGACTATAAACAATTTGAACCTATGAAATTTTAATCCAAAACATTTTAAATTAAAGGGGACGATAGTCCTAAAAAGGATGGGAATCCTTGTTTTAGAACATAATGTTACATTACATTTATGTTTTTTAAATTATTATGTTTCGAAAGAAAGAATTCAAATTTTTATTTGGAACGACCGTTCAAATTTCTTTGCTTCGCCCCCCACTGATTAATGTTCGCTGTTCAGACAGCGTCATATGCGCAAACTTGAACGAAATAAGGTTTAGTTTGTAGCACACCATATAATACTCCCATCACGAATTCATCAAATAAAATTGAAAAATCGGGATAAATCCGAAACAACACCTAATTTTTCTAATAAATCG
Organism: Dascillus cervinus; assembly: GCA_949768715.1. Lineage (NCBI taxonomy): Eukaryota > Metazoa > Arthropoda > Insecta > Coleoptera > Dascillidae > Dascillus > Dascillus cervinus. Next base: position 399,488 of record OX458316.1, read on the forward strand.
AAAATTAGAATAAATAAAGTTCAAAATTTGAATAAAGTGAATTTAAAAATTTTGAATAAATAAATAAAAAATGTGAGCAAATGAAGTCTAAAATTTGAATAAGTGAAAGATAAACAATTTTTCTAATAAATAAAATATTTGAATAAATTAAATATAAGAAATCTGAATAAATCCAAAATATTTCAATATCTCTAATAAGAAAAAAATAGTTAAAGCAAATTTAAGAACACCGATTAAATCACAAATTCAATTTTTCTAATAAATAACAAAATAAAGTCTAAAATTTGAATAAGTCAAAACTACAATTTTTCTAATAAAAAATTTTAAAATCTGAATAAATCACAGATTCAACATAATTTGCCTGACAACTCAAAAATACGAACAAGCAAAAAGTCAACAACAAATTCACAACGTACCAAAGGCGAAGAAGATTTCTGAAATTCTCCGGCGGGATATGAACCGACTTGTGCTCTTGGTTCTTATTCGCCAGATTCCTAATCAAATTGTTTATGTTGTGCTTCCCGTGAGTATCGGTGTATCGGTGGTACTTGGGGTCGACGAACGATTTTATCACGGTCATGGCCTGATAGTGCAAAAAGAACAGCTCGAGCACCGTGTGGTTCTGGTGGCTCCACAACGTCAACAGCTTCTCGGTCGGGGAGTTCCCCCTCAAAATTTCGCACCGAAGCAACTAGAAAAATTCATTCAATTCTCGATTTTGTGTTTTATGTGTGTGTTTGTGAGTTCTCACCTGGATGGTCGCTACATCGTATTGCATATGTTTCCCATTTGTCGTTTTGGTCGAGAGGATTCGACACAATTCTTTCCGTTCTGTGTGGGGCAACTGGTGGATGTACATAAAATGATTGTCGGTCATCTTAACCAATTTTGTTGGATTTTCCCCACAATTAACTATAAAAGTGAGGTTAGGTCGGAACTGAAAATACTATCCATTTCATGGGGTTTAATAACTTCAACTTAAATAGTAACTGCTAATTAATTAAATCTATTCATTTTTAATAATAATTATAAAACTATAATAATAATCTTGACATTTACAACCAAACATACATAATGATATGATATGACGTCACTGTCTGATCAAGTAAGCGATTTTCGCCCTTATTGAATGGGTTCCATAAAAATAAAGCGAAAGGGAAAGAAACCGGTCAAATTCGCATACCTTCAAGTTGTTCGTTAGTGAGACGACCAAGTGTGCGAGGGAGATTCAAATATTGGAAAAGTATTGAGCGATTTCTGAAGAGACGGTGCAACCGATTTTCAAATTCTAAAGTGTATATGTCTTAAAATATTGTTTGAATTTGCGCCAACGTTTTAGTTTTTTAATTTTTGTTTTAGTAAAAAAGATACTGTATTTTATATTGTTATTAAAAAAATTACAAAAAATCGGCCCAACGGTGACACCGGTTAACACCGATTTCTTAATGACAAAACTTTTTTTATTTTTGAATTTTGTCAGATAATAACGGCCGAAATGGAAAAATGAATTTTTCTTTGACAATCGCATACCGACAGTCCGCCGGGCTCTGTTATTTACAAAAGAGTGGTGGGACGTGCGGCGGTAAGACAAAAATAATATACTTTAATATTTTATTTCTTCAATACAGTAGAATCCCGATTATCCGAGTCTCGGTTATCCGAGTCTCCGCGTTATCCGAGCGACCCCTGCTTTTTAATTGTTCCGTGTTATTCGAGCTGATCCTAAATTTTATCCGAGTTATTCGAGAAAATTCGGAGAAATTCACTAAAAAAGTTGCATGAGGCAAAAAATCGTCTGGCTTTGTGATTGTTTTCATTACTTAGAAATTTGACAACAGACACATTCACTGCAAGTGATGGTTGGCTCGATCGCTGGAAGAAATCGATCGCTGGAAGAAACACCATGGAACTCGACAACTAAAAATCTGTGGTAAAAAACTTTCTTTAGATACAACAGGCATTCAAAAATTTTTAAGACGATATCCACAAACTGCTACCAGAAGAAGGTTACTCAACCGATCAGATCTACAATTATGATGAACCTAGCGTAAATTTTAAATTGATGCCAGCAAAGACTTTGGCTGCTAAACCAGAAGCTTCGGCCCCTGGGTATAAGCGCAGCAAAGAAAGACTGACTGTAATGGCTTGTAGCAATGCATCTGGGAGGCACAAGCTTTCTTTAATGTGCATTATAAAATCTGCAAAGCCACGAGCTTTCAAAAACATATCCCAAGGAGCTTTACCTGTTTACTATAAAAACCGGAAAGCTGCCTGGATGAACAGAACACTGTTTAAAATTTGGTTTTATGATGAGTTTGTGCCCAGTGTAAAGACATTTATGAGAACCAAATATTGCAACAAGAAAGAGGTGTAATTGTGCAAAACAATCCAAAATAACATTGTATTTGTTAAATTAATAAACTTACGTATACGTATGTACATATGTATGTATGTAGTTGTATGAATAATGTGTATTCATCTAACATTTATTTTTTCCGTAAGTCTCCGTATTATCCGAGTTTTTTCTTATCCGAGTAGGGGCTGGTCCACATTAGCTCGGATAATCGGGATCCTACTGTATATCTTGGGGTCAGAGTGGCTGAAAATATAAACAAATTAAGCCGCGAAGAAAAAGATGATTTTTATATTAGATGTCGGCAGTTTTTGATAGTTTCCTGTAACGAAATAAAAAAAGATTTGATTTTAAAGAAAATATTTTATCCAAAATTGCAATATTTGATAACAAATATAGTAAGCCAACGCCATCTTTATTTACAAGCCGTGAAGCCATGCTTGGCAACACCGCATTAATGCACAGAAGTAGGCCGGGTATCATTGCACGTCGGTTGCAATCGAAACTTATTAAAAAATAACTAACATGAAATGATCCATACTACATCATTATTCTGATAGTATTAAGAAATAAAACAAAAGTTAGTAAAGGCAGGAAATTTTATTTTGTGGTATTTATTAAACATTAAATAACATTATTTACAAATAACATATTTTTAACGTTTATTCTTCTCTTTTGTTAGCGTAGCTAATTTCCTTTTTTCTCTAAATTTTTAGTGCCATTTGTTTCTTTTGAATATTTTGTGTAGTTATTCAACAGAATATTTGCAAAAACAGAATACAATGTTTTAAACAATCTAGAAACATCGTTGCCACACAGACAATGTAATTCAAATTGTTGAAAAAAGTTATTGGAATTTAAGCTTAACTGTGTCAGTTGAATTAAAATGCCTTTTTGACAGGAAGATTGCAAAAATTTTGTTTCCCACACGCTATTAGCTACAATATATTCTAACAAAGCATACATATGAAAGAAAACACACTTAACATGGTAACTTGGTACACTTAAGCCACCTCGCTGTAAAAAGTCAAAATATTCGTTGCAAACATTACTACCGCGTCCTTCCTCAAATAAAAAAACACAGGCAGTACATTCCAGTTTTTTGCAAACAGATCGTGCTCCATAGCCACAAACATATATGCAGCTTGATTCCTCGATTTCACATAATTCAAGATAATTTGAAGTTATAATGGGGCGAAATTGATCAATGTCAACATTATATAAATTTGATTCAGTACTTTCATTAGCAAAGTTGCTAAAGCATGCTTCTCTTTTATTGATCATTTTCAAAATATGTCTTATTCGTAATTTGTTTTCTGATTCAATTACTTGCCTAACTGATACATTATAGTTTGATCCAGATAGTCGTCTGTACATTCCAAACCTTTTCTCTAACTTGTCTGTTTGAAATTTCCCCAAGAGTACATACGAAACATTAAATTTTGTTAAAGCATCGTTAGCAATTTTACATAACACTTGAGATGCTCTTCTTATTGCTTCAAATGTGTCGGAGCTTAAGCCAGCTTTGTCCTTGAAAGACTGCCATGCTTCTATCCAAGACAAAAAACGTTTCAAAAACAATAACTTTTCATCCTCAATACTACAAACTGGTCCTGCCCATTCATTTCTTTTTATTTTTCCTACGATAGGGTTTTTAGAATTTACAATATCCCACCAGATGCGGAAAATTTGTAAAAAATTTGCAGTATCTGTACATTTTTCTTCCGTTTGTAAAGCAGCAATAGTTGACATATGAAAAACATTATCCACTAACAAAACGTTTTGTCTCTCTAAATTCGAGGGATACAAAGTTTTATAACTCAACTTATATGCTTTTTTAATTAACTTATTTTGCTCGTCCTTGAAAAATAGTCGCAAATGTTCGAAACATGCATACCGTTTTATTGTATAATTTTCAAAATCAGGATATATTAAAGTGTGAAAAGTATCTTTTTTGTTCAACCAGTTATTCCTAACATTTTTAAAAATGTGAACAGTGTCATACGATAGGTAAGTAGTAATATCAGGGAAGCATGGATTTGGCATAGATTCGTTTGAAGAAATTAAAGTGAACATATTCTGATTTATTCTATTGTTATCAGTTAGTATCGCAACTATAGGAAAACCACATTTTTGAACAAATTCAATTACCTCATTAACGAGTATCTTTAACTGATCTCCTGTTGTGTTATTCACAGGAACTAGTCGAATAACTTCACTAAAATTACCAAAAGCAGAAGAGATCATAAAAGTTTCAATAGTTTTTGCCAGATCCTTAGCATTATTTTCTGAACTGCCAACAATTCCATTGGCTTTAAAATCTAACTTAGATTTCACATAAATTTCATCAATTTGTAATATTGTATATTTTTCTCGAACAGTCAAGTTTTTGGAAATTTGTTTCAAATAGTGACTTGTATTTGAAAGATTTTTGTCTGGTTTTACATTAAATCTAGAAGATATTTGTTGTAAATATCGTTTACTAGGCAGCAGCAAATGATCTTGTAAGAGCATGTAACAAGACGATGAATATGAATAAGCCATAAATGCAAACAAAATAGTTGCTGGGGAATATTTTCGTCTTTTTAACAATATCATGTTTAACTGATCAATTAAAAGTTCCAATTGTTTTTTATGTTGATAGTCTTCCATTTCTTCAGCTTTTTCGTTACACGTAACTAAATTTTCATACGACTTTTGCAAGAAAAATTCAAAAGATCGAGTCCTTAAATTGTGTTGACTTACGTTGGCATACCTAACTAATATATTTTCAAGTTGCGACCATCGAGATAATTTTAAATCACAAGGGAGAATCCAGTTCAAATCGTGAGCAGAAATTTCTTCTTTTCCAATAAAGAGTTTTAATGTTAAATCACTTTTCACAAGAACACTACATAAAATTTCGGTGGCACTTAACTCAGTTTCACTTTCAGAAGAACTATTAGAACACTCAATATTTAATAAATACAGCCAAACACCAAAGTTGCTCTTAATTTTAAAGTTCCACTTTGTTTCACTGTTTATACCTTTAGTTTTGTTTGAAAAGTGTCAAGAAAATTTGTAAAGTCATTTATAATATCAGATTTTACAAATTCTTCAATTTTTCCAGCTTCTTTTGATTGCAACGCTTTCCTTCTTACTTCAGGGTCTTTTCGTCTAACTACTGTTGAAGTTGAAGACAGATAAACTGGAAGATTTTGAAAAATTGTGGGTACAGCGTCTTCCTTTCATTTTGGGTGTGCTAATAGCAACGTAGTAACAGTTGACCCGTTTTTGTATATCTGATCTAATATAACATCATTTTCGTTAAAATGTTTTATACAAACAGATGAATACTTCGTAGGCTGCCAATTTTTCCTCGGGATAGCTCGAAGCCATTTCTTTTTCGTTTCTTCATCTTTTGGAAATGAAAACGTAGTAACTGCAGCTTGCCCCTTTACGGATACACTTTCGTAATTCGATTTGCAGCTTGGGACACAACATTTTCTAGTCATCTAAAAAGTTTTCATGTGAAAAGCATGAACCAAAGGTTAAATGTACTTACTTTCTATATTGTCGAATATCAAATTATTGAGTTAAATATTCTGATAAATACACACAGGTTTGGAAATACCACAACTATCTAACGTTAACTGCACTTTATAACAATATCAACAATAACTCAATGATGCAATGCTGAACTGAAGAACGCAAAATGTCCGCCTAGCAACACTGCTGCCAAATTTCTTAGTTCACGGCTTGTAAAATAAAGATGGCGTTGAGTAAGCCCAAACCTCAATCGATTTTAAATATTATAAACTCTTTGCCTAGAATCATAAAGCCAACTGAATTAGATAGAAAACAAAGGGTGGATGATCAGTGGAGGCTGTATTGTCAGTATTTTTATAATTTTGATGACGAATATAAAAATGAAAGTCTTATAGACAAATATTGGTATAAAATTATGATATTTACTGACCTGTCAAGTCAACATTTATTTAAAGATTTGGGCGAATTTGTTTTAGATATATTAGTAACACCACACTCAAATGCATCATGTGAAAGAGTGTTTTCCAAAGTAAATTTAATTAAAACTAATGTCCGAAATCGGATTTGTACAAATTCAATTAATGGGTTGCTCTTAGCATCCCAGAGTACTAATGGGGAATGTTACAATTTTGAGGTAACAAATTCTATGCTACAAGCAATGAAATCAAAAAATTTGTACAAATCCGATGATGAGGAAGATGTGGAGGTTTCTTTTGACACTTAGTTCACATTATTTCAAACTTTTATGCTAATTATTTACATATAAATATATCTAATATATCATTTTAACATAAAACAAATCCAAATTAGTGTTTTATTTGTATCGGCTCCGGCGTATAGTTGATAGTTATTTGTACCATAATTTTCCCTAAATTTCAATAATTCTGGCATCATTGCGCTATAATTTTATATTTGACATCTGGCATCGCCGGTTAGGTCCTTGCAGTATGTTTTTATAACCTCGAAAGCATTTTAAGGTTATACCAAACCAAAACAAGGTGATTTCACCTATTTAAATTTATAGCCTCCGAATGTGGTGTTTTCTAAACGTCGGAGGCTCTGGTAGTTGTCTGAGTTGTTTTGGTTAACTATTTTCAGAGAAGCCTTAGTTAGAGGATGCGAATGATGGCATCAAAGTGAACGGCATACCAGTTAACAACCTGCGGTATGCGGATGACACCGTTCTCGTAGCAGACAGTGAGCAGAACTTGCAGCATGCCTTGTGAAAAGTGGTTAAGGCGTGTGAAAACTAAGTACATGATCGTGTGAGCAAAGACCCAAGCGCAGATTAAGGACTAATAGTCAACGCAGTGCCGATCCAAAGAGTGGAGAAGATAGACTATCTAGGGAGCGTAATTAACGACCAATGGGACCAGGAAGTGAAATGCCGCATTGAGAAAGCGTCCGACAAGTTCTCTGCAGCAGTGAATTGGCACTACAACTGCGGGTCAGAATTGCGAGATGCTACGTGTTCTCGGTCCTGATGTATGTATGATGTAAGCTTGGACAATGAAGAGGCTCAAAGCCTTCGAAATGTGGACGTATCGACGCATGCTTTGCATTAGCTGGAAGGACAGAGTAGGTACGGAACGAAGATGTTATGGCCAGAATGAATAAGGAGAAGGAGCGTTGTAAAGCTGTAAAAGATTGAGGGGAAACGAGGTCCTGGCTCAAGAAGAACCTAAGGCAATGGTTTGGGCAATCAACAACTTCCCTATTTCGCGCTGCTACCAATAAGGTCATAGTTGCCAATATGATCGCCAACGTCCCTTAACGGATACGGATACGGAAAAAGAAGAAGAAATAAATCGTGGCGAAGCAAAACCATGAATAAAAGAAATTTCAAGCGCTGCAGGTAGAGTATAAACATTCAATTTCGATTTCTCACTTGTCCAAATGTCGTTAGCAAAAGAAAAAACTCTCTCAACTGTTGCATTAGTTCCAGGGCGGCAGTAAATTGAACGAGAATAAAGAATACAAGAATTCGTTACATCACACACGCAATGGATCGGCCTGGCATCGTTCGAGTACTGAGATTTACAGTTTCCTAAAACTGTATAAAACCAAAGCAACGAATTAAAATATAAATGAAAATTGCGTAAGAACACGCCGCATAAAAAAAGACCTGAGGTGTGGATATGACAGACGATAGTTAGTCGTCAGTGGACGATAGCAGCGATTCTGGTGAACATTCGATAGTCATCGTATTGTTAGAAGTGAGGTTAGTTTTGATGACAGCAAGTGAGATCTCGTGATTTTGCCGCCATACATTTCTATCATGTTTAAAGTGTCAGATAAACATTGGGTAAATTATCTGTACCTTTATGGAAAATCACACTGACCGACTGACTGACTGACTGTTGGCCGCTTGAATGTACCCTCCGCCAGAGACGCCCATAAAAAATTGTCGGAAAGGTTAACTGTCTAACTGAATGCAGACTGCAGACTGGGAGGAAGAAAATCTGATAAGTGGCAAAAGGTATGTGATATAAATTAATTTGAGACTTAATTATTAATAATTGGAATTTTGTAGACATGGACTGACTTCAAATACAAAACTTACAGCCCTATTCTGTAACTCACAACGGGACCGTTGGCTAAAGGTTTTTGTTCACAAATGGAAATATTTATTCTGTAACTCAACGACATTCGTTGAGAACTGTCGTTCATGAAGAACGGATGCGTTTCGTATCGCCGTTTACTCACCGTTAAGAGATTTTTAGGTTACAAATTGTGTGTGTTGTTAATTTGTTATTGTGAAGTAAAAACATTATGGATGAAGCGTTTTATGAGTTTTTACACGAATTGCAGCAGCGATAAGTCACTGTCATTAATATTCTTTTCCATAAGTAGATACATTTCAACAATACAATTTTTTATTACCTGTTGGCAGCAAAATAATCAATTGATGCGCAATTTGCGAGATATGAGCAATCCATTCAACACCCAACATCCAACTGCAGTATTTAAGCAAATGGGAAATGTGGAAAATTGTAAGCTATTTGTAATGTCAATTTTTGCATAATTACTATATTTCTACTTTTTCAGATTTATTTCTAGAAGAGGATGCAGATAACAAACAAATGAGATTGGTGTGGATATTATAGATCTATATCAGGAAGGTATCAATGTGCGGAACTCTGTAGTTAGAACTATTTTACACACTAAATAAATAAATCGATTTTCTCTTGTAACGTATTTTGAAATTATAAACCGAATTAAATAATTACGCTACAGTCAAGTTCCGTTCTCACTAACTGTACGATAGAAAATTTTTCAAAAACAAGAGAAATTGAATATTCAAGCCTTTCTTCACCATCTTCTTCATTTAATGAAAATTTTATATTATATTGCAGTTCTAATTTATTTATTTTTAACCAAGTTATGGTTTTGTTCTGCGCTATAATTTTTTCAACATTTTTATTCAGAGCCTGCCTGCAACTCGAAAGTTCCAATTTCTCTTGGTTTTGAAAAATTTTCTATCGTATCGTTAATTGTGTTACTTTTTTCACTTTTTTGGTCGCCAATTCGTGCAGGTACAACAGAAATTGTTATGCCACGAGAGCACGATGCACGATTCAACTATAACCCCTCACTTTCTTCGCAACAACTTCATGCAAAAACGTCGTCCCCTTTCGTTGAGAAGTTTTCAATGTTTGGACAGCCAACGAGCGAATTAGAGAATACCGAATTGAAAGGTTTCGTTATCAACTTTGTTGAAACTCGTTCATGAACGCAAAGTTACAGAATAGGGCTGTTAAAGAGGAAGGCAAGTGCCAGGAAAGGAGAAGATATGGGCAAAAGTATATACGAGGAATGAATTCTTGGAGTAAGATTTTAAAATATGTTTCTAACAATGAATATTTCGATAGATAAATAATTTAATCTATTGAATGTATATGATATCCATTGTCTGTTTTAGCTTGATTTTATAAATAACAACTTACAAGTTCAAGTTCACGATGATAGTGTGAACGAGTTGCCATCATTAGCAGGACCTTCTGGAGTGCCAATGACACCATCCACCTCGAGCGGCAGTACTGTTGAAGCTATAGCTACGCCAAGCAGTCGAAAACGTAAACGGGCGACAGATTACATCAGCAATACCTTACCATAGATTGTCGATGCCATAAACAGACTGACAGATGTTCTTGATATATTGAATTTTGTTACCTTACTTTTATTATAATTTATTAGTAGAAAACCTCAGCCCTAGAACGGGCTGACAGTACCTATTTATTGTGTATTTATGCATTTTATTTATCTATTTTATTTATTATTTATCTACCATTTTATTTATATACATTTGCATTGCAATATAATGTATTTTGCTTTACTTACCTTTAAGCTCCGTAAATTGGCGATATAAAAGATATAATTAGTCAATTGTTGACACTCAGCTTCGTCGCCTACTCTGATCCGTTCAAAAAAATTTGCAAAATAGACCACCAACGGGAATTATATTTGAATCGGTGAGTTGAAAAACAGTACAAGTCCAGAAATCTTATTTTGAGATAATCAACAATAAAAGTGTTAAGACAAGTGCTTTTATTCATTGGGCGGCCAAACTTGCCGAAACACTTATTCAATTTCACCAAATTGTAGTGCTCTTAGTCTCAACTTATTCTTCTTCATATTTAAAGCAATTTTATAACATAAAATCAAAATGGACTTGTACTGTTTTTCAACTCACCGATTCATTTAGAGATTGTTATATTAAGTGTTCAACATTAGTAACTTTGTTATTATTGAAACCACAAAGTCTGTTATTCACGAAAATAATATTGTTTTTAAAAAGAATGCCCCATACTTTTTGACCTATTATTACCCACTCGATCACGACAGACGACTATCGCCGCACGACGGTTGTTTAAGGAGTCAAGGCGATGGAAAACATTTTAATTTATTATTAATCCGTCACCTTTAAACGAAAAAGGCGGACGAATAAACATCGTTCCACATAAACTGTGTTTTATTCGTATAATAGTGTGTTCGTTTGTAACACTATTTCGAAGGAATCTTTAATTTTTTACATACTTTAGTGTAGTGTATTAAATAAAAAGTTTTCGTGATAGAAAAGTAGTTGATTTGAAATTAGAACAAATTAAATTTGCGAGTGTGCGAGTTACATTGTAGAGAAAGAGAGAAAGAGAGAGCGGGAGAGAGAAAAAACGAAGAAGAGAGAGAGATAGAGAGAGTGTGTCAATTTGTGTGTGTGTGTGAGAGAGAGAGAGAGAGAAAGCGAGAGAGAGTGAGTGTGTGTGGGAGAGAGAGAGAGAGAAAGAAAAAGCGAGAGAGTGTGTGTGTGTGTGAGAGAGAGAGAGAAAGCGAGAGAGAGAAAGAGTGTGTGTATTTGTGTGTGTGAGAGAGAGAGGATAGAAAGCGAGAAAGAGAGAAAGCAAAAAAGGGAGAGTGTGTCAGTGTGTGTGTGTGTGAGAGTGAGAGAAAGAAAAAGCGAGGGAGAGAGAGAGATCGGGAGTGAGATAGAGAGCAATGAGATAATGAAGTAAAGTGTTTGGGTGTTCGAGTGCTCGAGTGTACGAGTGTGCTAGTGTGGTGGTGTGCTAGTGTGCTAGTGTGCGGGTGTGCGAGTGTGCGGGTGTGCGAGTGTGTGAGTTACATTGTAGAGAAAGAGAGAGCGGGAGAGAGAGAAACGAGAAAGAGAGAGAGAGAGAGGGTGTGTGTTTATTAAAGAGAGAGAGAGAGGAAGAGAGAGAGGGTGTGTGTGTGTGTGTGAGAGAGAGAGAGAGAGGAAGAAGAAGAGAGAGTCAGTGTGTGTGTGTGTGTGTGTGTGAGAGAGAGAGAGAGAGAGGGAGAGAGAGGAAGAGAAAGACAAGGGGGAAGCGAGAGAAAGTGTGTGTGTGTGTGTGTGTGTGAAAGAGGGAGAGAAAAAGAGAGTGGGAGAGAGAGAGAGAGAGAGAAAGACAGAGGGGAAGCGAGAGAAAGTGTGTGTGTGTGTGAAAGAGAGAGAGAAAAAGAAAAAGCGAGAGAGAGCGAGAGAAAGAGAGAAAGTGGGAGAGAGAGAAATAGAGAGAGAGGGAGAAAGACAGAGGGGAAGCGAGAGAAAGTGTGTGGATGGGTGAGAGAGCGAGAGAAAGAAAAAGCGAGAGAGAGCGAGAGAGAGCGAGAGAAAGAGAGAGAGAGTGGTAGAGAGGGAGATAGAGAGAGAGGGAGAAAGACAGAGGGGAAGCGAGAGAAAGTGTGTGGATGGGTGAGAGAGCGAGAGAAAGAAAAAGCGAGAGAGAGCGAGAGAGTGCGAGAGAAAGAGAGAGAGTGGTAGAGAGGGAAATAGAGAGAGAGGGAGAAAGACAGAGGGGAAGCGAGAGAAAGTGTGTGTATGTGTGAGAGAGCGAGAGAAAGAAAAAGCGAGAGAGTGTTACCGGAACGGCCTTTCTCTACATACAAGCGGCCGCCTAACTGAGCACGGTACATGGCAGTATACGATGTTTTGTTGCTGCCATGGGGAAATCAAATAAATAGAGACGTCACCTTTTATACAAAGGAATGACCAGACGTGTTTTTACAACAAGCTCCGTATTTTTATTTGTGTTTCTTTATGTGGGTAATTTTTAATGTACCAAGTTTGTAACAAGAGAGAGAGAGCGGGAGTGAGAGAGAGCAATGGGATAATGAAGTAGAGTGTTTGGGTTTTCAAGTGTTCGAGTGTGCCAGTGTGCGAGTGTGATAGTGTGCTAGTGTGCTGGTGTGCTAGTGTGCGAGTGTGCGAGTGTGCTATTGTTCTAGTGTGCTGGTGTGCTAGTGTGCGAGTGTGCTAGTGTGCTAGTGTGCGAGTGTGCTAGTGTGCTAGTGTGCGAGTTTTCGAGTGTGCAAGTTACAGTGTAGAGAAAGTGGGAAAGAGAGAGCGGAGAGAGAAAAAACGAAGAAGAGAGAAAGAGAGGGATAGAGAGGGAGTGTGTCAGTTTGTGCATGTGTGTGAGAGAGAGAGAGAGAGGGAAAGAAAAAGCGAGAGTGAGAGAGAGAAAGAAAAAGCGAGAGAGAGAGAGAGAGAGAAAGCGAGAGAGAGTGTGTGTGTGAGATAGAGAAAAAGCGAGAGAGAGAAAGGGTGTGTGTTTTTGTGTGTGTGTGTGTGTGAGAGAGAGAGAGAGATAGAAAGCGAGACATAGAGAAAGAGAGAGAGAAGGCAAAAAAGGAAGAGTGTGTCATTGTGTGTGTGTGTGACAGAGAGAGTTAGAGAAAGAAAAAGCGAGAGAGAGAGAGCGAGAGAGAGAAAGATAGAGATCAATGAGATAATAAAGTAGAGTGTTCGAGTGTGCTAGTGTGCTAGTGTGCTAGTGTGCTAGTGTGCTAGTGTGCTAGTGTGCTAGTGTGCTAGTGTGCAAGTGTGCGAGTGTGCGAGTGTGCTAGTGTGCTAGTGTGCTAGTGTGCTAGTGTGCTAGTGTGCTAGTGTGCTAGTGTGCTAGTGTGCTAGTGTGCTAGTGTGCTAGTGTGCTAGTGTGCGAGGGTGCTAGTTACATTGTAGAGAAAGAGAGAAATAGAGAGCGGGAGAGAGAGAAAACGAGAAAGATAGAAAGAAAGAGAGAAAGAGAGAGAGAGATAGAGAGAGTGTGTCAGCTTGTGTGTGTGTGTGAGAGAGAGAGAAAGAGCGGGAGAGAGAGAGAGAGAGCAATGAGATAATGAAGTAGATTGTTTGGGTGTTCGAGTGTTTGAGTGTGCGAGTGTGCGAGTGTGCTAGTGTGCGAGTGTGCTAGTGTGCTAGTGTGCTAGTGTGCGAGTGTGCAAGTTACAGTGTAGAGAAAGTGGGAAAGAGAGAGCGGAGAGAGAAAAAACGAAGAAGAGAGAAAGAGAGAGATAGAGAGGGAGTGTGTCAGTTTGTGCATGTGTGTGTGAGAGAGAGAGAGAGGGAAAGAAAAAGCGAGAGTGAGAGAGAGAAAGAAAAAGCGAGAGAGAGAGAAAGCGAGAGAGAGAGAGAAAGCGGGGGAGAGAGAGAGAAAGCGAGAGAGTGTGTGTGTGAGATAGAGAGAAAGCGAGAGAGAGAAAGGGTGTGTGTTTTTGTGTGTGTGTGTGTGAATGAGAGAGAGAGAGAGAGCGAGAGAGAGAAAGATAGAGATCAATGAGATAATAAAGTAGAGTGCTCGAGTGTGCTAGTGTGCTAGTGTGCTAGTGTGCTAGTGTGCTAGTGTGCTAGTGTGCGAGTGTGCTAGTGTGCTAGTGTGCTAGTGTGCTAGTGTGCTAGTGTGCTAGTGTGCTAGTGTGCTACTGTGCTAGTGTGCTAGTGTGCTAGTGTGCTAGTGTGCTAGTGTGCTAGTGTGCGAGGGTGCTAGTTACATTGTAGAGAAAGAGAGAAATAGAGAGCGGGAGAGAGAGAAAACGAGAAAGAGAGAAAGAAAGAGAGAAAGAGAGAGAGAGATAGAGAGAGTGTGTCAGCTTGTGTGTGTGTGTGAGAGAGAGAGAAAGAGCGGGAGAGAGAAAGGGTGTGTGTTTTTGTGTGTGTGTGTGTGAATGAGAGAGAGAGAGAGAGATAGAAAGCGAGACAGAGCGAACGAGAGAGAGAAAGCAAAAAGGGAGAGTGAGTCAGTGTGTGTGTATGTGTGAGAGAGAGTGAGAGAAAGAAAAATCGAGAGAGAGAGCGAGAGAGAGAGAGATAGAGAGCAATGAGATAATTAAGTAGAGTGTTTGGGTGTGCTAGTGTGCTAGTGTGCTAGTGTGCTAGTGTGCTAGTGTGCTAGTGTGCGAGTGTGCGAGTGTGCTAGTGTGCGAGTGTGCTAGTGTGCTAGTGTGCTAGTGTGCTAGTGTGCTAGTGTGCTAGTGTGCTAGTGTGCTAGTGTGCGAGTGTGCGAGTGTGCGAGTTACATTGTAGAGAAAGAGAGAAACAGAGAGCGGGAGAGAGAGAAAACGAGAAAGAGAGAAAGAATGAGAGAAAGAGAGAGAGATAGAGAGAGTGTGTCACCTTGTGTGTGTGTGTGTGAGAGAGAGAGAGCGGGAGAGAGAGATAGAGAGCAGGAGTGAGAGAAAGAGATGAGATAATGATGTAGAGTGTTTGGGTGTTCGAGAGTTTGAGTGTGCGAGTGTGCGAGTGTGCCAGTGTGCTAGTGTGCTAGTGTGCTAGTGTGCTAGTGTGCGAGTGTGCTAGTGTGCGAGAGTGCGAGTGTGCTAGTGTGCTAGTGTGCGAGTATGCGAGTGTGCAAGTTACAGTGTAGAGAAAGTGGGAAAGAGAGAGCGGAGAGAGAAAAAACGAAGAAGAGAGAAAGAGAGAGAGAGAGGGAAAGAAAAAGGGAGAGTGAGAGAGAGAAAGAAAGAAAAAGCGAGAGAGAGAGAGAGAGAGAGAAAGCGAGAGAGAGAGAGAGAAAGCGAGAGAGAGTGTGTGTGTGAGATAGAGAGAAAGCGAGAGAGAGAGCGAATGAGAGAGAGATAGAGAGCAATGAGATAATGAAGTAGAGTGTTCGAGTGTGCTAGTGTGCTAGTGTGCTAGTGTGCTAGTGTGCTAGTGTGCGAGTGTGCGAGTGTGCGAGTGTGCTAGTGTGCTAGTGTGCTAGTGTGCTAGTGTGCTAGTGTGCTAGTGTGCTAGTGTGCTAGTGTGCTAGTGTGCGAGTGTGCGAGTTACATTGTAGAGAAAGAGAGGAATAGAGAGCGGGAGAGAGAGAAAACGAGAAAGAGAGAAAGAAAGAGAGAAAGAGAGAGAGAGATAGAGAGAGTGTGTCAGCTTGTGTGTGTGTGAGAGAGAGAGAGAAAGAGCGGGAGAGAGAGAGAGAGAGAGAGACAGCGGGGGAGAGAGAGAGAAAGCGAGAGAGTGTGTGTGTGAGATAGAGAGAAAGCGAGAGAGAGAAAGGGTGTGTGTTTTTGTGTGTGTGTGTGTGAATGAGAGAGAGAGAGAGATAGAAAGCGAGACAGAGCGAACGAGAGAGAGAAAGCAAAAAGGGAGAGTGAGTCAGTGTGTGTGTATGTGTGAGAGAGAGTGAGAGAAAGAAAAATCGAGAGAGAGAGCGAGAGAGAGAGAGATAGAGAGCAATGAGATAATTAAGTAGAGTGTTTGGGTGTGCTAGTGTGCTAGTGTGCGAGTGTGCTAGTGTGCTAGTGTGCGAGTGTGCGAGTGTGCTAGTGTGCTAGTGTGCTAGTGTGCTAGTGTGCTAGTGTGCTAGTGTGCTAGTGTGCTAGTGTGCTAGTGTGCTAGTGTGCTAGTGTGCTAGTGTGCTAGTGTGCGAGTGTGCTAGTGTGCTAGTGTGCGAGTGTGCGAGTTACATTGTAGAGAAAGAGAGAAACAGAGAGCGGGAGAGAGAGAAAACGAGAAAGAGAGAAAGAAAGAGAGAAAGAGAGAGAGAGATAGAGAGAGTGTGTCAGCTTGTGTGTGTGTGTGTGAGAGAGAGAGAGCGGGAGAGAGAGAGAGAGCAGGAGTGAGAGAGAGAGATGAGATAATGATGTAGAGTGTTTGGGTGTTCGAGAGTTGGAGTGTGCTAGTGTGCTAGTGTGCGAGTGTGCTAGTGTGCTAGTGTGCTAGTGTGCTAGTGTGCGAGTGTGCGAGTGTGCGAGTGTGATAGTGTGCTAGTGTGCTAGTGTGCAAGTGTGCTAGTGTGTTCGTGTGCGAGTGTGCGAGTGTGCGAGTTACATTGTAGAGAAAGAGAGAAATAGAGAGCGGGAGAGAGAGAAAACGAGAAAGAGAGAAAGAAAGAGAGAAAGAGAGAGAGAGATAGAGAGAGCTTGTGTGTGTGTGTGAGAGAGAGAGAAAGAGCGGGAGAGAGAGAGAGAACAATGAGATAATGAAGTAGTGTTTGGGTGTTCGAGTGTTTGAGTGTGCGAGTGTGCTAGTGTGCTAGTGTGCAAGTGTGCTAGTGTGCAAGTGTGCTAGTGTGCTAGTGTTCGAGTGTACGAGTGTGCGAGTGTGCGAGTGTACTAGTGTGCTAGAGTCACACACACACACACACACACAAGCTGACACACACTCTCTATCTTTCTCTCTCTTTCTCTCTCTCTTTCTCTTTCTCTCTCGCACACTCGCACACTCACACACTAGCACACTAGCACACTAGCACACTCGCACACTCGAACACTCAAACACCCCAACACTCTACTTCATTATCTCATTGCTCTCTCTCTCTCTCTTGCTTTTTCTCTCTCTCTCTCTCACACACACACTCTCTTTCGCTTTCTCTCTCTCTCTTTCTCTCTCTCTCTTTCTCACTCACACACACGCATTCTTGCTCTCTCGCTTTCCATGTCTCTCTCTCTCTCACACACACACACACTCTCTCTCTCTTTCGCTCTCTCTTTCTCACACACACACCCCCTCTCTCCCCCTCTCTCTCTCTCTCGCTCTCTCTCTTGCTTTTTCTTTCTCTCTCTCTCACACACTCTCTCTCTCTCGCTCTCTCTTTCTCACACACACACCCCCTCTCTCCCTCTCTCTCTCTCTCTCTCGCTCTCTCTCTTGCTTTTTCTTTCTCTCTCTCTCACACACACACTCTCTTTCGCTTTCTCTCTCTCTCTTTCTCTCTCTCTTTCTCACTCACACACACGCATTCTTTCTCTCTCGCTTTCCATGTCTCTCTCTCTCTCACACACACACACATACTCTCTCTCTCTCTTCCTCTCTCCCTCTCTCTCTCTCACACACACACAGACACTCTCTCTCTTCCTCTCTCTCTCTCACACACACACACACTCTCTCTCTCTTTCGCTCTCTCTTTCTCACACACACACCCCCTCTCTCCCTCTCTCTCTCTCTCTCTCTCTCTCGCTCACTCTCTCTCGTGCTTTTTCTTTCTCTCTCTCTCACACACACACTCTCTCTCTCGCGCTCTCTCTCGCTCTATCACTCTCTATCACTCTTTCTCACTCCATCTCTCTCGCTCCCTCTGTCACTCTCTCTCGCTCTCCCTCCCTCCCCCCTCTCTCCCTCTCCCACCCTTTCACTATCTCTCATTCTCACGCTATCGCAAATAATTACAAATAACCCACTTCACTTCACTTACTCTAAAAATATTGTGTTTTACAAAACATGTAATAATATTGTGTTTTACAAAATATGTAATAATATTGTGTTTTACAAAATATGTAATAATATTGGTTTACACAATATGTATGTATGTAGATGTGTTAATTAAAGAAATATTAAAATTAACAGTGTTTAATTACGTACAACACCTACCTGTTCAATTAAAAAAGTGTGAATAGAATAACCCGTTGAAATTTTTTTAATTTCTCTCACATTTCACGCACACTTCATTTACACTTTATTTACACTTCACTTCTCACTTCTCAGATTTTGATGAGTCTGTTGGATGTTATAGTCCTACTTAACTCATGGTAAAATTACTCGATGCAACGCTCAAGAATTTTCGAGGTTTTATTGACATTTTTAGGTCAAATAGGGACTCAATCGCAATCGAATATTTAATCCTTTAATCCAATACGAATTGGATTGAAAGACAAAACGTGTTTGCTGTTTGTTTACTTTTATTTTTAAAAATTGTTGACTAAAACTACAACAGTTGGAACTTTTATTGTCATTATTTACAAAATTATAATGAAATGTGTGGAAAACAATCTATTCATTTACAATTTCATAATTTCAATTTGAAAATCCGGGTTTTTAGCGACTAAACAATTTTTTTCTTGCCTGGAAGATAATTTATTTTTTCTGCAATTTCGCCATCTTATTTTTTCTTTAAAATTCCACTTAGTTCCCAATTGAAACAAAATGATGTAACGACAGGCGATTCACGAGAAAATTTAAAATCGTCACACATTCGGTTGTTTTCGAACGTTTTTAATATTTTTGAGATATTTTTAAAATATATTTAAAACATTTTAATTTTGCATGCTTAAAAAATTAGATTTACTACATAAAGAAAACAATATTTGTTTCTGCACATTCATAAAATATTAGCTTTACATAAAAAAAATTCTTCATGTCCAGAGAACCTTTCATTTTGTATAAAAAAAAAATTGAAAAAATGAAAATCTGAAATATTTCTTTAATCTCATTTAAATCAAGTTTCCCTTGTTACGTAATAATTTTTACTTACAATTTGTTTTCCTTTCTTCCATAACAATATTATTTAAAAACTTTTCTCACTTACTACAAATTTTACTTCACAAACATTTTAAGAAACATTTTAAAAAACACATTTTCTTAAAATGTGGTTTTAAAATGTAATAATGTGTAATTGACCATTTATTAAAAAAAAAGGGTTTTTTAAAATGTTTTTAAAAATGTTTGTGAGGTAAATTTTGTAGTAAGTGAAAATTTTTTAAAGATTATTGTTATAGAAAAAAAGGAAAACAAATTGTAAGTAAATATTTCTTTGACCTGTTTAAGAAATATTTTTTAAAAGTTCCAAGAAACATTTTTTTAGAAACATTTCTAAAATGTCCACATGTCATAAAAATATTTTTGAAATATTCAAGGAAAATATTTAAATTTTTTTTGAAGAAGCGGCCATATGGTTCCAATTAAAAAGGTAGTCTTCCGAAAAACAACCTTTATATCTGCAGCACATAACTTTATTCCTTCCTTTGGATGTTTTCAAGTCACTCAATTTTGTTTACAAATTCGGAGGCTCAACATTTTTAAAAGTGTTTAAATGAAACCATTGTATACGATTTTTAATCTAAAAAAACTGTTAAAATTATTTATTAAAGCCACCATTGAGCGAGCAGGCGAACCAACTTTCAAGGTTATACAAACATACTGTAGGGACCTGATTTAGTTCTCGACTAAACGTCCCGGTAGTACCAACCGTCCGCGCGCGATGGCGCTGACTTAGATAGCGCTCTTAGATTTAAAATAACCAATTCGACCAATTAATACACCACAGATAATAAAACAGTAAATAGATCTCCCACTTTTACGTTAAATTGAAACATTGGTTTTACATCTTCCTCGACCCTTTAGCAACCTGACGATATATAGGAAAGAAACCTGTATTATTTTTAATTGGGCAAATTTCAAAATTGTCGTTTTCAGGCAGGAAATGAACGTAGTTCAAATTTAAGGTTACTTATGATTAATATTTTTGTTTACTAGTTTCAGCTGCTTCTTTTATACGAGTTGGCGTTTCCATCATTCGTTTTGTAGCAATAAATTAATTATTTTCGGAAGAAAACAAAACGTCACTTTGATTTTAAATTTAAAAATCAAATATGCAGGGACAGGTTGGTACCAACCGGCGAAAATTAAATCCCCAGTTACTTTGGTCGAATTAACTATTGCGGCCTACTTGGATCAAACGACCGACTTTTAAACACAACTGTCACAATAAAATATTTCACAACGAACGAACGAACGAACGAGTAAAAATGGGACAAATTAACGCCACACAGGTAATTAGTAAACAATAATTTGATTATGATTACAGTAACTTAAAAAAAATATTTTAAGGGAACAAAAGAAATGCATGGAAAAAAGGTGCCGTTCGTATTAATCGGGAGATCCTCACGATTTAGTTGGTCACCAACTAAGAGAAAATTTAAAACTGTATTTTATAGACAATTTTCCATTAAGAAAAAGTATTGTTCGCTAGGAATTCACAGACAGGGCAAAATAGATGCGACAATACAAATAAAATCATTTATTTTCCACTTGTCTATAATCGATTGTTTTCGTCTGTGATACGCACTATATAAACTTGTGTTAATTACGCCTTAGGGTCATAATAAGCGGGCATAATGATAACACGCCTGCAAATTTAATAGTAACAATAAGTAACTCAATTTTTAATTTTTACAATTGAAAACACAATTAGAAAATGATCCAGAAATATGGATATTGCCACCAAGCGAAGAATTATCTGATTTTCTAAATGAAGACATATTTACAATATTGAAGGAGGAACATTCACCTTCCGCTATGTTAACTCCAGCAATCATTCTGGAAATCTTATTTTTAGACGTTATGCTGTCTTCTATGTATCCAGATGCAACCTGGCCACTCTTCCATTTTCCATGTCTCTTCAGTGTCAACATGTCTGCACCAGCATCCACTAGAAGAGTTGCCGATGTACGGCGCAGGCAATGTCCTGTGTACTCTTTTGCATCCGCATAACCCAGTGTTTTTTCCAACTGGTTGGGCCGTACATTTCCCATTTCGATAACATAAGAAAAAGCGTCGCTCCTTTAGTCCTTTCGGACGCAATGCTACATATTGCCTGTACATTTGCAAGGCATTCATTTCATTTTCCTCAACAACAGCTTTAGCTTTTTGGACCGGCAGTCTTTGTCTGTTCAACTTTTCATCACTACGACGGCTCCTGTATCATCTATATCATCTACAGTTAACTTTACCAATTCCTCTCTTCTTAGTCCTCCAAAAACTCCCATCACCAGAACAACCTGTATATTATAATTCAATTAAATATAAAATTAGTACAGTCAAGTGTTTGTTTTACCTTTTTCAAAAGGTAGGTGTGTCGGTTGAAGTATCCTTGAAAAACTTTAAGACGTCTTCACGCGTTAAAATTTTAGATTTTTTCGGAATGTATCCTTTTGAAATTTGCTTCACGAATGCCTTCCTCCAGTCGGTTGTAGTTCCCTATGTTGCCTTTAACATAGACTGTATTTGGACCACAGGGAAGTCGGGGCGAATAATTCTGACTAGAAAGATGCCAGAATATCAACAAGGAATATTCGAAAAATGCAAAAAATTTGCTGTAATAATACTGTGATTAAACAATACGTACCAATTCCTGGAAATAACCCATTAAAACTGTTTCACTGACAGTTTCGACAGAATTTGTGAATCTCTCTCTCGTACAGAGTGGCCGTGACTTTTTTGAAAGCAGCTCACCATCAGCTTTTAACGCTCGTTCAATAACTTTCTCTGGAATTTCTCCGTCCATTTCACGAGAGATCACACTTTTTGCATTTCAAACAAGTTTGTTTGAAATTTTGTGAATTGTCATAGATACAAAACAAAGTAAATAGGCATAGCATAGGCATGTTTGGTTCATATCAACTTTTTTCAGCCTTTTTATCAATTAAAGTCACTGTTTCGAGGTTATTTCCTATAAAATAGATCTCCCACTTTACGCTAAATAGAAAAATTGGTTACACAGCGACATCTTCCCCGACCCATTAGAAGCTTTCAGATATAGGAATGACCTGCATTATTTTTAATGGCGCACATTTCAAGTGTTGTTTCTCAGGCGGGAAATGAAATTAGTTCAAATTTAAGGCTATTTGTAATAAGATAATTTTGAATTTGTTACGTAATTAACATTATGTCAAAAACACAGCTACAAATATTAACTGAAAATAAAATTATTCTTTGATTTACAGACATTTATCAAAATGTCATCATTAAATATTTACGTAGTATCCATTAAGACGTGCACAACTTGCAGTCCGTTTGAAAATTTCTTGAACCCAATTTAATTGTATTTTGACTTTCAACAATGCATAATTATTCCATTGATGGTTGATTTCTTGAACTTGAATCCAAAGTTCAATCTTTTGCTGCTGTTTCCAAGACTTCCCATCCGGGCTTGGTTTGTTGAAAACCATTGCTTCCATGTCCGCAGACTTCTCAATTGACAAAGCTCCCTTTAAAAAAAATTAAATGCAGCACATGACTAATGCAATTTTGTAAATACCTACCACCGGTGGTACAATGCTCGATGAATTCTTCAGTCACCGAAACGACAAAGTCTTTCACATGATCAAATAAGAACACGACGCGAGTGGGTGACCTGTGAACTTCCGGTGCTTTCATCGTCTTCACTGGAACTATCCGATGCCGCCGCTTCACACATTCCATGTTTAAGAATGCGTGTGCGACGGTCAAAATTTCAAAATTAATTCAAAAAGTTGATCATTGAATTTTAATCGAAACTGTTGTAATCTTGAAAATGTAATTTTCCTTGCAAAATGAATTTCTAATTTATTATTCAAAATTGGCTTTTTGATTTAAGAACGAATCTGTGCAACAGTTGAAATTTCAGGCAACGAACCCGTTCACTGGACACTGGAGGGCCTTGTCTCACAATATGGTATGTGTGTCGAACGTTGTGGAGTTTCTCTTTTCCAAAACCTGCAAGGGACGTAAGCTCAGAAAATTGTTTTAAAATTTTACTGAACTTGTCGTTTGTTGGTAAGGGTAAGGGGTTTGTTGGAACAGTTGCTTCTACGTCGGTTTTTGAGATCAACTAAGATTCCCCATAATGGCGAAGGAAATCGGCTCCCAGGATGGGTCGCTCCACATTTGCAAAAGACAAAATTCCCATTGGAAAACGTTCGACGTGAGCCGAAATATAATTTGCGCTTCACAGTGCCAAATGTGTCGATTACCCCGTGCCATTTGCAGCAAATAGTTGGAAAGTTTGTGGAGGTTTTGACCTTACAGGCTTATGTGGTAGTACGGATACACGTCAGCGCCCCAGTGTCGACTAGAAAACGAGTGCCACACAGAAGCGATCTGTTATTATTAGGCGGCTCTGTGTATTTCCATCGCCATTGACCGTGCGACGATGGCTCTTCTTATGGGAACATGGTGATTGGCACTTCCTTGCGACGGCGATAGAAGCGCACGCCTCGGTTCTTCGAAGCTGACCTCTGGTGGTACTTCCTATCGGATGTCTCTGGGGATCGGCCTCGTGTGTACTTCTTTAGTGAGCTGTGCTACCTGCAGCGTGAGCTCGTCGATCATGCCACGGAGCGACTCATTCCCTGCTGAGGACTGTTTGCTCACACTGTACATGTGGACGAAGCTGAATCTTCTACTTCCAGAATCTTGTCGGCCATTTCAGCAAGCTTGTCAACGGGGTTGGTTCGTCTGATACCGAAAATACAATCTGGACTTTTGTAGACATCTTACAGCTGTTATACACACTGCGCCACCTATTGAATTACTTTTTAACTTGACAACTTTACAGATATCTACTTTAACACTTTCCCTGATTAATTAATTGAGTTATTAAACACCAAAAGAAAACTTGAAACTATTCTAAAAGCCCCACTTTATCACACAAAATCTTGAGTCGAGTTCTGGCCAGAGGTTTTGTCATCATATCTGGAACCTGTTTTCTTCACTTGAGACCTGTTTGACTTCAAGGTTTCCTTCTGTTACCTTTTCTCGAATAAAGAAGTGCTCGACTTCAATGCGTTTCGTTCTGCGATGAAATTCAGGGTTTTGAGGAAGTCGCACTGCCTGGCTGAATTATCCACTGCTAGAATCGGAACGGGTTTACCATCTTAACGATTTCCTTGAACAATCTGGTCAGACAAATTATTTCCTTGCTTGTCTCTGACTCAGCCATGATAAAGCCCCACCTGCATATGCTATAATGACTCCAGAAGTAGATCGACCAGTCTTTGTGCATCCTCCAAAGTCTGCATCGCTATAACACTCTAGGATTCTCTTTTCTTCATCACGTTGATAGACAATTCCCAGATCAGTGGTGTCAGCAATGTACCGGAAAACTCTTTTGACTCTGGCAACGTCTTCTGTAGACGGATTGTCAAGTGACAAAAAAAACCCCACGCTGTAGGCCAAATCTGGTCTTGTACCAAACATCAAGTACATCAGTGCTCCAACTGCCTGTCTGTATGGAAAGTTATGTTTTTTCTTATCTTCTTTCCCTGGTTGTGAAGTTTCAGCATTTCTCAGCATCGGCGTCGAAACTGGCTTGCATTCTGAGAAATTGAATCGCTCCAAACTTTTCTTTGCATGTGCTTCTTGATTTACTTTCATGCATGTTTCTGTTATTTTGATTGTGTATTTGAAAGTTCTTGCCATTTCAACTATGGTCCGATTTTCTCTTTCAGAACTACCATTTTGCTCAGGCGTGTATGGAACCGTTAGCCTCTCTGTGACTCCATAATCTCGTAGAATTTTCCTAACTTCTTCATTGTCAAATTCTCCTCCATTATCGCTAAGCAGCTCTTTGATTTGATGCTCTTGGGTCTTTGCATGTTCTAGTACCTGGTCTTTAACTTCTGAGTTTACTTTTACTGTAAAACCATAGCGAAATTTAGTGTAGCTGTCTTTAAACACAACTAAATATCGCCTCTTCCTAAACAATTCGTCAAAAGGTCCACATACATCGGTTGAAATCAGCTCTCCACGTTTAGTTGCTTTAATTCCGGTGCCAAATGGTAGACGATGTATTTTTCCACACATACAGGGCTCGCAAATGTCTTTATTCATTTTGATTTTAATGCCTAACTCCCTTTCAAGTTTCTCTTTGCCGTGTTGTTTATCTTGGTGCCCCATTTCTCGTGATATAACTGGAGTCTTGAGTTATCATCAACTACAATGTTTATGTTTGTTTCTTTCTTAGGAAAAATTGATTCGATTGATATAGCGTTCCACCTATTTTGCAAACTCCGCACAATATTACTTTAAACATCGACCTCGAGCCAACATCTGGTTGCTGTCGATTTGAACTCGCTAGTTTTATTTCTGTCTTGAGCTGCTAAAACAGAGAATAAATTTCTTGAAATTTTTGGAACATTCCACACGTCTTTCAACTGCATTTTTTGACTTACTCGGTTGACTGTCGATACAATCTGAATGGTTCCTTTCCCAATTGCCTGAAATGTCTCTTCTCCAGCACCTTTTATGACACACGGGTTGTCAAACCTTATGAACTCAACAAACTGATTAGGGAGTTTGTCGCAAGTCTTGTTGCTCCATTGTCAGCTGCATTTACCTCTGTTGTGTAAACTTCGTTGCACAAAGTAGCTACATTGGTATCGAGTCTCAAATTTGCTTGACACACCAACATTAAATCCGGTAGCGCTTTGAGTCCATTGTTTAACTCATTCCACAAACTTCTTAACTGTGTAATGTGCGTTGAAACATCTTCTCCTGACATCCAACTGAATGCAAAGAAATCTGTACATATTTTGAACAGCTGATCCTTAGACGTTGCCTCAAATTGTTGCTTTAATGCCTCCCACGCATCATGAGCCGTTTCTTATCATGACTAAATTTCTAGAGGAAAGGAAGAACAAACATTGTGACTCGATTTTAAACTTCATTTTCAGAATTTATTGAATGTAAACATTGAACGCTGTCAAAAGGTTAGAAAAAAAAAAAACATGGCCGCCGAAACCACGTGACTTGCTCGACCAATCAAAACAGCAACTTCATTTATGGTCGCCGCTGTCTAAATAGTCGCTGTAATGAAAATTAATAATTACCGTCGCGTATTTCAGCATTTCCTCGAGGGCTTCCACCTCCTGTCTATAACTGTTTCCTCCTAGATTAATCCTTCAAAAGCCACGTTAAAACTGAATCACGATATCGCACAAATTTATCGTTATTCTTCCCAGACTGATCGGCTAATTTTGAGACCCAAAATTGTCAGCGATCTAAAAGAAGAAATTGAAAATGCCACCTGCTTTCCTTTCATCACTTACTCACTTAATAATATTGGAACCTTCTTGACTTGTTGCCTTATGCCATTAGACTGTCGATAACCTGAAACAGTTGAAATTACTTTCTTGAAAGCGATTCCACACAAGATCCCAAAACATTACACTCACTCACCTTTAAAGATTGTTTATTCCATTTATTTTCTTGTAAATAAATCGTTTTGCTGTTTTAACCTCTGACTGGACGGTACCATAGGGATGTTGGTTTAGTCGAGAACTAATTCCAGCCAATCCAGAACCCTAACCGGCGGCACAACTCTACTTCGGAGCAGGGTCGAATATTTTTTAATGGGATAGTAAGAATTACTTTCAAAATTCGAGATTTGTCAGTCGGCTTTAATTTTTATTCGCAACCATACGAGTCTGTGATCTGTGTGTGATCTGTGGTCTTCCAACGGTGATTCTTTTGCCTACATAACGATTTTATTTTGAAACCTTCCAAATGTGTTTATGAAAAAAAATTCGAGTTTTGACAAACTTGAAATTTTAACATTTTTCTTGAAATTTCACCCTTTTAAAAAACTTGACATTTCTAGAAAAATGTTGAAATTTCAACTTTTTTAAAAAGGTGAAATTTCAAGAAAACTGTTGAAATGTTGAGTTTTTTTTTTAAAAGTTGAAATTGGTCTTCCTACATAGAGATTTTATTTTGAAACCTTCCAGAGATGTGTTTATGAAAAAAAATTCGAGTTTTGACAAACTTGAAATTTCAACATTTTTCTTGAAATTTCACTCTTTTAAAAAACTTGAAATTTCTAGAAAAATTATTAAAAGTTCCACAACTCTACTTCGAAGTAGGGTCAGATATTTTTTAGAATAACTGTACATCGAAGTAAATTGGTTCGAAAAATTAAAAGTTCCACAACCAAACATCGAACCAATAATTCTCGTTTGTTTCTTTAAATTCAACTATATTTAATCCCACAGACAAACAAGCTAATGAGTCATTGCAACCCAACATATTTTACAATAAATTTAAAAGTTCAACAATCAAAAACCGGAGTTATTTTGAAAAATTATTAAAAGTTCCACAACTCTACTTCGAAGTAGGTCAGATATTTTTTAGAATAACTGTACATCGAAGTAAATTGGTTCGAAAAATTAAAAGTTCCACAACCAAACATCGAACCAATAATTCTCGTTTGTTTCTTTAAATTCAACTATTTTTAATCCCACAGACAAACAAGCTAATGGGTCATAGCAACTGTTTGACTTCAAGGTTTCCTTCTGTTACCTTTTCTCAAATAAAGAAGTGCTAGACTTCAATGTATTTCGTTCTCCGATGAAATTCAGGGTTTTTAGTAACTCTCACTGCCCCCCTGAATTATCCACTGCTAGAATCGGAACGGGTACTACCTTAAGATTGCCAGAGATAGAGAATTAAGCGTCAACAATGAAGACCTAAAAGTGGACGAAATGGCCGTAGCTTCTTTAATACTGAAGCAATTCAACTGATTCTTGTTCCATCGTTTCCGGCAGGAAAAGTTATCCTAGTAACTGAGCTTTCACCTAGGCGAACCGACTCTTAAATGAATTTCCTGCTCTAGTTAAAAGAAATCCTTCCAGACATTTCGTATTGTAATTGGATTTTTGACAATACTTGTTTTTCATAACCCACTTTCATGTCTCTAACAGAAAACTGTTTTCTCCTATTAGTTCTAGTATTGTTTTTTCAAAATTTATCTTTGTACGCTAAAAGTGAATAAAAAAGCCAACCCAAGGAAAACCTTTTTTTTGCTTTCTTGCTTAGAGCGTCGTATAAACATGAAAACTTATGTAGTTTTTTGCGAGGAACATTATGGTGCAATTAAAAATCGATTTGCTCTAAGATTGCCAGAGATAGAGAATTAAGCGTCAACAATGAAGACCTAAAAGTGGACGAAATGGCCGTAGCTTCTTTAATACTGAAGCAATTCAACTGATTCTTGTTCCATCGTTTCCGGCAGGAAAAGTTATCCTAGTAACTGAGCTTTCACCTAGGCGAACCGACTCTTAAATGAATTTCCTGCTCTAGTTAAAAGAAATCCTTCCAGACATTTCGTATTGTAATTGGATTTTTGACAATACTTGTTTTTCATAACCCACTTTCATGTCTCTAACAGAAAACTGTTTTCTCCTATTAGTTCTAGTATTGTTTTTTCAAAATTTATCTTTGTACGCTAAAAGTGAATAAAAAAGCCAACCCAAGGAAAACCTTTTTTTTTGCTTTCTTGCTTAGAGCGTCGTATAAACATGAAAACTTATGTAGTTTTTTGCGAGGAACATTATGGTGCAATTAAAAATCGATTTGCTCTAAGATTGCCAGAGATAGAGAATTAAGCGTCAACAATGAAGACCTAAAAGTGGACGAAATGGCCGTAGCTTCTTTAATACTGAAGCAATTCAACTGATTCTTGTTCCATCGTTTCCGGCAGGAAAAGTTATCCTAGTAACTGAGCTTTCACCTAGGCGAACCGACTCTTAAATGAATTTCCTGCTCTAGTTAAAAGAAATCCTTCCAGACATTTCGTATTGTAATTGGATTTTTGACAATACTTGTTTTTCATAACCCACTTTCATGTCTCTAACAGAAAACTGTTTTCTACTATTAGTTCTAGTATTGTTTTTTCAAAATTTATCTTTGTACGCTAAAAGTGAATAAAAAAGCCAACCCAAGGAAAACCTTTTTTTTGCTTTCTTGCTTAGAGCGTCGTATAAACATGAAAACTTATGTAGTTTTTTGCGAGGAACATTATGGTGCAATTAAAAATCGATTTGCTCTAAGATTGCCAGAGATAGAGAATTAAGCGTCAACAATGAAGACCTAAAAGTGGACGAAATGGCCGTAGCTTCTTTAATACTGAAGCAATTCAACTGATTCTTGTTCCATCGTTTCCGGCAGGAAAAGTTATCCTAGTAACTGAGCTTTCACCTAGGCGAACCGACTCTTAAATGAATTTCCTGCTCTAGTTAAAAGAAATCCTTCCAGACATTTCGTATTGTAATTGGATTTTTGACAATACTTGTTTTTCATAACCCACTTTCATGTCTCTAACAGAAAACTGTTTTCTCCTATTAGTTCTAGTATTGTTTTTTCGAAATTTATCTTTGTACGCTAAAAGTGAATAAAAAAGCCAACCCAAGGAAAACCTTTTTTTTTGCTTTCTTGCTTAGAGCGTCGTAGAAACATGAAAACTTATGTAGTTTTTTGCGAGGAACATTATGGTGCAATTAAAAATCGATTTGCTCTAAGATTGCCAGAGATAGAGAATTAAGCGTCAACAACGAAGACCTATAAGTGGACGAAATGGCCGTAGCTTCTTTAATACTGAAGCAATTCAACTGATTCTTGTTCCATCGTTTCCGGCAGGAAAAGTTATCCTAGTAACTGAGCTTTCACCTAGGCGAACCGACTCTTAAATGAATTTCCTGCTCTAGTTAAAAGAAATCCTTCCAGACATTTCGTATTGTAATTGGATTTTTGACAATACTTGTTTTTCATAACCCACTTTCATGTCTCTAACAGAAAACTGTTTTCTCCTATTAGTTCCAGTATTGTTTTTTCAAAATTTATCTTTGTACGCTAAAAGTGAATAAAAAAGCCAACCCAAGGAAAACCTTTTTTTTGCTTTCTTGCTTAGAGCGTCGTATAAACATGAAAACTTATGTAGTTTTTTGCGAGGAACATTATGGTGCAATTAAAAATCGATTTGCTCTAAGATTGCCAGAGATAGAGAATTAAGCGTCAACAACGAAGATCTAAAAGTGGACGAAATGGCCGTAGCTTCTTTAATACTGAAGCAATTCAACTGATTCTTGTTCCATCGTTTCCGGCAGGAAAAGTTATCCTAGTAACTGAGCTTTCACCTAGGCGAACCGACTCTTAAATGAATTTCCTGCTCTAGTTAAAAGAAATCCTTCCAGACATTTCGTATTGTAATTGGATTTTTGACAATACTTGTTTTTCATAACCCACTTTCATGTCTCTAACAGAAAACTGTTTTCTCCTATTAGTTCTAGTATTGTTTTTTCAAAATTTATCTTTGTACGCTACAAGTGAATAAAAAAGCCAACCCAAGGAAAACCTTTTTTTTTGCTTTCTTGCTTAGAGCGTCGTATAAACATGAAAACTTATGTAGTTTTTTGCGAGGAACATTATGGTGCAATTAAAAATCGATTTGCTCTAAGATTGCCAGAGATAGAGAATTAAGCGTCAACAATGAAGACCTAAAAGTGGACGAAATGGCCGTAGCTTCTTTAATACTGAAGCAATTCAACTGATTCTTGTTCCATCGTTTCCGGCAGGAAAAGTTATCCTAGTAACTGAGCTTTCATCTAGGCGAACCGACTCTTAAATGAATTTCCTGCTCTAGTTAAAAGAAATCCTTCCAGACATTTCGTATTGTAATTGGATTTTTGACAATACTTGTTTTTCATAACCCACTTTCATGTCTCTAACAGAAAACTGTTTTCTCCTATTAGTTCTAGTATTGTTTTTTCGAAATTTATCTTTGTACGCTAAAAGTGAATAAAAAAGCCAACCCAAGGAAAACCTTTTTTTTGCTTTCTTGCTTAGAGCGTCGTATAAACATGAAAACTTATGTAGTTTTTTGCGAGGAACATTATGGTGCCATTAAAAATCGATTTGCTCTAAGATTGCCAGAGATAGAGAATTAAGCGTCAACAATGAAGACCTAAAAGTGGACGAAATGGCCGTAGCTTCTTTAATACTGAAGCAATTCAACTGATTCTTGTTCCATCGTTTCCGGCAGGAAAAGTTATCCTAGTAACTGAGCTTTCACCTAGGCGAACCGACTCTTAAATGAATTTCCTGCTCTAGTTAAAAGAAATCCTTCCAGACATTTCGTATTGTAATTGGATTTTTGACAATACTTGTTTTTCATAACCCACTTTCATGTCTCTAACAGAAAACTGTTTTCTCCTATTAGTTCTAGTATTGTTTTTTCAAAATTTATCTTTGTACGCTAAAAGTGAATAAAAAAGCCAACCCAAGGAAAACCTTTTTTTTGCTTTCTTGCTTAGAGCGTCGTATAAACATGAAAACTTATGTAGTTTTTTGCGAGGAACATTATGGTGCCATTAAAAATCGATTTGCTCTAAGATTGCCAGAGATAGAGAATTAAGCGTCAACAATGAAGACCTAAAAGTGGACGAAATGGCCGTAGCTTCTTTAATACTGAAGCAATTCAACTGATTCTTGTTCCATCGTTTCCGGCAGGAAAAGTTATCCTAGTAACTGAGCTTTCACCTAGGCGAACCGACTCTTAAATGAATTTCCTGCTCTAGTTAAAAGAAATCCTTCCAGACATTTCGTATTGTAATTGGATTTTTGACAATACTTGTTTTTCATAACTCACTTTCATGTCTCTAACAGAAAACTGTTTTCTACTATTAGTTCTAGTATTGTTTTTTCGAAATTTATCTTTGTACGCTAAAAGTGAATAAAAAAGCCAACCCAAGGAAAACCTTTTTTTTTGCTTTCTTGCTTAGAGCGTCGTATAAACATGAAAACTTATGTAGTTTTTTGCGAGGAACATTATGGTGCAATTGAAAATCGATTTGCTCTAAGATTGCCAGAGATAGAGAATTAAGCGTCAACAATGAAGACCTAAAAGTGGACGAAATGGCCGTAGCTTCTTTAATACTGAAGCAATTCAACTGATTCTTGTTCCATCGTTTCCGGCAGGAAAAGTTATCCTAGTAACTGAGCTTTCACCTAGGCGAACCGACTCTTAAATGAATTTCCTGCTCTAGTTAAAAGAAATCCTTCCAGACATTTCGTATTGTAATTGGATTTTTGACAATACTTGTTTTTCATAACCCACTTTCATGTCTCTAACAGAAAACTGTTTTCTCCTATTAGTTCTAGTATTGTTTTTTCAAAATTTATCTTTGTACGCTAAAAGTGAATAAAAAAGCCAACCCAAGGAAAACCTTTTTTTTGCTTTCTTGCTTAGAGCGTCGTATAAACATGAAAACTTATGTAGTTTTTTGCGAGGAACATTATGGTGCCATTAAAAATCGATTTGCTCTAAGATTGCCAGAGATAGAGAATTAAGCGTCAACAATGAAGACCTAAAAGTGGACGAAATGGCCGTAGCTTCTTTAATACTGAAGCAATTCAACTGATTCTTGTTCCATCGTTTCCGGCAGGAAAAGTTATCCTAGTAACTGAGCTTTCACCTAGGCGAACCGACTCTTAAATGAATTTCCTGCTCTAGTTAAAAGAAATCCTTCCAGACATTTCGTATTGTAATTGGATTTTTGACAATACTTGTTTTTCAT
Organism: Dascillus cervinus; assembly: GCA_949768715.1. Lineage (NCBI taxonomy): Eukaryota > Metazoa > Arthropoda > Insecta > Coleoptera > Dascillidae > Dascillus > Dascillus cervinus. Next base: position 431,982 of record OX458316.1, read on the forward strand.
AACCCACTTTCATGTCTCTAACAGAAAACTGTTTTCTACTATTAGTTCTAGTATTGTTTTTTCAAAATTTATCTTTGTACGCTAAAAGTGAATAAAAAAGCCAACCCAAGGAAAACCTTTTTTTTTGCTTTCTTGCTTAGAGCGTCGTATAAACATGAAAACTTATGTAGTTTTTTGCGAGGAACATTATGGTGCAATTAAAAATCGATTTGCTCTAAGATTGCCAGAGATAGAGAATTAAGCGTCAACAATGAAGACCTAAAAGTGGACGAAATGGCCGTAGCTTCTTTAATACTGAAGCAATTCAACTGATTCTTGTTCCATCGTTTCCGGCAGGAAAAGTTATCCTAGTAACTGAGCTTTCACCTAGGCGAACCGACTCTTAAATGAATTTCCTGCTCTAGTTAAAAGAAATCCTTCCAGACATTTCGTATTGTAATTGGATTTTTGACAATACTTGTTTTTCATAACCCACTTTCATGTCTCTAACAGAAAACTGTTTTCTCCTATTAGTTCTAGTATTGTTTTTTCAAAATTTATCTTTGTACGCTAAAAGTGAATAAAAAAGCCAACCCAAGGAAAACCTTTTTTTTGCTTTCTTGCTTAGAGCGTCGTATAAACATGAAAACTTATGTAGTTTTTTGCGAGGAACATTATGGTGCCATTAAAAATCGATTTGCTCTAAGATTGCCAGAGATAGAGAATTAAGCGTCAACAATGAAGACCTAAAAGTGGACGAAATGGCCGTAGCTTCTTTAATACTGAAGCAATTCAACTGATTCTTGTTCCATCGTTTCCGGCAGGAAAAGTTATCCTAGTAACTGAGCTTTCACCTAGGCGAACCGACTCTTAAATGAATTTCCTGCTCTAGTTAAAAGAAATCCTTCCAGACATTTCGTATTGTAATTGGATTTTTGACAATACTTGTTTTTCATAACCCACTTTCATGTCTCTAACAGAAAACTGTTTTCTCCTATTAGTTCTAGTATTGTTTTTTCGAAATTTATCTTTGTACGCTAAAAGTGAATAAAAAAGCCAACCCAAGGAAAACCTTTTTTTTTGCTTTCTTGCTTAGAGCGTCGTATAAACATGAAAACTTATGTAGTTTTTTGCGAGGAACATTATGGTGCAATTAAAAATCGATTTGCTCTAAGATTGCCAGAGATAGGAAATTAAGCGTCAACAATGAAGACCTAAAAGTGGACGAAATGGCCGTAGCTTCTTTAATACTGAAGCAATTCAACTGATTCTTGTTCCATCGTTTCCGGCAGGAAAAGTTATCCTAGTAACTGAGCTTTCACCTAGGCGAACCGACTCTTAAATGAATTTCCTGCTCTAGTTAAAAGAAATCCTTCCAGACATTTCGTATTGTAATTGGATTTTTGACAATACTTGTTTTTCATAATCCACTTTCATGTCTCTAACAGAAAACTGTTTTCTCCTATTAGTTCTAGTATTGTTTTTTCAAAATTTATCTTTGTACGCTAAAAGTGAATAAAAAAGCCAACCCAAGGAAAACCTTTTTTTTGCTTTCTTGCTTAGAGCGTCGTATAAACATGAAAACTTATGTAGTTTTTTGCGAGGAACATTATGGTGCAATTAAAAATCGATTTGCTCTAAGATTGCCAGAGATAGAGAATTAAGCGTCAACAATGAAGACCTAAAAGTGGACGAAATGGCCGTAGCTTCTTTAATACTGAAGCAATTCAACTGATTCTTGTTCCATCGTTTCCGGCAGGAAAAGTTATCCTAGTAACTGAGCTTTCACCTAGGCGAACCGACTCTTAAATGAATTTCCTGCTCTAGTTAAAAGAAATCCTTCCAGACATTTCGTATTGTAATTGGATTTTTGACAATACTTGTTTTTCATAACCCACTTTCATGTCTCTAACAGAAAACTGTTTTCTCCTATTAGTTCTAGTATTGTTTTTTCAAAATTTATCTTTGTACGCTAAAAGTGAATAAAAAAGCCAACCCAAGGAAAACCTTTTTTTTGCTTTCTTGCTTAGAGCGTCGTATAAACATGAAAACTTATGTAGTTTTTTGCGAGGAACATTATGGTGCAATTAAAAATCGATTTGCTCTAAGATTGCCAGAGATAGAGAATTAAGCGTCAACAATGAAGACCTAAAAGTGGACGAAATGGCCGTAGCTTCTTTAATACTGAAGCAATTCAACTGATTCTTGTTCCATCGTTTCCGGCAGGAAAAGTTATCCTAGTAACTGAGCTTTCACCTAGGCGAACCGACTCTTAAATGAATTTCCTGCTCTAGTTAAAAGAAATCCTTCCAGACATTTCGTATTGTAATTGGATTTTTGACAATACTTGTTTTTCATAACCCACTTTCATGTCTCTAACAGAAAACTGTTTTCTCCTATTAGTTCTAGTATTGTTTTTTCAAAATTTATCTTTGTACGCTAAAAGTGAATAAAAAAGCCAACCCAAGGAAAACCTTTTTTTGCTTTCTTGCTTAGAGCGTCGTATAAACATGAAAACTTATGTAGTTTTTTGCGAGGAACATTATGGTGCAATTAAAAATCGATTTGCTCTAAGATTGCCAGAGATAGAGAATTAAGCGTCAACAATGAAGACCTAAAAGTGGACGAAATGGCCGTAGCTTCTTTAATACTGAAGCAATTCAACTGATTCTTGTTCCATCGTTTCCGGCAGGAAAAGTTATCCTAGTAACTGAGCTTTCACCTAGGCGAACCGACTCTTAAATGAATTTCCTGCTCTAGTTAAAAGAAATCCTTCCAGACATTTCGTATTGTAATTGGATTTTTGACAATACTTGTTTTTCATAACCCACTTTCATGTCTCTAACAGAAAACTGTTTTCTCCTATTAGTTCTAGTATTGTTTTTTCGAAATTTATCTTTGTACGCTAAAAGTGAATAAAAAAGCCAACCCAAGGAAAACCTTTTTTTTTGCTTTCTTGCTTAGAGCGTCGTATAAACATGAAAACTTATGTAGTTTTTTGCGAGGAACATTATGGTGCAATTAAAAATCGATTTGCTCTAAGATTGCCAGAGATAGGAAATTAAGCGTCAACAATGAAGACCTAAAAGTGGACGAAATGGCCGTAGCTTCTTTAATACTGAAGCAATTCAACTGATTCTTGTTCCATCGTTTCCGGCAGGAAAAGTTATCCTAGTAACTGAGCTTTCACCTAGGCGAACCGACTCTTAAATGAATTTCCTGCTCTAGTTAAAAGAAATCCTTCCAGACATTTCGTATTGTAATTGGATTTTTGACAATACTTGTTTTTCATAATCCACTTTCATGTCTCTAACAGAAAACTGTTTTCTCCTATTAGTTCTAGTATTGTTTTTTCAAAATTTATCTTTGTACGCTAAAAGTGAATAAAAAAGCCAACCCAAGGAAAACCTTTTTTTTGCTTTCTTGCTTAGAGCGTCGTATAAACATGAAAACTTATGTAGTTTTTTGCGAGGAACATTATGGTGCAATTAAAAATCGATTTGCTCTAAGATTGCCAGAGATAGAGAATTAAGCGTCAACAATGAAGACCTAAAAGTGGACGAAATGGCCGTAGCTTCTTTAATACTGAAGCAATTCAACTGATTCTTGTTCCATCGTTTCCGGCAGGAAAAGTTATCCTAGTAACTGAGCTTTCACCTAGGCGAACCGACTCTTAAATGAATTTCCTGCTCTAGTTAAAAGAAATCCTTCCAGACATTTCGTATTGTAATTGGATTTTTGACAATACTTGTTTTTCATAACCCACTTTCATGTCTCTAACAGAAAACTGTTTTCTCCTATTAGTTCTAGTATTGTTTTTTCAAAATTTATCTTTGTACGCTAAAAGTGAATAAAAAAGCCAACCCAAGGAAAACCTTTTTTTTGCTTTCTTGCTTAGAGCGTCGTATAAACATGAAAACTTATGTAGTTTTTTGCGAGGAACATTATGGTGCAATTAAAAATCGATTTGCTCTAAGATTGCCAGAGATAGAGAATTAAGCGTCAACAATGAAGACCTAAAAGTGGACGAAATGGCCGTAGCTTCTTTAATACTGAAGCAATTCAACTGATTCTTGTTCCATCGTTTCCGGCAGGAAAAGTTATCCTAGTAACTGAGCTTTCACCTAGGCGAACCGACTCTTAAATGAATTTCCTGCTCTAGTTAAAAGAAATCCTTCCAGACATTTCGTATTGTAATTGGATTTTTGACAATACTTGTTTTTCATAACCCACTTTCATGTCTCTAACAGAAAACTGTTTTCTCCTATTAGTTCTAGTATTGTTTTTTCAAAATTTATCTTTGTACGCTAAAAGTGAATAAAAAAGCCAACCCAAGGAAAACCTTTTTTTGCTTTCTTGCTTAGAGCGTCGTATAAACATGAAAACTTATGTAGTTTTTTGCGAGGAACATTATGGTGCAATTAAAAATCGATTTGCTCTAAGATTGCCAGAGATAGAGAATTAAGCGTCAACAATGAAGACCTAAAAGTGGACGAAATGGCCGTAGCTTCTTTAATACTGAAGCAATTCAACTGATTCTTGTTCCATCGTTTCCGGCAGGAAAAGTTATCCTAGTAACTGAGCTTTCACCTAGGCGAACCGACTCTTAAATGAATTTCCTGCTCTAGTTAAAAGAAATCCTTCCAGACATTTCGTATTGTAATTGGATTTTTGACAATACTTGTTTTTCATAACCCACTTTCATGTCTCTAACAGAAAACTGTTTTCTCCTATTAGTTCTAGTATTGTTTTTTCGAAATTTATCTTTGTACGCTAAAAGTGAATAAAAAAGCCAACCCAAGGAAAACCTTTTTTTTTGCTTTCTTGCTTAGAGCGTCGTATAAACATGAAAACTTATGTAGTTTTTTGCGAGGAACATTATGGTGCAATTAAAAATCGATTTGCTCTAAGATTGCCAGAGATAGAGAATTAAGCGTCAACAATGAAGACCTAAAAGTGGACGAAATGGCCGTAGCTTCTTTAATACTGAAGCAATTCAACTGATTCTTGTTCCATCGTTTCCGGCAGGAAAAGTTATCCTAGTAACTGAGCTTTCACCTAGGCGAACCGACTCTTAAATGAATTTCCTGCTCTAGTTAAAAGAAATCCTTCCAGACATTTCGTATTGTAATTGGATTTTTGACAATACTTGTTTTTCATAACCCACTTTCATGTCTCTAACAGAAAACTGTTTTCTACTATTAGTTCTAGTATTGTTTTTTCGAAATTTATCTTTGTACGCTAAAAGTGAATAAAAAAGCCAACCCAAGGAAAACCTTTTTTTTTGCTTTCTTGCTTAGAGCGTCGTATAAACATGAAAACTTATGTAGTTTTTTGCGAGGAACATTATGGTGCAATTAAAAATCGATTTGCTCTAAGATTGCCAGAGATAGAGAATTAAGCGTCAACAATGAAGACCTAAAAGTGGACGAAATGGCCGTAGCTTCTTTAATACTGAAGCAATTCAACTGATTCTTGTTCCATCGTTTCCGGCAGGAAAAGTTATCCTAGTAACTGAGCTTTCACCTAGGCGAACCGACTCTTAAATGAATTTCCTGCTCTAGTTAAAAGAAATCCTTCCAGACATTTCGTATTGTAATTGGATTTTTGACAATACTTGTTTTTCATAACCCACTTTCATGTCTCTAACAGAAAACTGTTTTCTCCTATTAGTTCTAGTATTGTTTTTTCGAAATTTATCTTTGTACGCTAAAAGTGAATAAAAAAGCCAACCCAAGGAAAACCTTTTTTTTTGCTTTCTTGCTTAGAGCGTCGTATAAACATGAAAACTTATGTAGTTTTTTGCGAGGAACATTATGGTGCAATTAAAAATCGATTTGCTCTAAGATTGCCAGAGATAGAGAATTAAGCGTCAACAATGAAGACCTAAAAGTGGACGAAATGGCCGTAGCTTCTTTAATACTGAAGCAATTCAACTGATTCTTGTTCCATCGTTTCCGGCAGGAAAAGTTATCCTAGTAACTGAGCTTTCACCTAGGCGAACCGACTCTTAAATGAATTTCCTGCTCTAGTTAAAAGAAATCCTTCCAGACATTTCGTATTGTAATTGGATTTTTGACAATACTTGTTTTTCATAACCCACTTTCATGTCTCTAACAGAAAACTGTTTTCTACTATTAGTTCTAGTATTGTTTTTTCGAAATTTATCTTTGTACGCTAAAAGTGAATAAAAAAGCCAACCCAAGGAAAACCTTTTTTTTTGCTTTCTTGCTTAGAGCGTCGTATAAACATGAAAACTTATGTAGTTTTTTGCGAGGAACATTATGGTGCAATTAAAAATCGATTTGCTCTAAGATTGCCAGAGATAGAGAATTAAGCGTCAACAATGAAGACCTAAAAGTGGACGAAATGGCCGTAGCTTCTTTAATACTGAAGCAATTCAACTGATTCTTGTTCCATCGTTTCCGGCAGGAAAAGTTATCCTAGTAACTGAGCTTTCACCTAGGCGAACCGACTCTTAAATGAATTTCCTGCTCTAGTTAAAAGAAATCCTTCCAGACATTTCGTATTGTAATTGGATTTTTGACAATACTTGTTTTTCATAACCCACTTTCATGTCTCTAACAGAAAACTGTTTTCTCCTATTAGTTCTAGTATTGTTTTTTCAAGATTTATCTTTGTACGCTAAAAGTGAATAAAAAAGCCAACCCAAGGAAAACCTTTTTTTTGCTTTCTTGCTTAGAGCGTCGTATAAACATGAAAACTTATGTAGTTTTTTGCGAGGAACATTATGGTGCAATTAAAAATCGATTTGCTCTAAGATTGCCAGAGATAGAGAATTAAGCGTCAACAATGAAGACCTAAAAGTGGACGAAATGGCCGTAGCTTCTTTAATACTGAAGCAATTCAACTGATTCTTGTTCCATCGTTTCCGGCAGGAAAAGTTATCCTAGTAACTGAGCTTTCACCTAGGCGAACCGACTCTTAAATGAATTTCCTGCTCTAGTTAAAAGAAATCCTTCCAGACATTTCGTATTGTAATTGGATTTTTGACAATACTTGTTTTTCATAACCCACTTTCATGTCTCTAACAGAAAACTGTTTTCTACTATTAGTTCTAGTATTGTTTTTTCAAAATTTATCTTTGTACGCTAAAAGTGAATAAAAAAGCCAACCCAAGGAAAACCTTTTTTTTGCTTTCTTGCTTAGAGCGTCGTATAAACATGAAAACTTATGTAGTTTTTTGCGAGGAACATTATGGTGCAATTAAAAATCGATTTGCTCTAAGATTGCCAGAGATAGAGAATTAAGCGTCAACAATGAAGACCTAAAAGTGGACGAAATGGCCGTAGCTTCTTTAATACTGAAGCAATTCAACTGATTCTTGTTCCATCGTTTCCGGCAGGAAAAGTTATCCTAGTAACTGAGCTTTCACCTAGGCGAACCGACTCTTAAATGAATTTCCTGCTCTAGTTAAAAGAAATCCTTCCAGACATTTCGTATTGTAATTGGATTTTTGACAATACTTGTTTTTCATAACCCACTTTCATGTCTCTAACAGAAAACTGTTTTCGACTATTAGTTCTAGTATTGTTTTTTCAAAATTTATCTTTGTACGCTAAAAGTGAATAAAAAAGCCAACCCAAGGAAAACCTTTTTTTTTGCTTTCTTGCTTAGAGCGTCGTATAAACATGAAAACTTATGTAGTTTTTTGCGAGGAACATTATGGTGCAATTAAAAATCGATTTGCTCTAAGATTGCCAGAGATAGAGAATTAAGCGTCAACAATGAAGACCTAAAAGTGGACGAAATGGCCGTAGCTTCTTTAATACTGAAGCAATTCAACTGATTCTTGTTCCATCGTTTCCGGCAGGAAAAGTTATCCTAGTAACTGAGCTTTCACCTAGGCGAACCGACTCTTAAATGAATTTCCTGCTCTAGTTAAAAGAAATCCTTCCAGACATTTCGTATTGTAATTGGATTTTTGACAATACTTGTTTTTCATAACCCACTTTCATGTCTCTAACAGAAAACTGTTTTCTACTATTAGTTCTAGTATTGTTTTTTCAAAATTTATCTTTGTACGCTAAAAGTGAATAAAAAAGCCAACCCAAGGAAAACCTTTTTTTTTGCTTTCTTGCTTAGAGCGTCGTATAAACATGAAAACTTATGTAGTTTTTTGCGAGGAACATTATGGTGCAATTAAAAATCGATTTGCTCTAAGATTGCCAGAGATAGAGAATTAAGCGTCAACAATGAAGACCTAAAAGTGGACGAAATGGCCGTAGCTTCTTTAATACTGAAGCAATTCAACTGATTCTTGTTCCATCGTTTCCGGCAGGAAAAGTTATCCTAGTAACTGAGCTTTCACCTAGGCGAACCGACTCTTAAATGAATTTCCTGCTCTAGTTAAAAGAAATCCTTCCAGACATTTCGTATTGTAATTGGATTTTTGACAATACTTGTTTTTCATAACCCACTTTCATGTCTCTAACAGAAAACTGTTTTCTCCTATTAGTTCTAGTATTGTTTTTTCAAGATTTATCTTTGTACGCTAAAAGTGAATAAAAAAGCCAACCCAAGGAAAACCTTTTTTTTGCTTTCTTGCTTAGAGCGTCGTATAAACATGAAAACTTATGTAGTTTTTTGCGAGGAACATTATGGTGCAATTAAAAATCGATTTGCTCTAAGATTGCCAGAGATAGAGAATTAAGCGTCAACAATGAAGACCTAAAAGTGGACGAAATGGCCGTAGCTTCTTTAATACTGAAGCAATTCAACTGATTCTTGTTCCATCGTTTCCGGCAGGAAAAGTTATCCTAGTAACTGAGCTTTCACCTAGGCGAACCGACTCTTAAATGAATTTCCTGCTCTAGTTAAAAGAAATCCTTCCAGACATTTCGTATTGTAATTGGATTTTTGACAATACTTGTTTTTCATAACCCACTTTCATGTCTCTAACAGAAAACTGTTTTCTACTATTAGTTCTAGTATTGTTTTTTCAAAATTTATCTTTGTACGCTAAAAGTGAATAAAAAAGCCAACCCAAGGAAAACCTTTTTTTTGCTTTCTTGCTTAGAGCGTCGTATAAACATGAAAACTTATGTAGTTTTTTGCGAGGAACATTATGGTGCAATTAAAAATCGATTTGCTCTAAGATTGCCAGAGATAGAGAATTAAGCGTCAACAATGAAGACCTAAAAGTGGACGAAATGGCCGTAGCTTCTTTAATACTGAAGCAATTCAACTGATTCTTGTTCCATCGTTTCCGGCAGGAAAAGTTATCCTAGTAACTGAGCTTTCACCTAGGCGAACCGACTCTTAAATGAATTTCCTGCTCTAGTTAAAAGAAATCCTTCCAGACATTTCGTATTGTAATTGGATTTTTGACAATACTTGTTTTTCATAACCCACTTTCATGTCTCTAACAGAAAACTGTTTTCTACTATTAGTTCTAGTATTGTTTTTTCAAAATTTATCTTTGTACGCTAAAAGTGAATAAAAAAGCCAACCCAAGGAAAACCTTTTTTTTTGCTTTCTTGCTTAGAGCGTCGTATAAACATGAAAACTTATGTAGTTTTTTGCGAGGAACATTATGGTGCAATTAAAAATCGATTTGCTCTAAGATTGCCAGAGATAGAGAATTAAGCGTCAACAATGAAGACCTAAAAGTGGACGAAATGGCCGTAGCTTCTTTAATACTGAAGCAATTCAACTGATTCTTGTTCCATCGTTTCCGGCAGGAAAAGTTATCCTAGTAACTGAGCTTTCACCTAGGCGAACCGACTCTTAAATGAATTTCCTGCTCTAGTTAAAAGAAATCCTTCCAGACATTTCGTATTGTAATTGGATTTTTGACAATACTTGTTTTTCATAACCCACTTTCATGTCTCTAACAGAAAACTGTTTTCTACTATTAGTTCTAGTATTGTTTTTTCAAAATTTATCTTTGTACGCTAAAAGTGAATAAAAAAGCCAACCCAAGGAAAACCTTTTTTTTTGCTTTCTTGCTTAGAGCGTCGTATAAACATGAAAACTTATGTAGTTTTTTGCGAGGAACATTATGGTGCAATTAAAAATCGATTTGCTCTAAGATTGCCAGAGATAGAGAATTAAGCGTCAACAATGAAGACCTAAAAGTGGACGAAATGGCCGTAGCTTCTTTAATACTGAAGCAATTCAACTGATTCTTGTTCCATCGTTTCCGGCAGGAAAAGTTATCCTAGTAACTGAGCTTTCACCTAGGCGAACCGACTCTTAAATGAATTTCCTGCTCTAGTTAAAAGAAATCCTTCCAGACATTTCGTATTGTAATTGGATTTTTGACAATACTTGTTTTTCATAACCCACTTTCATGTCTCTAACAGAAAACTGTTTTCTCCTATTAGTTCTAGTATTGTTTTTTCAAGATTTATCTTTGTACGCTAAAAGTGAATAAAAAAGCCAACCCAAGGAAAACCTTTTTTTTGCTTTCTTGCTTAGAGCGTCGTATAAACATGAAAACTTATGTAGTTTTTTGCGAGGAACATTATGGTGCAATTAAAAATCGATTTGCTCTAAGATTGCCAGAGATAGAGAATTAAGCGTCAACAATGAAGACCTAAAAGTGGACGAAATGGCCGTAGCTTCTTTAATACTGAAGCAATTCAACTGATTCTTGTTCCATCGTTTCCGGCAGGAAAAGTTATCCTAGTAACTGAGCTTTCACCTAGGCGAACCGACTCTTAAATGAATTTCCTGCTCTAGTTAAAAGAAATCCTTCCAGACATTTCGTATTGTAATTGGATTTTTGACAATACTTGTTTTTCATAACCCACTTTCATGTCTCTAACAGAAAACTGTTTTCTACTATTAGTTCTAGTATTGTTTTTTCAAAATTTATCTTTGTACGCTAAAAGTGAATAAAAAAGCCAACCCAAGGAAAACCTTTTTTTTTGCTTTCTTGCTTAGAGCGTCGTATAAACATGAAAACTTATGTAGTTTTTTGCGAGGAACATTATGGTGCAATTAAAAATCGATTTGCTCTAAGATTGCCAGAGATAGAGAATTAAGCGTCAACAATGAAGACCTAAAAGTGGACGAAATGGCCGTAGCTTCTTTAATACTGAAGCAATTCAACTGATTCTTGTTCCATCGTTTCCGGCAGGAAAAGTTATCCTAGTAACTGAGCTTTCACCTAGGCGAACCGACTCTTAAATGAATTTCCTGCTCTAGTTAAAAGAAATCCTTCCAGACATTTCGTATTGTAATTGGATTTTTGACAATACTTGTTTTTCATAACCCACTTTCATGTCTCTAACAGAAAACTGTTTTCTACTATTAGTTCTAGTATTGTTTTTTCAAAATTTATCTTTGTACGCTAAAAGTGAATAAAAAAGCCAACCCAAGGATAACCTTTCTTTTTGCTTTCTTGCTTAGAGCGTCGTATAAACATGAAAACTTATGTAGTTTTTTGCGAGGAACATTATGGTGCAATTAAAAATCGATTTGCTCTAAGATTGCCAGAGATAGAGAATTAAGCGTCAACAATGAAGACCTAAAAGTGGACGAAATGGCCGTAGCTTCTTTAATACTGAAGCAATTCAACTGATTCTTGTTCCATCGTTTCCGGCAGGAAAAGTTATCCTAGTAACTGAGCTTTCACCTAGGCGAACCGACTCTTAAATGAATTTCCTGCTCTAGTTAAAAGAAATCCTTCCAAACATTTCGTATTGTAATTGGATTTTTGACAATACTTGTTTTTCATAACCCACTTTCATGTCTCTAACAGAAAACTGTTTTCTCCTATTAGTTCTAGTATTGTTTTTTCAAAATTTATCTTTGTACGCTAAAAGTGAATAAAAAAGCCAACCCAAGGAAAACCTTTTTTTTGCTTTCTTGCTTAGAGCGTCGTATAAACATGAAAACTTATGTAGTTTTTTGCGAGGAACATTATGGTGCAATTAAAAATCGATTTGCTCTAAGATTGCCAGAGATAGAGAATTAAGCGTCAACAATGAAGACCTAAAAGTGGACGAAATGGCCGTAGCTTCTTTAATACTGAAGCAATTCAACTGATTCTTGTTCCATCGTTTCCGGCAGGAAAAGTTATCCTAGTAACTGAGCTTTCACCTAGGCGAACCGACTCTTAAATGAATTTCCTGCTCTAGTTAAAAGAAATCCTTCCAGACATTTCGTATTGTAATTGGATTTTTGACAATACTTGTTTTTCATAACCCACTTTCATGTCTCTAACAGAAAACTGTTTTCTACTATTAGTTCTAGTATTGTTTTTTCAAAATTTATCTTTGTACGCTAAAAGTGAATAAAAAAGCCAACCCAAGGAAAACCTTTTTTTTTGCTTTCTTGCTTAGAGCGTCGTATAAACATGAAAACTTATGTAGTTTTTTGCGAGGAACATTATGGTGCAATTAAAAATCGATTTGCTCTAAGATTGCCAGAGATAGAGAATTAAGCGTCAACAATGAAGACCTAAAAGTGGACGAAATGGCCGTAGCTTCTTTAATACTGAAGCAATTCAACTGATTCTTGTTCCATCGTTTCCGGCAGGAAAAGTTATCCTAGTAACTGAGCTTTCACCTAGGCGAACCGACTCTTAAATGAATTTCCTGCTCTAGTTAAAAGAAATCCTTCCAGACATTTCGTATTGTAATTGGATTTTTGACAATACTTGTTTTTCATAACCCACTTTCATGTCTCTAACAGAAAACTGTTTTCTACTATTAGTTCTAGTATTGTTTTTTCGAAATTTATCTTTGTACGCTAAAAGTGAATAAAAAAGCCAACCCAAGGAAAACCTTTTTTTTGCTTTCTTGCGTAGAGCGTCGTATAAACATGAAAACTTATGTAGTTTTTTGCGAGGAACATTATGGTGCAATTAAAAATCGATTTGCTCTAAGATTGCCAGAGATAGAGAATTAAGCGTCAACAATGAAGACCTAAAAGTGGACGAAATGGCCGTAGCTTCTTTAATACTGAAGCAATTCAACTGATTCTTGTTCCATCGTTTCCGGCAGGAAAAGTTATCCTAGTAACTGAGCTTTCACCTAGGCGAACCGACTCTTAAATGAATTTCCTGCTCTAGTTAAAAGAAATCCTTCCAGACATTTCGTATTGTAATTGGATTTTTGACAATACTTGTTTTTCATAACCCACTTTCATGTCTCTAACAGAAAACTGTTTTCTCCTATTAGTTCTAGTATTGTTTTTTCAAGATTTATCTTTGTACGCTAAAAGTGAATAAAAAAGCCAACCCAAGGAAAACCTTTTTTTTGCTTTCTTGCTTAGAGCGTCGTATAAACATGAAAACTTATGTAGTTTTTTGCGAGGAACATTATGGTGCAATTAAAAATCGATTTGCTCTAAGATTGCCAGAGATAGAGAATTAAGCGTCAACAATGAAGACCTAAAAGTGGACGAAATGGCCGTAGCTTCTTTAATACTGAAGCAATTCAACTGATTCTTGTTCCATCGTTTCCGGCAGGAAAAGTTATCCTAGTAACTGAGCTTTCACCTAGGCGAACCGACTCTTAAATGAATTTCCTGCTCTAGTTAAAAGAAATCCTTCCAGACATTTCGTATTGTAATTGGATTTTTGACAATACTTGTTTTTCATAACCCACTTTCATGTCTCTAACAGAAAACTGTTTTCTACTATTAGTTCTAGTATTGTTTTTTCAAAATTTATCTTTGTACGCTAAAAGTGAATAAAAAAGCCAACCCAAGGAAAACCTTTTTTTTTGCTTTCTTGCTTAGAGCGTCGTATAAACATGAAAACTTATGTAGTTTTTTGCGAGGAACATTATGGTGCAATTAAAAATCGATTTGCTCTAAGATTGCCAGAGATAGAGAATTAAGCGTCAACAATGAAGACCTAAAAGTGGACGAAATGGCCGTAGCTTCTTTAATACTGAAGCAATTCAACTGATTCTTGTTCCATCGTTTCCGGCAGGAAAAGTTATCCTAGTAACTGAGCTTTCACCTAGGCGAACCGACTCTTAAATGAATTTCCTGCTCTAGTTAAAAGAAATCCTTCCAGACATTTCGTATTGTAATTGGATTTTTGACAATACTTGTTTTTCATAACCCACTTTCATGTCTCTAACAGAAAACTGTTTTCTACTATTAGTTCTAGTATTGTTTTTTCAAAATTTATCTTTGTACGCTAAAAGTGAATAAAAAAGCCAACCCAAGGAAAACCTTTTTTTTTGCTTTCTTGCTTAGAGCGTCGTATAAACATGAAAACTTATGTAGTTTTTTGCGAGGAACATTATGGTGCAATTAAAAATCGATTTGCTCTAAGATTGCCAGAGATAGAGAATTAAGCGTCAACAATGAAGACCTAAAAGTGGACGAAATGGCCGTAGCTTCTTTAATACTGAAGCAATTCAACTGATTCTTGTTCCATCGTTTCCGGCAGGAAAAGTTATCCTAGTAACTGAGCTTTCACCTAGGCGAACCGACTCTTAAATGAATTTCCTGCTCTAGTTAAAAGAAATCCTTCCAGACATTTCGTATTGTAATTGGATTTTTGACAATACTTGTTTTTCATAACCCACTTTCATGTCTCTAACAGAAAACTGTTTTCTACTATTAGTTCTAGTATTGTTTTTTCAAAATTTATCTTTGTACGCTAAAAGTGAATAAAAAAGCCAACCCAAGGAAAACCTTTTTTTTTGCTTTCTTGCTTAGAGCGTCGTATAAACATGAAAACTTATGTAGTTTTTTGCGAGGAACATTATGGTGCAATTAAAAATCGATTTGCTCTAAGATTGCCAGAGATAGAGAATTAAGCGTCAACAATGAAGACCTAAAAGTGGACGAAATGGCCGTAGCTTCTTTAATACTGAAGCAATTCAACTGATTCTTGTTCCATCGTTTCCGGCAGGAAAAGTTATCCTAGTAACTGAGCTTTCACCTAGGCGAACCGACTCTTAAATGAATTTCCTGCTCTAGTTAAAAGAAATCCTTCCAGACATTTCGTATTGTAATTGGATTTTTGACAATACTTGTTTTTCATAACCCACTTTCATGTCTCTAACAGAAAACTGTTTTCTACTATTAGTTCTAGTATTGTTTTTTCAAAATTTATCTTTGTACGCTAAAAGTGAATAAAAAAGCCAACCCAAGGAAAACCTTTTTTTTTGCTTTCTTGCTTAGAGCGTCGTATAAACATGAAAACTTATGTAGTTTTTTGCGAGGAACATTATGGTGCAATTAAAAATCGATTTGCTCTAAGATTGCCAGAGATAGAGAATTAAGCGTCAACAATGAAGACCTAAAAGTGGACGAAATGGCCGTAGCTTCTTTAATACTGAAGCAATTCAACTGATTCTTGTTCCATCGTTTCCGGCAGGAAAAGTTATCCTAGTAACTGAGCTTTCACCTAGGCGAACCGACTCTTAAATGAATTTCCTGCTCTAGTTAAAAGAAATCCTTCCAGACATTTCGTATTGTAATTGGATTTTTGACAATACTTGTTTTTCATAACCCACTTTCATGTCTCTAACAGAAAACTGTTTTCTCCTATTAGTTCTAGTATTGTTTTTTCAAAATTTATCTTTGTACGCTAAAAGTGAATAAAAAAGCCAACCCAAGGAAAACCTTTTTTTTGCTTTCTTGCTTAGAGCGTCGTATAAACATGAAAACTTATGTAGTTTTTTGCGAGGAACATTATGGTGCAATTAAAAATCGATTTGCTCTAAGATTGCCAGAGATAGGGAATTAAGCGTCAACAATGAAGACCTAAAAGTGGACGAAATGGCCGTAGCTTCTTTAATACTGAAGCAATTCAACTGATTCTTGTTCCATCGTTTCCGGCAGGAAAAGTTATCCTAGTAACTGAGCTTTCACCTAGGCGAACCGACTCTTAAATGAATTTCCTGCTCTAGTTAAAAGAAATCCTTCCAGACATTTCGTATTGTAATTGGATTTTTGACAATACTTGTTTTTCATAACCCACTTTCATGTCTCTAACAGAAAACTGTTTTCTACTATTAGTTCTAGTATTGTTTTTTCAAAATTTATCTTTGTACGCTAAAAGTGAATAAAAAAGCCAACCCAAGGAAAACCTTTTTTTTTGCTTTCTTGCTTAGAGCGTCGTATAAACATGAAAACTTATGTAGTTTTTTGCGAGGAACATTATGGTGCAATTAAAAATCGATTTGCTCTAAGATTGCCAGAGATAGAGAATTAAGCGTCAACAATGAAGACCTAAAAGTGGACGAAATGGCCGTAGCTTCTTTAATACTGAAGCAATTCAACTGATTCTTGTTCCATCGTTTCCGGCAGGAAAAGTTATCCTAGTAACTGAGCTTTCACCTAGGCGAACCGACTCTTAAATGAATTTCCTGCTCTAGTTAAAAGAAATCCTTCCAGACATTTCGTATTGTAATTGGATTTTTGACAATACTTGTTTTTCATAACCCACTTTCATGTCTCTAACAGAAAACTGTTTTCTACTATTAGTTCTAGTATTGTTTTTTCAAAATTTATCTTTGTACGCTAAAAGTGAATAAAAAAGCCAACCCAAGGAAAACCTTTTTTTTTGCTTTCTTGCTTAGAGCGTCGTATAAACATGAAAACTTATGTAGTTTTTTGCGAGGAACATTATGGTGCAATTAAAAATCGATTTGCTCTAAGATTGCCAGAGATAGAGAATTAAGCGTCAACAATGAAGACCTAAAAGTGGACGAAATGGCCGTAGCTTCTTTAATACTGAAGCAATTCAACTGATTCTTGTTCCATCGTTTCCGGCAGGAAAAGTTATCCTAGTAACTGAGCTTTCACCTAGGCGAACCGACTCTTAAATGAATTTCCTGCTCTAGTTAAAAGAAATCCTTCCAGACATTTCGTATTGTAATTGGATTTTTGACAATACTTGTTTTTCATAACCCACTTTCATGTCTCTAACAGAAAACTGTTTTCTCCTATTAGTTCTAGTATTGTTTTTTCAAGATTTATCTTTGTACGCTAAAAGTGAATAAAAAAGCCAACCCAAGGAAAACCTTTTTTTTGCTTTCTTGCTTAGAGCGTCGTATAAACATGAAAACTTATGTAGTTTTTTGCGAGGAACATTATGGTGCAATTAAAAATCGATTTGCTCTAAGATTGCCAGAGATAGAGAATTAAGCGTCAACAATGAAGACCTAAAAGTGGACGAAATGGCCGTAGCTTCTTTAATACTGAAGCAATTCAACTGATTCTTGTTCCATCGTTTCCGGCAGGAAAAGTTATCCTAGTAACTGAGCTTTCACCTAGGCGAACCGACTCTTAAATGAATTTCCTGCTCTAGTTAAAAGAAATCCTTCCAGACATTTCGTATTGTAATTGGATTTTTGACAATACTTGTTTTTCATAACCCACTTTCATGTCTCTAACAGAAAACTGTTTTCTACTATTAGTTCTAGTATTGTTTTTTCAAAATTTATCTTTGTACGCTAAAAGTGAATAAAAAAGCCAACCCAAGGAAAACCTTTTTTTTGCTTTCTTGCTTAGAGCGTCGTATAAACATGAAAACTTATGTAGTTTTTTGCGAGGAACATTATGGTGCAATTAAAAATCGATTTGCTCTAAGATTGCCAGAGATAGAGAATTAAGCGTCAACAATGAAGACCTAAAAGTGGACGAAATGGCCGTAGCTTCTTTAATACTGAAGCAATTCAACTGATTCTTGTTCCATCGTTTCCGGCAGGAAAAGTTATCCTAGTAACTGAGCTTTCACCTAGGCGAACCGACTCTTAAATGAATTTCCTGCTCTAGTTAAAAGAAATCCTTCCAGACATTTCGTATTGTAATTGGATTTTTGACAATACTTGTTTTTCATAACCCACTTTCATGTCTCTAACAGAAAACTGTTTTCTACTATTAGTTCTAGTATTGTTTTTTCAAAATTTATCTTTGTACGCTAAAAGTGAATAAAAAAGCCAACCCAAGGAAAACCTTTTTTTTTGCTTTCTTGCTTAGAGCGTCGTATAAACATGAAAACTTATGTAGTTTTTTGCGAGGAACATTATGGTGCAATTAAAAATCGATTTGCTCTAAGATTGCCAGAGATAGAGAATTAAGCGTCAACAATGAAGACCTAAAAGTGGACGAAATGGCCGTAGCTTCTTTAATACTGAAGCAATTCAACTGATTCTTGTTCCATCGTTTCCGGCAGGAAAAGTTATCCTAGTAACTGAGCTTTCACCTAGGCGAACCGACTCTTAAATGAATTTCCTGCTCTAGTTAAAAGAAATCCTTCCAGACATTTCGTATTGTAATTGGATTTTTGACAATACTTGTTTTTCATAACCCACTTTCATGTCTCTAACAGAAAACTGTTTTCTACTATTAGTTCTAGTATTGTTTTTTCAAAATTTATCTTTGTACGCTAAAAGTGAATAAAAAAGCCAACCCAAGGAAAACCTTTTTTTTTGCTTTCTTGCTTAGAGCGTCGTATAAACATGAAAACTTATGTAGTTTTTTGCGAGGAACATTATGGTGCAATTAAAAATCGATTTGCTCTAAGATTGCCAGAGATAGAGAATTAAGCGTCAACAATGAAGACCTAAAAGTGGACGAAATGGCCGTAGCTTCTTTAATACTGAAGCAATTCAACTGATTCTTGTTCCATCGTTTCCGGCAGGAAAAGTTATCCTAGTAACTGAGCTTTCACCTAGGCGAACCGACTCTTAAATGAATTTCCTGCTCTAGTTAAAAGAAATCCTTCCAGACATTTCGTATTGTAATTGGATTTTTGACAATACTTGTTTTTCATAACCCACTTTCATGTCTCTAACAGAAAACTGTTTTCTCCTATTAGTTCTAGTATTGTTTTTTCAAGATTTATCTTTGTACGCTAAAAGTGAATAAAAAAGCCAACCCAAGGAAAACCTTTTTTTTGCTTTCTTGCTTAGAGCGTCGTATAAACATGAAAACTTATGTAGTTTTTTGCGAGGAACATTATGGTGCAATTAAAAATCGATTTGCTCTAAGATTGCCAGAGATAGAGAATTAAGCGTCAACAATGAAGACCTAAAAGTGGACGAAATGGCCGTAGCTTCTTTAATACTGAAGCAATTCAACTGATTCTTGTTCCATCGTTTCCGGCAGGAAAAGTTATCCTAGTAACTGAGCTTTCACCTAGGCGAACCGACTCTTAAATGAATTTCCTGCTCTAGTTAAAAGAAATCCTTCCAGACATTTCGTATTGTAATTGGATTTTTGACAATACTTGTTTTTCATAACCCACTTTCATGTCTCTAACAGAAAACTGTTTTCTACTATTAGTTCTAGTATTGTTTTTTCAAAATTTATCTTTGTACGCTAAAAGTGAATAAAAAAGCCAACCCAAGGAAAACCTTTTTTTTTGCTTTCTTGCTTAGAGCGTCGTATAAACATGAAAACTTATGTAGTTTTTTGCGAGGAACATTATGGTGCAATTAAAAATCGATTTGCTCTAAGATTGCCAGAGATAGAGAATTAAGCGTCAACAATGAAGACCTAAAAGTGGACGAAATGGCCGTAGCTTCTTTAATACTGAAGCAATTCAACTGATTCTTGTTCCATCGTTTCCGGCAGGAAAAGTTATCCTAGTAACTGAGCTTTCACCTAGGCGAACCGACTCTTAAATGAATTTCCTGCTCTAGTTAAAAGAAATCCTTCCAGACATTTCGTATTGTAATTGGATTTTTGACAATACTTGTTTTTCATAACCCACTTTCATGTCTCTAACAGAAAACTGTTTTCTACTATTAGTTCTAGTATTGTTTTTTCAAAATTTATCTTTGTACGCTAAAAGTGAATAAAAAAGCCAACCCAAGGATAACCTTTCTTTTTGCTTTCTTGCTTAGAGCGTCGTATAAACATGAAAACTTATGTAGTTTTTTGCGAGGAACATTATGGTGCAATTAAAAATCGATTTGCTCTAAGATTGCCAGAGATAGAGAATTAAGCGTCAACAATGAAGACCTAAAAGTGGACGAAATGGCCGTAGCTTCTTTAATACTGAAGCAATTCAACTGATTCTTGTTCCATCGTTTCCGGCAGGAAAAGTTATCCTAGTAACTGAGCTTTCACCTAGGCGAACCGACTCTTAAATGAATTTCCTGCTCTAGTTAAAAGAAATCCTTCCAGACATTTCGTATTGTAATTGGATTTTTGACAATACTTGTTTTTCATAACCCACTTTCATGTCTCTAACAGAAAACTGTTTTCTCCTATTAGTTCTAGTATTGTTTTTTCAAAATTTATCTTTGTACGCTAAAAGTGAATAAAAAAGCCAACCCAAGGAAAACCTTTTTTTTGCTTTCTTGCTTAGAGCGTCGTATAAACATGAAAACTTATGTAGTTTTTTGCGAGGAACATTATGGTGCAATTAAAAATCGATTTGCTCTAAGATTGCCAGAGATAGAGAATTAAGCGTCAACAATGAAGACCTAAAAGTGGACGAAATGGCCGTAGCTTCTTTAATACTGAAGCAATTCAACTGATTCTTGTTCCATCGTTTCCGGCAGGAAAAGTTATCCTAGTAACTGAGCTTTCACCTAGGCGAACCGACTCTTAAATGAATTTCCTGCTCTAGTTAAAAGAAATCCTTCCAGACATTTCGTATTGTAATTGGATTTTTGACAATACTTGTTTTTCATAACCCACTTTCATGTCTCTAACAGAAAACTGTTTTCTACTATTAGTTCTAGTATTGTTTTTTCAAAATTTATCTTTGTACGCTAAAAGTGAATAAAAAAGCCAACCCAAGGAAAACCTTTTTTTTTGCTTTCTTGCTTAGAGCGTCGTATAAACATGAAAACTTATGTAGTTTTTTGCGAGGAACATTATGGTGCAATTAAAAATCGATTTGCTCTAAGATTGCCAGAGATAGAGAATTAAGCGTCAACAATGAAGACCTAAAAGTGGACGAAATGGCCGTAGCTTCTTTAATACTGAAGCAATTCAACTGATTCTTGTTCCATCGTTTCCGGCAGGAAAAGTTATCCTAGTAACTGAGCTTTCACCTAGGCGAACCGACTCTTAAATGAATTTCCTGCTCTAGTTAAAAGAAATCCTTCCAGACATTTCGTATTGTAATTGGATTTTTGACAATACTTGTTTTTCATAACCCACTTTCATGTCTCTAACAGAAAACTGTTTTCTACTATTAGTTCTAGTATTGTTTTTTCAAAATTTATCTTTGTACGCTAAAAGTGAATAAAAAAGCCAACCCAAGGAAAACCTTTTTTTTTGCTTTCTTGCTTAGAGCGTCGTATAAACATGAAAACTTATGTAGTTTTTTGCGAGGAACATTATGGTGCAATTAAAAATCGATTTGCTCTAAGATTGCCAGAGATAGAGAATTAAGCGTCAACAATGAAGACCTAAAAGTGGACGAAATGGCCGTAGCTTCTTTAATACTGAAGCAATTCAACTGATTCTTGTTCCATCGTTTCCGGCAGGAAAAGTTATCCTAGTAACTGAGCTTTCACCTAGGCGAACCGACTCTTAAATGAATTTCCTGCTCTAGTTAAAAGAAATCCTTCCAGACATTTCGTATTGTAATTGGATTTTTGACAATACTTGTTTTTCATAACCCACTTTCATGTCTCTAACAGAAAACTGTTTTCTACTATTAGTTCTAGTATTGTTTTTTCGAAATTTATCTTTGTACGCTAAAAGTGAATAAAAAAGCCAACCCAAGGAAAACCTTTTTTTTGCTTTCTTGCTTAGAGCGTCGTATAAACATGAAAACTTATGTAGTTTTTTGCGAGGAACATTATGGTGCAATTAAAAATCGATTTGCTCTAAGATTGCCAGAGATAGAGAATTAAGCGTCAACAATGAAGACCTAAAAGTGGACGAAATGGCCGTAGCTTCTTTAATACTGAAGCAATTCAACTGATTCTTGTTCCATCGTTTCCGGCAGGAAAAGTTATCCTAGTAACTGAGCTTTCACCTAGGCGAACCGACTCTTAAATGAATTTCCTGCTCTAGTTAAAAGAAATCCTTCCAGACATTTCGTATTGTAATTGGATTTTTGACAATACTTGTTTTTCATAACCCACTTTCATGTCTCTAACAGAAAACTGTTTTCTCCTATTAGTTCTAGTATTGTTTTTTCAAGATTTATCTTTGTACGCTAAAAGTGAATAAAAAAGCCAACCCAAGGAAAACCTTTTTTTTGCTTTCTTGCTTAGAGCGTCGTATAAACATGAAAACTTATGTAGTTTTTTGCGAGGAACATTATGGTGCAATTAAAAATCGATTTGCTCTAAGATTGCCAGAGATAGAGAATTAAGCGTCAACAATGAAGACCTAAAAGTGGACGAAATGGCCGTAGCTTCTTTAATACTGAAGCAATTCAACTGATTCTTGTTCCATCGTTTCCGGCAGGAAAAGTTATCCTAGTAACTGAGCTTTCACCTAGGCGAACCGACTCTTAAATGAATTTCCTGCTCTAGTTAAAAGAAATCCTTCCAGACATTTCGTATTGTAATTGGATTTTTGACAATACTTGTTTTTCATAACCCACTTTCATGTCTCTAACAGAAAACTGTTTTCTACTATTAGTTCTAGTATTGTTTTTTCAAAATTTATCTTTGTACGCTAAAAGTGAATAAAAAAGCCAACCCAAGGAAAACCTTTTTTTTTGCTTTCTTGCTTAGAGCGTCGTATAAACATGAAAACTTATGTAGTTTTTTGCGAGGAACATTATGGTGCAATTAAAAATCGATTTGCTCTAAGATTGCCAGAGATAGAGAATTAAGCGTCAACAATGAAGACCTAAAAGTGGACGAAATGGCCGTAGCTTCTTTAATACTGAAGCAATTCAACTGATTCTTGTTCCATCGTTTCCGGCAGGAAAAGTTATCCTAGTAACTGAGCTTTCACCTAGGCGAACCGACTCTTAAATGAATTTCCTGCTCTAGTTAAAAGAAATCCTTCCAGACATTTCGTATTGTAATTGGATTTTTGACAATACTTGTTTTTCATAACCCACTTTCATGTCTCTAACAGAAAACTGTTTTCTACTATTAGTTCTAGTATTGTTTTTTCGAAATTTATCTTTGTACGCTAAAAGTGAATAAAAAAGCCAACCCAAGGAAAACCTTTTTTTTGCTTTCTTGCTTAGAGCGTCGTATAAACATGAAAACTTATGTAGTTTTTTGCGAGGAACATTATGGTGCAATTAAAAATCGATTTGCTCTAAGATTGCCAGAGATAGAGAATTAAGCGTCAACAATGAAGACCTAAAAGTGGACGAAATGGCCGTAGCTTCTTTAATACTGAAGCAATTCAACTGATTCTTGTTCCATCGTTTCCGGCAGGAAAAGTTATCCTAGTAACTGAGCTTTCACCTAGGCGAACCGACTCTTAAATGAATTTCCTGCTCTAGTTAAAAGAAATCCTTCCAGACATTTCGTATTGTAATTGGATTTTTGACAATACTTGTTTTTCATAACCCACTTTCATGTCTCTAACAGAAAACTGTTTTCTCCTATTAGTTCTAGTATTGTTTTTTCAAGATTTATCTTTGTACGCTAAAAGTGAATAAAAAAGCCAACCCAAGGAAAACCTTTTTTTTGCTTTCTTGCTTAGAGCGTCGTATAAACATGAAAACTTATGTAGTTTTTTGCGAGGAACATTATGGTGCAATTAAAAATCGATTTGCTCTAAGATTGCCAGAGATAGAGAATTAAGCGTCAACAATGAAGACCTAAAAGTGGACGAAATGGCCGTAGCTTCTTTAATACTGAAGCAATTCAACTGATTCTTGTTCCATCGTTTCCGGCAGGAAAAGTTATCCTAGTAACTGAGCTTTCACCTAGGCGAACCGACTCTTAAATGAATTTCCTGCTCTAGTTAAAAGAAATCCTTCCAGACATTTCGTATTGTAATTGGATTTTTGACAATACTTGTTTTTCATAACCCACTTTCATGTCTCTAACAGAAAACTGTTTTCTACTATTAGTTCTAGTATTGTTTTTTCAAAATTTATCTTTGTACGCTAAAAGTGAATAAAAAAGCCAACCCAAGGAAAACCTTTTTTTTTGCTTTCTTGCTTAGAGCGTCGTATAAACATGAAAACTTATGTAGTTTTTTGCGAGGAACATTATGGTGCAATTAAAAATCGATTTGCTCTAAGATTGCCAGAGATAGAGAATTAAGCGTCAACAATGAAGACCTAAAAGTGGACGAAATGGCCGTAGCTTCTTTAATACTGAAGCAATTCAACTGATTCTTGTTCCATCGTTTCCGGCAGGAAAAGTTATCCTAGTAACTGAGCTTTCACCTAGGCGAACCGACTCTTAAATGAATTTCCTGCTCTAGTTAAAAGAAATCCTTCCAGACATTTCGTATTGTAATTGGATTTTTGACAATACTTGTTTTTCATAACCCACTTTCATGTCTCTAACAGAAAACTGTTTTCTACTATTAGTTCTAGTATTGTTTTTTCAAAATTTATCTTTGTACGCTAAAAGTGAATAAAAAAGCCAACCCAAGGAAAACCTTTTTTTTTGCTTTCTTGCTTAGAGCGTCGTATAAACATGAAAACTTATGTAGTTTTTTGCGAGGAACATTATGGTGCAATTAAAAATCGATTTGCTCTAAGATTGCCAGAGATAGAGAATTAAGCGTCAACAATGAAGACCTAAAAGTGGACGAAATGGCCGTAGCTTCTTTAATACTGAAGCAATTCAACTGATTCTTGTTCCATCGTTTCCGGCAGGAAAAGTTATCCTAGTAACTGAGCTTTCACCTAGGCGAACCGACTCTTAAATGAATTTCCTGCTCTAGTTAAAAGAAATCCTTCCAGACATTTCGTATTGTAATTGGATTTTTGACAATACTTGTTTTTCATAACCCACTTTCATGTCTCTAACAGAAAACTGTTTTCTCCTATTAGTTCTAGTATTGTTTTTTCAAAATTTATCTTTGTACGCTAAAAGTGAATAAAAAAGCCAACCCAAGGAAAACCTTTTTTTTGCTTTCTTGCTTAGAGCGTCGTATAAACATGAAAACTTATGTAGTTTTTTGCGAGGAACATTATGGTGCAATTAAAAATCGATTTGCTCTAAGATTGCCAGAGATAGGGAATTAAGCGTCAACAATGAAGACCTAAAAGTGGACGAAATGGCCGTAGCTTCTTTAATACTGAAGCAATTCAACTGATTCTTGTTCCATCGTTTCCGGCAGGAAAAGTTATCCTAGTAACTGAGCTTTCACCTAGGCGAACCGACTCTTAAATGAATTTCCTGCTCTAGTTAAAAGAAATCCTTCCAGACATTTCGTATTGTAATTGGATTTTTGACAATACTTGTTTTTCATAACCCACTTTCATGTCTCTAACAGAAAACTGTTTTCTACTATTAGTTCTAGTATTGTTTTTTCAAAATTTATCTTTGTACGCTAAAAGTGAATAAAAAAGCCAACCCAAGGAAAACCTTTTTTTTTGCTTTCTTGCTTAGAGCGTCGTATAAACATGAAAACTTATGTAGTTTTTTGCGAGGAACATTATGGTGCAATTAAAAATCGATTTGCTCTAAGATTGCCAGAGATAGAGAATTAAGCGTCAACAATGAAGACCTAAAAGTGGACGAAATGGCCGTAGCTTCTTTAATACTGAAGCAATTCAACTGATTCTTGTTCCATCGTTTCCGGCAGGAAAAGTTATCCTAGTAACTGAGCTTTCACCTAGGCGAACCGACTCTTAAATGAATTTCCTGCTCTAGTTAAAAGAAATCCTTCCAGACATTTCGTATTGTAATTGGATTTTTGACAATACTTGTTTTTCATAACCCACTTTCATGTCTCTAACAGAAAACTGTTTTCTACTATTAGTTCTAGTATTGTTTTTTCAAAATTTATCTTTGTACGCTAAAAGTGAATAAAAAAGCCAACCCAAGGAAAACCTTTTTTTTTGCTTTCTTGCTTAGAGCGTCGTATAAACATGAAAACTTATGTAGTTTTTTGCGAGGAACATTATGGTGCAATTAAAAATCGATTTGCTCTAAGATTGCCAGAGATAGAGAATTAAGCGTCAACAATGAAGACCTAAAAGTGGACGAAATGGCCGTAGCTTCTTTAATACTGAAGCAATTCAACTGATTCTTGTTCCATCGTTTCCGGCAGGAAAAGTTATCCTAGTAACTGAGCTTTCACCTAGGCGAACCGACTCTTAAATGAATTTCCTGCTCTAGTTAAAAGAAATCCTTCCAGACATTTCGTATTGTAATTGGATTTTTGACAATACTTGTTTTTCATAACTCACTTTCATGTCTCTAACAGAAAACTGTTTTCTACTATTAGTTCTAGTATTGTTTTTTCGAAATTTATCTTTGTACGCTAAAAGTGAATAAAAAAGCCAACCCAAGGAAAACCTTTTTTTTTGCTTTCTTGCTTAGAGCGTCGTATAAACATGAAAACTTATGTAGTTTTTTGCGAGGAACATTATGGTGCAATTAAAAATCGATTTGCTCTAAGATTGCCAGAGATAGAGAATTAAGCGTCAACAATGAAGACCTAAAAGTGGACGAAATGGCCGTAGCTTCTTTAATACTGAAGCAATTCAACTGATTCTTGTTCCATCGTTTCCGGCAGGAAAAGTTATCCTAGTAACTGAGCTTTCACCTAGGCGAACCGACTCTTAAATGAATTTCCTGCTCTAGTTAAAAGAAATCCTTCCAGACATTTCGTATTGTAATTGGATTTTTGACAATACTTGTTTTTCATAACCCACTTTCATGTCTCTAACAGAAAACTGTTTTCTACTATTAGTTCTAGTATTGTTTTTTCGAAATTTATCTTTGTACGCTAAAAGTGAATAAAAAAGCCAACCCAAGGAAAACCTTTTTTTTTGCTTTCTTGCTTAGAGCGTCGTATAAACATGAAAACTTATGTAGTTTTTTGCGAGGAACATTATGGTGCAATTAAAAATCGATTTGCTCTAAGATTGCCAGAGATAGAGAATTAAGCGTCAACAATGAAGACCTAAAAGTGGACGAAATGGCCGTAGCTTCTTTAATACTGAAGCAATTCAACTGATTCTTGTTCCATCGTTTCCGGCAGGAAAAGTTATCCTAGTAACTGAGCTTTCACCTAGGCGAACCGACTCTTAAATGAATTTCCTGCTCTAGTTAAAAGAAATCCTTCCAGACATTTCGTATTGTAATTGGATTTTTGACAATACTTGTTTTTCATAACCCACTTTCATGTCTCTAACAGAAAACTGTTTTCTACTATTAGTTCTAGTATTGTTTTTTCAAAATTTATCTTTGTACGCTAAAAGTGAATAAAAAAGCCAACCCAAGGAAAACCTTTTTTTTTGCTTTCTTGCTTAGAGCGTCGTATAAACATGAAAACTTATGTAGTTTTTTGCGAGGAACATTATGGTGCAATTAAAAATCGATTTGCTCTAAGATTGCCAGAGATAGAGAATTAAGCGTCAACAATGAAGACCTAAAAGTGGACGAAATGGCCGTAGCTTCTTTAATACTGAAGCAATTCAACTGATTCTTGTTCCATCGTTTCCGGCAGGAAAAGTTATCCTAGTAACTGAGCTTTCACCTAGGCGAACCGACTCTTAAATGAATTTCCTGCTCTAGTTAAAAGAAATCCTTCCAGACATTTCGTATTGTAATTGGATTTTTGACAATACTTGTTTTTCATAACCCACTTTCATGTCTCTAACAGAAAACTGTTTTCTACTATTAGTTCTAGTATTGTTTTTTCAAAATTTATCTTTGTACGCTAAAAGTGAATAAAAAAGCCAACCCAAGGAAAACCTTTTTTTTTGCTTTCTTGCTTAGAGCGTCGTATAAACATGAAAACTTATGTAGTTTTTTGCGAGGAACATTATGGTGCAATTAAAAATCGATTTGCTCTAAGATTGCCAGAGATAGAGAATTAAGCGTCAACAATGAAGACCTAAAAGTGGACGAAATGGCCGTAGCTTCTTTAATACTGAAGCAATTCAACTGATTCTTGTTCCATCGTTTCCGGCAGGAAAAGTTATCCTAGTAACTGAGCTTTCACCTAGGCGAACCGACTCTTAAATGAATTTCCTGCTCTAGTTAAAAGAAATCCTTCCAGACATTTCGTATTGTAATTGGATTTTTGACAATACTTGTTTTTCATAACCCACTTTCATGTCTCTAACAGAAAACTGTTTTCTACTATTAGTTCTAGTATTGTTTTTTCAAAATTTATCTTTGTACGCTAAAAGTGAATAAAAAAGCCAACCCAAGGAAAACCTTTTTTTTTGCTTTCTTGCTTAGAGCGTCGTATAAACATGAAAACTTATGTAGTTTTTTGCGAGGAACATTATGGTGCAATTAAAAATCGATTTGCTCTAAGATTGCCAGAGATAGAGAATTAAGCGTCAACAATGAAGACCTAAAAGTGGACGAAATGGCCGTAGCTTCTTTAATACTGAAGCAATTCAACTGATTCTTGTTCCATCGTTTCCGGCAGGAAAAGTTATCCTAGTAACTGAGCTTTCACCTAGGCGAACCGACTCTTAAATGAATTTCCTGCTCTAGTTAAAAGAAATCCTTCCAGACATTTCGTATTGTAATTGGATTTTTGACAATACTTGTTTTTCATAACCCACTTTCATGTCTCTAACAGAAAACTGTTTTCTACTATTAGTTCTAGTATTGTTTTTTCAAAATTTATCTTTGTACGCTAAAAGTGAATAAAAAAGCCAACCCAAGGAAAACCTTTTTTTTTGCTTTCTTGCTTAGAGCGTCGTATAAACATGAAAACTTATGTAGTTTTTTGCGAGGAACATTATGGTGCAATTAAAAATCGATTTGCTCTAAGATTGCCAGAGATAGAGAATTAAGCGTCAACAATGAAGACCTAAAAGTGGACGAAATGGCCGTAGCTTCTTTAATACTGAAGCAATTCAACTGATTCTTGTTCCATCGTTTCCGGCAGGAAAAGTTATCCTAGTAACTGAGCTTTCACCTAGGCGAACCGACTCTTAAATGAATTTCCTGCTCTAGTTAAAAGAAATCCTTCCAGACATTTCGTATTGTAATTGGATTTTTGACAATACTTGTTTTTCATAACCCACTTTCATGTCTCTAACAGAAAACTGTTTTCTACTATTAGTTCTAGTATTGTTTTTTCAAAATTTATCTTTGTACGCTAAAAGTGAATAAAAAAGCCAACCCAAGGAAAACCTTTTTTTTTGCTTTCTTGCTTAGAGCGTCGTATAAACATGAAAACTTATGTAGTTTTTTGCGAGGAACATTATGGTGCAATTAAAAATCGATTTGCTCTAAGATTGCCAGAGATAGAGAATTAAGCGTCAACAATGAAGACCTAAAAGTGGACGAAATGGCCGTAGCTTCTTTAATACTGAAGCAATTCAACTGATTCTTGTTCCATCGTTTCCGGCAGGAAAAGTTATCCTAGTAACTGAGCTTTCACCTAGGCGAACCGACTCTTAAATGAATTTCCTGCTCTAGTTAAAAGAAATCCTTCCAGACATTTCGTATTGTAATTGGATTTTTGACAATACTTGTTTTTCATAACCCACTTTCATGTCTAACAGAAAACTGTTTTCTCCTATTAGTTCTAGTATTGTTTTTTCAAAATTTATCTTTGTACGCTAAAAGTGAATAAAAAAGCCAACCCAAGGAAAACCTTTTTTTTTGCTTTCTTGCTTAGAGCGTCGTATAAACATGAAAACTTATGTAGTTTTTTGCGAGGAACATTATGGTGCAATTAAAAATCGATTTGCTCTAAGATTGCCAGAGATAGAGAATTAAGCGTCAACAATGAAGACCTAAAAGTGGACGAAATGGCCGTAGCTTCTTTAATACTGAAGCAATTCAACTGATTCTTGTTCCATCGTTTCCGGCAGGAAAAGTTATCCTAGTAACTGAGCTTTCACCTAGGCGAACCGACTCTTAAATGAATTTCCTGCTCTAGTTAAAAGAAATCCTTCCAGACATTTCGTATTGTAATTGGATTTTTGACAATACTTGTTTTTCATAACCCACTTTCATGTCTAACAGAAAACTGTTTTCTCCTATTAGTTCTAGTATTGTTTTTTCAAAATTTATCTTTGTACGCTAAAAGTGAATAAAAAAGCCAACCCAAGGAAAACCTTTTTTTTTGCTTTCTTGCTTAGAGCGTCGTATAAACATGAAAACTTATGTAGTTTTTTGCGAGGAACATTATGGTGCAATTAAAAATCGATTTGCTCTAAGATTGCCAGAGATAGAGAATTAAGCGTCAACAATGAAGACCTAAAAGTGGACGAAATGGCCGTAGCTTCTTTAATACTGAAGCAATTCAACTGATTCTTGTTCCATCGTTTCCGGCAGGAAAAGTTATCCTAGTAACTGAGCTTTCACCTAGGCGAACCGACTCTTAAATGAATTTCCTGCTCTAGTTAAAAGAAATCCTTCCAGACATTTCGTATTGTAATTGGATTTTTGACAATACTTGTTTTTCATAACTCACTTTCATGTCTCTAACAGAAAACTGTTTTCTACTATTAGTTCTAGTATTGTTTTTTCGAAATTTATCTTTGTACGCTAAAAGTGAATAAAAAAGCCAACCCAAGGAAAACCTTTTTTTTTGCTTTCTTGCTTAGAGCGTCGTATAAACATGAAAACTTATGTAGTTTTTTGCGAGGAACATTATGGTGCAATTAAAAATCGATTTGCTCTAAGATTGCCAGAGATAGAGAATTAAGCGTCAACAATGAAGACCTAAAAGTGGACGAAATGGCCGTAGCTTCTTTAATACTGAAGCAATTCAACTGATTCTTGTTCCATCGTTTCCGGCAGGAAAAGTTATCCTAGTAACTGAGCTTTCACCTAGGCGAACCGACTCTTAAATGAATTTCCTGCTCTAGTTAAAAGAAATCCTTCCAGACATTTCGTATTGTAATTGGATTTTTGACAATACTTGTTTTTCATAACCCACTTTCATGTCTCTAACAGAAAACTGTTTTCTACTATTAGTTCTAGTATTGTTTTTTCAAAATTTATCTTTGTACGCTAAAAGTGAATAAAAAAGCCAACCCAAGGAAAACCTTTTTTTTGCTTTCTTGCTTAGAGCGTCGTATAAACATGAAAACTTATGTAGTTTTTTGCGAGGAACATTATGGTGCAATTAAAAATCGATTTGCTCTAAGATTGCCAGAGATAGAGAATTAAGCGTCAACAATGAAGACCTAAAAGTGGACGAAATGGCCGTAGCTTCTTTAATACTGAAGCAATTCAACTGATTCTTGTTCCATCGTTTCCGGCAGGAAAAGTTATCCTAGTAACTGAGCTTTCACCTAGGCGAACCGACTCTTAAATGAATTTCCTGCTCTAGTTAAAAGAAATCCTTCCAGACATTTCGTATTGTAATTGGATTTTTGACAATACTTGTTTTTCATAACCCACTTTCATGTCTAACAGAAAACTGTTTTCTCCTATTAGTTCTAGTATTGTTTTTTCAAAATTTATCTTTGTACGCTAAAAGTGAATAAAAAAGCCAACCCAAGGAAAACCTTTTTTTTTGCTTTCTTGCTTAGAGCGTCGTATAAACATGAAAACTTATGTAGTTTTTTGCGAGGAACATTATGGTGCAATTAAAAATCGATTTGCTCTAAGATTGCCAGAGATAGAGAATTAAGCGTCAACAATGAAGACCTAAAAGTGGACGAAATGGCCGTAGCTTCTTTAATACTGAAGCAATTCAACTGATTCTTGTTCCATCGTTTCCGGCAGGAAAAGTTATCCTAGTAACTGAGCTTTCACCTAGGCGAACCGACTCTTAAATGAATTTCCTGCTCTAGTTAAAAGAAATCCTTCCAGACATTTCGTATTGTAATTGGATTTTTGACAATACTTGTTTTTCATAACCCACTTTCATGTCTCTAACAGAAAACTGTTTTCTACTATTAGTTCTAGTATTGTTTTTTCAAAATTTATCTTTGTACGCTAAAAGTGAATAAAAAAGCCAACCCAAGGAAAACCTTTTTTTTTGCTTTCTTGCTTAGAGCGTCGTATAAACATGAAAACTTATGTAGTTTTTTGCGAGGAACATTATGGTGCAATTAAAAATCGATTTGCTCTAAGATTGCCAGAGATAGAGAATTAAGCGTCAACAATGAAGACCTAAAAGTGGACGAAATGGCCGTAGCTTCTTTAATACTGAAGCAATTCAACTGATTCTTGTTCCATCGTTTCCGGCAGGAAAAGTTATCCTAGTAACTGAGCTTTCACCTAGGCGAACCGACTCTTAAATGAATTTCCTGCTCTAGTTAAAAGAAATCCTTCCAGACATTTCGTATTGTAATTGGATTTTTGACAATACTTGTTTTTCATAACCCACTTTCATGTCTAACAGAAAACTGTTTTCTCCTATTAGTTCTAGTATTGTTTTTTCAAAATTTATCTTTGTACGCTAAAAGTGAATAAAAAAGCCAACCCAAGGAAAACCTTTTTTTTTGCTTTCTTGCTTAGAGCGTCGTATAAACATGAAAACTTATGTAGTTTTTTGCGAGGAACATTATGGTGCAATTAAAAATCGATTTGCTCTAAGATTGCCAGAGATAGAGAATTAAGCGTCAACAATGAAGACCTAAAAGTGGACGAAATGGCCGTAGCTTCTTTAATACTGAAGCAATTCAACTGATTCTTGTTCCATCGTTTCCGGCAGGAAAAGTTATCCTAGTAACTGAGCTTTCACCTAGGCGAACCGACTCTTAAATGAATTTCCTGCTCTAGTTAAAAGAAATCCTTCCAGACATTTCGTATTGTAATTGGATTTTTGACAATACTTGTTTTTCATAACCCACTTTCATGTCTAACAGAAAACTGTTTTCTCCTATTAGTTCTAGTATTGTTTTTTCAAAATTTATCTTTGTACGCTAAAAGTGAATAAAAAAGCCAACCCAAGGAAAACCTTTTTTTTTGCTTTCTTGCTTAGAGCGTCGTATAAACATGAAAACTTATGTAGTTTTTTGCGAGGAACATTATGGTGCAATTAAAAATCGATTTGCTCTAAGATTGCCAGAGATAGAGAATTAAGCGTCAACAATGAAGACCTAAAAGTGGACGAAATGGCCGTAGCTTCTTTAATACTGAAGCAATTCAACTGATTCTTGTTCCATCGTTTCCGGCAGGAAAAGTTATCCTAGTAACTGAGCTTTCACCTAGGCGAACCGACTCTTAAATGAATTTCCTGCTCTAGTTAAAAGAAATCCTTCCAGACATTTCGTATTGTAATTGGATTTTTGACAATACTTGTTTTTCATAACCCACTTTCATGTCTCTAACAGAAAACTGTTTTCTACTATTAGTTCTAGTATTGTTTTTTCAAAATTTATCTTTGTACGCTAAAAGTGAATAAAAAAGCCAACCCAAGGAAAACCTTTTTTTTTGCTTTCTTGCTTAGAGCGTCGTATAAACATGAAAACTTATGTAGTTTTTTGCGAGGAACATTATGGTGCAATTAAAAATCGATTTGCTCTAAGATTGCCAGAGATAGAGAATTAAGCGTCAACAATGAAGACCTAAAAGTGGACGAAATGGCCGTAGCTTCTTTAATACTGAAGCAATTCAACTGATTCTTGTTCCATCGTTTCCGGCAGGAAAAGTTATCCTAGTAACTGAGCTTTCACCTAGGCGAACCGACTCTTAAATGAATTTCCTGCTCTAGTTAAAAGAAATCCTTCCAGACATTTCGTATTGTAATTGGATTTTTGACAATACTTGTTTTTCATAACCCACTTTCATGTCTCTAACAGAAAACTGTTTTCTACTATTAGTTCTAGTATTGTTTTTTCGAAATTTATCTTTGTACGCTAAAAGTGAATAAAAAAGCCAACCCAAGGAAAACCTTTTTTTTTGCTTTCTTGCTTAGAGCGTCGTATAAACATGAAAACTTATGTAGTTTTTTGCGAGGAACATTATGGTGCAATTAAAAATCGATTTGCTCTAAGATTGCCAGAGATAGAGAATTAAGCGTCAACAATGAAGACCTAAAAGTGGACGAAATGGCCGTAGCTTCTTTAATACTGAAGCAATTCAACTGATTCTTGTTCCATCGTTTCCGGCAGGAAAAGTTATCCTAGTAACTGAGCTTTCACCTAGGCGAACCGACTCTTAAATGAATTTCCTGCTCTAGTTAAAAGAAATCCTTCCAGACATTTCGTATTGTAATTGGATTTTTGACAATACTTGTTTTTCATAACCCACTTTCATGTCTCTAACAGAAAACTGTTTTCTACTATTAGTTCTAGTATTGTTTTTTCAAAATTTATCTTTGTACGCTAAAAGTGAATAAAAAAGCCAACCCAAGGAAAACCTTTTTTTTGCTTTCTTGCTTAGAGCGTCGTATAAACATGAAAACTTATGTAGTTTTTTGCGAGGAACATTATGGTGCAATTAAAAATCGATTTGCTCTAAGATTGCCAGAGATAGAGAATTAAGCGTCAACAATGAAGACCTAAAAGTGGACGAAATGGCCGTAGCTTCTTTAATACTGAAGCAATTCAACTGATTCTTGTTCCATCGTTTCCGGCAGGAAAAGTTATCCTAGTAACTGAGCTTTCACCTAGGCGAACCGACTCTTAAATGAATTTCCTGCTCTAGTTAAAAGAAATCCTTCCAGACATTTCGTATTGTAATTGGATTTTTGACAATACTTGTTTTTCATAACCCACTTTCATGTCTAACAGAAAACTGTTTTCTCCTATTAGTTCTAGTATTGTTTTTTCAAAATTTATCTTTGTACGCTAAAAGTGAATAAAAAAGCCAACCCAAGGAAAACCTTTTTTTTTGCTTTCTTGCTTAGAGCGTCGTATAAACATGAAAACTTATGTAGTTTTTTGCGAGGAACATTATGGTGCAATTAAAAATCGATTTGCTCTAAGATTGCCAGAGATAGAGAATTAAGCGTCAACAATGAAGACCTAAAAGTGGACGAAATGGCCGTAGCTTCTTTAATACTGAAGCAATTCAACTGATTCTTGTTCCATCGTTTCCGGCAGGAAAAGTTATCCTAGTAACTGAGCTTTCACCTAGGCGAACCGACTCTTAAATGAATTTCCTGCTCTAGTTAAAAGAAATCCTTCCAGACATTTCGTATTGTAATTGGATTTTTGACAATACTTGTTTTTCATAACCCACTTTCATGTCTCTAACAGAAAACTGTTTTCTCCTATTAGTTCTAGTATTGTTTTTTCAAGATTTATCTTTGTACGCTAAAAGTGAATAAAAAAGCCAACCCAAGGAAAACCTTTTTTTTGCTTTCTTGCTTAGAGCGTCGTATAAACATGAAAACTTATGTAGTTTTTTGCGAGGAACATTATGGTGCAATTAAAAATCGATTTGCTCTAAGATTGCCAGAGATAGAGAATTAAGCGTCAACAATGAAGACCTAAAAGTGGACGAAATGGCCGTAGCTTCTTTAATACTGAAGCAATTCAACTGATTCTTGTTCCATCGTTTCCGGCAGGAAAAGTTATCCTAGTAACTGAGCTTTCACCTAGGCGAACCGACTCTTAAATGAATTTCCTGCTCTAGTTAAAAGAAATCCTTCCAGACATTTCGTATTGTAATTGGATTTTTGACAATACTTGTTTTTCATAACCCACTTTCATGTCTCTAACAGAAAACTGTTTTCTACTATTAGTTCTAGTATTGTTTTTTCAAAATTTATCTTTGTACGCTAAAAGTGAATAAAAAAGCCAACCCAAGGAAAACCTTTTTTTTGCTTTCTTGCTTAGAGCGTCGTATAAACATGAAAACTTATGTAGTTTTTTGCGAGGAACATTATGGTGCAATTAAAAATCGATTTGCTCTAAGATTGCCAGAGATAGAGAATTAAGCGTCAACAATGAAGACC
Source organism: Dascillus cervinus (assembly GCA_949768715.1). Classification (NCBI taxonomy): domain Eukaryota; kingdom Metazoa; phylum Arthropoda; class Insecta; order Coleoptera; family Dascillidae; genus Dascillus; species Dascillus cervinus. Next base: position 467,766 of record OX458316.1, read on the forward strand.
TAAAAGTGGACGAAATGGCCGTAGCTTCTTTAATACTGAAGCAATTCAACTGATTCTTGTTCCATCGTTTCCGGCAGGAAAAGTTATCCTAGTAACTGAGCTTTCACCTAGGCGAACCGACTCTTAAATGAATTTCCTGCTCTAGTTAAAAGAAATCCTTCCAGACATTTCGTATTGTAATTGGATTTTTGACAATACTTGTTTTTCATAACCCACTTTCATGTCTCTAACAGAAAACTGTTTTCTACTATTAGTTCTAGTATTGTTTTTTCAAAATTTATCTTTGTACGCTAAAAGTGAATAAAAAAGCCAACCCAAGGAAAACCTTTTTTTTTGCTTTCTTGCTTAGAGCGTCGTATAAACATGAAAACTTATGTAGTTTTTTGCGAGGAACATTATGGTGCAATTAAAAATCGATTTGCTCTAAGATTGCCAGAGATAGAGAATTAAGCGTCAACAATGAAGACCTAAAAGTGGACGAAATGGCCGTAGCTTCTTTAATACTGAAGCAATTCAACTGATTCTTGTTCCATCGTTTCCGGCAGGAAAAGTTATCCTAGTAACTGAGCTTTCACCTAGGCGAACCGACTCTTAAATGAATTTCCTGCTCTAGTTAAAAGAAATCCTTCCAGACATTTCGTATTGTAATTGGATTTTTGACAATACTTGTTTTTCATAACCCACTTTCATGTCTAACAGAAAACTGTTTTCTCCTATTAGTTCTAGTATTGTTTTTTCAAAATTTATCTTTGTACGCTAAAAGTGAATAAAAAAGCCAACCCAAGGAAAACCTTTTTTTTTGCTTTCTTGCTTAGAGCGTCGTATAAACATGAAAACTTATGTAGTTTTTTGCGAGGAACATTATGGTGCAATTAAAAATCTATTTGCTCTAAGATTGCCAGAGATAGAGAATTAAGCGTCAACAATGAAGACCTAAAAGTGGACGAAATGGCCGTAGCTTCTTTAATACTGAAGCAATTCAACTGATTCTTGTTCCATCGTTTCCGGCAGGAAAAGTTATCCTAGTAACTGAGCTTTCACCTAGGCGAACCGACTCTTAAATGAATTTCCTGCTCTAGTTAAAAGAAATCCTTCCAGACATTTCGTATTGTAATTGGATTTTTGACAATACTTGTTTTTCATAACCCACTTTCATGTCTAACAGAAAACTGTTTTCTCCTATTAGTTCTAGTATTGTTTTTTCAAAATTTATCTTTGTACGCTAAAAGTGAATAAAAAAGCCAACCCAAGGAAAACCTTTTTTTTTGCTTTCTTGCTTAGAGCGTCGTATAAACATGAAAACTTATGTAGTTTTTTGCGAGGAACATTATGGTGCAATTAAAAATCGATTTGCTCTAAGATTGCCAGAGATAGAGAATTAAGCGTCAACAATGAAGACCTAAAAGTGGACGAAATGGCCGTAGCTTCTTTAATACTGAAGCAATTCAACTGATTCTTGTTCCATCGTTTCCGGCAGGAAAAGTTATCCTAGTAACTGAGCTTTCACCTAGGCGAACCGACTCTTAAATGAATTTCCTGCTCTAGTTAAAAGAAATCCTTCCAGACATTTCGTATTGTAATTGGATTTTTGACAATACTTGTTTTTCATAACCCACTTTCATGTCTCTAACAGAAAACTGTTTTCTCCTATTAGTTCTAGTATTGTTTTTTCAAGATTTATCTTTGTACGCTAAAAGTGAATAAAAAAGCCAACCCAAGGAAAACCTTTTTTTTGCTTTCTTGCTTAGAGCGTCGTATAAACATGAAAACTTATGTAGTTTTTTGCGAGGAACATTATGGTGCAATTAAAAATCGATTTGCTCTAAGATTGCCAGAGATAGAGAATTAAGCGTCAACAATGAAGACCTAAAAGTGGACGAAATGGCCGTAGCTTCTTTAATACTGAAGCAATTCAACTGATTCTTGTTCCATCGTTTCCGGCAGGAAAAGTTATCCTAGTAACTGAGCTTTCACCTAGGCGAACCGACTCTTAAATGAATTTCCTGCTCTAGTTAAAAGAAATCCTTCCAGACATTTCGTATTGTAATTGGATTTTTGACAATACTTGTTTTTCATAACCCACTTTCATGTCTCTAACAGAAAACTGTTTTCTACTATTAGTTCTAGTATTGTTTTTTCAAAATTTATCTTTGTACGCTAAAAGTGAATAAAAAAGCCAACCCAAGGAAAACCTTTTTTTTGCTTTCTTGCTTAGAGCGTCGTATAAACATGAAAACTTATGTAGTTTTTTGCGAGGAACATTATGGTGCAATTAAAAATCGATTTGCTCTAAGATTGCCAGAGATAGAGAATTAAGCGTCAACAATGAAGACCTAAAAGTGGACGAAATGGCCGTAGCTTCTTTAATACTGAAGCAATTCAACTGATTCTTGTTCCATCGTTTCCGGCAGGAAAAGTTATCCTAGTAACTGAGCTTTCACCTAGGCGAACCGACTCTTAAATGAATTTCCTGCTCTAGTTAAAAGAAATCCTTCCAGACATTTCGTATTGTAATTGGATTTTTGACAATACTTGTTTTTCATAACCCACTTTCATGTCTCTAACAGAAAACTGTTTTCTACTATTAGTTCTAGTATTGTTTTTTCAAAATTTATCTTTGTACGCTAAAAGTGAATAAAAAAGCCAACCCAAGGAAAACCTTTTTTTTTGCTTTCTTGCTTAGAGCGTCGTATAAACATGAAAACTTATGTAGTTTTTTGCGAGGAACATTATGGTGCAATTAAAAATCGATTTGCTCTAAGATTGCCAGAGATAGAGAATTAAGCGTCAACAATGAAGACCTAAAAGTGGACGAAATGGCCGTAGCTTCTTTAATACTGAAGCAATTCAACTGATTCTTGTTCCATCGTTTCCGGCAGGAAAAGTTATCCTAGTAACTGAGCTTTCACCTAGGCGAACCGACTCTTAAATGAATTTCCTGCTCTAGTTAAAAGAAATCCTTCCAGACATTTCGTATTGTAATTGGATTTTTGACAATACTTGTTTTTCATAACCCACTTTCATGTCTAACAGAAAACTGTTTTCTCCTATTAGTTCTAGTATTGTTTTTTCAAAATTTATCTTTGTACGCTAAAAGTGAATAAAAAAGCCAACCCAAGGAAAACCTTTTTTTTTGCTTTCTTGCTTAGAGCGTCGTATAAACATGAAAACTTATGTAGTTTTTTGCGAGGAACATTATGGTGCAATTAAAAATCGATTTGCTCTAAGATTGCCAGAGATAGAGAATTAAGCGTCAACAATGAAGACCTAAAAGTGGACGAAATGGCCGTAGCTTCTTTAATACTGAAGCAATTCAACTGATTCTTGTTCCATCGTTTCCGGCAGGAAAAGTTATCCTAGTAACTGAGCTTTCACCTAGGCGAACCGACTCTTAAATGAATTTCCTGCTCTAGTTAAAAGAAATCCTTCCAGACATTTCGTATTGTAATTGGATTTTTGACAATACTTGTTTTTCATAACCCACTTTCATGTCTAACAGAAAACTGTTTTCTCCTATTAGTTCTAGTATTGTTTTTTCAAAATTTATCTTTGTACGCTAAAAGTGAATAAAAAAGCCAACCCAAGGAAAACCTTTTTTTTTGCTTTCTTGCTTAGAGCGTCGTATAAACATGAAAACTTATGTAGTTTTTTGCGAGGAACATTATGGTGCAATTAAAAATCGATTTGCTCTAAGATTGCCAGAGATAGAGAATTAAGCGTCAACAATGAAGACCTAAAAGTGGACGAAATGGCCGTAGCTTCTTTAATACTGAAGCAATTCAACTGATTCTTGTTCCATCGTTTCCGGCAGGAAAAGTTATCCTAGTAACTGAGCTTTCACCTAGGCGAACCGACTCTTAAATGAATTTCCTGCTCTAGTTAAAAGAAATCCTTCCAGACATTTCGTATTGTAATTGGATTTTTGACAATACTTGTTTTTCATAACCCACTTTCATGTCTCTAACAGAAAACTGTTTTCTACTATTAGTTCTAGTATTGTTTTTTCAAAATTTATCTTTGTACGCTAAAAGTGAATAAAAAAGCCAACCCAAGGAAAACCTTTTTTTTTGCTTTCTTGCTTAGAGCGTCGTATAAACATGAAAACTTATGTAGTTTTTTGCGAGGAACATTATGGTGCAATTAAAAATCGATTTGCTCTAAGATTGCCAGAGATAGAGAATTAAGCGTCAACAATGAAGACCTAAAAGTGGACGAAATGGCCGTAGCTTCTTTAATACTGAAGCAATTCAACTGATTCTTGTTCCATCGTTTCCGGCAGGAAAAGTTATCCTAGTAACTGAGCTTTCACCTAGGCGAACCGACTCTTAAATGAATTTCCTGCTCTAGTTAAAAGAAATCCTTCCAGACATTTCGTATTGTAATTGGATTTTTGACAATACTTGTTTTTCATAACCCACTTTCATGTCTAACAGAAAACTGTTTTCTCCTATTAGTTCTAGTATTGTTTTTTCAAAATTTATCTTTGTACGCTAAAAGTGAATAAAAAAGCCAACCCAAGGAAAACCTTTTTTTTTGCTTTCTTGCTTAGAGCGTCGTATAAACATGAAAACTTATGTAGTTTTTTGCGAGGAACATTATGGTGCAATTAAAAATCGATTTGCTCTAAGATTGCCAGAGATAGAGAATTAAGCGTCAACAATGAAGACCTAAAAGTGGACGAAATGGCCGTAGCTTCTTTAATACTGAAGCAATTCAACTGATTCTTGTTCCATCGTTTCCGGCAGGAAAAGTTATCCTAGTAACTGAGCTTTCACCTAGGCGAACCGACTCTTAAATGAATTTCCTGCTCTAGTTAAAAGAAATCCTTCCAGACATTTCGTATTGTAATTGGATTTTTGACAATACTTGTTTTTCATAACCCACTTTCATGTCTCTAACAGAAAACTGTTTTCTACTATTAGTTCTAGTATTGTTTTTTCAAAATTTATCTTTGTACGCTAAAAGTGAATAAAAAAGCCAACCCAAGGAAAACCTTTTTTTTTGCTTTCTTGCTTAGAGCGTCGTATAAACATGAAAACTTATGTAGTTTTTTGCGAGGAACATTATGGTGCAATTAAAAATCGATTTGCTCTAAGATTGCCAGAGATAGAGAATTAAGCGTCAACAATGAAGACCTAAAAGTGGACGAAATGGCCGTAGCTTCTTTAATACTGAAGCAATTCAACTGATTCTTGTTCCATCGTTTCCGGCAGGAAAAGTTATCCTAGTAACTGAGCTTTCACCTAGGCGAACCGACTCTTAAATGAATTTCCTGCTCTAGTTAAAAGAAATCCTTCCAGACATTTCGTATTGTAATTGGATTTTTGACAATACTTGTTTTTCATAACCCACTTTCATGTCTCTAACAGAAAACTGTTTTCTACTATTAGTTCTAGTATTGTTTTTTCGAAATTTATCTTTGTACGCTAAAAGTGAATAAAAAAGCCAACCCAAGGAAAACCTTTTTTTTTGCTTTCTTGCTTAGAGCGTCGTATAAACATGAAAACTTATGTAGTTTTTTGCGAGGAACATTATGGTGCAATTAAAAATCGATTTGCTCTAAGATTGCCAGAGATAGAGAATTAAGCGTCAACAATGAAGACCTAAAAGTGGACGAAATGGCCGTAGCTTCTTTAATACTGAAGCAATTCAACTGATTCTTGTTCCATCGTTTCCGGCAGGAAAAGTTATCCTAGTAACTGAGCTTTCACCTAGGCGAACCGACTCTTAAATGAATTTCCTGCTCTAGTTAAAAGAAATCCTTCCAGACATTTCGTATTGTAATTGGATTTTTGACAATACTTGTTTTTCATAACCCACTTTCATGTCTCTAACAGAAAACTGTTTTCTACTATTAGTTCTAGTATTGTTTTTTCAAAATTTATCTTTGTACGCTAAAAGTGAATAAAAAAGCCAACCCAAGGAAAACCTTTTTTTTGCTTTCTTGCTTAGAGCGTCGTATAAACATGAAAACTTATGTAGTTTTTTGCGAGGAACATTATGGTGCAATTAAAAATCGATTTGCTCTAAGATTGCCAGAGATAGAGAATTAAGCGTCAACAATGAAGACCTAAAAGTGGACGAAATGGCCGTAGCTTCTTTAATACTGAAGCAATTCAACTGATTCTTGTTCCATCGTTTCCGGCAGGAAAAGTTATCCTAGTAACTGAGCTTTCACCTAGGCGAACCGACTCTTAAATGAATTTCCTGCTCTAGTTAAAAGAAATCCTTCCAGACATTTCGTATTGTAATTGGATTTTTGACAATACTTGTTTTTCATAACCCACTTTCATGTCTCTAACAGAAAACTGTTTTCTACTATTAGTTCTAGTATTGTTTTTTCAAAATTTATCTTTGTACGCTAAAAGTGAATAAAAAAGCCAACCCAAGGAAAACCTTTTTTTTTGCTTTCTTGCTTAGAGCGTCGTATAAACATGAAAACTTATGTAGTTTTTTGCGAGGAACATTATGGTGCAATTAAAAATCGATTTGCTCTAAGATTGCCAGAGATAGAGAATTAAGCGTCAACAATGAAGACCTAAAAGTGGACGAAATGGCCGTAGCTTCTTTAATACTGAAGCAATTCAACTGATTCTTGTTCCATCGTTTCCGGCAGGAAAAGTTATCCTAGTAACTGAGCTTTCACCTAGGCGAACCGACTCTTAAATGAATTTCCTGCTCTAGTTAAAAGAAATCCTTCCAGACATTTCGTATTGTAATTGGATTTTTGACAATACTTGTTTTTCATAACCCACTTTCATGTCTAACAGAAAACTGTTTTCTCCTATTAGTTCTAGTATTGTTTTTTCAAAATTTATCTTTGTACGCTAAAAGTGAATAAAAAAGCCAACCCAAGGAAAACCTTTTTTTTTGCTTTCTTGCTTAGAGCGTCGTATAAACATGAAAACTTATGTAGTTTTTTGCGAGGAACATTATGGTGCAATTAAAAATCGATTTGCTCTAAGATTGCCAGAGATAGAGAATTAAGCGTCAACAATGAAGACCTAAAAGTGGACGAAATGGCCGTAGCTTCTTTAATACTGAAGCAATTCAACTGATTCTTGTTCCATCGTTTCCGGCAGGAAAAGTTATCCTAGTAACTGAGCTTTCACCTAGGCGAACCGACTCTTAAATGAATTTCCTGCTCTAGTTAAAAGAAATCCTTCCAGACATTTCGTATTGTAATTGGATTTTTGACAATACTTGTTTTTCATAACCCACTTTCATGTCTAACAGAAAACTGTTTTCTCCTATTAGTTCTAGTATTGTTTTTTCAAAATTTATCTTTGTACGCTAAAAGTGAATAAAAAAGCCAACCCAAGGAAAACCTTTTTTTTTGCTTTCTTGCTTAGAGCGTCGTATAAACATGAAAACTTATGTAGTTTTTTGCGAGGAACATTATGGTGCAATTAAAAATCGATTTGCTCTAAGATTGCCAGAGATAGAGAATTAAGCGTCAACAATGAAGACCTAAAAGTGGACGAAATGGCCGTAGCTTCTTTAATACTGAAGCAATTCAACTGATTCTTGTTCCATCGTTTCCGGCAGGAAAAGTTATCCTAGTAACTGAGCTTTCACCTAGGCGAACCGACTCTTAAATGAATTTCCTGCTCTAGTTAAAAGAAATCCTTCCAGACATTTCGTATTGTAATTGGATTTTTGACAATACTTGTTTTTCATAACTCACTTTCATGTCTCTAACAGAAAACTGTTTTCTACTATTAGTTCTAGTATTGTTTTTTCGAAATTTATCTTTGTACGCTAAAAGTGAATAAAAAAGCCAACCCAAGGAAAACCTTTTTTTTTGCTTTCTTGCTTAGAGCGTCGTATAAACATGAAAACTTATGTAGTTTTTTGCGAGGAACATTATGGTGCAATTAAAAATCGATTTGCTCTAAGATTGCCAGAGATAGAGAATTAAGCGTCAACAATGAAGACCTAAAAGTGGACGAAATGGCCGTAGCTTCTTTAATACTGAAGCAATTCAACTGATTCTTGTTCCATCGTTTCCGGCAGGAAAAGTTATCCTAGTAACTGAGCTTTCACCTAGGCGAACCGACTCTTAAATGAATTTCCTGCTCTAGTTAAAAGAAATCCTTCCAGACATTTCGTATTGTAATTGGATTTTTGACAATACTTGTTTTTCATAACCCACTTTCATGTCTCTAACAGAAAACTGTTTTCTACTATTAGTTCTAGTATTGTTTTTTCAAAATTTATCTTTGTACGCTAAAAGTGAATAAAAAAGCCAACCCAAGGAAAACCTTTTTTTTGCTTTCTTGCTTAGAGCGTCGTATAAACATGAAAACTTATGTAGTTTTTTGCGAGGAACATTATGGTGCAATTAAAAATCGATTTGCTCTAAGATTGCCAGAGATAGAGAATTAAGCGTCAACAATGAAGACCTAAAAGTGGACGAAATGGCCGTAGCTTCTTTAATACTGAAGCAATTCAACTGATTCTTGTTCCATCGTTTCCGGCAGGAAAAGTTATCCTAGTAACTGAGCTTTCACCTAGGCGAACCGACTCTTAAATGAATTTCCTGCTCTAGTTAAAAGAAATCCTTCCAGACATTTCGTATTGTAATTGGATTTTTGACAATACTTGTTTTTCATAACCCACTTTCATGTCTAACAGAAAACTGTTTTCTCCTATTAGTTCTAGTATTGTTTTTTCAAAATTTATCTTTGTACGCTAAAAGTGAATAAAAAAGCCAACCCAAGGAAAACCTTTTTTTTTGCTTTCTTGCTTAGAGCGTCGTATAAACATGAAAACTTATGTAGTTTTTTGCGAGGAACATTATGGTGCAATTAAAAATCGATTTGCTCTAAGATTGCCAGAGATAGAGAATTAAGCGTCAACAATGAAGACCTAAAAGTGGACGAAATGGCCGTAGCTTCTTTAATACTGAAGCAATTCAACTGATTCTTGTTCCATCGTTTCCGGCAGGAAAAGTTATCCTAGTAACTGAGCTTTCACCTAGGCGAACCGACTCTTAAATGAATTTCCTGCTCTAGTTAAAAGAAATCCTTCCAGACATTTCGTATTGTAATTGGATTTTTGACAATACTTGTTTTTCATAACCCACTTTCATGTCTAACAGAAAACTGTTTTCTCCTATTAGTTCTAGTATTGTTTTTTCAAAATTTATCTTTGTACGCTAAAAGTGAATAAAAAAGCCAACCCAAGGAAAACCTTTTTTTTTGCTTTCTTGCTTAGAGCGTCGTATAAACATGAAAACTTATGTAGTTTTTTGCGAGGAACATTATGGTGCAATTAAAAATCGATTTGCTCTAAGATTGCCAGAGATAGAGAATTAAGCGTCAACAATGAAGACCTAAAAGTGGACGAAATGGCCGTAGCTTCTTTAATACTGAAGCAATTCAACTGATTCTTGTTCCATCGTTTCCGGCAGGAAAAGTTATCCTAGTAACTGAGCTTTCACCTAGGCGAACCGACTCTTAAATGAATTTCCTGCTCTAGTTAAAAGAAATCCTTCCAGACATTTCGTATTGTAATTGGATTTTTGACAATACTTGTTTTTCATAACCCACTTTCATGTCTCTAACAGAAAACTGTTTTCTACTATTAGTTCTAGTATTGTTTTTTCAAAATTTATCTTTGTACGCTAAAAGTGAATAAAAAAGCCAACCCAAGGAAAACCTTTTTTTTTGCTTTCTTGCTTAGAGCGTCGTATAAACATGAAAACTTATGTAGTTTTTTGCGAGGAACATTATGGTGCAATTAAAAATCGATTTGCTCTAAGATTGCCAGAGATAGAGAATTAAGCGTCAACAATGAAGACCTAAAAGTGGACGAAATGGCCGTAGCTTCTTTAATACTGAAGCAATTCAACTGATTCTTGTTCCATCGTTTCCGGCAGGAAAAGTTATCCTAGTAACTGAGCTTTCACCTAGGCGAACCGACTCTTAAATGAATTTCCTGCTCTAGTTAAAAGAAATCCTTCCAGACATTTCGTATTGTAATTGGATTTTTGACAATACTTGTTTTTCATAACCCACTTTCATGTCTAACAGAAAACTGTTTTCTCCTATTAGTTCTAGTATTGTTTTTTCAAAATTTATCTTTGTACGCTAAAAGTGAATAAAAAAGCCAACCCAAGGAAAACCTTTTTTTTTGCTTTCTTGCTTAGAGCGTCGTATAAACATGAAAACTTATGTAGTTTTTTGCGAGGAACATTATGGTGCAATTAAAAATCGATTTGCTCTAAGATTGCCAGAGATAGAGAATTAAGCGTCAACAATGAAGACCTAAAAGTGGACGAAATGGCCGTAGCTTCTTTAATACTGAAGCAATTCAACTGATTCTTGTTCCATCGTTTCCGGCAGGAAAAGTTATCCTAGTAACTGAGCTTTCACCTAGGCGAACCGACTCTTAAATGAATTTCCTGCTCTAGTTAAAAGAAATCCTTCCAGACATTTCGTATTGTAATTGGATTTTTGACAATACTTGTTTTTCATAACCCACTTTCATGTCTCTAACAGAAAACTGTTTTCTACTATTAGTTCTAGTATTGTTTTTTCAAAATTTATCTTTGTACGCTAAAAGTGAATAAAAAAGCCAACCCAAGGAAAACCTTTTTTTTTGCTTTCTTGCTTAGAGCGTCGTATAAACATGAAAACTTATGTAGTTTTTTGCGAGGAACATTATGGTGCAATTAAAAATCGATTTGCTCTAAGATTGCCAGAGATAGAGAATTAAGCGTCAACAATGAAGACCTAAAAGTGGACGAAATGGCCGTAGCTTCTTTAATACTGAAGCAATTCAACTGATTCTTGTTCCATCGTTTCCGGCAGGAAAAGTTATCCTAGTAACTGAGCTTTCACCTAGGCGAACCGACTCTTAAATGAATTTCCTGCTCTAGTTAAAAGAAATCCTTCCAGACATTTCGTATTGTAATTGGATTTTTGACAATACTTGTTTTTCATAACCCACTTTCATGTCTCTAACAGAAAACTGTTTTCTACTATTAGTTCTAGTATTGTTTTTTCGAAATTTATCTTTGTACGCTAAAAGTGAATAAAAAAGCCAACCCAAGGAAAACCTTTTTTTTTGCTTTCTTGCTTAGAGCGTCGTATAAACATGAAAACTTATGTAGTTTTTTGCGAGGAACATTATGGTGCAATTAAAAATCGATTTGCTCTAAGATTGCCAGAGATAGAGAATTAAGCGTCAACAATGAAGACCTAAAAGTGGACGAAATGGCCGTAGCTTCTTTAATACTGAAGCAATTCAACTGATTCTTGTTCCATCGTTTCCGGCAGGAAAAGTTATCCTAGTAACTGAGCTTTCACCTAGGCGAACCGACTCTTAAATGAATTTCCTGCTCTAGTTAAAAGAAATCCTTCCAGACATTTCGTATTGTAATTGGATTTTTGACAATACTTGTTTTTCATAACCCACTTTCATGTCTCTAACAGAAAACTGTTTTCTACTATTAGTTCTAGTATTGTTTTTTCAAAATTTATCTTTGTACGCTAAAAGTGAATAAAAAAGCCAACCCAAGGAAAACCTTTTTTTTGCTTTCTTGCTTAGAGCGTCGTATAAACATGAAAACTTATGTAGTTTTTTGCGAGGAACATTATGGTGCAATTAAAAATCGATTTGCTCTAAGATTGCCAGAGATAGAGAATTAAGCGTCAACAATGAAGACCTAAAAGTGGACGAAATGGCCGTAGCTTCTTTAATACTGAAGCAATTCAACTGATTCTTGTTCCATCGTTTCCGGCAGGAAAAGTTATCCTAGTAACTGAGCTTTCACCTAGGCGAACCGACTCTTAAATGAATTTCCTGCTCTAGTTAAAAGAAATCCTTCCAGACATTTCGTATTGTAATTGGATTTTTGACAATACTTGTTTTTCATAACCCACTTTCATGTCTAACAGAAAACTGTTTTCTCCTATTAGTTCTAGTATTGTTTTTTCAAAATTTATCTTTGTACGCTAAAAGTGAATAAAAAAGCCAACCCAAGGAAAACCTTTTTTTTTGCTTTCTTGCTTAGAGCGTCGTATAAACATGAAAACTTATGTAGTTTTTTGCGAGGAACATTATGGTGCAATTAAAAATCGATTTGCTCTAAGATTGCCAGAGATAGAGAATTAAGCGTCAACAATGAAGACCTAAAAGTGGACGAAATGGCCGTAGCTTCTTTAATACTGAAGCAATTCAACTGATTCTTGTTCCATCGTTTCCGGCAGGAAAAGTTATCCTAGTAACTGAGCTTTCACCTAGGCGAACCGACTCTTAAATGAATTTCCTGCTCTAGTTAAAAGAAATCCTTCCAGACATTTCGTATTGTAATTGGATTTTTGACAATACTTGTTTTTCATAACCCACTTTCATGTCTAACAGAAAACTGTTTTCTCCTATTAGTTCTAGTATTGTTTTTTCAAAATTTATCTTTGTACGCTAAAAGTGAATAAAAAAGCCAACCCAAGGAAAACCTTTTTTTTTGCTTTCTTGCTTAGAGCGTCGTATAAACATGAAAACTTATGTAGTTTTTTGCGAGGAACATTATGGTGCAATTAAAAATCGATTTGCTCTAAGATTGCCAGAGATAGAGAATTAAGCGTCAACAATGAAGACCTAAAAGTGGACGAAATGGCCGTAGCTTCTTTAATACTGAAGCAATTCAACTGATTCTTGTTCCATCGTTTCCGGCAGGAAAAGTTATCCTAGTAACTGAGCTTTCACCTAGGCGAACCGACTCTTAAATGAATTTCCTGCTCTAGTTAAAAGAAATCCTTCCAGACATTTCGTATTGTAATTGGATTTTTGACAATACTTGTTTTTCATAACCCACTTTCATGTCTAACAGAAAACTGTTTTCTCCTATTAGTTCTAGTATTGTTTTTTCAAAATTTATCTTTGTACGCTAAAAGTGAATAAAAAAGCCAACCCAAGGAAAACCTTTTTTTTTGCTTTCTTGCTTAGAGCGTCGTATAAACATGAAAACTTATGTAGTTTTTTGCGAGGAACATTATGGTGCAATTAAAAATCGATTTGCTCTAAGATTGCCAGAGATAGAGAATTAAGCGTCAACAATGAAGACCTAAAAGTGGACGAAATGGCCGTAGCTTCTTTAATACTGAAGCAATTCAACTGATTCTTGTTCCATCGTTTCCGGCAGGAAAAGTTATCCTAGTAACTGAGCTTTCACCTAGGCGAACCGACTCTTAAATGAATTTCCTGCTCTAGTTAAAAGAAATCCTTCCAGACATTTCGTATTGTAATTGGATTTTTGACAATACTTGTTTTTCATAACCCACTTTCATGTCTCTAACAGAAAACTGTTTTCTACTATTAGTTCTAGTATTGTTTTTTCAAAATTTATCTTTGTACGCTAAAAGTGAATAAAAAAGCCAACCCAAGGAAAACCTTTTTTTTTGCTTTCTTGCTTAGAGCGTCGTATAAACATGAAAACTTATGTAGTTTTTTGCGAGGAACATTATGGTGCAATTAAAAATCGATTTGCTCTAAGATTGCCAGAGATAGAGAATTAAGCGTCAACAATGAAGACCTAAAAGTGGACGAAATGGCCGTAGCTTCTTTAATACTGAAGCAATTCAACTGATTCTTGTTCCATCGTTTCCGGCAGGAAAAGTTATCCTAGTAACTGAGCTTTCACCTAGGCGAACCGACTCTTAAATGAATTTCCTGCTCTAGTTAAAAGAAATCCTTCCAGACATTTCGTATTGTAATTGGATTTTTGACAATACTTGTTTTTCATAACCCACTTTCATGTCTAACAGAAAACTGTTTTCTCCTATTAGTTCTAGTATTGTTTTTTCAAAATTTATCTTTGTACGCTAAAAGTGAATAAAAAAGCCAACCCAAGGAAAACCTTTTTTTTTGCTTTCTTGCTTAGAGCGTCGTATAAACATGAAAACTTATGTAGTTTTTTGCGAGGAACATTATGGTGCAATTAAAAATCGATTTGCTCTAAGATTGCCAGAGATAGAGAATTAAGCGTCAACAATGAAGACCTAAAAGTGGACGAAATGGCCGTAGCTTCTTTAATACTGAAGCAATTCAACTGATTCTTGTTCCATCGTTTCCGGCAGGAAAAGTTATCCTAGTAACTGAGCTTTCACCTAGGCGAACCGACTCTTAAATGAATTTCCTGCTCTAGTTAAAAGAAATCCTTCCAGACATTTCGTATTGTAATTGGATTTTTGACAATACTTGTTTTTCATAACTCACTTTCATGTCTCTAACAGAAAACTGTTTTCTACTATTAGTTCTAGTATTGTTTTTTCGAAATTTATCTTTGTACGCTAAAAGTGAATAAAAAAGCCAACCCAAGGAAAACCTTTTTTTTTGCTTTCTTGCTTAGAGCGTCGTATAAACATGAAAACTTATGTAGTTTTTTGCGAGGAACATTATGGTGCAATTAAAAATCGATTTGCTCTAAGATTGCCAGAGATAGAGAATTAAGCGTCAACAATGAAGACCTAAAAGTGGACGAAATGGCCGTAGCTTCTTTAATACTGAAGCAATTCAACTGATTCTTGTTCCATCGTTTCCGGCAGGAAAAGTTATCCTAGTAACTGAGCTTTCACCTAGGCGAACCGACTCTTAAATGAATTTCCTGCTCTAGTTAAAAGAAATCCTTCCAGACATTTCGTATTGTAATTGGATTTTTGACAATACTTGTTTTTCATAACCCACTTTCATGTCTCTAACAGAAAACTGTTTTCTACTATTAGTTCTAGTATTGTTTTTTCAAAATTTATCTTTGTACGCTAAAAGTGAATAAAAAAGCCAACCCAAGGAAAACCTTTTTTTTTGCTTTCTTGCTTAGAGCGTCGTATAAACATGAAAACTTATGTAGTTTTTTGCGAGGAACATTATGGTGCAATTAAAAATCGATTTGCTCTAAGATTGCCAGAGATAGAGAATTAAGCGTCAACAATGAAGACCTAAAAGTGGACGAAATGGCCGTAGCTTCTTTAATACTGAAGCAATTCAACTGATTCTTGTTCCATCGTTTCCGGCAGGAAAAGTTATCCTAGTAACTGAGCTTTCACCTAGGCGAACCGACTCTTAAATGAATTTCCTGCTCTAGTTAAAAGAAATCCTTCCAGACATTTCGTATTGTAATTGGATTTTTGACAATACTTGTTTTTCATAACCCACTTTCATGTCTCTAACAGAAAACTGTTTTCTACTATTAGTTCTAGTATTGTTTTTTCAAAATTTATCTTTGTACGCTAAAAGTGAATAAAAAAGCCAACCCAAGGAAAACCTTTTTTTTTGCTTTCTTGCTTAGAGCGTCGTATAAACATGAAAACTTATGTAGTTTTTTGCGAGGAACATTATGGTGCAATTAAAAATCGATTTGCTCTAAGATTGCCAGAGATAGAGAATTAAGCGTCAACAATGAAGACCTAAAAGTGGACGAAATGGCCGTAGCTTCTTTAATACTGAAGCAATTCAACTGATTCTTGTTCCATCGTTTCCGGCAGGAAAAGTTATCCTAGTAACTGAGCTTTCACCTAGGCGAACCGACTCTTAAATGAATTTCCTGCTCTAGTTAAAAGAAATCCTTCCAGACATTTCGTATTGTAATTGGATTTTTGACAATACTTGTTTTTCATAACCCACTTTCATGTCTCTAACAGAAAACTGTTTTCTACTATTAGTTCTAGTATTGTTTTTTCAAAATTTATCTTTGTACGCTAAAAGTGAATAAAAAAGCCAACCCAAGGAAAACCTTTTTTTTTGCTTTCTTGCTTAGAGCGTCGTATAAACATGAAAACTTATGTAGTTTTTTGCGAGGAACATTATGGTGCAATTAAAAATCGATTTGCTCTAAGATTGCCAGAGATAGAGAATTAAGCGTCAACAATGAAGACCTAAAAGTGGACGAAATGGCCGTAGCTTCTTTAATACTGAAGCAATTCAACTGATTCTTGTTCCATCGTTTCCGGCAGGAAAAGTTATCCTAGTAACTGAGCTTTCACCTAGGCGAACCGACTCTTAAATGAATTTCCTGCTCTAGTTAAAAGAAATCCTTCCAGACATTTCGTATTGTAATTGGATTTTTGACAATACTTGTTTTTCATAACCCACTTTCATGTCTCTAACAGAAAACTGTTTTCAACTATTAGTTCTAGTATTGTTTTTTCAAAATTTATCTTTGTACGCTAAAAGTGAATAAAAAAGCCAACCCAAGGAAAACCTTTTTTTTTGCTTTCTTGCTTAGAGCGTCGTATAAACATGAAAACTTATGTAGTTTTTTGCGAGGAACATTATGGTGCAATTAAAAATCGATTTGCTCTAAGATTGCCAGAGATAGAGAATTAAGCGTCAACAATGAAGACCTAAAAGTGGACGAAATGGCCGTAGCTTCTTTAATACTGAAGCAATTCAACTGATTCTTGTTCCATCGTTTCCGGCAGGAAAAGTTATCCTAGTAACTGAGCTTTCACCTAGGCGAACCGACTCTTAAATGAATTTCCTGCTCTAGTTAAAAGAAATCCTTCCAGACATTTCGTATTGTAATTGGATTTTTGACAATACTTGTTTTTCATAACCCACTTTCATGTCTCTAACAGAAAACTGTTTTCTCCTATTAGTTCTAGTATTGTTTTTTCAAGATTTATCTTTGTACGCTAAAAGTGAATAAAAAAGCCAACCCAAGGAAAACCTTTTTTTTGCTTTCTTGCTTAGAGCGTCGTATAAACATGAAAACTTATGTAGTTTTTTGCGAGGAACATTATGGTGCAATTAAAAATCGATTTGCTCTAAGATTGCCAGAGATAGAGAATTAAGCGTCAACAATGAAGACCTAAAAGTGGACGAAATGGCCGTAGCTTCTTTAATACTGAAGCAATTCAACTGATTCTTGTTCCATCGTTTCCGGC
Source organism: Dascillus cervinus (assembly GCA_949768715.1). Classification (NCBI taxonomy): domain Eukaryota; kingdom Metazoa; phylum Arthropoda; class Insecta; order Coleoptera; family Dascillidae; genus Dascillus; species Dascillus cervinus. Next base: position 484,655 of record OX458316.1, read on the forward strand.
AGGAAAAGTTATCCTAGTAACTGAGCTTTCACCTAGGCGAACCGACTCTTAAATGAATTTCCTGCTCTAGTTAAAAGAAATCCTTCCAGACATTTCGTATTGTAATTGGATTTTTGACAATACTTGTTTTTCATAACCCACTTTCATGTCTCTAACAGAAAACTGTTTTCTACTATTAGTTCTAGTATTGTTTTTTCAAAATTTATCTTTGTACGCTAAAAGTGAATAAAAAAGCCAACCCAAGGAAAACCTTTTTTTTTGCTTTCTTGCTTAGAGCGTCGTATAAACATGAAAACTTATGTAGTTTTTTGCGAGGAACATTATGGTGCAATTAAAAATCGATTTGCTCTAAGATTGCCAGAGATAGAGAATTAAGCGTCAACAATGAAGACCTAAAAGTGGACGAAATGGCCGTAGCTTCTTTAATACTGAAGCAATTCAACTGATTCTTGTTCCATCGTTTCCGGCAGGAAAAGTTATCCTAGTAACTGAGCTTTCACCTAGGCGAACCGACTCTTAAATGAATTTCCTGCTCTAGTTAAAAGAAATCCTTCCAGACATTTCGTATTGTAATTGGATTTTTGACAATACTTGTTTTTCATAACCCACTTTCATGTCTCTAACAGAAAACTGTTTTCTACTATTAGTTCTAGTATTGTTTTTTCAAAATTTATCTTTGTACGCTAAAAGTGAATAAAAAAGCCAACCCAAGGAAAACCTTTTTTTTTGCTTTCTTGCTTAGAGCGTCGTATAAACATGAAAACTTATGTAGTTTTTTGCGAGGAACATTATGGTGCAATTAAAAATCGATTTGCTCTAAGATTGCCAGAGATAGAGAATTAAGCGTCAACAATGAAGACCTAAAAGTGGACGAAATGGCCGTAGCTTCTTTAATACTGAAGCAATTCAACTGATTCTTGTTCCATCGTTTCCGGCAGGAAAAGTTATCCTAGTAACTGAGCTTTCACCTAGGCGAACCGACTCTTAAATGAATTTCCTGCTCTAGTTAAAAGAAATCCTTCCAGACATTTCGTATTGTAATTGGATTTTTGACAATACTTGTTTTTCATAACTCACTTTCATGTCTCTAACAGAAAACTGTTTTCTACTATTAGTTCTAGTATTGTTTTTTCGAAATTTATCTTTGTACGCTAAAAGTGAATAAAAAAGCCAACCCAAGGAAAACCTTTTTTTTTGCTTTCTTGCTTAGAGCGTCGTATAAACATGAAAACTTATGTAGTTTTTTGCGAGGAACATTATGGTGCAATTAAAAATCGATTTGCTCTAAGATTGCCAGAGATAGAGAATTAAGCGTCAACAATGAAGACCTAAAAGTGGACGAAATGGCCGTAGCTTCTTTAATACTGAAGCAATTCAACTGATTCTTGTTCCATCGTTTCCGGCAGGAAAAGTTATCCTAGTAACTGAGCTTTCACCTAGGCGAACCGACTCTTAAATGAATTTCCTGCTCTAGTTAAAAGAAATCCTTCCAGACATTTCGTATTGTAATTGGATTTTTGACAATACTTGTTTTTCATAACCCACTTTCATGTCTAACAGAAAACTGTTTTCTCCTATTAGTTCTAGTATTGTTTTTTCAAAATTTATCTTTGTACGCTAAAAGTGAATAAAAAAGCCAACCCAAGGAAAACCTTTTTTTTTGCTTTCTTGCTTAGAGCGTCGTATAAACATGAAAACTTATGTAGTTTTTTGCGAGGAACATTATGGTGCAATTAAAAATCGATTTGCTCTAAGATTGCCAGAGATAGAGAATTAAGCGTCAACAATGAAGACCTAAAAGTGGACGAAATGGCCGTAGCTTCTTTAATACTGAAGCAATTCAACTGATTCTTGTTCCATCGTTTCCGGCAGGAAAAGTTATCCTAGTAACTGAGCTTTCACCTAGGCGAACCGACTCTTAAATGAATTTCCTGCTCTAGTTAAAAGAAATCCTTCCAGACATTTCGTATTGTAATTGGATTTTTGACAATACTTGTTTTTCATAACTCACTTTCATGTCTCTAACAGAAAACTGTTTTCTACTATTAGTTCTAGTATTGTTTTTTCGAAATTTATCTTTGTACGCTAAAAGTGAATAAAAAAGCCAACCCAAGGAAAACCTTTTTTTTTGCTTTCTTGCTTAGAGCGTCGTATAAACATGAAAACTTATGTAGTTTTTTGCGAGGAACATTATGGTGCAATTAAAAATCGATTTGCTCTAAGATTGCCAGAGATAGAGAATTAAGCGTCAACAATGAAGACCTAAAAGTGGACGAAATGGCCGTAGCTTCTTTAATACTGAAGCAATTCAACTGATTCTTGTTCCATCGTTTCCGGCAGGAAAAGTTATCCTAGTAACTGAGCTTTCACCTAGGCGAACCGACTCTTAAATGAATTTCCTGCTCTAGTTAAAAGAAATCCTTCCAGACATTTCGTATTGTAATTGGATTTTTGACAATACTTGTTTTTCATAACCCACTTTCATGTCTCTAACAGAAAACTGTTTTCTACTATTAGTTCTAGTATTGTTTTTTCGAAATTTATCTTTGTACGCTAAAAGTGAATAAAAAAGCCAACCCAAGGAAAACCTTTTTTTTTGCTTTCTTGCTTAGAGCGTCGTATAAACATGAAAACTTATGTAGTTTTTTGCGAGGAACATTATGGTGCAATTAAAAATCGATTTGCTCTAAGATTGCCAGAGATAGAGAATTAAGCGTCAACAATGAAGACCTAAAAGTGGACGAAATGGCCGTAGCTTCTTTAATACTGAAGCAATTCAACTGATTCTTGTTCCATCGTTTCCGGCAGGAAAAGTTATCCTAGTAACTGAGCTTTCACCTAGGCGAACCGACTCTTAAATGAATTTCCTGCTCTAGTTAAAAGAAATCCTTCCAGACATTTCGTATTGTAATTGGATTTTTGACAATACTTGTTTTTCATAACCCACTTTCATGTCTCTAACAGAAAACTGTTTTCTACTATTAGTTCTAGTATTGTTTTTTCAAAATTTATCTTTGTACGCTAAAAGTGAATAAAAAAGCCAACCCAAGGAAAACCTTTTTTTTTGCTTTCTTGCTTAGAGCGTCGTATAAACATGAAAACTTATGTAGTTTTTTGCGAGGAACATTATGGTGCAATTAAAAATCGATTTGCTCTAAGATTGCCAGAGATAGAGAATTAAGCGTCAACAATGAAGACCTAAAAGTGGACGAAATGGCCGTAGCTTCTTTAATACTGAAGCAATTCAACTGATTCTTGTTCCATCGTTTCCGGCAGGAAAAGTTATCCTAGTAACTGAGCTTTCACCTAGGCGAACCGACTCTTAAATGAATTTCCTGCTCTAGTTAAAAGAAATCCTTCCAGACATTTCGTATTGTAATTGGATTTTTGACAATACTTGTTTTTCATAACCCACTTTCATGTCTCTAACAGAAAACTGTTTTCTACTATTAGTTCTAGTATTGTTTTTTCGAAATTTATCTTTGTACGCTAAAAGTGAATAAAAAAGCCAACCCAAGGAAAACCTTTTTTTTTGCTTTCTTGCTTAGAGCGTCGTATAAACATGAAAACTTATATAGTTTTTTGCGAGGAACATTATGGTGCAATTAAAAATCGATTTGCTCTAAGATTGCCAGAGAGAGAATTAAGCGTCAACAATGAAGACCTAAAAGTGGACGAAATGGCCGTAGCTTCTTTAATACTGAAGCAATTCAACTGATTCTTGTTCCATCGTTTCCGGCAGGAAAAGTTATCCTAGTAACTGAGCTTTCACCTAGGCGAACCGACTCTTAAATGAATTTCCTGCTCTAGTTAAAAGAAATCCTTCCAGACATTTCGTATTGTAATTGGATTTTTGACAATACTTTTTCACAACCCACTTTCATGTCTCTAACAGAAAACTGTTTTCTACTATTAGTTCTAGTATTGTTTTTTCGAAATTTATCTTTGTACGCTAAAAGTGAATAAAAAAGCCAACCCAAGGAAAACCTTTTTTTTTGCTTTCTTGCTTAGAGCGTCGTATAAACATGAAAACTTATGTAGTTTTTTGCGAGGAACATTATGGTGCAATTAAAAATCGATTTGCTCTAAGATTGCCAGAGATAGAGAATTAAGCGTCAACAATGAAGACCTAAAAGTGGACGAAATGGCCGTAGCTTCTTTAATACTGAAGCAATTCAACTGATTCTTGTTCCATCGTTTCCGGCAGGAAAAGTTATCCTAGTAACTGAGCTTTCACCTAGGCGAACCGACTCTTAAATGAATTTCCTGCTCTAGTTAAAAGAAATCCTTCCAGACATTTCGTATTGTAATTGGATTTTTGACAATACTTGTTTTTCATAACCCACTTTCAAGTCTCTAACAGAAAACTGTTTTCTCCTATTAGTTCTAGTATTGTTTTTTCAAAATTTATCTTTGTACGCTAAAAGTGAATAAAAAAGCCAACCCAAGGAAAACCTTTTTTTTGCTTTCTTGCTTAGAGCGTCGTATAAACATGAAAACTTATGTAGTTTTTTGCGAGGAACATTATGGTGCAATTAAAAATCGATTTGCTCTAAGATTGCCAGAGATAGAGAATTAAGCGTCAACAATGAAGACCTAAAAGTGGACGAAATGGCCGTAGCTTCTTTAATACTGAAGCAATTCAACTGATTCTTGTTCCATCGTTTCCGGCAGGAAAAGTTATCCTAGTAACTGAGCTTTCACCTAGGCGAACCGACTCTTAAATGAATTTCCTGCTCTAGTTAAAAGAAATCCTTCCAGACATTTCGTATTGTAATTGGATTTTTGACAATACTTTTTCACAACCCACTTTCATGTCTCTAACAGAAAACTGTTTTCTACTATTAGTTCTAGTATTGTTTTTTCGAAATTTATCTTTGTACGCTAAAAGTGAATAAAAAAGCCAACCCAAGGAAAACCTTTTTTTTTGCTTTCTTGCTTAGAGCGTCGTATAAACATGAAAACTTATGTAGTTTTTTGCGAGGAACATTATGGTGCAATTAAAAATCGATTTGCTCTAAGATTGCCAGAGATAGAGAATTAAGCGTCAACAATGAAGACCTAAAAGTGGACGAAATGGCCGTAGCTTCTTTAATACTGAAGCAATTCAACTGATTCTTGTTCCATCGTTTCCGGCAGGAAAAGTTATCCTAGTAACTGAGCTTTCACCTAGGCGAACCGACTCTTAAATGAATTTCCTGCTCTAGTTAAAAGAAATCCTTCCAGACATTTCGTATTGTAATTGGATTTTTGACAATACTTTTTCACAACCCACTTTCATGTCTCTAACAGAAAACTGTTTTCTACTATTAGTTCTAGTATTGTTTTTTCGAAATTTATCTTTGTACGCTAAAAGTGAATAAAAAAGCCAACCCAAGGAAAACCTTTTTTTTTGCTTTCTTGCTTAGAGCGTCGTATAAACATGAAAACTTATGTAGTTTTTTGCGAGGAACATTATGGTGCAATTAAAAATCGATTTGCTCTAAGATTGCCAGAGATAGAGAATTAAGCGTCAACAATGAAGACCTAAAAGTGGACGAAATGGCCGTAGCTTCTTTAATACTGAAGCAATTCAACTGATTCTTGTTCCATCGTTTCCGGCAGGAAAAGTTATCCTAGTAACTGAGCTTTCACCTAGGCGAACCGACTCTTAAATGAATTTCCTGCTCTAGTTAAAAGAAATCCTTCCAGACATTTCGTATTGTAATTGGATTTTTGACAATACTTGTTTTTCATAACCCACTTTCATGTCTCTAACAGAAAACTGTTTTCTCCTATTAGTTCTAGTATTGTTTTTTCAAAATTTATCTTTGTACGCTAAAAGTGAATAAAAAAGCCAACCCAAGGAAAACCTTTTTTTTGCTTTCTTGCTTAGAGCGTCGTATAAACATGAAAACTTATGTAGTTTTTTGCGAGGAACATTATGGTGCAATTAAAAATCGATTTGCTCTAAGATTGCCAGAGATAGAGAATTAAGCGTCAACAATGAAGACCTAAAAGTGGACGAAATGGCCGTAGCTTCTTTAATACTGAAGCAATTCAACTGATTCTTGTTCCATCGTTTCCGGCAGGAAAAGTTATCCTAGTAACTGAGCTTTCACCTAGGCGAACCGATTCTAAAACGAATTTCCTGCCCTAGTTAAAAGAAATCCTTCCAGACATTTCGTATTGTAATTGGATTTTTGACAATACTTGTTTTTCATAACCCACTTTCATGTCTCTAACAGAAAACTGTTTTCTCCTATTAGTTCTAGTATTGTTTTTTCAAAATTTATCTTTGTACGCTCGCTATGCAACCTCGTCTTAAGACATTTTTTTAGGTATTTCAACCGTTTTCCTTCTGTGTAAAATTTTAAAAAAATTGAGCTCAGCACACTTTATGAGAATGTCGATTCTGATTTTAACATAAATCGAAAAAAAAAATTTTAAAAAATTTGACCTGACCACACTTTATGTGGATTCTGATTTTAACATAAATCGGAAAAAAAATTTAAAAAAAATTTAAAAAAAATTGACCTCATCACACTTTATGAAAATGGTTTTACTTAGGAAAACTGACTTTTACGATTCAACCCTTGTTGTAGTCATTTGAAAACAAAAAAATGAAAATTTTTTTTCCTTTATGAAAATGTAGATCCTAACATAAGTTAAAAAAAAAAAGACCTGAGCACTTTATGAATATGTGCACTGCATGTGTTTACCTAGGATAACCGGCTCTTAAGATTCAACGCTTGTTGTAATCATTTGAAAACAAAAAATTTTAGCTGAGCATACTTTATGAAAATGTGGATTCTAACATAACTCGGAAAAAAAAAATTAGTTGTTTTTTTAATTTAATCATTACTTAAAATTAGTATTTTGAGATAGCTAAACCGTTTTCTTTATTTTTTTTTTGTAATCATTGAGTTTGTACTAATCCTAGTTTAAAAAATACGCTACTAAAAATAAAATGTGACGGATTCAGGTGTTTTCCCAATACATTTTGTTGATGTCAAAAACATCTTTTGTTCCCAGCGCTTCCTTGATGATATTGTTAATGGTTTACTCTCATAATTTTATCATACATTTTTAAAACTTTAGAACTGATTATTTCGAAAACTTTCCTATTCAAGATCATACGAATTTGATATTTTTGTACCCAGAAAACTGTGCTGAATCCAAATTCGTGAAAAAAAAATGCGGGGTGCCATTTCAAAAAATTGTCGATGACGTCATAGTGCGAAAACAAAAGACGATCGTAAAATTATGAATATTAAAAAAGATGCAGTTTTAAAAATTAAAGTTGACGGGTCCGAGGATTGTTTGTGAAAAGTCTTCTAAAATGTTTCATCGATTTTATTCCTTACTTTACGAAAGCACTGTATATTCATTTTAAATGTTTGACATGCTTGATTCGAATATCTATTAGAATTTTTGTCACGGAAAGAAATTACATTTTCCTTCAATTTCGTAAGATTCGATCAACGGAAAAATATTGTAACCAACTTTTGCGTTAATCGGTGATTAATAATCTCAACAATATTAACTGTCTCGATTATTAATCGCTCTCATTAACGCACTTGTTGGTTAAATAACTATTAACGTCTGGCCATTACAATTTAATAACACATAACCTAAAGTAAATTGACGTGTAGAGTATGCTTGATTGCAAAACATTAACTGAGTGACAAAAATTGTTTTTTTTGTTCAATGTTAAAGTAAAAGCCCGGTATGGTAACCTAAACAATTTTGTACCGAAGAAAATTGTGGATTTTGACGGAAAAAAATCGATTACTTTTTCAATTTACACTAAACTTGTTATTTTGAGTTGTGCCACTCTTGCAGCCGAGGTGCGAAATAGTATGCGGACAAAAGTTAGTCATTTAATCCCGAGGGTGGAAGTTCATTGCCTGAACAAACTTAATTTGATCTACAAAAGGTCATAAAGCAGAGGGATTCAATTTATTATATCACTCTGATCAAAAATTAAACTTATTTCACTCCTTGAGATTAAATATGCCACTTCAGTCGTCGGAGAACAGAGATAAAATCACAATTTAATCCCGGAAAGGGATAAAATTTGTTATATCCCTCTAATAATTATTATATCACTCTAATCAGTGATTAACTGTTAGAATTAAATTTTATTATTACTTACACTTTTCATTTTTTCCTTATATCCACACAAAATTTTATTAAATTATACACTTTATATTATAAAGTGTGTCACACAATTTAAACAAAATACATATTATTAAAAACAGTTTAAAAACACATTTTAAAAAACCATAATCATTTCAGTTTCAGCAATCATCGCATACTAATCCTAATTTCACGTCGAACATTTAAAAAACTTTTTATGGAATTCGTTTTATTTTTTGCCTTGAAGTTATTTAACCTTGCATAACAACTTAAAAATTGCATCATTATTTGTGTAAATCTGCTCATTTAATATTATTTAATTCGTTTTGTTTTAATACCGCGTCTTTATGTTAAAATTTAACATACAATGTTCAATTTAAAAAAAAATAAAATTTTGTTCTCAGTCAAGTCAAGTCCCGCCAAGCTTTTCTGTGCGGCCCGAAACGCTATTATTAGGAAGGTACTTAGGGTTTCTTAAGTATTTTAAAATCTTGAGCGAGGATGCGCGAGAACATTCATCGGTAGGTACGAACTTAATCCCCCAACCTCCCCAATCCAGGCGTTCCCGGCCACTCGCTAGCATGGTAATGTTTTTAGTTTTTGTTCGTTAAATTTGATTAGTGTTTAGTTAAGTAAATGTTACATTATCTGTGCATAATGGCAGGCGCGTCTTCAGCATCAAAACGAAAAATAAGTGATGAAAATAGAGTGTTTCAAGACAATTGGGAAAAAGATTACTTATTTTGTTGTTGCAAATAAACTTCTTTCGGCAACATGTTTAATTTGAAAGTGAAAGTAACATATTAAAAAAATATAACATTGTTCGTCATTACACCACAAAACATAAATCATTTAATGACACTTTTCCTCCCGGCTCTTTAATAAGATGTCAAAAGTTCACTTTTTTCGAGAAATCATTGCAACAGGAACAAAATGTAATGTCAGTGGCTGCAGCTCTCTGATTCTCTGATTCGTTAGACGAATTGAAGATATAGCCAAACATCTTTTTGATCGCATCATAGAAGATCTGAAAAATTGAACATTATTTAGTTTGGCTTTTGATTCTAGCACCGATATTTCAGCAACATCACAATGTTCAGTTTTTGTTAAATACTGCTACAGATAAGGTTTCAGTGACGTCAAAAGTACGATTTACACTGTACAACTTTCTATTTGTATTTGCATAATGCAACCATCTTTTTTTTTACCTAGGAAAACCGACTCTTAAGAGTCCACCCTTCATTTTGTATAGAACCTTTTTGTGGAGAATGTGATAGTAAACAAATTTTGTAATAACTGAAATTCACGTAAAACCAATATTTCACGAGATATTTGAGAAAAACTGATTTTCGCAGCCTTCGACCTTCAATAATTTCTATGGCGGCACGATTTTTCAACGGACTTTTTACACAGTGTTTCTTATAGCGATGCAAAGAAAATCGCGTAGGAAAATCTTCACTTGGAATTTTTTAGAAGATGAATACTAAAATGACTGGACTATAAACAATTTGAAACTATGAAATTTTAATCCAAAACATTTTAAACTAAAGAGGATGGGAATCCTTGTTCTAGAACATAATGTTTCATTACATTTATGGTTTTTAAATTATTATGTTTCGAAACAAAGAATTCAAATTTTTATTTCGAACGATCGTTCAAATTTCCTTGCTTCACCCAATTGGATCATCAATGATATTTGTTCCGTGTCTGACGTCATATGCGCAAACTTCAACGAAATAAGGTTTAGTTTGTAGCACACCATATAATACTCCCACGACGATTTTTTCTAATAAAAAAATTTGAATAAAAAAATTTTAAAAATCTGAATAAATCCGAAACAACACCTAATTGTTCTAATAAATCGAAAATGAGAATAAATAAAGTTCAAAATTTGAAAAGTGAATTTAAAATTTTTGAATAAATAAATAAAAAATGTGAACAAATGAAGTCTAAATTTTGAATAAGTAAAAGATAAACAATTTCTCTAATAAATAAAAAAAAAAATTATTCGGTTAAAAATCAAATTGATGTTAACAAAATTTTTCCAGATATTGCTTCACACATTTTAGATCAGGATCCTATTAATACTCATTTGCTACAACTACTAAATTTAATTTTAAAATTTTATTTCACTAAAAAATGTTTCTTTAAATCAAGCAAAAGATCGAATTAGGCAGAAATACTCTAAACTTATACTGTTTAAAAACCAATAATTTTCCAACTTCTTCTCGGTATATCAATGACTTTTCGCCAAAGTATCACAAGTGACTTTTGCTGAAAATTAAGTTTTCTGACTTTGTTAAACAGCAAACCAATTAGAATCGCTTGCCAAAGTATCCTAAGTTGTTTAATAATTGATTATTGAGAAAACAGTTTTTATTTATATCGTAAGTTCACATAGTCTATTTAAGTATCCGTTATAACATTGCAAGTTATCTGCTGCTGTAAATTTTTAGGTTTTATGGCTTCCGATAGTTTGGCAAAAAGCCATCAATATATTCTTTATTTGTACATTGTGATTCCAATGTTTCATAATTTCCTGCAGAAGCAGATGCTGAGTAATGCAGTTACTATCAATTTTTATTTGTAGAAAATTTAGAGTTTACTGTTTCTATATCAAATCTATCAACGACAAAATTGTTTTGTCGTATTTATTAGTGAAAAATATTTTTAGTTCTTATCTTTTCATTAAGGATAATAAAATGTAAAGCAGTGTTGCCTACATTATCAGATTAGCAATTTCTTTGGAAGCAGATCTTGCAGGTTAATGTAAAATATTAGCCCCTACTCGTCAGATCAATTCTATTCGAACGGACCAGCTCGATCATTTTATTAGGACCAGATTCTTCAAGGTAGTTTCAACATTCTTCTTGAAATTTCACCTTTTTCAAAAAAAGTTGAAATTTCCGCATTTTTTTGAAAAAAGTTAAAATTTCACCTTCTTTGAAAAAACTTGTAATTTCACGATTTTTAAAACACTTGAAATTTATTTAAAAAACTTGAAATTTCTCTTTTCAAAAACTCGAAATTTCAATTTATGTTTGCGGAAAAAAATACGAGTTTCGAAAAACTTGAAATTTCACCACTTTTCTTGAAATTTCTCCTTTTTAAAAAACTAGAAATTTCAATTTTTTTTTTAAAGTTGAAATTGGTCTTCCAAAGGTGGTTCTTTTGCCTACATGGCGATTTTATTTTGAAACCTTTCAGATGTGTTTACGAAAAAAAAATCAGAGTTTCGAAAAACTTGAAATTTCAACATTTTTCTTGAAATTTCCCCCTTTTAAAAAACTCGGAATTTCAATTTTTTTTTTAAAAAGTTGAAATTGGTCTTCCAAAGGTGGTTCTTTTGCCTACATAAAGATTTTATTTTGAAACCTTCCGGATGTGTTTATGAAAAAAAATCCGAGTTTCGAAAAATGTTGAAATTTCAACTTTTTTAAAAAGGTGAAATTTCTAGAAAAATGTTGAAATTTCAAGTTGTTTTAAAAACTTGACATTTCTAGAAAAATGTTGAAATTTCAACTTTTTTAAAAAGGTGAAATTTCAAGAAAGCTGTTGAAATTTCGAGTTTTTTTTAAAAAGTTGAAAATGGTCTTCCAAAGGTGATTGATTCTTTTGCCTACATAAAGATTTTATTTTGAAACCTTTCGGATGTGTTTATGAAAAAAATCCGAGTTTCGAAAAACTTGAAATTTCAACATTTTTCTTGAAATTTCACCTTTTGAAAAAACTTGACATTTCTAGAAAAATGTTGAAATTTCAACTTTTTTAAAAAGGTGAAATTTCAAGAAAACTGTTGAAATTTCGAGTTTTTTTTTAAAAGTTGAAAATGGTCTTCCAAAGGTGATTGATTCTTTTGCCTACATAAAGATTTTATTTTGAAACCTTTCGGATGTGTTTATGAAAAAATTCCGAGTTTCGAAAAACTTGAAATTTCAGCATTTTTCTTAAAAAGCTTGACATTTCTAGAAAAATGTTGAAATTTAAACTTTTTTAAAAAGATGAAATTTCTAGAAAACTGTTGAAATTTCGAGTTTTCTTTAAAAATACCGAGAAACTTTTGAAAAACTTTGACTTGAAATGTTACAAGCATTTGACAAAACCATTCGAATTCTGATCTAACATGGCTACATCTATAGAGCGCTGTTTTTATACTTCAAATTGTAAGCGCCCTCTCAAATCAGTTTCAAATAGTTCAAATTTTAAATGAACCACGATCAGACATCTTCAAAAACTCAAATTTAAAAAGAAAATTTGAAATAACAACTGCAAAAATTGTTTTCTTCTGAATAGTTGCATACTTTTAAGAACTAATATGCAGTGTATTAATATGAAATAATATTTCTATCTAACCAGTTTTGTTTTTATTTAATCAAGACTGAATGGAGCTAGCTGGAAATTAAATCGAGTTGTAGAAAGCGCTATTTTTGGTAAATGTAAAAATTTCCACTTGCAATCAATAAAATAATTTTCATAAAAGTTTTTGCTTGTGCATTATTATTAGCATCTTAATTATACCAGGAATCAGTTCTTGGTGAATAGAAAATGAGATTTGGAAACCTTAATTATATTTGTCATGATTTAATTTATAAACGTCAAGGAATACTACTGCATGCTAAAATGCACTACTAATGCATCACTAATTTAAAATTACAAATTATAAAATTCAAGGAATACTACTATGAATATACTACATACTAAAATACTTACAAGTTAATCATTTTTTCAAGCTTGGGATGAATCTTGGTTTTGAAAATATCCTTTTGCCGCCTCTTATAATTTGAAGCCCATTTGTGACCGCAGGCAGGTTCCAACGCATTACTGGCAGATCTCACTTCTTTTTGGCAAATTTCAAGACGTTACTTCCTGCAAGATGAAAATTCAATTTTTACCTTCTCATTGTATATTTCCATGTAGTTAACTTCCACCTTGTATGTAAGTTTGTAACTTTTTTGCTTTGCAATGAGATCAAATAATATATCGCAGAGTCTTGGTATTGTGCCCTTTTTGTCCTGCGTGCCCATCATCGTATAGGATTTACCTGAACCTGAAAAAAAATTAACAAACTAATTAAATCAATCTGAATAACTGGAACATAAAATTTTACAATTCTTTATTCTTCATTGCGTCCTTCATATGATCATAAATGCCCACTCATTGTTAAATCGTCTCGCTCTAATTTCATTAATAATTCAAATAATTTGTCAGCTTCCATCTATGACCCACCATTGTACCCTATCAAAATATTAACAAATTATTCAGTCAATCATAAAATTAAGATAGTAAACTTAAATGAATAGAGTCGAATTAAGGGACCGTCTGTCTAACAGTTTTGAGTTAGGAAAACTTCAAAATACAGAAACCCCAGCGAAACATTATTTGTATATTATTAAACTGTTATTATATTGAATACATGCAGAACAAAAAAAAAGCCAGATCTAATAATGCTTTTACTATACACAGTACCGAAAAGTGTGATTTTTTGTTTCTTATCAGAATTTGAATTATAAATGCAATTCTAGCTTAACATTAGATTATTGGTTTGAGCTGATTTTAAGACATTTTTTAAAATATGATAAAAATGTGCTTGATAAGGTGTTTAAAAAGTTATCTGGAGAAAATAAGGAAAATTTTATAGAAGTAAAGAAAACCTGGAGTTATCGAAGTTTCACTTCATTTGCTTTGACATACAAAAAGATAAAAAAAGATCAGAATTAAAATGAGACGTAAAAGAAAAAAGATTTTCTAATGTGCTATATTAAAACTTTTTAAACACTTGAGTGCAATTATTCAAAACTGACTAAAAAATGAAAGAATACTTACTCGACTAAAGAGATGGCTGTTGCAGAGTCTTGATTCAACCAAAAAAACACAATCTTTTTGGAGCAGTCACTAGAATAGCTACATAAAATAAAATAATTAGATTCAAAATTTTTGTTTAGTAATTAAAACTCTTACCAAATTTTTTTCGAGCTTTTCAGACCATACCGATTAATAGCTCTATTAATGTTGCTTACAATGTGCACTGAAAATTCACGATTTCCTGTGTTTGTTTTGCTAATGCTCATGTAGGACATATGATAACAGCTCTAAATCCTTCTTTCTTTGGTCCTATTAAATCACTGATAATTGGTAACAAAAAAGCAGCTTAATTACCAGATCCTGTGACCGCACAAGCCAATATTTGTCGCCCCTGCAATAGTATAATGAATACAATTTACATTCACTACAGATTAGGAATCACATCAAATATTAATTAAATTATTTCTATCTCTAGTTAAACAGAGTTTGAAAGCATAAGTGATTTAGCAACAAATATTTTTATACAGATGTCAACATTCTTAAGTTGCAACCATATTCCTAATTTAATTTAATTGTAATACCTCTAACATTACTGGTAATGCTTGTTGTATTATAGTTGGTTAAACATATCCACATTTTTTAATATTTTCAATAAGATCAGCGTCAATATTAAATTCATCAAATGTTTCAACAGATTGGGGGGCATGACTTCCAACAACATTTAACCCAAGTTGATTTCGATACTGATTAACCTAAGAATACCAAAATTCAAATTCAAAATTCAAAATTTGAAAAGCTTTGTTTTAATGTTTGTTTCAGTAAATTTAAACGACCCAATCCATTACGGTTATGTGCTGGGTTCCGGCTTGTAAACATTACAGTCAACGAGTCACACTTACGTTGCGGTACGCATAGATGCAGAGAGCAGCCATGTGGTGGCAAATCACTTGGCCCCTCACACTCACTCACACACAGCATCATATGCATAGTACCTATAGCCTTACACATTTAAATTCACAGAAACTTTGATTAGGTAAGGCACAAGCCAGTAGTAATAACTTAGGTCGTTTAAATTTACTGAAACAAATATCTATGTAATACGACTTTGATCAGAAATTTACAACAAGCGGCAATTATGAGGTTATGTTACATTTAGTTAGAATAACACCCATATTTCAGTTATGATTACTCATTTTTCATGAATGAACGCTTCTATGGACCACATTTAGTGAATTCTTGCCGTTTTTGGTGTTTTTTCCCCTTAAAATATATCACTATTTCGCAAATTTCACGTGTTAAACTAAATTTGTTTTGATAACGCACCTTGACCTATGACAATAAAATGGCCGCGCCTACGTCACACTAATGTCCCGCATGTAACATGGGGGCAAGAAGCCAGTCTATATCGCGTTTAAAGTTGTGATTTTAAAGCACATGTGCGGCGAAAACTTGTTCGGTCAAAATCGCTTACGGAAAGGGAAGCCGACCGTTGTCGATTTTAAGGTATTTCTGGATTTGTTCTACTTACAGCCTTTATTTTTCAATATTTCTGAATTTTGTTTTTGCCAATGTAAACTACAGCATCTCTTCTACAATTTTAATTGACGTAATTCTAAAAAATTATTAATTTTCTATTTTAAAAAAAATTATTAACTTAAACGCTTAATACTCAACTTCACGAGAACGTACAAAAATATTAATCAATTCAAATTGTTGTGTAAGTCTTCAACAAAATGTTTGCCAAAGACAATTATTATCTGTGCATAATAAATAATAATAATATTTCCTTGTAATATTTTTTAGATGCCAAGCCGGTGTGTAGGCAGTCCCAGGGTGCAAATTGAATTACGATAGCACTTTGAAACAAAGTAAGGCGGTGAAAACATTTGCATTTCCGAAGGATGAATGAAAAAAGCAAATATGGATGCGAGCTATCCCCAAGGCTAATTGGAATCCCTCCCGTCATTCTGCAGTATGCATCAAACACTTTCACCAAACATGGAACAAGAATGTTTTGAATACTATCTAAGTAAGGTAAGTACATTTGTGAAAAAAAGCACAGAGTTTATTGAAGAAGAAGCGCTTCCAAAGCATAAAAATTTACTAGAGCTAATTGATACTCAATTAAATTTGTTATTATCTAAGCGAAAGACTATATAACGTTTGCATTTATGATTTTTTCACAGTCGCCAGTTGTATTTAATTATTTATCACACATATCAAAAAATCTTACATCCAGAGAATCGAATGTTTCATTATTACTTGATGAAATTTATGTAAATAAATGTCAAACTTTTAAAGCGCAAAAGATTGTTGTCTGTGCTGAAAATAATCCGGCGGAACTAGCCAAAACAGTACAAAGTTTTATGATAAGTTCCTGTTTTGGTCATTATAAAGAAATTGTAAAATTATGTTCATAATTTGTTTAAATACTTCAAATTTAATAATATGATTTATTTGCAACAATTTACATTTTTTTTAAAGGGACAGTTATACATATTGTGAAGGAATATTGAATTCTGAATTAAAAAGTCTTGATACATCAATACCATTGAATTAAATATCTGAAAATTACCAGCAATTTTTATTACAGTTAACTACAAAAATCAAGTAGGCAACGAAACAATTGATTATTATAATTGTTAATGCGGCAAAAACAGTTTCCAATGTTGTTTTCATTTTATTAAGCGATTCTTGCAAAAACGCGACGGTTTTATTAGACATTAAGAAAGTGATACCGGATGTTTTTCTTAATTTCAAATTCGAGCAAAACATAAGGCGTAACTTGACACATTGTTTTGTTTATTTATGTCTGGAAAATTAGGTTATGTATATAATTTGTTTAAATACTTCAAATTTAATAATATGATTTATTTGTAACAATTTACAATTTTTTTAAAGAGACAGTTATACATATTTTGAACGAATATTGAATTCTGAATTAAAAAGTCTTGATACATCAATACCATTGAATTAAATATCTGAAAATTACCAGCAATTTTTATTACAATTAACTAGAAAAATCAAGTAGGCAACGAAACAATTGATTATTTTAATTGTTAATGTGGCAAAAACAGTTTTCAATGTAATTTTCATTTTATCAAGTAATTCTTGGAAAAACGTGACGGTTTCATTAGACATTAAGAAAGTGATATCGGGTGTTTTTTCTTAGTTTCAAATTCTAGCAAAACGTAAGGTGTAACTTGGCACAATGCTTGGTTTATTTATGTCTGGAAAATTAGGTTATGTTTATAATTTGTTTAAATACTTCAAATTTAATAATATGATTTATTTGCAACAATTTACAATTTTTTAAAGGGACAGTTATACATATTTTGAAGGAATATTGAATTCTGAATTTAAAAGTCTTAATACATCAATACCATTGAATTAAATATCTGAAAGTTACAAGCAATTTTTATTACAGTTGACTACCAAAATCAAATAGGCAACGAAACAATTGATTATTATAATTGTTAATGCGGCAAAAACAGTTGATTAAATCCGAATCGGAAATACAATGGGATGATTATTTAATTTTACAAATCCGCCAAAAATTCAAATAATTCTTTCTGACTTTCAATTTTTGGATTTCACTTTTCAGAAGTATGTTTTACATCCTCACCAAATTACAGGCTAAAATCCTTACCAGTTAATTGGTTATGATTTTTTTAACTCATTCTTGCTTGTGGGATCATCTATTATCAAAGTGACTAGTTTTAAAAATCCGCCAAAGATTCAAATAATTTTTTCTGGCCTTCAATTTTTGGATTTCAACTGAGTCAATGGTGCAACGACCTGATAAAATAAACAATTTCACCAAATGGTAATTCAGCTTGTTTAAAGCCCCCGTGCCGCGTTTTTCATAATTAGGCAAATGTTTTCTTTTAATTAAGAGATTATTTGAATAAGACAAGGTCATTTCTTTTTTGTTTTGCCAATAACTCAATTTACCAAAAAATGTACCGTACAACGGTATTCTTCAAAATGCAGGGAATGGGAAAGAAACCCGTCATATTGGCTTTCAAGTTGTATTACGTCATCGGGCGGGCGACGAGTTCGCCCGAGTGAACACACCTGCTTCGTCCTTGGGCAACAGAGCAAAATAAATGTCATTATTTAACATAAATACTGTACGATTTTGTCGAAGACAGTTAGTTAGATTAATTTTGCATAATTTTTAATTTGTTTTGAACAATTTTCAACAAAAAATCGCGTTTTTTTAAGTTTCTTGCTTGTAAAATTGAAACTAATGAAGCAATCTAATGATGTGAATACGCGAATTGTAGAGAATTAAATTACGATGAGAATTTGTCCGGACCTAAGTCGATAAAGTGTCATTTTCGAAACAAAATTGAAATATTTTTTTTTTATCGGACCTAAGTCGATAAAAATTCACGTAAAACCAATATTTCACGCGATAATTGAGAAAAACTGATTTTCGCAGCCTTCGACCTTAAATAATTTATTTGGCGGACACGATTTTTCAACGGACTTTTTACACAGTGTTTCTTATAGCGATGCAAAGAAAATCGCGAAGGAAAACCTTCACTTGGAATTTTTTAGAAAATGAATCTAAAATGACTGGACTATAAACAATTTGAACCTATGAAATTTTAATCCAAAACATTTTAAATTAAAGGGGACGATAGTCCTAAAAAGGATGGGAATCCTTGTTTTAGAACATAATGTTACATTACATTTATGTTTTTTAAATTATTATGTTTCGAAAGAAAGAATTCAAATTTTTATTTGGAACGACCGTTCAAATTTCTTTGCTTCGCCCCCCACTGATTAATGTTCGCTGTCTGACGTCATATGCGCAAACTTGAACGAAATAAGGTTTAGTTTGTAGCACACCATATAATACTCCCATCACGAATTCATCAAATAAAATTGAAAAATCGGGATAAATCCGAAACAACACCTAATTTTTCTAATAAATCGAAAATTAGAATAAATAAAGTTCAAAATTTGAATAAAGTGAATTTAAAAATTTTGAATAAATAAATAAAAAATGTGAGCAAATGAAGTCTAAAATTTGAATAAGTGAAAGATAAACAATTTTTCTAATAAATAAAATATTTGAATAAATTAAATATAAGAAATCTGAATAAATCCAAAATATTTCAATATCTCTAATAAGAAAAAAATAGTTAAAGCAAATCACAAATTCAATTTTTCTAATAAATAACAAAATAAAGTCTAAAATTTGAATAAGTCAAAACTACAATTTTTCTAATAAAAAATTTTAAAATCTGAATAAATCACAGATTCAACATAATTTGCCTGACAACTCAAAAATACGAACAAGCAAAAAGTCAACAACAAATTCACAACGTACCAAAGGCGAAGGAGATTTCTGAAATTCTCCGGCGGGATATGAACCGACTTGTGCTCTTGGTTCTTATTCGCCAGATTCCTAATCAAATTGTTTATGTTGTGCTTCCCGTGAGTATCGGTGTATCGGTGGTACTTGGGGTCGACGAACGATTTTATCACGGTCATGGCCTGATAGTGCAAAAAGAACAGCTCGAGCACCGTGTGGTTCTGGTGGCTCCACAACGTCAACAGCTTCTCGGTCGGGGAGTTCCCCCTCAAAATTTTGCGCCAAAGCAACTAGAAAAATTCATTCAATTCTCGATTTTGTGTTTTATGTGTGTGTTTGTGAGTTCTCACCTGGATGGTCGCTACATCGTATTGCATATGTTTCCCATTTGTCGTTTTGGTCGAGAGGATTCGACACAATTCTTTCCGTTCTGTGTGGGGCAACTGGTGGATGTACATAAAATGATTGTCGGTCATCTTAACCAATTTTGTTGGATTTTCCCCACAATTAACCATAAAAGTGAGGTTAGGTCGGAACTGAAAATACTATCCATTTCATGGGGTTTAATAACTTCAATTTAAATAGTAACTGCTAATTAATTAAATCTATTCATTTTTAATAATAGTAATTATAAAACAATAATAATAATCTTAACATTTACAACCAAACATACATAATGATATGATATGACGTCAGTGTCCGTTCAAGTAAGCGATTCTCGCCCTTATTGAATGGGTTCTATAAAAATGAAGCGAATCGGAAAGAAACCGGTCAAATTTGCGTTCAAGTTGTTCGTTAGTGAGACGACCAAGTGTGCGAGAGAGATTCAAATATCGGAAAAGTATTGAGCGATTTCTGAAGAAACGGTGCAACCGATTTTCAAATTCTAAAGTGTATATGTCTTAAAATATTGTTTGAATTTGCGCCAACGTTTTAGTTTTTTAATTTTTGTTTTAGTAAAAAAGATACTGTATTTTATATTGTTATTAAAAAAATTACAAAAAATCGGCCCAACGGTGACACCGGTTGACACCGATTTCTTAATGACAAAACTTTATTTATTTTTGAATGTTGTCAGATAATAACGGCCGAAATGGAAAAATGAATTTTTCTTTGACAATCGCATACACCGACAGTCCGCCGGGCTCTGTTATTTACAAAAGAGAGGTGGGACGTGCGGCGGTAAGACAAAAATAATATACTTTAATATTTTATTTCTTCAATATTTTTATGTGGTTCTCTATTATTTTTGGTAAGACCGCTTTTCCGAAACAAAATTATAACTTTGGAAACAATGTAGCGCCCGTCTTAGAGACGGTGAGTTTTTATAGTTGAATTATTGAAAAACATTATTTTATGTTAGAATCTAAATTTATATATTGGAACTGCGCTCTTTCTCTACAATAAAACACAACTATATTTAATACGCATTATTTTTATTAAATTTAACAATTTAATTTAAATTTGATATGAAAATTGTCACCTTTTTGTAACATCTCTAAAAAAAATACAAATCATTATTACACCTTCTTTCCAAACTATGTTTGGAGATAAGTTTTAACATAATAAGCTTTAACCCGTAACTGGTGAGGTGGAACTTTTGTCACATAACGGGTGAGCTGGATGGAGTCACACAGGCTCCTTTTTTAATCTCAAATATTGAAAGTCGAAATCGTGTATTGAACCAAATTTGGTACATTTTAGGAATAAAAGACATTATAAATTTATAGTAAAAATTTAATTTCATCCTCAAAAATAGTTTTGTAGTTTGCAGAAAAAAAAAATACAAAATGGTGCAAGTTAATTAAATTCTGGTAGACCTTTGGTATTTAATTCACTGAATAAAAACTATTTTGTTCTTTGGAAAGTACTATATCATTGTGAAATAAAAGAATGTTGATGAATAATTATTACAAAGAAATAGACAAATGTATCTATTGATAAAAATTCTGACATGGTCTAAACTTGGGTAACAGCGCATTAGTTGTGGAGTCTCAGAGACTCCGACTTGTAAAAAAAGGGTTTTACATTCAAAACGGCACTCCGTCGACTGTAGCACAATAAATAAAACGCACTTTGAGGAAGGTATATAAAAGGTCACGGGCGACAAATAAACAAATCGAAAGTAATGACGGTTTTAAAATTTCCAGGAGTCTCCCTGACTTCACCTCACCGGTTACGGGTTAAACAAAATGAAAACATAAATAAAAACATTTTTCAAAGGCAAATTGCATTCAGCTTATTGTACTTACATTCCGATTGGCGTCGGATCCCACAGATGATGATAGCGCTGACCAAATGAGGTAACTACCCGAAGAATCAGCTACTTTTATTGAAAGATTCAAAAGTTATTCAGCTTTTACTAAAAAGTCGGTCTCTGAGACGTATGGCGCCAGCTCTCTCGGGTTAATGATTTTAATTGCCTCGACAATAATTGTTAAGTTTTCTGCTTTTTTGGATTTTAACTTCAACAATTCCTTCACTATCGGTAACTTTTTCTTCTATTTGTTCCATATAGGCATGTATAGAATTTTTTCGTTGACCTTGTCATAGTGAACGGCGGCGTTTGTAAATGGCCATATAAAAATGTTTCAGCTAGTTTACACCAATTAATATTATTTACCCAAATATTGATGACGTTAAACGGTTTTTTCTTTCCACAAACCAACTTTCATTATCACTCTGTCCTCTAGTCTTTTTTTAAACAATTTCAATCATTTTTGGAAAATTAATCAAGTGTCGTTTCATTCGAACGGTAGTTTGTTACAGGTGGTGAGAGTAGGTAAGTTTTTTGGAATTGCAAGCTTGGTAATCGCATTGTGTTTTGTCTGTGTTTTATTTATGTATTCTTATCTTAATAGCCTTGTTCATAGGACCGCATTTACGGGGCGGCGGAATCAAAAGAGAAATCGTATTTTACCGTGTCGGACGCTATTTTCTGTCGAAAAAATAAAATAAAAATTGCTTAAATATTAGGAAATGTAACTTAAACGTCGCCCCTGGCTACTTTTTAATTATTCTTTTTTAATAAAATGTTACAATAAAAAAACATTTAAGAAAAAAAAAATTGAGAAAATGATTTTTGCACTGCAATGCCAATATCATGCATCTTCAATTATAACATATAACAAGAGTTAAATCTCGACATTTGTTTAAACCAAAATGTTTATTGCTATAACTTAAAAGATATCGAAGAAATTTCAATAAATATGATAATTATAATGGCAGATCTATTTTTTCCTTTAGATGAGAATAGCAATGGAAGATTTATGGTACAACAGGCTATTATTTTATTATTTTATTTTATTTTATTATTATTTTATGATGAAACCATCAATCCTGCTAATTTTTTTATTGATAGATGAAATTTATAACAGCTATGAGAGTTTATAAAATTCTCAAGGTCGAGGTTCGTGATGATCCCTCTTAAGACCTGAATAATTTAAACAGACAATGAACAGGTGCTGTAATCGACATAAGATACATGATGTTTCAATCAATACTTTGATATTTAAAGTGGTCGCGTAGTAGTTGCATGTGAACGTTGTATTGAACAAAACAAATCGTATTTCGAGTAAGTTTACATTTTAGTACCTTGTAAGTTAATCTTGTGTATTATTATTCCCCTCTGGCTTTTGAATAACTGAGTTATAGCGTGGTACTACGTTTTTAGTACGACAACCTGTATACAAATATATATTTGCATTTTTTCGCAAAATAAACAATTTTAATTAAACAAACCTGCAAACCACGTAATGCTTCAAAAGTATACATTAAAGATTTTTATTTTGCGAAGCACACACACAGGATAATACATAACTGAAAGAAAAATACTTCCAATATTTGTTCGGTTATTTTAATTACACTTTTCAGTGACGCAAAAATAATATTTGCACTGTATAAAACTATCGACAGTAACGTACATAGAATTATTTAATGACGCAAGTAAAAAATAGTAGCTTTACAAACGAAGAACCCACTATTCTGATTCAGTTTAAACCGTTTTGACCCATCGCACCCCTCAATTTTTTTCAGATCTATGTTGCTTAACTATACCTAATATAAAGTTTCTGGCCTGGATTTAGAAGTTTATTATGCAGTCATTGTAGTTTTTACATTTGAAATATATCGATATGTTCCATGTAAAGTTTAAAATCGTTATTTAACAGTTTTTGGAAATACCACACACAAGTAGTTAATAAAAACGATTAATAAACAGATATGTTCATTTTGAAACGCCAATTATCATTAGTTGAACTTGAAAAAAGAGGGAGTGGTAATACACTGCGTAAGTAAGCATATTAGACAGTGAATTGGATTCCCATAAGCTAAGGTGCTCATCAAAGCGATGCATCGGTTGACCATACCATGTCAGAATAATTGTGGTGAAGTTTCAATTTTGCTGTAGGTAAATCGAATTATTTAGAAAACAGGTTAGTGATAGTTTAGTAGTGGCAAAGGACGTTTTAATTTAACAACACTCTCGTTACAATTCTGAAAACCCCCAAATTGCACTAAAAAGTTAATTTTCTATTATTTTATTTATTTGTTTATTACCACCCAAACACTAAATTATAAAAATAATTGCTTTCTTTCATAATTAGTGGTATTTTTTTCGACATAAATTAACATACATACCTAGATCAAACATCAAGACCTGTTATTTTAGGCCAAGCAACAGAGCAAAATAAATGTCATTAACATAAATACTACCCGGAAATCGACTGTGTGATTATATCAAAGACAGTTAGTAGATGAATTCTGCATAATTTCCAACTCGAGAATCATAATTTTTAATTTGTTTTGAACAATTTTCAACAAAAATTCGCGTTTTTTTAGTTCTTTGCTTGTAAAGTGAAAACGAATGAAGCGATCTTAATGATGTCAATAGAGGAATTGTAGAGAATTAAATTACGAAGAGAATGAGAGGTCGAATTACCCGATCGGATAATTAAAGCCGGAGAACCCGGAAAATTCAGTGTTTTCTTAAAAAATTCACAATTCCCCCATTTTTTAATTTTAAATGCTGAAACTTTGTACAAAGATAACTATTTATATGTACTTTATGTCTGATGAACTCACAGTTTTTCCACAATCTCCATTTCAATTTTTTTCTGCTATATCTTTGGCGAGGGCTGGATGTTCGTGTAATTGTCCGATTTAAATTTTAAGAACAGAATTGGAACTGGACGTCTACAGCAACAAAACGAGTATTTTGGTTTTTCCATCAAATGCAGCAAAATAGCTGAAAAACGGTCGAGCACAGGAAAGTGGCCAAGTAGTGGGGGAAGAACGACCGCTGAGGGGAAGCACTTTATATAGGTATACAACGGGGCTGTGCTTCCCGTCAACGGCTGGTCTTCCCCCACTACTCTATCACTTTTCTGTGCTCGACCGTTTTTACTCATATTCACGACCGTTTTTCACCTATTTCCCTGCATTTCATGGAAAAACGAAAATAAACGTTTTGTTTCTGTGCACGTCTAGTTTCCAATTCTGTGTTTAAAATTTAAATCGGACAATTACAGAAGCATCCAGCCCTCCGCGAAAATATCGCAAAAAAAAATGAAATGGTGATTGTGCAATAACCGTTAGTTCGACAGAATCGGGGTTTTGTGCACATAAAGTACATATAATTAGCTACCTTTGTGCAAAGTTTCAATTATGAAAATTTTAAAATGGCGGAATTGTGAATTTTTTAAGAAAACACTGAATTTTCCGGGTTCTCCGGCTTTTCTCCGATTTTAATTATCGGATCGGGTAATTCGACCTCTCATTCTCTTCGTAATTTAATTCTCTACAATCCATGTATTGACAACATTAAGATTGCTTCATTAGTTTCCATTTTACAAGCAAGAAACTAAAAAAAAGCGCGATTTTTTCTTGAAAATTGTTTATAACGAATTAAAAATTATGATTCTCGAGTTGGAAATTATGCAGAATTCATCTACTAACTGTCCTAGATGAAATCGCACAGTCGGTTTCCGGGTAGTATTTATGTTATGAAAAAATCCTTTATTGCTTGGCCTATTTACGTTGCATAATCGACCTGAAAAGTGAAGTTAAAATAATGAAAAAGGTAAAATCATAATTTTTCCAGAAAAAGTAACTGTTAAAAAATTAAAAGAATGGAAATAGGAACACGATTTATTGCAGCGGTTTTGATTTTACTGGGATGGATCCTTTCCCCGATTTTTTGGTTCAGAAGACGCGCAAAACCGCAGCAAGTTCCCCCCGACAAAAATCCCCTCCTGCATCTCAGTGCCGTTAAGTTAGCAAAACAAATTCGCAATCAAAAGGTAATTTCTTACGAAAGCGTAGTTAGGACATCCAAAAAATTTAAAAAAACTTGAAATTTCACCTTTTTTAAAAAAGTTGAAATTTCACCTTTTTTAAAAAAACTTGAAATTTCACCTTTTTTAAAAAAGTTGAAATTTCAAGTTTTTTTTTCATCATTTAACCTTGATGGGAAGTCACTGGAAAGCCGTCGGTGTTTCTGCAAGATTTGCAGATTTATAACATGCAGCTATAGTCTAAGTCTATATTGTAGAAATCGAGTAGGAAGTGGTTTGAAATTATTTTAGCAGTGCGTAGAAGATTCATGTTATGAACTTCTTTAGAAAGATTACTAATTGTGATATTAAATGTCACACTACACCTACAATAATGAAAACATTTAAAACCGCAAGTTTTAATTCTATAATGAAAAATCAGACTATACACATGCTCGGGGAATCCCCTCAGTGTTGTCAAAGGTGCCTATGTTGTGTGCAGTTCCATTGGCAAAAGTCATTCATTTATCAGTGGGATTAAAAAAGTTGAAACTTCAAGTTTTTTTAAAAAAGTTGAAATTTCAAGTTTTTTAAAAAAGGTGAAATTTCAAGTTATTTAAAAAAGGTGAAATTTCAACTTTTTTAAAAAGGTAAAAATTTCAAGTTTTTTTAAAAAAGGTGAAATTTCAACCTTTTTATAAAGGTGAAATTTCAAGTTTATTTTTTATTTTTTGCATGTCCTAACTACGCTTTCGTAATTTCTCGACGATTTCGACCAACGAGTGTAATATTCAATAATTCAGTTAACCAGCACCGCTTTGGTCAAAGTTTATATTAAACGAATAAAAGCTGTGAATCCTATCATTAACGCAGTCGTTGAAGACCGATTTGCAGCTGCGTTAGAGGAAGCTCGCGTCGTGGATACTTTCTTAAAAGAAAATTCATACGATCCACTTTGGCTCGCGACAGAAAAACCACTTCTCGGCGTTCCGCTGACGGTTAAAGAAAGTTGTGGACTCGCAGGTAAATATCCATCGGAGAAAACGTTCCGGCAGGCAGTTTAATTTGTTTGTTTTTAAGGTTTGAGTTTCGCGGTCGGTTCGTTGAGTCGCGAAGGGGTCAAAGCGACCGAAGATGGTGAAGCTGTCGCGAAATTAAAAGCTGCAGGTGCTATTCCGCTGCTGGTCTCGAATACTCCAGAGCTGTGCTTGAGTTGGGAAACGGATAATTTCATTACCGGTACGACGAACAATCCGTATAACACTCACTACTCGAGTGGGGGTTCTTCCGGGGGCGAGGTAACAAGCGATCAAAATTTAAACGAAGGGATCCGGAAACTTTTATTTTTTAAGGGGGCACTGTTAGGGGCGGGGGCTTCTCTGCTTGCAGTTGCGTCGGATGTTGCTGGTTCCATAAGGTTACCAGCTGCATTTAATGGTATATTTGGACACAAGCCTACTCCCGGTTAGTAAAAATACAAATATCGGTAGCCGCAATTAACAACATTGTAACTGACAATTTTTCGATTTTCACTTTATTTCACATTTGATATCTTGGGTGTGATTTACATGATTTACTAAACTTAAATTATTTTTTATTTTTTGTTTTATTATAAAAAAATCAATTTTTATCTCATTGTATCTGCAATAACGTACTTACCAACAGATAAAACATGGTAAAGAATTTTACTGAAATTTAATGCGTGACCTACAAATTGTAACATACTTTACCTTTCCAAGAACTAACAAATTTACTTAAATAAAATTGTATCAAAGCTTGCAATGCTGTTACCGGGATAATACATTCTTTTACGCTCTTTCATAGGAATGTTAATGATTCCTATAATGCTATTCTTCGGATTCCTTTAAGATTTATCAAATACATTATATTAATAATACGTGCAACTTCCACTCTCGACGGGATCCCGTGTAAGTAGCGCCTCTACCGCCTTGGGTTTTAATAATGGCGTTCTCATATAAGATGCTATGGAAAAGAATGTTTAAGAAATTTAAAAATGCCGCATCAATTGCGAGAAAAACCTTTGATTTTTTTAATTTTTGCCTTTTAGCATTAATTTTTCATTACCTTCATTCACTTTTTGTACATAGGCTCTTATAAAAACACTAAAAAAAAATAAAAATAAATTTAGTTTGCCATTAGCGAATTGCATGTTTTAAATTAAATTAATTAGGTTCATCGAAGTCCTTAAGGGTACAAAATTACGCGGAAGGGGCATTTTTATTTGGGAAAAGATAGAAAACAAAAAATTTTAATGCTATGGAAAGGAATATTTAGGAAAATTAATAAAATAATAGAAAAGCGCTTTTATATTTTCTTCATATAAGAGATGCTATGGGAAAGATGTTTGGGAAAATTCAAAATGCCGTTTTAATTGTGAAAAATTTTTTAAATTTTTTTGTATTTGCTTTTTAACATTAATTTTTCACTGCTTTCATTCACGTTTTGTACATACGCTTTTTAGTGTTTTTATAAGAGCCTATGTACAAAAAGTGAATGAATGTAATGAAAAATGAATGCTAAAAGGCAAAAATAAAAAAATTGAAAGATTTTTCTCGCAATTAATGCGGCATTTTTAAATTCCTTAAACGTTCTTTTCCATAGCATCTTATATGAGAACGCCATTATTAAACCCCAAGGCGGTAGATGGCGCAGATAACCTCTGATCCTTACAAATACGTGATAAACTTGTGGAGTTGCGCGTATTGGTAACTCTAATGTATTTGGATTTATTGACTTACAATGTTCTTGCATCAATGGTTATCGGACTAAACGACGACTACGCAACTTACAATGTTGTTTCCCGCTTAAAATTCGGTAACATCGAAACACGGTAGTTTGATTTTATTAGTAGTAAACAATATTGTCATGTCTTCACGTGGAAGGACAATTCTGGAGTTGCTACAAAATCAAGACGGTAAGTAAGACTTATTAATTATTGCATTGGTTCAACCTAACCTCGTTATTTTAACTCAGACAACCGCCTAAGGCACCACCTTGGCGCTCGGAAAAATTAGTATAAATATATTTTTTTTGACGCAGCTATTAAAATCATAAAAGTCCTATGCTACATTTTAGATAATATAAAGAATACGTGGTATAAGTTTCATCAAAATCGGTTGAGTAAATTTCCAGATATCTTCAACACTAGTTTGAACAAAGTACCCGAAATGCGGCCGTACTTTGCTGCGCTTACTTCAAATTGCTAGAACTCAGAAAATAATTTGAACTTTAAAATGGTTAAACGCTTAAAATATCCCGCAAAGTATAAACAATAAATCTAGCTGAAAAGGAAAATTAGATTTTCTGAAAATCTCAAGGTGGTGTAACTAATAAGATTTTGTTGTTCTTCAGATATTTCCGAAGATTCGAATATTAATAAAAATGATTCCCCGTTATCAGTAATACTACTACAATATTATATCGTATTTTATTATAATTATTGTTATAAGCAGCCTAAAAAGTTGCAATGTATTGGAGCTTACAATATTATTACAATAAATTTCAAAAAGTAAATGAGTTGTAAAACACTTTATAATCTTATTCGATAAAAATTCTGGGTGCAAAATAATTGTAAGCGAACTTACAATGGTATAACTGCAAGCATTACTTCTATGAACAATGGTATACGCTGGTAAATCCGTTGAATCAATAATTTTCTCAAAATAAATTATAGAGTGATGTTATATGAGTTAAAATAAATGAGTATCCATCAATTTCAAACCCAAAAAAAAAATTATCTCCTCAAGAAAATGGAAAAGAAAAGATGTAGAATCTTTAAAACGCTCTCCTGAAAAATTACACGTTTTGCTAGTTACAATGTTGTTCATTGCGGCTACCGATATGTAGATCGATCTTGAAGTTACTCGAAATTTTAATTTAGGCATCATCTCGATCAGAGGGCACTACCCTTCTTCGACAGACGAAAATTTCGAAAAGTATCTAGTGATAGGCCCACTAACGCGATACGCGAAAGATTTAAAACTGATGATGAACATATTGACAAAGGGCACTCAAGTGGATTTACGACTTAATGAGCAAGTATGGAACATTTCAATGATGACCTGTTTTGAATTTTTTTGTATGTTTTTAAAGCGATCATTTTTTGCAGGTCGACTTGAGCAAATTAAACGTTTATTTTATGGAAAGTGCTGGATTTTCTTTGGTACTTCAGTCGGTTCAACCAGCAATTAAGGGCGCGATAAGAAAATCAGTTGACCACTTAAAACGCAATTGCAAGTCGAAAATCAGCGACATAAAATTCAATATAATGGAAGAAACGTGCGAAATGAGTGCGGCCCTGTTCTTTGCTTTAAAAGATGTGCCGAATGTACTAGAAAATCCCAAAAATCCGAAAGTACGAATATTAAAATAATAACGTAATTATTTATTATGTAATTTTTAATGTTCTAGACGAGTTCACATTTATACACCGAAATTGTTAAAAGCATATTCGGATTGTCCAAATTTTCGTTAAACACTTTGCTGTTTTACGTAATGCTTCAAATAAATATGTTGATACCAAAACGAAATTATGACTATTACAAAGCACTGTGTATAGGAATACGAGCGGTACTAAAGGAGTACCTTGCGGACTCTGGAGTGTTTTTATATCCCACTTTTCCACTTGCTGGATTTCAGCATAATCAGTGCCAGGTGAATATTTCTGGCGTTACATATGCAATGGCGTTTAATATTCTTGGCTTTCCGTGCACCAATGTTCCTGTTGGATTTGATAAAAGAGGATTGCCTGTTGGTATTCAGGTAACATTAATAGATTTTCGCAAAAAAAAACTTATCTAGCTTTTTCTTTTTTTAGGTCGTTGCTGCGCCAAATCAGGATCGATTATGTTTAGCAGTGGCCAAAGAATTGGAAAATGCATTTGGTGGTTGGAAACCATCTTCTCAATAACACTTGAATTTATTATTTGTTAAGAAACATTTTAACAATTTTTTATGTTTGATAATAAAAGTGCAACTTAAATCTCCTAATTTACTATCATACTTCCGTGTATTAAAGTGCAGGAAAATTAAACGGCGTGATCTGCGCAGAAAGACAAAAATCCGTTCACTCTTTACGCAACTTTGATCCTTCATAGCAAACAGATGAACACAAAAATTACGATTTTAATTGAATTTTATTAAATGTAATGCACACGTTATAGTTTGAGCATATTTCTGGGGATACATGGCATTGTTTATCCGTTTTCTTTTTAACTTTAAATTCTTTAATATTGCCCAATTTAAGAACTAAAAAGAAAATACTCATAGTTAATGAATTTTAATTTAATCTTTAAATAAACTATTATGTATTACACTTTAAACGAGGATGGATAAGCTGGAATAAAATGTATTTTTTGAATTAAATAAAAGAATTAAACCATTTATTTTACGAATTGCAATTTTCTTAGTATCTTAAATAAAAGATATAATAAGAGTAAATTCGCAACTGCCAGTGAGGATGACAAAAGAAACAAAAAACTAATTCAAATAAGAGCAGTTCCCAAAGTTTCTACAATTGTCCCACGCACTTCACAATGTTAAATGCAGTGTTAACAACAAAGTTAACGCTGAGATTTATAACAAAAAAGCAGATAGTCCACATAGTTGAAAAACACTGGTGCAGTTTGTTAATTCCACTTTTTTTTGACGAATTATTATTACACAAAACGATCCATTGTTAGCCTATGTCTTACTAAATAAGCTATAATAGCCAACGTACACAACAGAGCTCGTGTGATTGTTGAACATGGACGAGAAACTATTGTTCGCATTCATGCACTTTACAATACAATCATACGAACTCGATAATTATACAACTGCACAGTTTGAAAATGTACATACAATCCACCAGGAACGAATGATAAATATAATACTAGGTGCGAGTCCTAAATGCCGCTTTTAGCAAACCAAACCACTTAAAACTCTAAAATTTTTATAGCTACAATACTACAGCAGTTTAGGCGACATTTTCATTATCTCAGAATCTCGCTTACTACATCATTGCTGCACGTGACCAATCTAAATATTTACATGCAACAGCTCAAAGTTTTTTTTTTTAAGACATTATGAGCAAACTGAAACACATGATATACCATCAGCTCAATTCTGCCTTGTACAACTAACACATACGATTAGTCCAAAATTCTTTTATTCACAAAAGGGGGATTATGTTTTGAAATTACACATTAGTAAATACGAAATGCTACCATTACTACTTTATATAATAAAAAAAAATACAGCAAAACATCATCGGTGGTGGTTTCCTTTTCCCATAATTACATATAATGCAGAACCGTTATATGTAACTGATGGAATCGGCAATGCATTTATAAACGAAATAAAAGTGCAAAATTTTCTTTACAATAAATAAGAACACTTAAGTGATATAAAATACAAAAATCAGTGAAGATTTCTCAAACCAAAGAAAAAACAAATTAGTCTTTGATACCACCATTTTCTTCTTTTTTAGCAGAGTCTTTAGTAATATCAGAAGACTGATTAACAACAGTAGAAGCATTACCACCGATTGCAGTTTTGCTGATGATGGAACTGCTGACATTTGTGGGTGCGCTTGATGTTCCGCTATCCCCCAGTTTAGAATCATCATTTTTATCATGCTGTGTTAAAGTTCCACCTGCAACTCACCTTTGCAATTTGCCAAGTTTAATTCTTAATCTAATTACCTTGTCCACCATAATATTGGCGAGTGGGGGGTTTGTTGCTTTGATTATGGGTTGTGCGATGTTTTTGAGTGTGGCTTGTAGTGCCATTGCTGGTTTGTATGGAACCAAGAACTGGTTGAAAATTTACTGGTCGCTGAATTGGAGTAGGATAACGCTGGTTCTACAACAAAAAAAAAAAAAACATTGTTAGACAAGAACGACACAACTTATCAAGTTACAATCTAATTTAACATTAAAAGCAACAATTCTTACATTCACTTGCCCCGATTGTTGGCTGTTAACGCTCTGATATAAGTTATATTTGTGCTGTGCTGTTGGACTGGGTTGAGGAACTTGCTTTATATTTTGCCTTGATTTAGGTGAAGGAATTTGTGGTCCTGTAACAAAAAGACACATTCTGAATAGAATGTGCCAAAAGCGACAACCACTACAAACACTTACCAGTATTAAAAACAGAAGAAAGTACGTCTTGCTGACTGCCGGGACTTTTTATTTGTTGCGGTCGACTGTTTTGGTCCATATGTTGGCTGCCCATTCCTTTCATGTAACCGGTGTTCGGCAGTGTTGCTGAACGATACTGTTGAGCTCCTAAAGCGGCAATTTGTAGCTGAGTCATGCTAAAATGCGAGCTGTAGTTTTGAAGTCCGGCATTCGTGTGCGACTGATTCGGATTTCCAAAAACATTTCCTTGCAATCCAAAAGCGGCTTGTGGTTGCTGAAGTTGAGCTGATTGAAGGGTGGAATTGCCCGGTTGTTGGAAATAGCCTGATTGGCCTCCTGGAAATTAAAAACAACATTAAAAAAGTGATCAACATATAACTGTAACTCTAACACCAAGTTTTGATGAACACATGCCAAAAAAACACAGCAAATAAGAGGTACAGTTTATTTCAATTGCAAAACTACTACAAAAAAAATTAAATGAAATTTCTACAAAATAAAAGTGAAAGCTAACTACAAAACAACTTGAAATACACGACAGGGCAAAAAAGGAATTACAACTGATTTTACAAAACAAAAGGCTAAATAAACTACAAAGACAAAGCAAAACATAATACAAACTTTACTTCATAAATTGATAGCAATTAACCTCTAGTATTACAAATGAAAGACAAAAAATTTGATGTAATAGATTAACTAACTACATTAACCAAATCTGATTTGATTTCAAATTGTAACTAAAATAATAAAACCACTTAAAAACATCAAGGTTACTGTAATAATATTTATATTAAATGATTTGCATTTTGATTAAAGCAAAACGTTGTAAAAAACGTGCAAATACAGTTTTATATGAATTTGGAAAAGGCATTTGTGAAACTGTTATTATGTCTGAAAATCAATAATAGTCGACCAAAATAGCAGACAATAACAATAATGAATAACAAAAAGTGAGTTTTATTTCAAAAAGAATTTCTTAGCAACGTATGAAAAGACTCAGAGCCTCCTCCCCCAAATTTAAAAATAATTTGGATGTCAAAAGTAAAATAAAAATTAAGACATGATTAAATTGTAGATAAATGTGTTAATAAATTAAGTAATATTTCAAGGTACAATAAAGCAATTACTATTTTGCAGTTCTAAAATCAACAATTACCACATATGCATGTCTTATTTGCAATACATAAACCAAATTATGAGAAAAATCATGAAACTGCTACTTAAAAACCCATTATTTTGTCAAAGAAAAAAAACAAACAAAATAATGATTACCCATAAAGCATTAGTTATTATTTCAACTTCAACATAAATAAAAGGCAAACATAGCAACACTTTCCAACACCAAATTATATTAAGAATTGCAAATAAGAATATATTTATTTGCCACATATGTACAATTCTGTTGATTTGCAAAATATATGAAATGACATCTATTCAAGTAATATACGATTGTCTTTGGTTCCATAAATTATTGTCTAATTTTACTGGTATACATTTAGATTGTATCTTTGCATCTCAAATACGCTATCACCACACCAAAAAATAAAACCAGTTAAAAATTGTAGCGTGACAAAAAAAAAACACCAAAATACTGCCATTAAACTACGACAAGATGGACAAGGCATGACCCAAAAGCAAGTTAGTTTTAATACCTCCATGAAGTATTATAAGGTTTGGCAGTACCTGTCGATCCAGAATAATATGATGATGACGGTTGCAATGCTGGAACTACACTGTTTTGCACGTTAGCCGAAGGACCCCTCTGCATTACACCTGCATTTGGTAAATAATTGGCTGGAATTGTCGGGTCGTACGTCATGTACAATTGTTGACCTTGTTGTGATTGGGGTTGGTAAGCTTGGCCTACACCGCCCGCTTTTGTGCCTGTAAAATTTCAACATTCAATTCTGCCCTTTCAAGTTTACCCATTACTCACCGATAGCACTAATTTGTTGAGTGCTGGGTTTGACAGTAGCAGACATCAGAGAATTTGATGTTGACGAAATAAGGACAGTGGTGGGGTTACTAAGTTGTTGGCTCTGTCCGAAAGGACCAGTCGCTGGAAGGCGATAACTGTTCATATTTTGGTACAGATCAGGTGGACCTTGAGCATTTGGTGGGGGATGATGTTGAGATCCCTGTAAATACATTGATTGGGCTGAATATGGACTCGAAGCAGTTTGTCCTAAACTGTACGGATTAGGATATTGCGAGTACTGTGAACGTCCTTGTCCACCCAAAACTTGGGATTGATCGATCTGAAAAGCCCCATAAAGTCCGCTTTGTGCAGCTTGAATTTGTTGGGTTGAATTGAAAAGGACTGTTGGAGGAGAAGGAATTGCAGACATTCCGTACTGAGTACTTCCTCCAATGTTGGGCTGAAAAATTATGCAAGTAATTAAAAAAAGTCTTAACAAGCTAAAACTTCCAATTACTTGATAACTAATGTGTTGGTTTGTAGCGTACTGTTGTGGTGCCTGTCCAAGGCCCACGCCAGCTCCAATTACAGGTTGCATAGGGGGAGGTGAAAGAGGATGGCCTACAATACCAGGACCCACTACAGTTGAATGCTGTTGATGAGTGCCTGTTGTGTGGACCGGTTGTCCTGTTGTGCCAGGAACTTGTTGAGTAGGTTTAACCTAAATAAGAAAAAAAAATTAAATACTTTTAACATAATTACCCATTAATTACCTACCTTGCAAACATTTGTAGTGCTGCTCGATGCTGCCTGATTCGATGATGGACTATATCCTTCATTGTTATCTTCAGAAGTATCCGTTGCTTTGCCAAAAGCGCTAGATGGATCCAAAGTATTTGGATCCGTGCCAAATGAAGTTGCAAAACTGGAATTGGCATCATCTTGTCCCACAGAATGTTCAATAACTGTAGGCATACTTTCCCACACTTTTTTCACAGATGCAATCTTGAAATTTAAGGCATCAGCCGTTGTAGCTGAAATAGTACTGTTTGCACTTGTGATGGTTTGCATTGAACGTGGCAAACCTAAATTCTTTGAAGTTTTATCTTCAGTCAAATGAGATAACTCATGTTCAAAAAAGTCCATTTTCATGTCAACACTGTCTTCCTTGTTGAAAGATATTTGTATTGGAATTGAGTCTGTTTGTTTATCATTTTTGTTGAGTAAATCTCGAATTGGTTTATTGAAATTTGTCATGACCGCACTGTCGATACTGTTGTCGTCCAATTTACTTGACATTGGCTTTTCAGCACGAGTGTTTCTGGCACCAGGTGCCGTCTTGAAGTTTGTGTTTTCAAAAATTATGGTATTTACTGGTGGAGTTGCACCATCTAATACGGTTTTATCTTGCATTTGGTTGGATTTTGTTGATATGACCTATTAAACATAGACACTTGTAATGTTTATTTCATACAAAAAATAAAAAAATACTCGACATTAAAAAAATAACCCTTTTAAAACTGCAAAAATTTTAAAAATCATAATTTATTTAAAAATGCTAATTGAAAACTACAATACAATGCAAATTCATTATGGGTCTGTAAAAATTTTGATTTAGAATTCAAGTTTGTGGCCACCTCAACTAACCTTGTCATTGCCAGGACTGTTGTTGTGGCTCGGTGAAAGTTGAGTTTGTTCCATTGCTTTGCAACTCTCCATTCCAACTGACAAAACAGAATCTTGCTCAGAACGAAGTTGAGTGGTCAGCGGTTTATCCCAGGCATTCGACATGGATACAGATGCTGATGTCACATCTTTAATTCCATACATGTTCATGTTATGATTAACCTTGTTCATATCGTTTACATCACAAATATTCTGAAGCTGAACTTTTTGCAGTCTATTATTTTCTCTTTGTTTTGCAAACCGCGGAGGCAATTTATTCTGACGCAACCTCTCAAACTGACCCTTATTTGACGACTGGGGTAAAACAGGAGGGGGATTAACAGGAGTATCCATCAAGGCCGGTATGTGGGCAACTTGTTGGGGTGTCAAAATTGGCCCGTTAATTTTTTTACGATCAATTTTTTCTTTATCAAGTTTTCCGACACTCTTAAATGTTGTCCTTTCCTCGGGTTTCTGTTTATCTTTTGTTTTCTTTTTGTTGCTGACTTCTTGGAAACCATCTGAATCGCATATTCCAACATTTTCTACTTCTTTTTCACAATCTCCATCCTCTTCCTTTTTCAATTTTTCATCTGAAATTTTTTCTTCTTTATTCGCTCCCATTTTAGGAGATTGATTACCTTTTAATGATCCACTTGAATTTTGTCTTAAAGTTGTCATGTCACTTCTTAATGGGTTGTAATTACGTTTGTCACCTGATAATCTTGGGGGAGGATTGTTCCTCCTTGAATGATTACCGATTGCAGTGGAACCTTTACTTACAAGTAAAGATGCTGGTTTTGAAGATCTACGTTTACCTTCTTTATGTCCAGCTTCATCAGAATTATCTGATGTTGTATCACAATTATCGTCGGCAGTGCTTGCACCATCACCTTTGCTTCTAAGTTTGTTTCTGCGACTGTCGGAGGCATTTCTGTACTTGTTACGTTCAGATTTGTCATCAATTCTTCTACGACCATAGTCTCTATGATCATCACGTGTAGTCGAATTGGAACTTTGAAAATTTGCCTTCAATTTGTCATCACCTGCAGTCGGTTCTATAAAAACATCTTCCAATTTCTTTTCCTTATCATCATGTGAACTGAAGGGACTCTTCGATGGAGGAGGACCATAACCATCGATACGTTTGCTCAATCCGCCTCTGCTTCGGAAATTACTAGCTCCACGGCCGTGCCTTGAAGGTTCACCTCTAGGAACATAATTATCTCTACGATGAGAATCAGATTTACCATCAATAGCCTCGCCTTTGTCATGTTTTATATCTTTATTTCGCTCATCCTTTTCATGTTTCTTGATCGGTTTGGGACTCCTTTGGCCCCTATCATCTTTTCCGCTTTCAGTTGAAACTGAAATTTCATCAGCTGAAACTTCTGAATCTGTAGCATGCCACTCTCCGCTCTTTGAAGTCGATTTCTTAGAACTATTAACACGAAGTGCTCGATTCGGGCGGGGTTCCACTCGTTTTGACCAGCTGTTTCTGTAAACAAAGCCACCGCCCCACCCTTGAGGTCGACGCCTATTCGACTGATTCCTCCTATCTTCTTTATCTTTATCGTGCAACGGTTTATCAACCTTTTTAACTTCTTGAATTTCTGACTTAACATCATCGTCCTTTTTGAGTTCAACACTTGTTAGATTTTTACTTTTTTCACTTGTATCTGTCACTTTCACTTGATCCACTAACTGACCAGCATCGGCCCATGGTTTTGTTAGCTCTGAGCACTCTTTATTTTCATCATTGCTCCACGGCTCACCTAAAACCGTTTTCTCAGAAGTTTTTTCATCCCTGTCACCAAGTTTCTTTTCCAGCATTATTTGTCCACGTTTCAATTGTGTGAGATTTTTCTTTTCGCTTCTCAATTCTTCCGCTTCAATTCTTTCCTTGG
Organism: Dascillus cervinus; assembly: GCA_949768715.1. Lineage (NCBI taxonomy): Eukaryota > Metazoa > Arthropoda > Insecta > Coleoptera > Dascillidae > Dascillus > Dascillus cervinus. The sequence continues at coordinate 522,814 of OX458316.1, forward strand.
TTATCGGTCCCGGTACTATGCGACGGTCATCTCTGGATTCTTTCTTCCTATCATCAAATGCAGGCTCAAAGGGGCTGTCTGCCCACGATCCGTGATACTCACGAGATTCTGAATCACGTGCAGATTCCCTGGAATGCCGAGATTCACGAGAAGTACGAGAATCGCGACTATCCGGTCGTTGGGGCCTCTCATATCTATCCATTCCTCTTTCGTCTCGGTCATGTTTATCACGACTTCTCCACTCCTCGCTGCTTGGGCGAGTGACGATGTGTTCATCAAATAAATCTTGTGAACCTTTTCTATCGTGCCTGTCATCATCCCTTTCTCTCTTATAATCTCCATCTTCATTATAACGACTATCGGAAGAAAATTTTCGACTTCCATCAACATACGAACGACTACGATACAACTCCTCGTTACGGTAATCTTTATGATCGTCATCAAACTCTTCTTCTGGTTTCAATTTCCTGGTCGAATTGCTTGGGGAAGTTTTATTAAACGACTGAGTGCTCTGCCAACGAGGATCATATTGATCAGAAAATGATCCTTGTGGTTGGGGGCTTGAATTACTAGTGTTGCGCAACTGCTGTTGCTTTTGGAACCTCGGCGGCAGATTATTTTGGAAATGTCTCGAAAATGTCGGGGCATTCGATTCACGCGAATCTTTTTCACCGCGAGTATCTTTATTACGAACGAATGTGCGACCTTCAATCTGTGAAAGTTGCCGAAATTCAGAATTTTTACCTTCGGGAGCCTCACTAGGAGTGCGGGAACGACTTTCTTTTTCTCTCTCCCAATCTGGTACTGGAATTGGTACCGGGGTAATGGGCTGAGGGGGGACAGTTGAGGGGTTTATTGTACCCTGGCTGTCGTCTAACTCCTTCTCCCGTTTACTTTTGTTCAGTTTTTCTTCAAGCTCTTGCAATTTTTTAGCAGCAGCTTGTTTGGTCTCCAAAAAACGCTTTTCTTCCTCTTCCTTGCGTTGCTTTGCTCTCTCTACAGCTTGTGCAACTTCTTCATTATGCTGTCGACGACGTTGCGTCCATAATTCTTCTTCTTCATTTGGACGACCTCTTGCGGTAGTTGGTGGGGTAGCAGACTGGACATTAGACCCTGCTCGTGCGCTCCAGTTTCTTCCTTGTCCATCTTGAGAATGTTGATCCAGATGATCCTTATGATGAGAAATTTTTTCTCGACGATGGTCCTTTTCACCTTCGTCATCGCTAAATGCCAATTTTTGACTGAAACAACGCAAAAGGTCACCATTACTGCATATTACCACAAAGACAATGCTTACTTATAATCGATATCTTCATGAGTTGCCCAGCCTACATCTCGGGTCATATCATCCATACGGTTCAGATCTTCCTCTTTTATAATAGGTCGATGTAGTAATACCTCGTCAGATTCGGCTGCACGAGGTAGAGACCTGTTGTCTTGCACACGATTGCGTCCGTTAATAGTACCAGAATTATTTGCATAGTTTGGACCATTGTGCCCATTTGGAGCCAAACTACCTTTGTACATCTGCAAATATCGATTTTGTAAAAAAGCTTGAAAGAGAAAAAACTAAAGTTATTACAAAAGGAGGAATAAGTCCCCGAAACTGAGGCGACGGCTGTTGGGGGCCTACCGGGGCCGAGTGCTGTGCTGGGACACCCAGCGGGGCCGAGCTGCTCCGAGGGGGGCCTTCTACTCCAGTACGTGACCCACCTTGCATCCAAGAACCTTCTGTTTGGGGTCTTAAGCTTGGGCCTGGCCCGTACTGTGTATCTGTACCAGTGCGTTGAGGGGCGCCATCTCCAGCGGATAGGCTGGGGAATTCGTGTTGGAACTGTGGACTCTGATAAGGAGGAGGATGTATGAGATCGGAGCTTGTCATCACGGCACTCCATGACTTGTCTGTGGTAGCAGGCGTTGCAGTAGGTGTAGCATGTTTGTTGGATGGTGGAATGGGTGTAGTTACTGGAAGGGCTATCGCAGCTTGATGAGCGCTCAACTGAGCATTCTGGGGACTCGGACTGCTCGCATTCGTGTTGGTTACAGTGGGTGTTGTAGGAGAGGTACTTGTGGAAGAAGAATTTGTATCTTGTTTGCCCCATCCTGGTCCGCCTGAAGGTACAAGAGATATAGCTGCGTCAGTTCCAGTATTTTCTGATTTCAGGGATGGGAGATTAGCTGGTGGTCGACGTGCTGTTGGCACCTTTCCCAGACTTTGCATGCCATGTTTACGAGGAAGTGTGTTTTTTTGTTGCTGAGTTTCTAGTGATTCACCCTGAAACCAAAATTTTCAATAATTTTTCATAATCATTAGGAAAAAATATTGTTTACGTAACTGAACAAAAAATCCCACCTACACAACCGATACTCCCAAGACTTTCACTCACAAATTACCTAATAATGTTTATTAAAATGAAGGAAAGACGTAAAAATTACATTCACACATTTTAATTAAATTCAATGAATTGTATTGCAAAAAAATTCTAGTAAGTTAGACTAAACAAAATAACTGGAGATTATCTCCTTTTATCGCCATCGGTATATTTATGCTTCTCAACACACAATTTCAACATTAAAGATAAACAAAGGAATGACATATGAGGTTCTATAAATTAAACAAGTTCACAAGAGATATTCAAATCAGAAATTTTGTACTCACCCTGCTTACCCTATACAAATCATTGATATTTAAGGACTGAAACTTGGGTTTTACTTTCTCCCCCTTGGAGCCCAGCCCTGGCAAAGTAGACATGCTGTCTGCACGCAACCATTTAGATCTGCAGGACCCAGTGAACGAACCCTTTTTCTGAAAATTAAACAGTAATTAGACCTTGACGATACTAATAACACTATTAATATGCAATATGCACTACCATTCAATTAAATTTATTATGGTATGAATATTCGAACAGGTGGATATGTCCATTTTATTTTGATAAGAAACGATTATAAAGGTACTTTGGTTTTGCCTGATCAATACTTGATTACCATTTGAACAGTTTCAGTGTTGTGATTAATTTATACACAACAGAGGTAGCATTGTATGAGTAATCTATTCAATCTGTTTACCAATGTTTCCACTGACTTTTAGACTAGACAAAATAAAGAGAAAAAGAAATAAAAGGCAAATGACTACGTACTAGTCTGAACGGATGAATCACATTAGAAATTAAAACTTACGCCGTAAACCGATCAGTTACTAACGAAATAAGAATTGTGAATAAGAAAGTTTGTAATCGGTACACTTTTACGAAAAATAGACTGACAAAAGAACACTACGTAAGCATAAAACATTGAACTTGCCCAACCCCAACAACTGCCAAAAAATAATAATTTACAGGAATTTAACAAATAAAGCTATTAAGGTTATTTTCGATTCGATCGTTCTTGAGGATGCAGCAAGCACAAAATTTAAGACGTAGACATAACGGTATAGACAGAAAAACAATTCGATCACAATGAAAACATTGAATTACGAAATATCGTTCGTCCGATTAATTTCTCGAAAATCTCAGTTTTACCTTGGTCCGTCCAAATGGGTTAACAGCAAATAACAGTAAATTAATCCAATTAAACTTAAATTAGGACGGATGATCACAGATAACACAATTTATTCTTGCCACTATACAAACTTTTTCACTTAAGTCAAAATGGCGTACGCCGACTACAGCAAATTTTTAATCAATGACGTGACGTCACGGGTTCATTGCATCAAGTAGCGACACCTAACGCATCTAATCCCTATCGCATTCGGGCGGTATTTTCGAAATAAAACTAATTTGTATTTCTCATTAATTTACTGTAGAAAAAAATTCTTAATTCTAGTTTCGGATTAATTTTACGTAAAATAATTTTTGGTTGATTAACAAATACTTACTATAATAAGGTGAAGTTTGAAACTTAAAACAATACCCTCGTTAATTTATTTATAAAAATTTCGTTAATATAAATCATGTTGGTGAAGTGTTAATTCGGGACATTCGAGACTGCTGTTCCCTCCGACATTCTTCCACTTGTCTTTCGAGTTGTTCTTTTAAAATCAGAAGCTCCCTAGTTCGCTGGTACACGGGATCCTGCAAACATCTGTTGGTAATTTTTAATAAAATTTTACTAATCACCTGAGTCCGCATGCTGGGATTCCACCGGCAATAATACGATTTCCACAACTTAATGTGGCGAATGCTCGCTATTGGAATTAATACTTGTTGTTGATGCACATTTGCCCAATACAGAGGATTCCTGTATAAATCAAGTTTGTTGTTGGTGTAAGACCATAGTGAAACAGTCTGCTCTTTCACATCTGCAAGTCGGAACGTTTTATAACAATTAACTAACCATTTGTATATTTACTCACGTTCCTGAATCCTTTCTCTTTCACTATTACACAGAAACGATCCGAAACGACATGAATACAAATGATCAAGAATTGTTATAAGAAAATAATCATTAAATTCAAATGCATTTGGGAATTGCTGAGTAATTTGCCACACGCAATCCATAAATTGGAGAAAAACAGGTGAACGATCAGCATCAGAGTGGTGATCATCGCCATGTCCAATTCTTTGTTGAAATTTATGCCCAAATGACAACCATTCTTTCTCAATAAGAACTTCAAAGCCCTTAATTGTGCGATAATAAGGATCCAACATCAACATGGCTAATGCTGTTAATTGGGCTGTGCGGTCCCAACCATCAGAACAATGAACCAAAACCGATGTTTTATGATTTTCTACCTGAAATTGTTTAATGAAAATTTTGAACAATTCAATAGATAACAGTACCTTATCTACAATTCTCACAGCACCCACGAGAATGTATTTTATGTGCTTTAGCCAATATGTTGATTCAAGTCCGGACAACCACCGCATTTCGTCACTTAATGGGAAACACAGTTCATTTAATTTCCTCAACGATTCTCGCATTACATGGATGTTGTGCACATCTAAAAATACCAATTCGGCATTTTGATAAGCATCTTCCGATTCATACCTAAAAAGAATCCAAGATTTAATTTTAAGTTGATTTTGGAACCTTTTAAATTTAACAATTTAAATAAAAACTTTGAAATTAACATACCCCCCTCCTTTAGCTTTGTTCGCAATTGCGTTAGCACTTGGTCTTGCATCCATTATAAACATTTTATGTGACTGTGCGTTTGCGTCCATAATCAACTGAATGTATCTTTCATCTTCCTTGCACCTTTTAGCACTCACTCCTACAAGTGGTTGCGAACATCTCGTTATCGTGGCTTGCGATTCAGGGTGAATCCAACTTAAAACAGGTACACGACCGCGGCTTCGAAAATTTGCTACCGCTTGAATTTCTTCATCTTTTGCTTGTGCAGGTACTGCCCAAACGGCAGGATAACTGTCACAAATGTCGTAACGTTCATTAATTTTCGTTATTTTCCACATATCATTGTTGACGCCCTAAAAAATATTATTTCACAGAAGATTAAATCACAATAAAATATTTTACCATTCTTTTCAGTTCTGCAATCGGTTCGTAAACATTCCAACCATTTTCGGGAAATATTTCTGAATACTCAAACGCAAACAACTTAATTTTATGGCTCAAAGCGAAAGCAAACTGCTGCAATTTCTCAAATACATCTCGTCTGGAATGATTTTCTTGTTTATGGGCGAAACGTAAATTTCTCATATCTTTACAAAATACTTCAATTCCGTATGCATTTTCACCACGAGATGATGCCCCTCCGACTTTTTCAATCCTTGATACCTGCAACTTTTAAATTAGTATTCCTCACAATGACACAAAATTGAACTTACAACTCCGAGAGGAACATCTACTACATTTGGAGTGTCTCTATCAACCGATCTAAAATAAAGCCTGTAATTTGTAACGGTAAGGACTCCTCTGGCTGGTCCATAATAAGGGCATAAATATGTTACATCTCGTGCTTGTCCGGCTACTTTTTCACCTGGAAGTAAAGGCGGTTCATCTGGACGGGAAGAAGTTGTAGTCTCAACAGCTGCAGCCTGCAATAAAAAATTTTAACTTTTTTTCACCCGTTGCACAATTTACATTAGGAATTTTCCGTCTTTCTAACGTTGAAACTACGTTTTCAGTCGAAGTTGAACTTGACGAACAGTAGCTCTTACTCGGAGATGCTTTGCCCCAACTTGTCTAATAGGAAACATAATTTTGACGTTCGTCTAACCTCAAATAAGTACTTACAGATTCTTGTTTGGAATTTAATGAGCTCGATTTCGATTCTGACGTATACGAATCTAAACTTTTATTCTTATTGTAACTGTTTGTATTTTCTAAATTTAATAATTCCACACTGCCTCGTTTATCCATTTCTTAATTTACAATATTAAAATCTGACAGTACGGACATTTGTTGTCAACAGAGGGTGCGCAGGAAGGCGAACCATTTATTGCGCCATCTTTTAAGAAGAAAATCTTATTTCGGTTATTTTCATTTTAACATAAATTTGTGACATTGCAGGTTCATAAAGGGCAACTGAATGCTTTCCAAACTAAAAGGCTCTTGAAAACATTCCAAAATATACCGTGGCATTACTTAATAATCGGCTCTACCCTATTTTTGTAGAAGAAAATGAAGAAAACTTCAATAAAAATTTAATTTCAATTCGTAACCATTTTACAGTTGTTATCTTGATTATTATTTGCACTATTATCTTGTGTTATGTTGGTTTTTCCTTCCAAATACTTTTTAGTAATCCTTTTTAATTTGACATGCTGTAATAATCGCAGTTCACCATCCCAACCCCTCAATGTAATCAAATTTGCTTCGTTCATCACATCCGGAATTTCTAAAATTAAATAAATAAATTAAATACTGCAAAACATTTGTGAAAAATTATATATCATATACCTATTCCACAGGTAATATACTCTTCTGTTTCTCGTTTTAATGTTAATTTTATGATATCCTCTCTGTTTCCGTGTTGTCTGTTCTTACGATTTCCTGCAGTATGTTTAATTTCAATTTGCTCTAACTCTTCATTAAATCGGGTTAGGTACTTTGCAATCAACTCTCCTGTTTGCTCAGCAGTGTATACAGTACAACCATCTAATAAGTGGTCACGAAACCAAAGGACTTTGTCGCTAATAACTTTTTGTTTAATATTGTTAGATAACTTTTTTTTGTTTCGTTTCTCTTGTCTGAAAAAATTCATCATCAGAAGTTAGCAATGTCAATGTAAGCGCATGGTACCTCAAAGTTTGTTTGGTTACGGCTTTAACTTTACGACTTAATGGATGTTTAAATTGTTTCACATTCTTTATTTTTGGCTAAAATATAACGTTTTAAATTTATTCATCATTTACTTACAGCGAATACCATTTTAACTGACGATTTACATGAAGTAGTGCAATAAATTAGGTTATAACATTTAAATTGTCAATTGTCAATAAAATGCCAAAATTACCACCTCAATTTTACGTGAAAACAATTTTTCATTTTAAAAGCTTTGAAATTTCTAATTCTCAGAAAGTTAAATTCTTAAAATTACTAAAATATTTAATTTTTGAAAATTTTAATTACCAAAATGAAAGTTCCCAAAATTATCAATTTCCAAAATATGCATTCAGTGTACTTTTATTTAACACTGCTTGATTAATTACAATTGACTACAATAAATATCTTCACACACCACAGGTTACGATCTCAAAATATATTTAGTATGAGCTGCTCGCACTAATGTATCTCCTGTTATTTTGTTCTTTATTTCTGCTGTTAAAAACCCCAAACTCTTCCCAGCTCGCAACGTTTTAGCATCAATTATAATCTCATCGTTGACAACTGCCCCTTTTAAAAAGCTACAAAAAAAAACTATGCAATTATTCGAGACATTCTTGATGGACCTACGTCAAATGAAGATCAACTGATACACTTGGAGCCGCCCCATTGTCATGCGTTAATAATGCCCAACTAGTCACACAATCCACTAACGTCGACGAAAATCCTCCATGTAATCCACCCAATAGGTTCGTATGTTCAGGCTCAATTTTCATTTCTGCAGTGCACGAACCATTTGCAGCAGATACTATTTTAACCTAAATGTGGATAAAGTACATTTATTTTAATTTATTTAATTACTTAATTGAAAAAGTTACTTTGTTTAAAACTCGTTCAAAACATCCATCACATTTTTGTAAGAATTTTTGAAGTTCTGGTAATCCTATTTTCGTTGCCATGACAATCTTTTTTTTAAGGTTATGCTAAGTTGACACATGACAATTTTTATTACAAATAAGTCGCATTCGTGGTGGGAGTATTATATGGTGTGCTACAAACTAAACCTTATTTCGTTGAAGTTTGCGCATATGACGTCAGACACGGAACAAATATCATTGATGATCATTGGGTGAAGCAAGGAAATTTGAACGATCGTTCGAAATAAAATTTTGAATTCTTTCTTTCGAAACATAATAATTTAAAAACCGCAAATGTAATGTAACATTATGCTCTAGAACAAGGATTCCCATCCTCTTTAGTTTAAAATGTTTTGGATTAAAATTACATAGGTTCAAATTGTTTATATTCCAGTCATTTTAGTATTCATCTTTTAAAAAATTCCAAGTGAAGATTTTCCTTCGCGATTTTCTTTGCATCGGTATAAGAAACACTGTGTAAAAAGTCCGTTGAAAAATCGTGTCCACCAAAGAAATTATTGAAGGTCGAAGGCTGCGAAAATCAGTTTTTCTCAAATATCTCGTGAAATATTGGTTTTCCGCGAATTTCGGTTATTACAAAAAAAAAATTGACCTGAGCCAACGCCACCTTTAAAGACGGCGTTGCCTGAGCACACTTTATGAAAACGGATCCTAACATAAGTTAAAAAAATTAAAAAAATAAAACAAATAAATAAAAATAAAAAATGAAAAAGAAAAGAAAAACATTGACCTGAGCACACTTTATGAAAATGTGAATTCTGATTCTAACATAAATCGAAAAAAACAATTTTTTTAAATTTTACCTAAGCACACTTTATGAAAATGTGGATTCTGATTTTAACATAAATCGAAAAAAACATTTTTTTAATTAGACCTAAGCACACTTTATGAAAATGTGGATTCTGATTTTAAAATAAATCGAAAAAAAAATTTTTTTAAATTGGACTTAAACACACTTTATGAAAAAAAAAATATATATATATATATATATATATATATATAGTGGACCCTGTGATGTCGATAATGAAAATAAAAACAAGAACCTTTAATCACAAAAAAATTTTATATAAAATAATATAAAATTACTCACATAGACGCGTTTCGGTGGCTATGCCACCATCTTCAGTACATCTACTAAATCTAATTTTACAGTAATAACAATAGATCATTAAGTGAGGAGCAGACTTTCAAATTGCATGTTGTCCATTTTTACAAATTTTCAGGAGAAGCAAAATACTGTTACAGACTAACTAATCGCGAGAAAAAATGCTGCTTAGTATAATAATAATGTCATCAGGTGTAAATATCGTTATCACTAGTTTTGGTACAAGGAAGTCAAAACACAACTGAAAAAATCCAAAAAGCTTTTGGACATCAAGCACTTTGTTTGGGTTGGTTGGACAAAATACGATTTGAATGTCGCCAAGTCAAATAAACAAAACAAAACTATGGTATTGTCTGGAATTTTAATAATAAAACAGTGATATAACGAAGAAAAAGCTGCTATATTAATACCAAGAACAACCTTAAGTTAAAATAAATTTCATGTTATTAAAAAAAATTGTTTCCATTAAACTTTTTAAACAAATTCATTATCATCATTTTCAGCGCATTCACACACTTCGTCAGCCTCTTCTTGCTTTTGAAGATCTTCATTTTTACTGTTCGCTGCAACAGCTGTTTCAAAAATTTCAGTCATCCATTTTAACTCCGGGTCTGTCTCGTACCATTCGTCTCCAGATAACGTGACAAGTAATTTTTTTAAACTATCAAGTTTTTTTTGTTTGATTTGATGTCCTAGAGGTACTTCAGAAAGTACGATTTGATCCAAACGCTTACGAGGTTTTAGCAGAGTTTGAAATGTTTTTGTTGGATCATCGGATCGATATAAGACTTCAGATTTCATCACTACTCCTGAAGTCGGCCTCTTTTTAATGATTATTCTCTTACTTGAGCTAATTCCTATAACTTTTTTTAAATAACCTGATGCATTTTTAATATTCACTAATGACCAGTCAGTTCCAAGCTTTCTGATTTCTCCCACTTTTGAGTAAATTTCCCAATATTTTTCAGGAGTTTTTATAACCGCATGGCGTCTTAACATTTTTTCCACCCTCCCAAAAATTCTATCTGCAGGGAGATATGAATGTCCACGCACCGGAAATGTTACCTCTATTTTCTTAATCGTTTCTGGAGCGCAGGTATGTAGCCACAACATGAGCATATGGATAATAAAACTGTTTTTATTTTGCCCTCCGCATCCATCAGAAAAGAGACGAAGAGTGTCTATATTAGGTGGAAAATTGATCTTTTTTAGAAAATGAAGTAGTGCTGAAGATATTTCTGTGGCTCCCCTGGCAGCTTGATGCTCCATCCATGAATAAAATACTGGATCTTTACAGGTTGTAGATGTAATACAAAAAAAGTAAAAGGACAGCTGCTGTGCATAAAATGCATCCTGTATAGGTACCTTTGGTAGAATCTGAATTTGCTGCAGGTCAAAACAAAATGAAATTGAGTTAGGCAATTCTTCCTTCATTAATTTATGGAACTGGGAGGCTCTAAATTTGTGAACTGTTAACTGGGTTATTAATTGGTTTTTATTGATATTATCCTTGGCATTACTGATTTGTGTGCTTGTTCTAACACAATAATTACATACGTCTGTAGCCGGGTTACCAAAAAGTATCCTGCTAAAGTATTTGTAATTAACTTTTTTGTCTTCGGTCACTTTTGCATTGTACAAATTCCAAAGCTTAGCAATACTGTATTCGGCGGATAAGTATATTCTTCTTGATTTCCGACGACCATAATGGCTTTCTTTACCTTTTAATTGAGTAATGAACCTTTTCACCTCCGTGAATTTCTCAATATTTTTTTGGGACTTTCTATCACCACCTCTTGTTTCAACAAGTTGAGATCCTATAGTTATTTTTTTGCATATTGTATTTATGCGTCTTTGCGAAACACTAAACAGAGCTCTAAATACTTTCTGGCACACCTGGTTTTTACTACCTTTTATAAATACCTGGGAAAGATGAGAAATCAAGAGTAAAATACTATTGTTGACAAACACTTTCAAATGGCTACTTACAAAATAATTAACAGCAAAATTATGAGCTCTTCCATCTTCTTTCCGACTTCGTTTCCGCTTTGGTTTTTTAATTTCCATATAGCTTGCAAGCATGTTGTCTTGCGTAATTTTGCTTGGATTTTCAAAAAAAGTTTTACGAATTTTTAGCATATCTTCTTTTAATATTTCTTGGCAATCTAAGTTACTATTATTATGCTTACAAACTATGTTGAAATTGTCCAAGTTAATGTCCAAATTTGAATATCTTTAAAATTAACAGCAATACATTAATAACATTTTTAAAATTTTTAACCTTAAAAATACCTTATTTCTTTTTTTCTTTCATGCGATGTTGTAGACCTTTTTCTTTTTCTACTACCTCTGTCGATGCTATCACCAACAATATGTTCACCTTCTAGAACTTCCATTTAAAACAATAAACAACTTGTATTGTTAATAATGTATCCACAGCACAACACGAAATGAACGAATATACCATCACAACGCATTTTGTCCATTGTTTTTGGACAAAATGCACTTTGAAAGTATAACGAGACTGGACTAAATTCCGTTTGTTTGTCTAGCTGGTTTTTCCCCTTTAATAAAACGAACATTTAATGCAGATTAACCGTCCAAGTGCTTATAAAAAAGCAGCATTTTGACCTTACGAATACAGTGCCACCTTTTTCTCAAATATGGAAAAAATGGACAAAATGCAATTTGAAAGTCTGCTCCTCAAGTAGTTTGTTGGGTAATCCGAAGGACAAAAATAGTGATAGGGATATGTCAGGTATTTACCAGATTAGTTGTAGTGATTGTGATTTGGTATATATTGGGCAAACTAGACGTTCTATCATTACCAGATTCAAAGAGCATATGGCTCATATCAAATACAATAGACCAGATAAATCTAGTGTTGCCCTGCATGTACTAGAATGCAACCATAGAATAGGTATAGACAATTTAAAATTGGTTAGGGCAGAATCAGATTATAGGAATTTAAATAGTAGGGAAAGTTTGATTATATATAAGAATAGGAAAAAAAAAATTATTAAATAGTGATATGGGCCCCATTCCCAATACCCCATTGTATAGATTACTAGATTTGACTAACCATCCGTGAAACTCACTCAAGTGTTAAATTCACGGATGCGTAAATAATAGTATATAAGGCTTAGTTTGTAAAATTAGATTTAGTAGATGTACTGAAGATGGTGGCATAGCCACCGAAACGCGTCTATGTGAGTAATTTTATATTATTTTATATAAAATTTTTTTGTGATTAAAGGTTCTTGTTTTTATTTACACTTTATGAAAATGTGGATTCTGATTTTAACATAAATCAAAAAAACAATTTTTTTTAAATTTGACTTAAGCACACTTTATGAAAATGTGGATTGATTTTAAAATAAATCGAAAAAAATTTTTTTTTTTAATTTGACCTAAATAAAGATGGCGTTGCCTAAGCACACTTTATGAAAATGTGTATTCTGATTTTAAGATAAATCGAAAAAAAGAAATTTTTTTAATTTGACCTAAGCAAACTTTATGAAATTGTGGATCGATTTTAAAATAAATCGAAAAAAAAAATTTTAATTTGACCTAAATAAAAATGGCGCCTAAGTACACTTTATGAAAATGTGGATTCTGATTTTAACATAAATCGAAAAAAAAATAATTTTCAAATTTTACCTAAGCACACTTTATGAAAATGTGGATTCCGATTTTAACATAAATCAAAAAAACAATTTTTTTAAAATTTGACTTAAGCACACTTTATGAAAATGTGGATTGATTTTAAAATAAATCGAAAAAATTTTTTTTTTTTAATTTGACCTAAATAAAGATGGCGTTGCCTAAGCACACTTTATGAAAATGTGTATTCCGATTTTAAGATAAATCGAAAAAAAGAAATTTTTTTAATTTGACCTAAGCAAACTTTATGAAAATGTGGATCGATTTTAAAATAAATCGAAAAAAAAATTTTTTTAATTTGACCTAAATAAAAATGGCGCCTGAGTACACTTTATGAAAATGTGGATTTTGATTTTAACATAAATCGAAAAAAAAAAATTTCAAATTTGACCTAAGCACACTTTATGAAAATGTGGATTCTGATTTTAACATAAATCGAAAATTTTTTTTTTTTAAATTTGACCTAAGCACACTTTATGAAAATGTCGATTCTGATTTTAACATAAATCGAAAAAAAAAGAAAAAAATTTGACCTAAACACACTTTATGAAAATGTGGATTCTGATTTTAACATAAATCGAAAATTTTTTTTTTTTAAATTTGACCTAAGCACACTTTATGAAAATGTCGATTCTGATTTTAACATAAATCGAAAAAAAAATTTCAAATTTGACCTAAGCACACTTTATGAAAATGTCGATTCTGATTTTAACATAAATCGAAAAAAAAAGAAAAAAATTTGACCTAAGCACACTTTATGAAAATGTGGATTCTGATTTTAACATAAATCGAAAAAAAAATTTTTACAAATTTGACCTTAGCGCACTTTATGAAAATGTGGACTCTGATTTTAACATAAACCGCAAAAAAATTTTTTTTTTATTTGACCTAAGCGCGCGCACTTTATGATAATGTGGATTGATTTTAAAATAAATCGAAAAATTTTTTTTTTTTAATTTGACCTAAATAAAGATGGCGTTGCCTAGCACACTTTATGAAAATGTGTATTCTGATTTTAAGATAAATCGAAAAAATTTTTTTTTTTTAATTTGACCTAAGCACACTTTATGAAAATGTGGATTCTGATTTTAAAATAAATCGAAAAAAAATTTTAAAAAATTTGATTTAAGCACACTTTATGTAAATGTGGATTCTGATTTTAACATAAATCGAAAAAAAAAGTGAAAAAAATTTGACCTGAGCACACTTTATGAAAATGTGCACTGCAACTTTTTAATTGTTTATTTATTTACTTAAAAATAGTATAAAATAAACTATTGATGCATAAGTGTATTTTAATTAATCAAATACGAACACAGGCACCGATAATATAAAAATGATAAATCTTTTGTGATCAGCGAAATAAAATTTTTTCTTAAAAAAATTCAACATTTCAGATTTAATTTCATTTTATGTGTAATTCAGTTCGGTAGGGATTTGAACTTGTTCCGACGGTGACGTCACTGTAACAAGGACAGTTTTGTATATATGCGCGTTGGCACACCATATAATACTCCCACCACGATCGCATTATTGATCTCTCAACGGCAGTTTTACGAATTAAATCGGAAAATCAAATGACAAAATTTATTGCAATAAAATCACTTTAAAAATATTTGCTGCAACTAAATAAATTTACTTAATTTTAATTTAGTCATCTTTGTTCTTCTCACTATTCCTACTGCACGAATCTGAAAGCACTTCACCGTCACTGTAATCAGACAATCTTTTCTGAACACTGGTTGAACTTTTGAGACGACGTTTAGCTTTGCTACAGCTCGGTGAGCGAGATTTATGATGTCTTTTTCTTCTTCTGCGCGAATACTGTTCTGGAGATCTGGTCTCAGAGCGTCTATTAGGACTGCATGATCTCGTTGAACTTGTTGATCTTGACCGACTTCGTGTTCTATTTGCGTACCGCTGAGGATATTTCTGTTTTTTCATGCTTTTTGCAATCACACGTTTTTGGTGGTCCAATTGTGGAAACAAATTTTGAGATATTTCTAGCGCCTTTTTAGCAGCATTCATTTCAGCTTGCTGGATGCTGTGACCGACTGCACTTGAAAGTCTCTGTCCACGAAAATATACGGCCACGGTGTAAACTCTGGTATTGGTAGGACCTTTACATTCAATCACCCTGCAAAACAATACGTAAATAATGAAATAAAGTTTGTATACAAATGTACTCACTTATATACAGGAATGTCTGGTTCGCCACCATCCATTGTTCGGAGAGTTAAACAACACTGTTGCAATTTTGATTTTGGATCATTCCAATCTTGGTTCATAATGAAATCTTGCAATCTTGGAAACAATGTTACTTGGCAGAAAACTTCACAATGTTCTAAACCCTAAACAAGTACAATTAAATACCGTAAATATCTCAATTACATTAAGTTGGCAACATTTTAAATTAGGGATTCCAATCCCACAAATGCTGGACCCCGCATGATTTTTGCGGGATCAGTAATGCGAGACTATACATGCGGGATACGCGGGATTTGCGGGACTGAATAAAAATATCCGAATTTGAAAAAATATGTTGCCGAGCGCGCGTTTTCTGCAATAAAATCAGGTCAAATTTACAAGATCAAACTTTAAATACTTCTCTGAAAATATTTCCAAAAGAAATCTCAATAATTTTTCTTCATTTTTTTTTAACAAATGTTACTTTTATTTAGAATTTAGTTGTCTTTTATTGCATAACTAACTTCTGGTACTTAATTTTCTTAGCAACTGAAAAAGGCATTGTGAAAGTTTGTAATCCAGCAAATCCTGCGGATCCGCGGGATTGATGACGTTGATGCGGGATTGGTACCCCTATTTTAAATGCATTTGACAAGTTGCCAACTTAAAATTAAAATCACAGCCACACTGATTATAATTTTTTACCTTATCCACGTATAATGCTCCTATAAATGCCTCC
Organism: Dascillus cervinus; assembly: GCA_949768715.1. Lineage (NCBI taxonomy): Eukaryota > Metazoa > Arthropoda > Insecta > Coleoptera > Dascillidae > Dascillus > Dascillus cervinus. Next base: position 538,676 of record OX458316.1, read on the forward strand.
AGCAAATCAGCCCTATCTTTGGTTTTAAGTTCAGCTTTGGGATTATTATAAACCGCGTAATTAGCCATTCCCAAATCATCACACACAACAGCCTGGGTACGATTATTAACCAGAGAACTCCTCAACAACTACAAAATAAACAAATTACAAGATTTACAACAATCCGTGAAGACTCACCGACAAATGCCCTTCATGATGTTCAGGAAAATATTTGTACAAATATTCTGATGCGATGAGTTGCAAAACAGTGTCACCTAAGAATTCCAAACGTTGATTCGATCCAAGAGTGAGATTCGTGTAACCGACACTCCGATCGGTAAATGCCCTTGCCAACAATCGTATGTGAGTGAATTCCACACCAATCGCCTCTTCAAATTTAGTGAGTTTGGTGAGTAACTCAAATTTCGGTATCCACTGTCGATCGCCAGTCGGTTCTTGTTCTTGTAAAGGATGCGGGGGCAAATCAGACCAAACTTGCAACAAATCAGAATGGTGTTTGAAAAGTGTTTCGGTAAAAACCCGATCGGCCACCTCGATGCCGCCGTCTAAAAACAAGGCTCCCATCAAGGCCTCAAAGCAATTGGCCATGGCATGTCTTAATTCCAAATCATGACACAAGTCAGATCCGTGGGCGTACAACATGTACTGATCGAGGCAGAGTACGCGAGCTAACACAGCGAGATGTTGATTTTGAACAATTGCTGCACGATAAGTCGCCAAACCTCCTTCTTCCAGATCAGGAAAAGTGTAAAACAAATGGATGGAAGAGAGGAACTCCACCACAGCATCACCGAGAAATTCTAACCGTTCATTGTGAGTGATATTCGATTCGGTCTCTTGTTTCTTGCCGAATCGGGACATGATATTAATTAACGTGTTAATGCCTGCAAGAAATGATTTTTTAAAATTGTAAAAGAGGTCATTTTAAATACCTCTTTTCCTTGTGTTCATGTAATGAATTCTTCGGTCGCCATATTCTGGCTGTCGGATTCCACAATTTGTGAGGCTGTTGCGTGCATGATCTGGATTCGTTCCGAAATTTTCGCGATAAGAAGGATGCGTCAATGCCAATTGTAGCAAACCTCGGTTATTAAATTTATATTTAATGCCGCCTTCAAGGATGTTTAGGGAGTTGTGAAATCGTAGATGACAAACTAATACAGGAATCAGCATCGCATGCTGAAATGAATTTTGTCAAAGAAAAATAATAATTAACGTAAATAATAAACTTGCCTGCACCACATCGCACATAATTCCAGTACGAAAGAAACCATCCGCCGATATTGCAACGGTCACATCACGTTTCATTTTACTTTGAGTGCGCATCTCCTGCAGTTTGTTTTCTTTGGCTTCTAATTTTCGTTTATCTTCAAAAGTTGGTTTTGACATATTTGCAAGAAGGTGTCTGAATTTTACATAATCACGCCACGCTTTTTGGTACCTAAAAAGATTAAATTAATTTAAGTTTAAATTAATTAAGCATTGCTATAAATAAATTAGTTTCACCCATTTAAAATCTTGGAAATACAATGTAGCGGAGAGTTGGGTAAAACGGGGTACTTAACATTTAAATGTGCATATTTTCTAACACAGCAACAACAATTATATTTGCATTATTATATTGGCAACTAGTAGGAACATTGTGCTTTAAAAACTGAAACTATGAATTATGGAAATTATCAATTATTCATGAAAAGTAGAAAAAATGGAAAGCCTGTCAAATGCCCCATTTTACCTAACCGGTCTTATTTGAAAATACATTATTTATTTATGTCAAATAGTAACAAATTAGTTCCACTTGTTTCTTTACATGTTTTTTTTTTAACAGTATTTTTTGCATTTTTCTTTTCGGAGTACACTGTAAAGCTAATTCATTTTTATATGAACTATCTGTCAAAATAGCAGTTTTGGTTTTGCACACGCTTCGTCTTCGTTCTATGCATTAAAAATTACGAAGCGTAGGAGATGCAAAAAATAAAAATAAAAGTTGAAGTTTCAACTTTTTTCTTGAAATTTCACCCTTTTAAAAAAACTTGAAATTTCTAGTTTCTTTGTTTCATTGTTTAACCTTGTGGAAAGCCGTCGGTATGCATGTTTTTGCAAGATTTGCAGATTTATGATAAGCAAAACAAGAATTCTCAATGTTAATGTTTTGTCCGTTACGTCATCTATTTGTATTGGGAAAACGGTTTGATTTTAATAATTTGCAAGCAAATTTTTGCAACAACAGAGCCAAAATACCAAGTTTTACCTACTACCTAACTCTCCCCTATACATTTTTTCGGTAAAAGTTTTAAAACTAACACTTAAGGTTAATCTTAAAAAATCGTGAACTGTCACTTAACGGATTTAAATGAGACTTAAATTTAAGAAGCGGTGCACCTCTTCCTTACTTACTCAGGATTTCCGGCATAACTCAGCTGTGGAGGTCTTATACCGAAGTGAACAATTTCTGGAAATTTATAGCTGCCCGGCTGTTGCAGATCATTATTTCGATCCAATTGATCAACTCTTACTGAACAAGGTTTCTTTCCAGGATAAGTGACGACCATTCCTTTAATCTCGTCTGCATAAGATTGCCATTCATACTGAGACATTTTCACCATATCCTCCAGCTGAGATTCTTGTATTAACGGTACGGAACTGTCCAGTAGGTATTGCAACACTTCCTTCATTGACAAAATTTCTTTACCATTATCAGGCAATTCACGAACAAAACGGGGCATAAAATGAAACTGTGAACAACCGGTGCTGTCTCCTGCGGCTTTAAAATCCAAATCGACCAATTCAAGAACTTCCTTAAACAAGTAATCCTCTAAAAAAAACTTTATTAACAAACAATTTACATAATTTTCGGTTCTTACGGAAAAGATCCAATTCCCTTATTGTAAAATTATCTGGAATTTTTTCTTCGATGTAAAGTATCGAATATTCAATATTGAACCTGATCACTTTGCACGTTGGCAGTTTTATAAGGGGAAAATGAGACAACATTGAGAATCCTTCAAAAATGAATTCATGTTCGTCATGTTGTATGATAGTAGGAGTTTTAATCAAAAAATTTGTAGGCGGCGAGATTGTTATTCGATAGTGGTACAACTTGTCGGCGTTGTTCGAATCGACAATGCATTTTTGAAGAAACATTTCGCCTGCATAAATTCCATGTCGGATCCCTGATTTCCTAGATTTTTTCGAACATCTACACAATGGTCCATCATTCATTTCCCCCGGATCATTGTACCACATTTCAGGATGCAATCTGTCTGGATGTCGTTGCTTCCTAGTTAACTCTTCCATACTGCAATCCTCTTCATCGGTTAGTTCTTCCTCGGAGGTGTCAGACGTGCTCGATTCTTCAGCTGCAAAATATATGTTATTAAAAAAGACAAGTTTTTTATTGACAGGAGAAATACTTTTGTGCTTGCACACCCTTGCTCGATTCTTTCTCGGTGGTGGCACATATTTAGGTTTTGCCTCGTTTATTTTCGCAGCTCTCAAAATTAAATTCTGCTTGAATGTCTCACAAACCTGCAACATTTTGTCTGTGGCTTTAATAATTTTTGAATTATTTTCATCTCGGGCGTAATACAGATCTGCAGGAGTGGTCCTCGTCCAAATTTGTTTTTCTTTCTCCAAAATATCTTCCTGATTAACTTTCGACAATTCCTGAATTTTACTCGATACTTCCTCGCGAGTTGCACAATAATCTCTTCGCCATTTCGATAAAATTAAATCACGTTCCCTACTATGTTTCGATAAACTTGATGAACCTGCATTCTGATTGTCTCTCTGATCATTTTTTGGCTCATTATCTCTGCTGAATCGATCCCATCTTTTGTTTACAGGAGGAGGCGACATTGTATTATGTCGCGATCGGCTTGAATACCTGTCATTTTTCTTTAAATCCCTCTTCCGGTAATCATTGGCATTTTTATACGATTCCAGTTCTTCTTTATAATCATGAATTTCACTATTTGCAACGTCATAGTAATTGTTAGATGATGAGGGAAGACTAGACATGTTATCAGTAACAGAATACTGATAATCACTGGACGTACCACTTATTTCGCCTTCTTGAACCGAGTAATCTTTCCTTGAGGTACGTTCAAAATCGTAATACTTGTAATCTGCATAATTGTTATAATTCGTGTAGGCATAGTTGCTAGGTTGATTGTTGTGCCGCTGGTAATACTCATTGTAATCATATTGACTCGGATAATTGTATGCGTCGTAGTTACTTACTGATGTTGAAAGTGGTGGTGGTGGTGGATGAAGAAACCTGGGAGGCGGTATATTGAAATTTAATCCTGACGAACACGATGGATTTGAATTGGTTTCATTTTGGTAGCTTGAATATGGTTGTTGTGGTGGGTATTGATTATATTGAGAATTTGAATACATTGGATAATTCGCATTATATTGCCACTGATTATCCATACTGAAAACATCAAGTACAGAAACAATTTGTTAATATAAAAAAGTTTACCTGACAAATTGAAGTTTAACCTCAGAATTGACAATTAGAATAACAGATTTTTGACAACAAATATATGACACTGACATCTGTAATCAAAAATCAGTAACACTCAAAATCAAAAAAAAAAAAAAACTTGAAAATTGTAATTTATTTATTTAAAAATCCTGGCCCCCACTTCTAACAAATAAAAGTTAAAATTAGAAGTGTAATAGAATGTAATAGAAAAATAAAAGTTATTTAAAATTTATCATTTTCAAACGGATGGTGAGGATGTCCGAGAGCCCTAAAAATAAAGTTTCAATGGTGACAAACTCCACTACAACAGCCACTTACGCAGTCAACACGCACAATCTCCCACTGCAATCAAAAGTATTTAAATATGCCATATCGTCATCATTAAGAATAAAATCAAAAATATTGAAATTCTCTTCAATTCTGGATTTAGTTACAGATTTGGGAATTGTTACAATTCCTCTTTGAACTTGATAACGTAATACAATTTGTGCTGGAGTCTTCTTGTACTTCTCAGCAAGTTCTTTCAGTTTTGCATCGTCTAGTAATTTAGGATCTCCAGGTTGTGCCCAAGGCCTATCCGGAGATCCTAAAGGACTATATCCAGTAACAAGAATATTTTTAGATTTACAAAAATCGATCAATTTTTCTTGGTTCAAATAAGGATGGCACTCAACCTACAACAACAGATGTAGTATTAATTAATTAATGGCACTTTATTACTTGATTCATAACAGGCTGGATTTTGGCAACTTTTAAGATCCTTTCGATTTGCTTCTTGTTGAAATTCGACAATCCTATTGATTTTATGAGACCTTGTTCGACCAATTTTTCCATAGCAGGCCAAGTATCAACGTAATCAACGTCACTAAATAATATTCTGTCTTCCTCATCTTTGGGAAACATCGGTCCTTCCTCCTTAGTTTTTAAATATTTTTAATTAAAAAGTGAACCTTGAGGTTATCATTTAAATAAACTAATTTCCCTTATCTGACTTCTGACCTCGTGAGTCGCTGAAAAATTTACCTTGTAAGCCATTGGCCAATGTATTAAAAATAAATCCAAATAGCCAATGTTTAAATTTTTCAAGCTTTCTCCTATCCCTTTTTCGACAAGATCCGGCCGATGGAAAGTGTTCCATAGTTTGCTAGTTACAAAGAGATCGTCTCGTTTTACAATTCCTTCTTGAATTTTCGCATTAATCGCGTCACCCACCTCTTTTTCGTTTCCATAGGCATATGCACAGTCGATGTGCCGATAACCAACGTCAATTGCATCTTTAACGGCTTGTGTAACCTCACCGGGCTTAGACTAAAAGCAATGCCAAAATAATTACCAAAAACAATTATGTGTAATTTACGTACCTTCCAAGTTCCAAGGCCCAAAATGGGGATTTTGTAACCGCTTTTGAGTGACACTTTCGGTACGGACGGCATCTTCAAGTAGAATTATCAGAATGTATTGAAATACGCGTTATACTGTACTGTACCACTATACTGTATACTGTATACTGTAACGACTGATAGCGCAGAAAGTTTTTAATAATCCCAGCAGTTGTCACAACAAAATCAAATTTGACAGCGTTATCAGCCATTAATCATTGAAGTGTTTCCACAACAAGAACTGAAATAAAACTGAAAAGCGCAAATTGAAAAAAATCAAGAAAAATGTAATTTTTTTTATTTAATAATTTTTCCCGTGTAATTTTCCCCACATAAAAGTTCCTTAGACATCGATACTTTTAAAATTATGTATATCATGATTTCTCTTGAATCACATTAAAGCTTATTATTTAATTGTTTTTCTTAAAATTCTACTTCTTTAAATGGATAATTAGGCATATCTTTCAGTTCCAAAGCAGAAACAGCCCTTCCATCGCAATCAAATCCATCGAGTACTTTAATCTCTTCGGGAGTTAGATTGAAGTCAAAAATATTTATGTTTTCAGCGATGCGTGTTGGATTTGTCGATTTTGGAATGGGCACCGTGTCTATTTCAACCAAATACCTCAGTACGACCTGAGCCGTACTCTTTCCATATTTTCTTCCAATTGCAGCCAACTTTGGATCGTCAAGAGATAGAACTGGGTCGCCCAGCTTAGCCCACGGTCTTGTAGGAGATCCAAACGGGCTGTACGCAATTACTTCAATTTTTCGTTCTTTACAAAATTTAATCAGTCTTTTTTGGTTTAAATTCGGATGGACTTCAATCTGTAATAAAAATGAAATGAAAATTCCGCCGCATTAGATAATTTAATGCTGACTTGATTGACAACAGGTCGGATCGTGGCAGCATTTAAAATGCGGTCAATCTGTTTGCTGTTGAAATTGGATACTCCTATGCCCTTAGCTAAATGTAAATTTACGCATTCCTCCATCCCTTTCCAAGTGTCGACATAATCATAATCGAATCCAGTTGCATTCGCAAAAGGGTCAGCTGCGTTTAAACTAGAGACAAGTTTCTGTGCGACCGGCCAATGAATCAAATAAAGGTCTATGTAATCGAGTTTGAAATTTTTCAATGATTTTCTGCACGTTGGGACAACTGCTTCTTTTTCATGGAATGTGTTCCATAATTTTGTGATTATAAAAAGTTCTTCTCGCTTGACCGTGCCCCTTTTCAATTCTTCATTGATTGCTTTACCAATTTCACCTTCATTCCCGTAAAGCATCGCACAATCGAAGAGACGATAGCCAGCCTGTATTGCTGTTTTTACGGCTTTTTCCACTTCCCCTGGGCGTGCCTGTACAACAGCAATGCAATAAAGTATTATGCAACATTATTAGATATGAGCAAATACTGATTGATAAATGATTGATAATAATAATTGTTACCTGCCAAGTACCGAGCCCCAAAATGGGCATTCTTTGACCATTATTCAACAATAAAACCGGTGCCGGCATAACTGAAATTTTAAATGATCTGCACAGACTATTGAATTAAAATTTTGTAACTAATTCCCCCTCCCCGCAATAATTTTTGAAATAAAAATTAGATTAAATATTTTTATTAAAAAAAAAACATCATTGATAAAGCTGTTGTTTTCAAGAAATGCCAGTTTTATTATCTCACTTGATTAATTTGATAAAGTTGTTTTTATGTATAGTATAAATTTTAACTTTATTTTAGTGTGTACCATATTTTCCTATTATTGTTAATATGTATTTGTTTGTATCGTATCGATAGTGTTACATTCTTAAAATTCTCGTTATTTAAATTAAAAATGACCGCCAGCATCTGACATTTGTGACGTCATTTTGACAGAAATGGAAAGAGAGAACAGAAAAATGGAAGCTTGTTATGCTGTTGAAAGAGAAGTCGATCGCGTATTATCAAAATTCGGCACAATAAGCGAACATGCGAATCGTGTGTTGACAGATTTAATATCCTACATCGAAAATCTCAAGACTGAATTAGATAACGGTAAGCAAAAAACATAGAAACCCGGATTCGCAAACAATAACAAGAACAAAGGTTTCTAAATTAATCTCTTTGCAGCACCTGCAGATCATGAGTTGACTTCGGTACAGATCGACTTGTTGAATCAAGCTGTCGCTAAAGTTAAAGACACAGTGTCACATTTAGCGACAGATCACAGAGATCTGCACAGTACGGTTTCAAAAGTGGGCAAAGCGATAGATCGTAATTTTACAGCTGATTTTGCTGCTACAAGTCGCGAGGATGTGTTCCAAACGTCGCAAAAAATACAGCTACTCAATCAGGTCATATGCCAACATTTTTACCGCCAGGGAATGCAAGATGTTGCTGATGCTTTAGCGAAGGTGATTGTAACACTAATCGTAATCTCCTTACAGTGATTTATTGCAGGAAGCAAACATTCAATTGGAAAACAATGGTAAAGAACCGTTTACAGAATTAAATCACATACTTGAAAGCCTTAAAAGTAATGATTTAGAACCAGCTTTGGCATGGGCTACTGTTCATCATGACAGTCTAGAAGCTCAAAACTCCTCTTTAGAATTTAAATTGCATCGTCTTAAGTTCATAGAATTATTGAAGAAAGGATCTGAACACCAAACAGAAGCGATTTCGTACGCCAGAACGCATTTTCGACAATTTGTTCAAAGGCACGAAAAAGGTCTGTCTGAATATGAAATTGTGAGTTAGTTTATATTGTAATTTTCGTAGATATTCAGACTTTGATGGGGATGTTGTTGTTTATACCGAATGGTATTAAAACGTCTCCTTATAGCTGCTTATTAGATAATGAATTGTGGGTTGAGATATACGAAGTGTTTACACGCGACGCTTGTATGTTATTGGGTGTCAGTGTGGATAGTCCACTTGCTATTTGTATAAATGCAGGTTGCAGTGCTATTCCGGCGTTACTTAACATTAAGCAAGTTATGACACAACGGCAAGTAACTGGAATATGGAATGGTAAAGATGAGTTGCCGGTGTGTGAAATTGCTTATTTGATAACTCTTGATGACTTAAATAATTTTAATGATTTAGATTGAAATCGATTTGGGAAGCGAGAGAAGGTACCATTCGATGTTTGCCTGTCCAATTTTAAGGCAGCAATCCACAGAAAACAATCCACCTATGCGATTGCTTTGTGGACACGTGATATCACGCGATGCTTTAAATAAATTGTGTAACGGAAATAAGTAAGTTGCAGTCACTTTATTGCAATGATTGAAAACAATGTTTGCAGGATGAAATGTCCTTATTGCCCGATCGAACAGAGTCCAGCAGATGCCAGACTTATATTTTTTTGAATAATTACCGTTTCACCATTAGTTACTGCTTTGTTGTTATTTTATACATTTTCTAATATGTAAGGATAAATTGGTAATTGTTTGGTTGAAGTTTTATTGTGATCTCTTAACATTTAAATAAATTAATCATTTCAGTTATAATCTATTCTTTTAATGTACCCAGTGGCTTTTTTGTAGTGGGAAATTCCCGTTTAATGATAAAAGGCAAATTGTTATATTTACTTATACGTACAGTGAAACCTAAATCCGCAAATTAATACAACTTATTAGTTTATTAATAAATTTGGCGCCTTCTTTCATAAATTGTTAACATGACAGACTAGGGCCGTAATTCTAAGTTTGCAACAATATTAAAATAATTCGAAATTTGAAAAATGTCCTAGAAAATTTAACATTTGCAATGGAACACTAAGTTATATTTTCACAAGGCAGTAAATTAAAAATAAAAATTCGTGCCGGTTTGTAAACTTTATAATTTAATATCGACTTCAATTACAAAAATTAATACTTGCAAGGTTTCAAAAATAATGTGCGCTAAAAGTAAACTGATGGAAAATTTATTAACACATTTCATACAAGAATTTTTCACGTGCAGTACAAAAAGAATTAATATTCTTCGCCGCCTTCGCCTTCACCTTCTCCAGAGTCCATTCCAACTTCTTCATAATCTTTTTCGAGTGCAGCCAAATCTTCCCGGGCTTCAGAAAATTCCCCTTCTTCCATTCCCTCGCCTACGTACCAATGAACGAAAGCACGTTTGGCATACATGAGGTCGAACTTGTGATCCAGACGGGCCCAAGCTTCGGCAATGGCGGTAGTATTGGATAACATGCAAACGGCACGTTGGACCTTGGCCAAATCACCTCCAGGCACGACGGTAGGGGGCTGATAGTTGATGCCAACTTTGAAGCCGGTGGGACACCAATCGACAAATTGGATGGTACGCTTGGTCTTGATGGTAGCGATGGCTGCATTAACATCTTTTGGAACGACATCTCCACGGTACAACATACAACAGGCCATATATTTTCCGTGACGAGGATCGCACTTCACCATCTGGTTGGCAGGTTCAAAACAGGCATTGGTGATTTCAGATACGGACAATTGTTCGTGGTAGGCTTTTTCTGCAGAGATTACGGGAGCGTAGGTAACAAGAGGGAAATGAATTCGAGGGTAGGGCACCAAGTTGGTCTGGAATTCAGTGAGATCCACATTGAGGGCACCATCAAATCTCAGCGAAGCAGTAATGGACGATACAATTTGACCGATTAATCTGTTCAGGTTGGTGTAAGTTGGGCGTTCAATGTCCAAGTTGCGTCGGCAAATGTCATAGATGGCTTCATTGTCTACCATGAAAGCGCAATCGGAATGTTCCAAGGTAGTGTGGGTGGTCAGAATCGAATTGTAGGGCTCCACAACGGCAGTTGAGACTTGAGGTGCTGGATAAATGGCGAATTCCAACTTTGATTTTTTACCATAATCAACGGACAATCTTTCCATGAGAAGGGAGGTAAAACCTGAACCGGTGCCTCCTCCGAACGAGTGGAAAATCAAAAATCCTTGAAGTCCTGTGCATTGGTCGGCCAATTTACGGATGCGATCCAAAACCAAGTCGACAATCTCCTTGCCGATGGTGTAATGGCCTCTCGCGTAATTATTAGCTGCATCTTCCTTGCCGGTAATGAGTTGTTCAGGGTGGAACAGCTGACGGTAGGTACCAGTACGGACTTCATCTACGACTGTTGGCTCAAGATCTACGAATACAGCTCGGGGAACGTGTTTTCCAGCACCAGTTTCGCTGAAGAATGTGTTGAAGCTGTCGTCTCCTCCTCCGACGGTTTTGTCAGAAGGCATTTGGCCATCAGGCTGAATTCCATGTTCCAGACAGTACAGCTCCCAGCAAGCATTGCCAATTTGTACGCCGGCTTGGCCAACATGTACGGAAATACACTCACGCTGTAACGAGAATTAAACGATTACACGTAGTTCACAAAATGGCGGCGAAAAAGCCGGTTATAACGGTAATCAAAGCTGACGTTAACTTTTAAAATTTTGGAAATATTGAAAATATAGAAAATATAATATAACGGATAAAGTACTCACCATTTTGGATTGTAATTTGACGAATTAATACCAATTAATAAATAAATAGGATCGTTTAGGATAAGCTAGCAATGTGGCTCTCCGAACGAACAGTTTGAAATCGGTAGATTGTCAAGTTTTCGTTTCTATTTATACTTTTTGTGACGTCATGGGCAACGCCTAAGTTTCTGTGTTGTGATTGGTCGATTTTCACCGAAGGGTTGCGATGGCAATGCGGTAAAACGTTTGCCATAAAAAGAAAAAAGTAACAAATTGGATCACAATTAACTTTTCTTTAAAATTTTAAATCGATGAGTGGTTTCGAACCTTTTTCTACCATTTTGAGATTAATTTTTTTTTAAATCAGAAGCAGATGGTCACCTTGCACGGCCTACTTATTCATGGAATATTCTGAAATGGTCGGATCTCATTATTGTGCAGATAAATTCGAATTATCTATTTATTTATAAAGAGATTTCAGGTGTCAAACTCGCAAATGCAACCCTTGTTCCATAAATAGGTCGTCTGCCAGTAAAATATTTCTTGAGGTCAAGGACCTAGCGCTCATGGCTTTGAAAGTTACAAAAAAACTATATTATTTAAATAATTAATTAAAGTGCGGTTTTAAGTTTGGTTGAATGAATTTGGGTTCTCAATACGGTAAAATCGTGAATAATCACCATTTATAAGACGGTAACGTGTACAAACGCAAACTTGTGATTCATCACCTTATAAGGTTGGACTTGAAATTACGTCACCTCCGTGGGTTACCAATTAATAAATCTGTGTAGAAGGACTTTATGGTCATGTAACAATGTTCAGATGGGATCCGAGCCAACCAGACTTCGATAAAAAAAGATTTTCGTAGTACTTTCATTTTAGGTCATCGATTTTTTTTGACGTAAATTTTCTATCGATTTTTTAATGAAATAAATTCATTGGAAATTTGAAATTGTTTGAAATTAGTTTTACTACAAAAGGGAAATTTTTAATACTTCATAGAATTATTCGATCGTATGGCACTGCCCGATCAGAATACTGAAAATTTGGCAACAGATTTTTGTCTTTTTTTATAAAAAAATAATTTCGGTTGGGACTATTATACCAATAAACACGTGAGTCATACCAGTAATGTCTACACCTGGTACACCCAGAGAGGGTACACCTGGTAATCCTCGATTAACGTGGCTGCACGCTGACACGTGTTAGTCGTATAAAATCAACAATATTTTACAAAATACATAATTATAGCTGTAATTATTTTAAACTATTGACGGACGTGACTCATGAAACCGGAAATGAGGGGGACTAATTTTTATAAAAGCTTATTTCTAAAAACAATACAAAAACTATTGAATTGAGATATTTAATAACAAAATTTATTTCAGTTGATATTGTTACAAACTCATTGAAACATTAAATAATAACTCACATGTAAACACAAATAAAATACGGAATAAAATGTAAAACACGTCTGGTCATTCCCTTTGTAAAAAAAGGTGACGTTTCTATTTATTTTATTTGCCCGTGGCAACAGTAAAACATGGCCAGCTACAACGTCCGTGCTCAGTCAAGCAGCCGCCGTGGCTGCATAAGACCGTTTAGGTAACACGCCCCTCCCTAAAGGCTGAGCACGGTGTTGGAAGTAGCTGTTGCCTTGGATTATTTATATTATAAAGAAAATAGTTTATGGTTAGCTATTAGCTGCAGGTTCCTCGAAGTGACGCGGGTCTCGTACGCCGGCATCTTTCATGTCATGCCGAAAGCGGGGAAGGCGGCGAAATGCGGCTCTTCGCGGCGCTGTTCGGTCGCTGACGATCCCGTTGTAGTTCGACGCTGTGCGTTGGGACTCCGGGAAGCAGGGTCATCAAAAGAGCAAGATTATCCATAACACTATAATCAGATTCTAATTGGATAGTTCCGAAATCGGGCATCGATGACTCAGTTCAACTGGTTCGGCGTCATCCAAAACATCCAGGTTACAAATTAAATTCGGTTCAGGCACTTCTTGCACTTCCCCATTTTCTATTTCATGCTCTTCATCATTATCTTGAACCACTGGAGTTGTCGATTTGTACTGCAAAGCACTGTTTGACAAATCGACTTCTATCGGAAATAGCAGAGGTACTGACAGTAGTCCAAGAGTGTTTTTGTGCAATTCTGCGAGGCCTTTTATCAATTTGGATAAATGCCCACCGAGAGATTGCACGTGTTTGTTTTCGAGTACTAATTCCAGTTTGACCAAAACGTCAGAACGTAGTTTCTCAAAGCGGGTCTTGGCGACCTGGCGACATCGCAAAATCAACCTATATTCGTAATTTCCGGTTTCTACTCAACATAATGGTTCTTGCAGTGGTGCGTAGTTGCACTCTGTTACCGGGTCGGTACAGCGGTGGTCGGTTGCGTGGTTGCTTGCTACTTGTTCATACTTTGCTGCAGGCATCCATAGTCCCATGGAGTGACGCGGGTCTAGTACGCAGGCATCTTTCGTGTCATGCCGAAAGCGGGGAAGGCGGCGGAATGCAGCTCTTCGCGGCGCTGTTCGGTCGCTGACGATCCCCTTGTAGTTCGACGCTGTGCGTCGGAGCTCCGGGAAGTGGAGTCGCCTGTTGCAGCTGTTAGCGCTGAATCGTGTAGCGATCATCGGTTGCGGGCGCCACTGGAGGTTCCTGATGTTAGGATTTGATCCCCCTCCAGAAGGGCGTCGCGGCATCGCGGCATCGGGGTCGTTGGTGAAAGTTCGGTGGAAAAGCCCTTTTCCTTGTGCCCCACGTTGGGCGCCAAATGTTACAAACTCATTGAAACATTAAATAATAACTCACATGTAAACACAAATAAAATACGGAATAAAATGTAAAACACGTCTGGTCATTCCCTTTGTAAAAAAAGGTGACGTTTCTATTTATTTTATTTGCCCGTGGCAACAGTAAAACATGGCCAGCTACAACGTCCGTGCTCAGTCAAGCAGCCGCCGTGGCTGCATAAGACCGTTTAGGTAACAATATTCATTGTAATGTCTATTAAACAACTATGCAATAAATGTTCGCGGTAGTGACATCTGGCAGTTAAAACAACTTTATTACTTGAATTATAAACTTAAATTTAAAAATAATATACAGGGTGATTCCAAAAAACGTCCCACGCTCTAACTCAGTTATTTATTGCCCGATTTCGGAAAAAAATATATAAATGATTAGTCGAGTAAGTACTACAAGAATATATTAATTTGGATTTTTCCCACATTAACTTTTTTTTCAAATGACACTGTATACATTTTTTTCTAAATCCAATGATATATAATAACTTGACCTTGGTCTTATTGTTTTCCAAGGCATTCTAATTTTTATTGTTAGAACCCCGATTTATTTTGATCAAATATTTTTATTTTTTTTTCTCCTTAATATTATTTCAAGGGCAAGTTATTAGATATTATTGGATTTAGAAAAATATCTTCTACTACAATAAATAAAAAAATGTATACAATGCCATTTGAAAAAAAAAGTTGACTGTCGCTTCACATTGAAGTTAATTTGGGAAAAAATCCAAATTAATACCTTCCTGTACTTGACTAATTATTTTTTTTCTGAAATCGGGCAATAAATAACTGAGTATGGGACGTTGTTTAGAAATCACCCTGTATATTTCAGAGGATAAAAGTAAAAGTTTTAGTTTAGATTTTAAGTGTTCTATGAAATGATCTCTTATACATATAATTTATAATATAATTTTGAGTTGTAGTTTTAGTTTAGATTTTAAGTGTTTCATGCCATTCCTATGTACAGGCAATTGCATTTGCCTCTATAGGATGCCTTTTTGAGGCATTGTAGTGGTTTAATAAATAAATATGATAGATACCAAATACAGCGATGCTTCCTACCACAATCCCAACAAAATTCATTTTATCACGGACCGGCCAACAGCTTAATAATAAATAACGTAATTATCATTCTTTTTAATTATCCATTTAATAGACTATAATACAAATATATTTTACAACATTACTATTTAGCCATAGCTTCTAATTCTTTCATTTCTCGGTCCGCTGCTATTTTCTTTTCAGCGGCTAGTTTTTCATCTCGTATAATTTTTTGTTTTGATTCAATCTCCCTGAAAGCAGTTTCCTTTTTAGATAACCTTTTCTGGTGGGCTGCACCGTAGAGAATTCCTACAGCTAGAAAACTCCAACGTCCAAACTGCAAGAATAGTTTTAGGTTATATTCATTATGTAACAGTCATCACTTCAGTTTAGTGTTAAATCTAGTAAAAACAATAATAATGCCGGTGCTTACTTTAATTAAGGGATTTACTCGTACTGGAGCTGGAAGATCAGCCATTATTACTTTAATTCTTAAATTATGATTAACAAAACGTCAAATCGGTATTATGAACAAACACGTCTACCAATATTTTGGGGGAAAACTTAGACTATCCCATGATGTTTAGCAATTTATTGATTCACACTTTTCATTGAAAATACAAAATAATCTTAATTCTAAAATTTACGGTTTCCACAATCGTACCAAACCATCTTCACTGTACGAACATATTAAATTTTGATGGGGATGATGAGCAATTCCAATTACATCTTTTTCATGAATCTGAAATTTTTTTCATTAAATTTCTTACCAAAAATAAGTGGTATGGCAACGTACATTTAAGGTCCTGTCTAACTTTCCAGAATTTGTGGAAAAACAATACAGGACCATGTCCTCACCACAACAATAAATCCAATCACCTCTGGGCGATACAGTGGAACAAACAAAATCACCTCCTTCACGTTTTCCGCTTGAAAAAGACCTCACAATCTGAAAAATATTATTTATTATTTTATTTATTAAATAACAATGTGAACAAATACCTGTCCTTGTAAATTCATGATTACAACAGTGTTGCTTCTGTTACAGACGACAAAATGTTCAGGATTCTTTGGAAAATTGTGAATATTATTAACTGTAATATCAGAAGCACCCAATGCTTTAAATGTATTTATGCATTCCGTGGTTTTGATGCTCCAAACTTTCACGGTTCCATCGGATGATGCACTTTTAAGAAACTGTTAGAATTTATAAATTTAAGAACAATTGCAACCAACCTTAAAATGTTATGACCATCCTGTGTAAAAATAACTTCATTCACAAACGAAGTATGTCCTCGAAATTCCTTTAACACCTTCCCAGACTTCAGACCATGTATTCTTATTACATAATCAAAGGATGCACTCAATACTTGACTGTTATCTCTAGAAAACTGAAGGCATGTAATACCTTTAGTATGTGCTTTTTCAATTTTTCGTAAACATTGTCCTGAACTAATTCGCCAAACTTTAATTCGGCCAGCTTGTGAGCCGGTGGCTAGCATTTCACTGTCTCGAGAAAATGCCATGCACAATACGGCGTGCTCCATCAACATAAAACTTTCTTGCGCTTGATATTTCAAGTCCTTCCTAACCTTGCCCGTTGTAAAATTCCACACTTCGATTATGCCATCAACGCTCCCAGAAACCAGGTATTGACCATCAGGAGAAAATCTAGCACATTCAACGTGAGACTTTTGTCCAAATTTAATTTGTTTAGCCATTTGCGTCGGGAAGTGCTCATCTTCTTGTTCTCGAATTGCCGCCTTGCCTCTGAATAAATCAATTGTGGTTCCTGGAGGTAGCAATCCTTGATGCTGTTGCCATTTTAGTGCTTGTCCAAGCAATGCCAGTAATCTCGACGATGGAACTACAGACACTTCCCCTGATAATGCGTGAGCTATAGCTGCTCTGCGCTTTTCTTTACTACTACCATCTGGATATGCTTCACGAGGATCAAAATACGATCTTGCCAAAAGATTTTCTGCAATCAGTCATGTAATTTTTGTTTTAATTTAAATTTAATTCATTACCCAAATGAATATACCGTTCAGGCTCATTTTGTTTCATCATAATCATAGGATCAGTTTGTCTCAACAACGACCGAGCTGCTCCTAATTCTCTCAATTCAATCAGCTCAATAACTATTTGTTCATATAAATCAATGAGTTTTTTATCCGGTAATTTAAGCGACTGAATCGCTTTGAGAACTGTATCCCAATGTCCATTATTTATATCTGCACAAAAGCCATCAACACTGTCTACAGTATTAAGTGATACTCCTGTTTCTTCCTGCAATCACACGCAAGTTAAAACTAACCCAGTGAAATAACTTATTGCGTACCTGTAATGTTTGCAATGTTCTGATCAGATTTGACTCTTTTAAATACTGTTGTATGAGACGTATTACGCTAAAATTAAGAATGGCTTTAAAAATTCAATGCTAATCAGGGTAATACTTACTCGGCCGACTCAATCTCTATCGACATGATTAAAAGGAAATCGACACTTAAACAATAATTAATTAACAGTGTCAATTTCCAAGTAAAATTGGGATTAAAATCGTCTGCAATCCGAAAAAGAATTTGTCCCAAATATTTACGTTAACCTCTTTATTTTAGTGATTTTTTACTTTGTCGCAGTAGATTATGTTGGTAGTTAGGGAAAGGATCCGCTAAAATTTGATCAAAACTTAAATAATTACTTAATAATGAACATAACATTAAGCGCACCTAGAGACTTTCATTCTTATTTCTTTTTCAATTCATTATTTTCCTAATTTATTGTATTTTGAAAAGATTGATCGATACCAATTTTTGGATTAATTACTAACGAAATGTATTGTTGGTTGCCTACATGAATTTTTTTAATTAATCACTTGATTAGTTTCTTATCGGTTATTTTAGAACAGGAGCGGAATACTATTAATAAATCTATTCAACAAGAGCAAACCCGGATTTAAAGTAATTTATTCTTCGAAAGGTAAGAAGGCTAAAACAAAAATTGCTATTACATGTCATAAAAATGCACATCCTTTGACATGATGATCACATTTACCTAGCAATTTATTTCAATTTAGTACTATTTCCTTTTCACAAGTTGTACTCTGATCCCTGTGTGGTATGCAAACAACCTGTTCAAAAACAAACAGATTGTATATCACTTTTGTGTCTAATTACGGAATAATTGCCATAAAACTTACATAATTCTCTCAAAAGATGGTTATTTTGATCAATTTTTGGTATTAAAATTATTTTCTGTTAATTTATTTTCATTTCAGATTTTGAAAAATTCCTTTCTAACCTTAAACAAATACAAACAGCTTTTTATGAAAAAGCCGCTTGGAAGACCACATATTAGAATGATGTCTGTAGAAAATGATGTAATAATCCAATCGGTTAAGGATAAGGGCGTTATAACTCTGAACAGGCCCAAAGCTTTGAATGCTTTAAATTTATCAATGGCCAACAAACTCTATCCGACTTTATTTCAATGGCAAAAAGAAAAAACGTTAGTAATAATAAAGGGCACCGGTGAGAAAGCCTTTTGTGCTGGAGGCGATGTAAGAGCTATTGTTGAAGCAGGTTTGCGAGGTGAACGGCTTGGACACGAATTCTTCCGTAAAGAATATTCAATAAACGGCCTAATTGGAAATTACAGTATTCCATACATCGCCTTCATCGATGGCATTGTAATGGGCGGCGGTGTGGGTTTGTCAGTTCATGGTCGTTATCGTGTTGGCACTGAAAGATCATTATTTGCAATGCCTGAAACTGCAATAGGATTATTTCCTGATGTTGGAGGTTCATATTTTCTTCCTCGCCTTAGTGGGAAAATGGGCTGTTTCCTCGCTTTAACTGGATATCGTTTAAAAGGAAGCGACGTATTGCACGCCGGAATTGCCACACATTACTGTGAAAGCCAGAAACTGCCAGAATTGGAAGAAGCTTTGTTAAAATGTGAAAATGAACAGGGCATGAAAAATATCCTGGACAACTTTAGTAATAGAAATTTAGCTGACTTTACGTTAGCTCCACATATTGACAAGATTAACGAATATTTTGCGAGCCCATCTGTTGAAGGTATTTTAGAAAATCTAAAAAATGATAAATCTGATTGGGCTGATGATACTCTCAAGACCTTATCGAAAATGTCTCCAACAAGTTTGAAAGTCACGCTTAGAGAATTGCAATTAGGTGCAAACATGGACCTGCAAGAATGCTTGCAGATGGAATATCGGATAGCAATTAATTGCTTGGCCAACAAAGATTTTTACGAAGGGGTTCGTGCACTACTCATCGATAAAGATCAAAAGCCTCATTGGAGGCCTTCTGCTTTGGAACAAGTTTCAGCAAACTTGGTCAACAGTCATTTCAAGTTGGTGGAGGGAGAAGAGGAATTAAAACACAAGTTGTAAATTTCGCAAATTGTAAAGCTGTTTTCAGACATTAAATTTTCTATTCAAATTATGCAAGTGCCATCTCTGTGATTCTACTGTGGGTTGCGGTTTTTTGTAACATTTATATTGAATTAAATTGATAATTAGATTTCATCAATTTTTTCCTTGAACTTTGTTCCTTATGCCACAAAATGGAGTTACCAACCAAGCAAATACAGAAAATGATCGATGATGTGATAATAAAATCTATTGGGAATAAAGGCATTATAACATTGAACAGACCAGAACATTTAAACGCCTTAAATTCATCGATGATTCATAAAATATAGCATATATTTTGAAACAATGGGAAAATGGAAAAACGTTCGTTGCTGGTAATTAAAAGTGCAAGAGGAAGAGCATTTTGTGCAGGTGGCGATTTAAAAGAAGCCTACCAGTTGGCAATGACAAATAAGAAGCAGCTATTTGAAATGCTTCACAAAGAATTTAAGTTAAATTATCTCGTTGCATGTTATAAAATTTCTTACATTGCTTTACTTGATGGTATTGTAATAGGCTATCATCTCGCTTTAACAGGTCGCCATTATTGTGAAAATTCTCAACTTGGAAGAGGAATTATTAAAATGTTACAGCCAACAAGACATTAATAATAAATTAATCAAATTCAGCACCAAAATCAGTATTTTTTCCTTAATTCCATACTTGAAACAAATAGAAGAAGACTTTGCAGCTTTAACTATTAATATTCTTTTGAAAACTGGGCCAAGAAAACTCTACAAGCTTTAGCAAAAACGTCGCAGACTAGTTTAAAAGTATCATTAAAACTACTTCAATTGGCAGCATAAGTCTTACTGTAGCTGTAAATTGTTTTGGAAGTAAAGACGCTTTAGAAGGAATGCACGCATTGGTAATTGACAAAAATAGAAAACCTTCATGGGAGCCGGCTAACTTAGATGAAAAAATTACTTTCGACCTTTTAAAGGTTTAGGTAACAAATTGTGATCTTTTGTTGAACAAATAGTTTAGAATAATTTTATACAAATTTTATTCCAACAAAAATTTTATATAAAAGCTAAAACTTTACAGAAAAAAAAAAACAGTAATTATTCTCGACCTCATACATTTAATTGATTTTGTTTTAATATATTACCTGTACTTTACAATATCAAATCAGTCTGATGAAAATAAGAGAAATTACAATTAGCTGCAAAATTATTTGTGAAATGTGATTACATTAGACTAACTAATAAAATTTCACCAATGGTGAAAGAAAAAAATTATGTGGTACCTACCACTTTTTATAGTAAACTTTATCTGATTATTTGCATTTACTTAATTTTGTCGCAATTTTAACGAGATTTGAATAATCACTGTTCCAACAAAATCATTGTAATCAAATTTCAGCTTACTTGCACCTTTTAAAATTTCACTAACGATAGTTATTATATCAAATAATTGTCTAAGTTGCTTTCTAAATCACCGATTTAAAAATATTTACTTAAATTATAACAAATTTACACAAATCAGTTGTGTGATGTCAGTTATATTTATCATTTGGTTGTAAAATTATACCCCGTCTTCAATAAAAAACTCAATTAGGGCAGGCTGACTTTAATGTCAAGTTGTCATTCACAATGGCAATGCCAACTTAAAATCGCACCCTATCCTAATTGTTTTTCATTGATGACAGGGTAGTTGCTTTGAAGAAACCACAAAATTTACTTAACATCAATGTCGCGACTGAGGATTTATTACAACCAAATTATGACCAGAAAAATAAAATTTCTCTAACTAATCAATCACATAACTTAAAGAATAATTACCCAAATGGAATTTAAATTTTTACTTAAAGTAATACAGAAACCTTATGGCATTGTTACAAATGAAACTCTGCAAGTTATAATATCAAATTTATTGTATTCAACAAACTTATGAGAAAAGTTTTTCTTCGTAGGTACAACAAATTAATGTATATTTTAATAAATAAAATAACAATCATCCATAAGGTTTTAAAGTATATTTTATGTAACTCCACAAAACAATATTAAAACAGTCCTGTAGTGTTCACTGGCTAGCGTGCCACGGATACAAATATCTAATCAATATATTGAGCTAACCAACGGAATCCTTCACCATATCCTTGTCTTTTAAGTACGGAACACATAAACAACTCTAAAGGACGTCCAGGTAAATCAGATCGTGGTACCTTGCCCTTATTATAAAAAATTTGGGTTATTGAGTGTTGACACACTTACAGAACTCACCTTTCCTGTAGTCTGGCCAGATAGGGTATAAACGTTCCTTAATTCGTCTTCCGAAGCCGCACCAGGAACATCTATTTTGTTGCCAAGTATAAGCACAGGGCAATTTGACAGTGTTTCATCTGTCAAGAGTGAATCCAACTCATTCCGACTTTCACCAAATCGACTACGATCACAGGCGTCTATTAAAAAGACTATGGCATCAACAGCCGGGAAATAATCTTTCCAGACTCTCCTCGCTAAAATGAACCACAATTTAGCTATCAAGTGAAATTAATGTGAAGCTGTACCTTGCGGATGTCCACCTAAATCAAAGGTAGTAAACCTCATGTTCCCAATGGACAGTTCCTCTGATGCTATAAGAAAATTAATTTTCAGTTTACAAACATTAATTACAAATTAAAAGTCGCTTAGCATGTACAACTAGAGAGCTTACTAGGATGTAATGTAGGAACGTGCTGTGCGAGCCGGTCGTCCTTGAGCATGTGTAAAAGTGTCGTTTTCCCAGCATTATCCAGCCCTAGGAAGAGCAGCTTGCCAGATTTCTTCCATAAGCCTGAACATAACATGCTGTTAGTGACAGGCATAATGTTACTCACCATTGAGGTTATTCGCTTCAGTCTCATTTCCACCAACATCCTCATTAACTGCATACGGTAAACTATCAACTAGATCTTGTTCTAACAACAATTTTATTAAAGTTGTCTTTCCAGAACCGGGCAATCCCAGGAACACATACTTTCCCTTGCGATTCACTAATCCTGATCGCACATACACTCAAACATTGTAAAAATGTAGTTGTATAAGCAAGAACTCACCTAAATATCCTAAAACTCCCGTGAACCAATCCCAAATGAACATTTTCTGTAAATTATGGAAACAATTAAAGATCTACGCAAATAACCTTGATAGTGGCTTTGTGATATAATGTGACTCAGCTATTTTTGTTAATAAGTAAATTAAAACCTTACGATATTCCGTACTGTTATAACACACAAATTGGTATTTTATTAACTGATTTAAATAATTTCAAAGTTTGACGTAGACTGCTAAATTGACACCAGATCCTTCAATTTAGGGGAGCATAATGTTCTTATGGAAACGCCACGGGTTTTTTTATTACTTACCAGAACAACTAAGTTTCTAAATTTTAGGAATAAATTAAATTCGAAACACTTTTAAACCGTAATTTTAAATATTTTCTCCCTCAAGCGAACCCACACAACCAACAGATACAACACTTTTGTTGACACCTAACAGTTGATGTGACACTTCCGTTTAGTTCCTGGAAATCGTCATCTATTAAACGCAATATTTATCTGTTCTTTATCTTAAAATAATTAGTAATTGTTAACAAAAATTTGGTATGTTAAATGAATTCTCATTACAGATGTAACCACAATTTAAAAAAGCAAATTTATCATTTTTTTCTTAATTTAAAATTCAAACCACACTACTACGCCAGTCAATGGCATTGAAGCGGTCAATTTAAAATTGAAATTTTCAATCGTTAATTCAATAAAAAATTAAATATTTCTTCTTTTGAAAACTTAGACAATTGTAGTAATTGTTAATTATTTATTTTTTAAATTGATGTCTGTTTTTATACTTAGAATTAATTCCCCCACGTTGTCTGTATTGATTATTTTGTTCTTCAAAAAAATCAATAACTGAATTACACTATAACTTTAGTCAGTTTTAGCACCTAAATATTGGCTGGAAAAAAAATATTCCAAAATGCAAAAGACTCGCAACATAAAAATGAAGGTACCATTTTCGAAGAAAAGAATCGACGAACCAACACCACCACTACCAACAACAATCACCAATAGACAAATAGACTCGTACGAAAATAAATTTAATAAAATAAGTTTGGACAAAAGTTCGTGCAGTTCATTAAGTTGGGGCGATGATATCGAATATGAATCAACTCAATTAGTACAATTGGAGTTTGAACGAATGGAAAGAGTCCTGCAAGGGACCGAATCAATTCCTCCGCATTATAATCAAGAAGAATACAATCAATGGATAAACACATTTCCATTCTTAAGGTAAAATACCTGTTATAATTTTGTCTTGTTACTGAAACTTATTTTTTAAAAGGACGTGCGGAAAGGAAATCAAAGTCGATTTGGACCCAAATAGAATTCCAAGCGATTATGAAGAAATCATAGAAACGCATCCACTTGAAAACCGTAACATATTTAACCGATTGAAAGAAGTTGATGAGAAATTAAAACAAGCCGTGATAGATCGAACGTTTCAAAATGTTTGTGAATATTTGTTTAAAGAAATTCCACCGAAGGGAAATCACAAACCACCAGAAAATCTTAAAGTTGCCAAGAAACAAGGCGATGAACATGGCTCAACAGATTTAATGGTGCAGTCTGAAAGATCGGCGTTAAATTGGCTGCGAGATTGTTCACCTCAATTTTCGTCGTTGCCGTGCCTTTCGCAGGAACCTCAGCAAGTGGACGCTTTGAAAAAAGTCCCCAAAACCAAAGTTGAGAACAAACCAGCAAAAGATCATTCTTCTCCAGTTCCATCTTATTTCATGTTGCCGCCTATTAATAGCTGCTTGTCGATCAATAAATGCAGATCGATATCAGCAAGCCAAGCTCCGAAAGTCTCTTCGGTAAGAGGGAACAGAAAATCTAGAATACCGACTAGTCTCAATAAAAATTCGTAAATTAAATCACTTGCGTTATTTTATTCAAACCGAGCCTTTTTTGTATATTGCACATTGTTTTATACAATTTTATATTTAACAATCATTTAACATCAACAAGATTATTTATCTAAGTGCAATATTAAATTTCACTTAAGAAAAAATATACAAGACGTCTAATGAATTAAACTCACTGAAGTTTTAAGTCTAAAGTTCAGTAATTTAATTTTTTACTTATTGGCGGCTTGCTTAAGTATAAGTGGACACTTAAGGGTGATAATACTTAGAAATCGTTCCTGTGGGATGAGGTAAGGAGGCATGAGTGGTCGTAAGTGCCCACTTATGTTTAAGTAAGCGGAACTTTTTACTCTTGGTTTTATTTATTTAATTTATTTTCTTGTGCATAAATGTGTTTTGTTCAGTGAGCGAAATTTATTAGATAATTTATGTATAAATATCACGGTCATGTAGAAAATTCATTATTAAAATACATTGAAACAGCGAGGACAGCTTAAAACCTCGATATTTTAATATAAAAAAGGTGGGGAGTTGTAAGCTGCACTCATGTTTTTGATGGCAATATTTAATTACTCTTTTAACCAACTAATTACTTACAAAAATGAAACTATTAAACACCACATTAAATTGTCAAGTGATTATAATTTATTTATTATAAAGTGGATCGTTTCCATTTGCAAGACAACTCTATCAGCTAAAAAATTCAATGCACATATACTAAATTGGTGTGTTATGTAGGAGTATATTGATAAAAACGAGAAATTAATAAGTTTAAGCTACAGATGAAAAATTATTTACAAATCAGGCAAAGCATCTTACAACTAGTCATTAATTATTTACATTATCACAATTTACGTCATGTACATATCTTACAGTTTCCATTCAAATATATTTATGAAAACTCAAAAGTGTCTGCCCGAGAGGCACAAAACCTCCGTTAAAGTACAAACAATTTTATTCTTAAAAAATTGGCCAATCAATCGACCATGCAATTAAAATTAGTGATGATTATTAAAATTTGCATTCTAAATCCTAAATTCGAAATAAAAAGATGAATTCAATGATTCTGGCACTTCTCGGCGATGCTTGTGTAGATGTTTCAAAAATTTGCTGGCACTTTTGAGTCGACTTCACTACGGATGTTACTTTTAATGTATTTCAATTAATTAAAAACGGTTTAATTATTAGGTCATAGTACTTCACAAAAAAACAACTTTCATGTCATTGAAAATATGGATAGCGATTGGTTTTATCGATGTTTGTTTAAATACCTCTTATATTATTAGAATCGTATTTATAAAGTATTTAATATACATTGTATTGCAGTCAATAATTGCAATGATTAGTGTAGTGCCCTCAAGTACAACCAACACCCAATATTAAAGAGCGAAAATAATATAAAAATAAGCTTAAAAAACTTTAAAAGGCAAAACTTTCAATGGTTACAATGTACAATAGAGTAATCAGTACAATCTGTAAATTCATTAGGGAAGTTTAAAACACTCATGGGCATTGGAATGTTATCGAGACAATGGACCCAATTTATATGTAAGAGTAAGGTCCATCAGTGAGGGCACTACAAAGCAGCAGTCAAGAATTGTCATCTTTATTGGTACCTCCACCGCCGGTTCCGCTGCCTTGCCCCGTCGCACCCCGACCTCTCACCTGTTTATATTCCAACCCCGGATCGAACTGCATCAAGACAAATACCTGAAAACACAGCGAAAATAAAGCGAATAAAAAACAAAATAATTACTTGATCAGACGGCAGTAGTTGGAAATCGTCAGGTGGATTTGTAATAACGTATCGTTTACTGCTCGCATCACAAGATGAACTCGTGTCCCTAAATCGATACAATCCAATGCATAACATTCCGTATTGCTTCAACGCAGCCACGAACAAATCTCCGTATTTGCCTCCTTCCCCGAATTGGGCTAACGGGCCCTCATACAAAGAAATCTGACCCACTCGACATCGATCTCGATTTGATAGACTGTCTGGGGTGCTAGTAACATTGACGGTAATCAATTGGACACGTAAGAAAATTAAGATTTGTTACCTGTAACCGCCTCTCAGTCCGGCACCTTCTGCGAGAATTAATTCAAGTTCTGGAGTCGCACCTCCGGTTATTAGAGAACGGATTAGCGTTAACGCATTTTGGTTGAAATAAGTCTGCAATGTTCGATTGTAATATTTCGGTAATGAAAATCAAACAACTTACTGTCGACATTAATGAATCAAGCACGCTGACTGCAAACGCAGTTCCGCAGGCGAATGGTTGGGTCAAATATAATTCAGTATCTGGGTCATCATCGTCATCTTGGTCCAAAAATTGCACGTTACTGTCATTCACGAGTTCTACAAGTAGAATTAATAATAATAATAATATGAAGATCTATTTGGGGACTAACCAGTAATCATGGGAACATTTGCACCATAGACTGAACCCCTCCTTTGTAATATGATAGGGCTTCCAGGAGTAGTCGTATCCTGATCGCTGTTAACTTGACTAAGAACTCCTATAGTATCGTCAAAAGTCATTGCTTTAATGTTAAGTGAAGCCAAAATTGCTTCTTTATCGGCTAACGTAGGATCATCATTGCTTGGCACTTTCGCAGATAGAATACAACACATATCGCATAAGTTGACATTAACAGCACGTAAATCTGCCCTACTCAACGGGGAACCCTGCAAAAATGACATAAATAAATACTAAATAAATAGTAACACACACACCCCGTACATAGGCCAAGCAATAAAGCATTTTTTCATAACATAAATACTACCTGAAAACCGACTGTGCGATTTTGTCAAAGACAGTTAGTAGATGAATTCTACATAATTTCCAATTCGAGAATCATAATTTTTAATTTGTTATAAACAATTTTCAACAAAAAATCGCGTTTTTTTTTTAGTTTCTTGCTTGTAAAATGGAAACTAATGAAAAAATAAAAAAAATTGCCCTGAGCACACTTTATGAAAATGTGCACTGCAATTTGCATGGTTTTACCTAGGAATACCGATTTTTAAGATTCAACCTTGTTGTAATCATTGGAAAACAAGAAAATGGATTTTTTTTTACCTGAGCACACCTTATGAAAATGTGGATCCTAACATAAGTAAAAAAAAAATAAAAATAAAAAGTGACTTTTCTGACCCAGAATCGATTTTTCTGTCTCAGAATCTGCTTTTTCTGAGTTAGAATGTGATTTTTCTGGCCGAGAATCGATTCTTCTGACTCAGAATCTGCTTTCCTGACCCAGATTCGATTATTCTGACTCAGAAGCTGCTTTTTCTGAGTTAGAATGTGATTTTGTTGTCCGAGAATCGATTTTTCTGACTCAGAAACTAATTTTTCTAACTCAGAATGTGATTTTTCTGGCCGAGAATCGATTTTTCTGTCCGAGATTCGATTTTTCTGTCCGAGAATCGATTTTTCTGACTCATAATCTACTTTTTTGACTCAGAATGTGATTTTTCTGGCCGAGAATCGATTCTTCTGACTCAGAATCTGCTTTTCCTGACCCAGAATCGATTTTTCTGTCTCAGAATCTGATTTTTCTGACTCAGAATGTGATTTTTCTGGCCGAGAATCGATCTTTTTAACTCATAATCTGCTTTTCCTGACTTAGAATGTGACTTTTCTGACCCAGAATTGAGTTTTCTCTCAGAATTTGCTTTTTCTGACTCAGAATGTGATTTTTCGGAGTCAGAATCGATTTTTCTCTTTCAGAATTCGACCTCTCATTCTCTTTGTAATTTAATTCTCTGCAATTTGTCTATTGACATCATTAAGATTGCTTCATTAGTTTCCATTTTACAAGCAAGAAACTAAAAGAAACGCGATTTTTTGTTGAAAATTGTTTATAACAAAGTAGTATTTATGTTAAATTATGACATTTATTTTGCTCTGTTGCAGCAACATTGCAGCAATATATCCACATTGCAATTGCAGCGCAATATTGCAGATTCATTGCTGCAACATTGCTACAATATTACGTAGGGCGGACATATATAGATTGCAGCAATATTACACGCAACATTGCAAAATTGCAGGGCAATCTTGCTGTAGGGGTACGTATGCTATTTTTTCAACTGAGTGAACACAAAATTTCAATAGCTTAAAATTTCATATTGAAATTATCTTTGTTGAAAAAAATAATTAAAAAATCCACTCACATTTAGGACCGAGATTTTCGGCAAATTTTGCAGCATTTTCCATTCGCGTCTTATGTATTCCACAGAACCGACTATGACGACATGTTTGAGTTCGTGATAGTGAAAATTGCTAGCTCTCAAAGGCATAACCAAATTTCGCAATCCTATTAACGGTGAATCAGGATCGGCAAATAAACAGACTACAACGTGTCCATTTAATACGGTCATGGCTGCTTGGTTTCGATCCTGAAAATATAACTGTTGGTTGGTACTGTTATATTAATTCCATGTTATTACTAATAAACAATCTTCTAGGTTTTTGGCAGGCCCCCAGTGAAACATTCCTGTACTATCGTATTTCATTTCAGTCTTTTCAAAATCAAAATCTTTCGCTTGATCATCGGCCAGACCGACTGGTAAATTCACACCATTGTTATTTTGATTAGTTCCACCACTGCTTCTGCTAGTGGGCCTGAAATTTAAATATGAGAGAGCTACATAAAGATGTTGTTAACACAAGCTTAGTTGCGTAATAAAACAATATGCTATCTAACTATTACCAATAAATACCAAAAAAAACTATTAATAACTTGTTACTTTAATTTTCAGTTGGCAACACGCAAATTGTAGTGTAAGAATTGTAATGCACGTTGCCAACTTAAAATTAAAATCACTACTATTCTAAATGAGGTTTTTATTGAAGGCACATTCAAATATTTGGGTATTCAGTGGCAATACATTAATTATAATTTACAATTGTGAGCTTTACATTATAATTTATGACTATTCTAAAAGAGTAACAGCAGGGTGCTTTAAAATGTTTGGAACAGGGGAAATTTTAAAATCTGTTATAAATGGTCGTTGCATGCTCGTCGTGCAGCCATATAATTTTGGGATTTAAAACGATAATGCAATCCAGCAAAAAAAATGTTTTGCATGTTTTATTGGTTTGACTGGTAGTTGTGAGTTACAGTCACAGCTCTTTTAGTTTTTTCAACCAAATAGAGTTTTAAATAAACAGAATTTTTGACAGAAAATTTCCTTGTGAATTATTTAGGCTGAACTTCATTACGACAAACACTTACTTAGTTAAGTACACAATTGTTCATTTTTACATAGAAATCGCTTTCGAGGTATGATCAGTCACAAGTGTCCACTTATACTTAAGTAAGTTGTAGGTTTTTTGAAACATAATATGATTAGGTTAAATAATATTTTTTGCTGCAATTAAATTAACTAAAGAAAATATACAAAAATGAAATAATGGGGTCTTTGAACATTTAAAATGAATAAATAAAAAGGACTAAACACTAGCACAATTCAACGCATGCTAACTGGAGATGTTCTTAACATTTTTCAATTTTTCTAAGTGCACATTAGCATTATTCCGGAAAAAAAAACGGAGGGTGGAATAAAATAGTGCAACAAACTAGAACAAAATGTAAGCAAGCACTGACAAAGATAAGTGAAAAGTGTAAGTAATAGCTAAAGCGTACATGAGTTTTTTGACTTCATAGGCAAGATGATAGCCGGCATAAGACGTAGTATCCTGCTCCGGCGGTCTGAAAACAGCACATTGCTGATAGCACATAACAGGTCAAACCAATGTAAAAAAATATCACCACAATCACCCTAAACTTACAAAAAAAATATGCAATTTTCATCATTTGTGTTGATCAAAAATTTAAAATTGAGTTAGGGTGATGTGCTTTGCTAATGAAATATTCTGTGAAATAGAGTGGAAATGCTCAGTTTACTATTAATCGCAAATAACATCACAAAACCAAAATAATGAAATGACAATATAGTTATAACAATATTTGGTTATGTGATGATTTAATTTTTCCAAATAAAATCGAAAATGATTTTGCCCCAAGAGCTTTTCGAAAAAGCTTACCTTCCATTGAATCCCGGCGAAACCGCATTTTCGGCGGAGTTCCTGGTAATGTTGGGCTTCACTTTGTTAACTTGTTTTATCGAATTGGCCATTGGAGTTGTGGGAAAGGTGCTATTTCGATGATTTTGATTGCGATGCGCCGCTGCAAGTTTCTTAAATTAGCGCTGCTATTTGTGATGAGTTAAAAACGTACCGTTAAATTCGTCTTGCGTTCGACCAATGTCACCTGAAAATAAAATGAAAAAAATCGGTAACGTTTCAAAAATGCCACCGTGAGTGCTTGCAAACAACCACTAAAACTAACCACATTACGATCTAATTTATGCTGTGAAACTCAAAAGTACTGAATAGTTCAGAGGGAGGTGAAAGGTCGTGAGAGCAGAGTCTTTCAAGAAGCACGAGACGCTTCTGCAACTGAATAAAATCGGGCGGGGGTTTAAAACAAAAAACTCTACGCATTCAAACGGTCGTTGGTTTCTTGAGCGCTTGACGATGGCTTCTCGAAGGAAGCATTACTGCTTGAATGTTTGAAAAGAATAATTGTGCAGGATCGGGATAAATGTGCGTAAAGCATCTAAAAAAATACCTCTGACGTGAACCTTCTTGGGCAACTCTGGCGGTGTGAAGGTTGGGGGAGGATGGTGGTCATCTGTAACCACAAACCATACTCGCACATCTAACTATATCTAACTTCCCTACGTCATTATCTCATTTCTAAACATACGGTCGCACTTAAATATTTAAGTGAGACTTGGGCAAGAAACCTCCACTAAGAACTTGCGAAAAGCTGTTGATGGAAGTTTCCTGTTGCCTCGCCTACTTTTCCAACACTATTTCTATTTCTATTAATAGTTACGCATTTTACATGCAGCATGCGTTTGATAGTAGTTTTTTTGGAAATGCATAACATGCGACAATGCTGCAGCATGCCCGAGCTCGTACATACAAGGTAGCTGTTTAGAAGGAAACAAAGTTTGAAAAAAAAGTGGTGCTCGGCACCAAAAACATTTCGCTTTACTGGATGGCGCCTCGATGTGATTTTAACTTACTTGGAAGAGTGTTTGTGAAGTCCTTGCCTGCAGGCCAGTGTTACAGGGACAAAGCGATAAATTATGTTATAGAGTGTGTAGTTTACAAAAAACGTGAACAATTCTTGATAACAAAATAAAAGTAAAATTGCACCCCCGGGGTCACGGATAAAAAACGATTTGATTTATCACGTTAGAAAGAAGTTGATGTAGCATGTGACAGAAATGAACGACATTTAAATAACAACATATACTAAACACCAATTTCTAGTTATGAATCCACAGTTAAACTAACACAACAGCAAACGTTTCGCATCACGGTTCCGTATACAGTAAACATAAAATGCAAAAAAATGCTTTTATCAAATTGTGCTCTAAATGGCGTCTAATGAAACAATTTATGAGGATGGACAAATGTAATTTCATGTAATATCATGGAAACTAGTTTCGTTTCCATAATATTCCATTTGTTTACGTGATGGTGACGACACAAAAATAATAGTTTATGGTGACATAATAAAAAATATGGGATGAGTATACATACTTGCGCGACCAACCATCTGCACCGCTCGAACGCCTTTCCTGAAGGTAGCCACTGTATAACGAACCATACAAGTTAGTTGTAGACCAACAATAAGCCCTACCCTTAGTGAATCAATTGAAAAACAATGGTTCTTAGCAGTTTACAGTTCGATTAAAAAGAGCATAATGGAAATAACTACTCGACTAGCACACGACGAACCCACCCTGGGCAATGGCTGGGTTTGAGGATGTTACTGTGACCAAAGGAAACGGGTTACCTGTAAACATCTGGCTGGAAGAGAGTGTTCAGTTTGTTTCTGAAATTCGAAAAATCAATAATTCTCTCGGTAACCAAAAATGAGTGGTTAGTGCCCAAGGTAATGCCACGTAGTTATCGACGGGGTTTGTTATTGGTTTTGCGGTATGATAAGCAGATGCGTTTCAGCTCAATCAGCGTTTTGAAATCCCTACTACAAATAGGCGCCTGACCCAAAAATATACCTGCATCTGCGACAATAAAAATTAATTAATTGAATGATTTTTTAAAGCGCCGCAGAAGAATTCTATATTTGGGTCGTACAGTAATTAAGCGAATTTTAGCAGCGTAACAATGAGTTTACCTATTCCAACAAAATTGTTAACTAGTTAGAAAAAGCACAGTTAAATGTCCAAACACATTCTGAAAGTCCATCAGCAAAATGTATTAGAACAAGACCAAACTACAAATCGTCCAAGCTAAAAGATGAGTTTAAAATAAAATGAAGTAAAAGTTTTAGAATTCCCTAAGTATTGAAATGGTTGAAAAAAATAAAACGTTATCGTTCTTAGCTTGAACTGATAGTAAAGTGTAAAAGCGAAACTGCACGGTATTTATTACAGGTTTGCCTACCCTCTAAGCATCTGTGATAGGCTGCGTTAAGCCCCTGTTTCACCATGCCTGACTGCATCATCATCATTCCCACATCTGTAAAAAGCCAGTTACCAAAAAAATCAAAAACAAAATTCGTTCCAATTTGGAATGAGATCAGTTCCTGATACCAAAAATTCAAAAATTATGTACATGGACATGATGGAAAAGGTAAGAGCCCAGGGTGTCATCCATGTAGTACCAAGAATATTCAGTAAGTATTTCATACTTACAACGATTTGGAAAAAAAATTATATGCTCCTAACCATGCATAAGATAGATTGTGCAAAGGGGACAGAATATGTGTCGAACATTCCATTGTACCAGGCAAGATAAACAGTTAAACTTGCAATCAGTAATTAAAAAAGTTTGTCCCATGTTTGTCTTTTCATTGTTATTATTCTACACATAGCAGAATCAATACTAGATTATAAAGTGACAGTGTAAAAAAGTTAATATGCAAAATGGAAACAATTCACGACAGCACACAAAAACTAGATATGAAATTAAACGAGCTGATCCATCAGGCCCAGGCAAGATCTAGACAGATCTATAGTCAGTGAGAGATCAATTTACCTAGATCATGGGACCAGTTACGTTGCTGAACTGCCACTAAAAGCCATTAATAAAATTTCACATAAGGTTTTTCATTACATGTAAAATAGGTACTTGGGATACATACAATTAAGTTAAAAGAGTACTTAGTAATCAGTAGATTCATCGGAAAATCAATGACACAGAATATAATATGATAGCAAATGTCTCTATGGATTGTTCAAAGAAATTTAGAAACTGAGAGCCAGTAGTTGCAACAAACAAAAGTTATTCAGAAAAAACGTTGAGAAACTCACAGTTTTTGCATTTACACTTCTTTATTAACGTCTCGTCCTTGATGTCGTCGTGGCATGCCTTACAAAAAAACCAGGCCCTGAAAATTAATTTGAAATCTATATTAATTCAAATCCAAAGCAATCAACTGACGTCATTTATAATATTCAGTCCAAAGGAACTTTTTAATACCACGATATTATTCACGAGATAAAATCGCGTGAATAATATCTAGTAACACTCGAGTGTTGTACAACGATTTATCCACGCTTTTTAATCAGAATCGTGCTAATTACCTTTTAACTTCGTCTGCCGACTGCGCGATAAAAAATCCCTGAGTATTCGCTTGAATCTTGGCTCCGCGCGGATTGATCGATATTTTGGAATCTGTCCCCTCGTCGCCTCCTTTTATTTCAATCGCCAACAGAAGCAACTTGAGTTTCGTAAAGCACAGCCTATGAAACAGTCTGCAATTACTGAGGAGAAATACAAATCGTTTTGACGAAATTTTAATGTCCGATTAATCATGCTTTTCGTATCCTCATGCTGAAAGCGTACTCCCCGAACGTAATTCTCATTATCCAAAGTTTTGTTCTACATGAAAACGTGCAAAAAGGTGGAGAAATTAAAATTGGGAGTTAAAAAACAAAACTAACTACGTTGTGGTAGTTGCTCTATCCCCCAACAAGTTTCTAAACATTACCGGGCACATCTAGAGTCATCATCATAGGCAAGCAAATTCTATTGGATTAACAAACCATCACACGCAAACACATGTCTAATTTCGGTAGCCGCAATTAACAACATTGTAACTGACAATTTGTCGATTTTCACTTTTTTTCACATTTGATATATTGGGTGTGATTTACATGATTTAGTAAACTCAAATTATTTTTTATTTTTTGTTTTATTATAAAAAAATCAATTTTTATTTCATTGTACCTGCAATAACGTACTTACCCACAGATAAAACATGTTAAAGAATTTTACTGAAATTTAATGCGTGACCTAAAAATTGTAACTTACTTTACCTTTCCAAGAACTAACAAATTTACTTAAATAAAATTGTACCAAAGCTTACAATGTTGTTGCCGGGATAATACATTCTTTTACGCTCTTTCATAGGAATGTTAATGATTCTTACAATGCTATTTATTCTTCGGATTCCTTTAAGATTTATTGACTTACAATGTTCTTCCATCAATGATTATCGGACTAAACGACGACTTCCGCTTAAAATTCGGTAACATCGAAACACGGTAGTTTGATTTTATTAGTATTTTGTGAATACGAGTGAATTATATTGTTAGTAAAACAATATTGTCACGTCTTCGCGTGGAAGGAAAATTTTGGAGTTGCTACAAAATCAACACGGTAAGTAAGACTTGTTAATTATTGCATTGGTTCAACCTAACCTCGTTATTTTAACTCAGACAACCGCCTAAGGCACCACTTTGGCGCTCGGAAAAATGAGTATAAATATAATTTTTTTTTGACGCAGCTATTAAAATCATAAAAGTCCTATGCTACATTTTAGATAATATAAAGAATACGTGGTATAAGTTTTATTAAAATCGGTTGAGTAAATTTCCAGATATCTTGAACACCAGTTTGAACAAAGTACCCGAGATGCGGCCGTACTTTGCTGCGCTCACTTCAAATTGCTAGAACTCCGAAAATAATTTCAACTTTCAAATGGTTAAATGCTTAAAATATCCTGCAAAGTATAAACAATAAATCTAGCCGAATAGGAAAAATTGATTTTCTGAAAATCTCAAGGTGGTATAACTAATAAAATTTTGTTCTTCAGATATTTCCGAAGATTCGAATATTAATAAAAATGATTCCCCGTTATCAGTAATACTACTAAAATATTATATCGTATTTCATTAAAATTATTGTTATAAGCAGTCTAAAAAGTTGCAATGTATTGGAGCTTACAATATTATTACAACAAATTTCAAGAAGTAAATGAGTTGCAAAACACTTTATAATCTTATTCGATAAAAATTCTGAATGCAAAATAATTGTAAGCGAATTTACAATGGTATAACTGCAAACATGACTTCTATGAACAATGGTAAATGCTGGTAAATCCGTTAAATCAATAAATTTTCTCAAAATAAATTATACAGTGATGTTATATGAGTTAAAATAAATGAGTATCCATAAATTTCAAACCCAAAAAGAATTATCTCCTCAATAAAAAGGAAAAGAAGAAATGTAGAATCTTTAAAACGCTCTCCTGAAAAATGACGTTTTGCTAGTTAGAATGTTGTTAATTGCGGCTACCGATTTATTGATGCTGGTTACGAAAAACATTGTGTGTAAAACGTTAATTTGCACTCATTCAAAACGGCGAGCACAAGAGGGGATCAAGGATGAAAACTTTGTTAAACGAACAGGGGATGT
Organism: Dascillus cervinus; assembly: GCA_949768715.1. NCBI lineage: Eukaryota > Metazoa > Arthropoda > Insecta > Coleoptera > Dascillidae > Dascillus > Dascillus cervinus. The sequence goes on from OX458316.1 coordinate 574,941, forward strand.
AAGGAGAACATTTCAGCTAATTAAGTGTTGCGTGTGGGTGTGAGCTTACTCGCTGGCCTGTGGGAATGTCATGCCCGTGAACGAGGGGGACAGAGTCTCAGTGTACATCTCGCATCCCGTGCCTTGCAGGTAATCGTTCTGCCAGACTTGCATATCGGGAGACTGAAACCACAAGACACCGCCACTCAACACATGGCACGACACAAAACACAATCAGCCACGACCGCAATTATTATCTCCTTGCAGCACCTAGAGGTCTCAACGCATCGGTAGTCGGTCCATTTCAAAATAGCACATTTGCAAAGACAAACGAGGTATGATCAAATACTTCCCGGATTCTTTATGTTAAATACTGCACGGTCTTCACAAAACTAACTTCAAGTATAGAAACCTCGAAAAAAAACTGAAAAATATTCCAACTTCAGAATCTAATATATTTCTTCAAGTGGAAAATCAACTGTCCAGCAGTTTTTTTGTAATTAAAATTTTGCGACGCTAGTCCGGGTATTATTTGATAAACCTCGTGACCAAAACGCAAAATAATAAAAGCAAGAATGTAATACATTTTGGGCGGGCTTGAACCAGACACAAATACAATAATACAAATGAACTGTCAGAGTTAAATGAATTGCTGTATTAATCTCATCTTTACTAATGCGTTTGTTGAATTTTAGTAAAATTACTTGATCAAGCTAAAGTGTACAGTTTGATTAGTAATAAAACAACTACATTGAAACTTTGGAAATTTATAATTTGTTTCAGTTGAAGGTTTTCAACGAGCATGAGGAAGCATCGATAAAATAGATATTACGTCGCCTCAAGCCAACTTACTCTGCGGCCTGAGCAAATGGCATGCCTATAAATGAAGGGCTCAGCGTTTCAGTGTACATTTCCATCCCTGTGCCTCGCAAATAGTCATTAGTCCACACCTGCATATCTGGAGACTGCAACCAACGATAACTAAATACATAATTCTAAAAGTAACTTTCGTGATTAGTAAAATTACATCTTAGCCTGAAAATAGATAATAGCACGTCCCTTGCTTCTAATCGGCGTGACTTACCGTTTTAAATGAGCGCATAGCAAAAAGGTTCGCCATCATTGTGGAAAACCCAGGAGCGAGGCAGGACTGGGCGATGAAGCCTAGTTTCAGCTCCGCCAGGCATATAACGTCGTCTCCTTGTTTCCAATCCCACGATGGAATGTTTAATAAATAAGCCTGCAAACGCAAATAATTCAATGAATCGAGAAATTAATTATTATTATTAAATCCCAATATAAATTTAATCCCTTTAAACAAACACCCATTTTATGGTTTATGGTTCTTTTTTTAGTACATACTTCATAGTTCATTGGCAAATTCTATTTTTAATTATTTAATTTCGTCGAAATCATTTTTTATATTAAAAATATTGGATTACCTTATTGTGATATTGCATCAGTTGTATAATGACACGTATATCGTCGCTGTAGTTCTTAATGGAAATTACTCTCATAATGTTAGCCGCGTCTTCGGCGTCTGGATCTTGGCAGTACTTATTCGCCAGCACTAAGCACGCGTCCGCTTCGTGCACCTAGTGATGGAAATGGCAAAGTAATCACCAACAGAAGTCAGGAAGGTAAGTAAACTAAATGCACCAAGAAAGAGTTCAGCAAAAGATCGGGCACAACGGGGGAAACAATAGTAACGATCATGCATCAACCAATCTTTTGCTGTTCATTTATACATTTGTTTATTTAAGTGTACTTTTAATTTTTTGTGTGTTTTGCGACTCTGTATTTTAAAATTTTATATAAAACAGTTTTCAAGTTCTTCATTTTTACAAAGTATAATTTTATTGATTCTAAATGACAAGCAAACTAATTAATTGAGGACAACTCCTCCGTACAACTTTCTAACTATTTTATGGCGAAAATGAGAATAATTTAGAAACGATTCAACACATTCATGGACTACTCGCACTACACTTGCAGTTCATGCATTGCAAAATTGTTGTCGATTCCCAAAAGATGTCTTGTTTTCGATGAGATTATGGAGTAACGCTTCAAATAAACGTTTTGTTGACGATGGATTATTTAAGTAAAATGTTTTAATTTTAGTGTCAACTAAAACAAAAAATCTAAAAAACCTTTCTGCTTTTATCATTTTAATCGGCCCAATGGGCAAGACACCTTGCAATCAAATCAAAAGCAAGACATTATCTGTATTCAAGTGAAACTGAATAAGATATTTATAGAGAAATATTGTCGATCGAAAAAAATATTACAGCATGCGGATTATATGTGACATCAGTGGCAAAGTCAAACCGAACTAAAATAGAATTAGAAAATGAGCCAAACCAACAGAGCCAACTTACCACTGTTTGGCCCAAAATAGGGATTAACGACTTTCGTGTTTCTATGCTAATCGACGTGACAGGTACCTATCCTCAAGTCGTTCTTTTGCTTAAATTAGTTGTTACAATTATATCCACTTATAACTGAAAAATGGATATAGTTATAACGAATCTGGTGGATCTTTCATTCGAAAACAATTCATTACCACAAATATCTCACATACGCGGCCACAAAAAGAGAAGCCATAAATAAAACACAATGGAAAGTAGGTACATTAAAAACAGATCAAATAAAGTTGAGTCAACTCACGCATCACACTTAAATCCTGCTAGATTAAGCAGTCGGTACTGTGTGCAACGTAAACGCAAATTCAAACTACCCAAAAACACATGAAAACGAAATTGTTCAAAGCAACGAAATATTAAAACATTTGGACCGTCGATTGTGAACCACATTCATGTCCCGACTTACCTTAACCCTTTGCAGATCAATAGGGTTCATGATGGTACCTTGGAAGAATTCGACTGTTGTGAAATGTCTCTTGAAGAGACCTTCCAATTCAAGATCTGGTGGTTTCCTGCACATTACAACAATTACCATTTTTTTTTTTTTGATTAAGACCTTGCCAACTGAATTTAAAGTTTAAAATCGTATCCCGAGCATTCCCGTTCAGCAGTACCATGCAGCAGAAAGGCAGTTGTACCTACTTCACTACACTACGGTACTTTAAAAATTTTCCTACTATGCTAGAAAATTGATAAAGTACAAAACATTGTGCTTTTAAAAAAAAGCAAAATATAACACACTATCCAATATGAAATATTATTTGGGATTCCAATGGTACCTTGACTCGTTCAAGGTCCACCGCGTTCATCATCGTTCCCTGAAAAAACTCCACGGTCGTATAATGACGCTTAAGAAGTCCTTCCAGCTCCAGGTCGGGCTCCTTTCTAAAAATAAATCAGTTTTCGAAAGATATTTTCTAATCTAAGTGCGGTTAAACAGTTCCACGAATCTACGTCAACAAAATTGATTATTCTGTGAAATTTGAATTCTCAAACCGAAATTAAAAATAGTTTACCTGTGAAGGAAGACGACTTCCACGTCCACGTCTTCTCTGTCTTCGTGGAGGAAATCTTTCAGAAAATGCGAAACGGATTCGTAGGTGATGTGTCCACACACCACAATGTGCCTAATATGAGACGAAACATTTTAGTCGTCGAACAATCATCATCATAATAATAAAATTAGATTAGACTTGCAAAACAGATCTACTTACTGTCTAATTATTTTCTGCGAAACAATATCAACATTTGTGAAATCAATCAACCATTTATAGAAAGTTGCAACAATTTGGAAAGTACACAAAACATAGACTAAATAATAAGTGTGAAAAAAAAATTAGAAAATGAATTGAAAGTTTTTAGAATAAGATGTTCCAATAGTCTAATAAATCCTTTTGGTTCTGCCGCATCGTTTTGAGTTCACAGATGCGCCTTTTTAAAATGTTCCAATTCTGTTATCAAGCAAAACGAAAATTGAATACAATTTGTCACAGATAATGCAAAAAATGTAATAAGATAAAAATGACTAGTTCTACCTGTGACGACACTACTTCTCGTGTTACTAGTTCTACCGGTGTAGTATTAGTAAAATGCACATGCTCAAAATAGCGTCAAAGTGTTGATCTCGTGGTACCACACAATTTCAACCACAACAAAACTTCAGTTGTTAATTTTTTAATTGTTTGAAGCAGCTGGTTGCCTTCGGTGCACAAAGAAAGTATCAATTCTCCATAGAAGTGTTGTTGTTTGAATCTCAAAAAATAAATCTATTTTATTCAGTTAATACAAATTTCCATAACAGCAACCAGCAAGTAAAATAGATGCAAATTCTTCAATTTCTACCCTAATATTTATCTATGTACATGGTGAGCGCCTGTGCACACAGCCTGGCCACGCACAAGATTCCGGGTGGCATTTCATGCAACTCACTTGCTAACATATAAATTCCGGACATGAAAGAAGTAAGTTTTAGCAAAGCAAATAGCATTAACCACTACACACCGAAACGTACACTTCAAACATGTCCGGCAACAAATTTGTTTGATTGAAACTCAATTTAGTAACACCTAAGAAAATAGGAAACAAATATAAAAGGAAAACAACATAGATTCAACAACGAACGAGGTATAAAATGGTAGATGGACTACAACAGGGAAATAACAAGCGTGCAGGATCGGTACACAGCAATGAGCACTTATTTGGTACCACGTTTTCTTAACGTACTTCCGGTTCTTAGAAGCTACGCGTTCAAACAAAAAACAAATCGTACAAAGTGCCCTGCCTTCGAACCGGTTCTGGTTAAAAATACAAAGTACCGGAAATAGATTCTCACCTTCTGCCTCTTTCGTTCTTCAAGGTGCCTCCATATTTTGGTCTAGTCCCGATCAAGTCAATAATCTCAGGGATACAACTGGCAAATATCGCCTAGTCGCCAGCCGCACAAACAAGACAACATTCGCATCACTGACTGCAGTACAGAGGCAAAGAAAACTGGTTGCTTTCCGCTTTTTTCCCGAACACAATTCGGACACAATTCGGACACAATTCGGTTCAAGCGAAATGCAACCAGGCTTTTATATACAATAATCGACTCGCTGTAAGCATTGACGGGACGGACGGTAGGAAAGTCTCGGTCGGGGACGTCGGAGAGGACGTGGAAATCACTAATGACCTAATGAAAAACACCGAACAAATCAGTCCAACTGAGGAGCCTTATAGGACACGATCTTATGTCTTTCCTGTTTTCAAAACCTGAACCATGTAGAACCGGCAAGTAATTTGAGCGCGTCAATGATAAAATTAAAACAAAAAACCAATCCATGAGAATTTTTTAATGTTTTGCCAAAGCCTTTCGTTTATCCTGCACATTCCCTATGTTGGAACGCGGCCGTGCGTGGCACTAGCAGGCTGTGCAGGCATTCGGTGCTATACTATCGAACTAAGAGATCAGCTACTCTAACCAGGCGTGTAATATTCATTCCATTCTGTATGCCATCTACCATCTATAACTCTCGATAACTCTACAACAGCATACAGAACGAAATTACTGATTGGCAGGCTACTTAAGCATGCCAAAAACCAACTCTAAAGGGTGTGGCTATATAAAAACTGCACCAAAAATATTACCCTATCCTTTCGAAAGTACAACATTAATTATTATTAATCGCCTATGAAAGTAGCTCTCACTATTAACGCATCAAGGGTAACATTTCTGAAATGTTCAAAAAATTACCAGTAATTAAAGCATATTTACGTGCTATAAAACTTAAGGGGAAATAATATAGAGCACAATTCAAATTGTTAAACAGAACGGAGCATCCCTGTAGTTTTAATACCTGCGTCGCACGTCTTTGGAGTACTTTCCCCCATACTTGGATCGATTGGCAGCAAGTTCTGTGATCTCTGGAATCCAGCTGGCAAACACCGCCTAACAACCCACATACCCCATCAGGCTCCTCCTCGGACCTCACTTAATAACTACGCTACTCTTATGTATAAACACGAATCATTCCACATTTTTTTGTGCGCCATACAATTAAAACACAAGTATCTCTAAATAAATCAGGGAATGGAGATATGGTGTTTTGTACCTTGCCAACCAAGTTGGAATATCAAATTGCACATTCACACATTTCGCAAAGCTTCTGGGTTACTGTTATTAGCCGCTACAACATGTCAATATGTACGTCGGGTTCTATTACGATCTGTTTTTGCTATTAAACAAACTTATTTTAAATGAGATAATAAAACCCATTATACAGGGTGTCTACTTTATATATTATGTGCACATACTGAAGTGTTTAAAGTGTTCAGTTGAGTATTGGATGACAGAAACACTCCCTCCTCTCCTTCAACTTTTCAACGAATTAAATCTTCCAAAATTGAAAACACACGTCTTCAAGTTCAATTTTGTTCGAAATTCGTTCAAAAGTTACTTAGTTGAGGAAGAAGACTTTGGACAGGTACTGCATAATAGAAGTGGCGGTTTATTCTATTTTTAAAAAATCAACCAATTGTTAATAACGAAGGTTATCACAATAAGGAAAATCACATAAATAAAATAAACTATCGTCGTCCTAAGCTTTTGGAGGAGCAATTTAATTTCTTTTTCAATTCATTTAATTTGGGACATTCAAAATAGAAAAATAATAAAAATTGCATGACAATTTGAAAAAATTTCGTTCTACGCCCTGCGTGCAACGGGCAAGAGCAGGCAATGTTAATCCAACATTATTTGTGCTTCCGTGTGCGGGGCTGGCTGTGTTCAAACCAAGATACCTCATTGCGTAAATCACAACTCTAATATTCCTTCATGCATCGGCCGTACGTTGTAACCGTAATTAATTGTCAAATATCGGAAGAAATGTGGTTAGCACTGTTATCAACGAATACTTAATTTAACCATATTTCTTCGAATTAAAAGCAAATTTTTGTACCTCTTTCCATGCTCTCTCTTGTACTCGCCACAGTACTTGGATCTAGTGCCTACGAGATCTATTATCTCCGGAATGCTACTAGCAAATATCGCCTGCGAACAGACAGTGCCACTACTATTAACTGTACTTCTTGATGTGTGCAAGTGTTAGAAACCGATGGTTCGAGTGTAAGCAGAGTTTTACAAGAATAAACATAAACGTGAAAACACCAGATCTAGAACAAAAGTGTTAAGTGGTGAAAAAGTAGGGTGGCAAGCAAAGCGGAAGCTGCAAGTTGCGGTGCTGACTGAAAACATGCAACGAACTAATGATCAAATTTCATACGCAGACTTTTACACACAAAACCAACGATACATACACTTACTGATACCTAATTAGTGATATAAAAGTTAAGGGTAGGATCGGTTAATGACAACAGAGGAGATGCAGTTATAATGGACAAGAGAATGTAATTTTATGGAAAACGTATATAATTATTCCTGTTACATAAAAGATTCATTATAGCTCAGAAAATAACAATTCTTTTTGTGTGTGCTGCCATTTATTTTTTAATTTTGGTGAGGCAGCCTCTTTGAGTGAAATAAGAAGCTGGAAGCACGAAAATAAAAGAATAAGTACAACGCGACACGGCTGCGCCAGTTTTTATATAGAAAGTTAGCAGAATAGGATGTATTCATGAATCATAACAGAATGAGAAGACACATACCAGTCCAACGAGAAGGAAAAATACTAGGAATGTCCGTCCAAGCACTGTCTGACAGAACACGTCTCCGTATCCGACGGTGGACATGGTCACTATTAGAAAATATACGCAGGTCCAATACGGCATCGGATGGGGATTGTCGAAATCCAGAGGGTCTCCGGAATTTTCCAGCTGTCGCCACAATTGATGGGATTAGCGTTTCGAAATTTGACAAGTGGCACTTACCAAATGTATGATGCCCGCCGCGGTCAGCCATACCGAGATGAAAATAGACACTAACTGAGCAAGTCGGATGGAACTGGATGTTTTCAAGATATTTAGGTACTGCAAAATATCTGGTACCGTCATTAACCGTAACGCACGGAGGAAACGAAGACCTACGACAACTGTATTAAAAAGGAACAATCACGGCTTATTCTTACCTATCCAGGTTCGATCCAAATATATAGACACAAAGGACGGGGGTATCGTGAAGTAATCTACAAATGAGTACATCTCTAACATGAACCATAACTTATCGCTAGCTGCTATAAACTGCAACAAAAAAATAATACGTAAATAACAATCTATGTACATTAAACTAAATCAATTTATTAGGGTAACTAGTTGAAATCACTGGATTGTAGATCTTTATAGACATACTGTATTTTTGAATTATTCCGAAATTGACATGCGATTAATAAAATAAAATTGGAGCCGCCATTAAAATAATTTTAATATTTTCGCAAGAATTTTGATTATCCATTATTGCTGTCGTTATTACAAGGATTATAAAATGTGGATTCTAACATAAGTAAAAAAAAAAGAAAAGAAAAAAAGTGACCTGAGCATACTTTATGAAAATGCGCACTGCAATTTGCATGGTTTTACCTAGGAAAACCGACTTTTAAGATTCAACCCTTGTTGTAATCATTTGAAAACAAGAAATTTTACCCGAACACACTTTATGAAAATGTGGATTCTAACATAAGTCAAAAAAAAAAAAAAAAATGGAAAAAAATGGAAAAAAATTGCCCTGAGTACACTTTATGAAAATGTGCACACTGACTTTTCCAGATTTTCCGGCTTTTTTCCGGTTCTAATTATCCGATCGGGCCGATTCGACCTCTCATTCTCTTCGTAACTCAATTCTCTACAATTCGTCTATTGACATCATTAAGATTGCTTCATTAGTTTCCATTTTACAAGCAAAAAGCTAAAAAAAACGCGATTTTTTGTTGAAAATTATGAAGAAAAATTGACAAGAATTATGTTATGTTCAAAGATGTAAAATAAAATTAACAAAGGTTTCCGTTTTAAGTTCATTTCCAAATTAAAAAAATGTTCGATAATATTAATAAAAATGTTAAAAAATCACCTGCCTGTTTTTGCATTTAAAAATTATACGAAATTCTGAATCACATTAATTAATGATAAAACACATTCGCGAGGGTTACATGTAAAAATGAAATTCACGAATGTAGGACATGAAAAAGGTAGATAGTATTGAGAACTTGGTTTGAAAATTACACAGAACGTTACATTGATTCAATTGCTAAATTAAACATTGAATGTGAGTTAATTCATTTCGCAAAAAAAAAATATTTATTGTTCAGTAAAGAAAGTTGAAGAAGACAAACGGATCATTTGAATTTGATCTATTAGCATTTTTGTATCTGAAAGCGGTAGATGGCGTAAGTTATAGATATTAAGCGCTTTTAACGTTTAACCCGCAGACAAGTAGGAACAAATTAATAAAAAAATTAGTTGAAAATCAACAAGCATACAACAAGATTCAACGAACGATAAAAAAGCAAAACATTGAAAAAAATTAATCTTAATATTTTGCAAAAACTGTTTTTCTATTTTCGGCCTCTTTGAGTTTGAGGATCAATTCGCTGCGTTAGTCACACAAAATTTCGTATTTTTTTAAAAACATTTAATAATAAATTTAACGATCGATAAAAATTCGTTTTCAGGCTTTCTTCAAATCCACGACCGCTCACAAAAATAAGCAGTCGCCGAAAATGTCGAAAAAAATTGGTACTTACTCTTATAAAAAAATAGACCATAAAAAATATATTGAAGGCAAGGTCAATTTGCTGTGTGATGTTGGTGCTCCATTCCTGGCAGCGTTCCACGCCGTCACTAAAAAACGAAAAAAAAAAATCAAAATTTAAATCTCCTTCGCAACAACTTTTACTTACTTAGAGGCATCAATGAAGTAAATAATAAGAGACGCTATACTTAAGATAAACACCAACACAACCTGGAAATAAAACGGAACGTTAAATCAAGTTTAATGAACTAACAAAAATGCCGAAAAAAACTCAAATTTGTGTACTGATTTAAATGCGTTGGGAGAACTAAATATAAAATTTAAGCCTATTTTTAGGGCGCTCGGTTGCTGACACTTGAGCACACGGCGACGATGTCACTACGACTTCTTACGACATTTTCTTCTAATCGAATTGATTGTTTTTAATCGATGGGACCCCAAAAACCATTACAGTAACCTTGTGGAAAATAATTTACAGAATTATTCGCTCTTTTTAAAGTAGGAATGAATAAAAATTCAGTCCTTGCGTGACTAATAGCTGTTGCTCGGCTATTTGCGACTTCATACAATTAAATTCCTGTTGCAGTAAAATTGATTTTTAAAACAAAACGAATGAATTACAGTGCCGACGAATTTTTATCGTGAACGATTAATTAAGTTACATTTTTAACGGAAACGGTAATTACAGGACGGCGATACTAGGTTGATAAGTTGTGGAGACATTGGCACGCACCGAATTACGATTTATGAAGCGGTTACATATTATTAAAAATGTCCGTTATTTTTGGATTTATAAACAGAAATATGAACATGTCTCCTAACTTATGTTGGCATAAAACTGATTTATAAATAATTTGCGCAACTAAATTTAACTGTTGTTCTAGTTCAGCAGAATTACCTCTTCACTTTTGAGAAAGTGTTTTAGTAAAGTGTTGTTGTTTTCAGAACGGTTAAATTCATGAATTTAAATAGAATTTCTAACAACGTCGGAATTACTTGATTAATAAAAATCGATGCGGTGACTTAAAGGGGATATCTTCAAACTAATATTTTCCCAACTCGAACTCCAAGTAAAAAAAGAACTAGCGAACAGTCCATCTTCTAATCGAAAATTTTCAATAAATTTAGCTAATGCATATAAGACTTGTCAATTTCATAAATTAATTCCTTGGTTATGAAACAATTTAATTGCATAAAAAATTCTTATTTATTACAGAATTTTATGTTCTTTCCTCGGGGGAGCCTGCAACCCCTACAGGGCGCGTCCCCATGTGGTGGGAAGCAAATAAAATATCTCCCGCGGACCAAACAGGCAAAGAAGTTTTTGTAAAGGCTCAACAATTTTTATTCGAGGTTTGATTTATTTTCCTTCTCTGTTGTATAATTCGTGCGCTCACTTCTTCTCATTTTTAAAGAAAGCCCTCTTACTGTTTGGCTAGGCAGCACTAACCCATTGGGACCAACGGATTGATGTAACTTATGAACCACAAGAAACAAATTATTTCTAAGTCCCTGAAAGTTATTCAAACATTTTTAATACTTCTCTTCATTGACTGAGAGGTTACTAGTATTCTGTGTTAAATTAAAAACTCTTAAGTGTCGCAGATTGGTGTCTCCTAGTAGGAATATATTAAAAATTTAAATTAAAACATTGTGGCAATGATAAAAATATGAGACAATAACAGTTTGGAGTTAAATTGTGTTAACAAACGCTTAATATGCTTTGATAGGGTCAAGAACGTGCACACTGATCGTCATCATTTAAATTGGCAATTGCCGCAATTTTAATTAACGCGTGACAATGTTTTTTAATTACAGGCTTTGCCCAATTGATATCAATTAATGTTTACCACATAAAATATCTTGCGAATTAATTAGAAGCAGCAAAATATTAACGTTTAACTTGGCTTTAATTTACTTGTTTCACTCGCATGCTGTAATGTGCTTATTAAATGGGCATTACCTGCATCAAAATGGTATTCATTTCGATACAGATTTTCATTATTAACTTGACCAATGGCATCGCAATATTTTGTTCGATAACCACGTCAACATGTTGACAGCGTCATTAAATACAAATAATGTCGGATATAATATAATATATTTGTTTTTAATTAAACTTGTTACATAATACCTAGTATATTATTATACAAATTTTATAAGACGATGTCTTGTCGTACGAGTGCTCCAATGTTACGAGTACGACAATACGTCTTATAAAACGAGTGTAATATACTATTTTTTCTACTTTGCTTTAGTTTTATCAAAAATTTGAAAATTCTGCTTTCTAAATATTCTAGGGATTTTTAGGATTAGATACTGATTGTGTTGGTATTTGTCATGTGTCATATGTCAACTAAAATTTCAAATTTAATATCACGAGTTTGATATTTTTGTGAAACAGTCATGGAAGAATTAAGTTGTACACTTGGCTTGACAGCTTGACAGAAGCTAGGTAGAGATGCCGGACGTCGGCCAGCGTGCTATTACAGCAATACCAACGTAATATTTATCAAAAAAAAAAAAAAAACAATTTCACAAAAAGTTCCTCTCTTGTGATATTAAAGTAGAAAATAGTAGATTATTATACAAGTTTTATGAAACGACCTATTGTCGTACGAGCAAGTTTGGGGCACGACGAGCGAAGAGACTAGTACGACAATACGTCTTATAAAACGAGTGTAAGATACTATTTTTTCTACTTTGGCGCTCTTAATTTTATGAAAATTTGAAAATTCTGCTTTCTAAATATTCTAGAGATTTTTAGGATAAGGTACTGGTTGTGTTTGTATTTGTCATGTGTCATATGTCAACCAAAAGTTCAAATTTAAAATCTCGAGTTTGATATTTTTGTGAAACAGTCATGAAAGAATTAAGTTGTACACTTGGCTTGACCTTGACAGGAGTTCGGTAGAGATGCCGGACCCCGGCCAGCGTGCTATTACAGCAATACCAACGTAATACGCATCAAAAAAACCCAAAAACAATTTCACAAAAAGTTCTGTTGTGACACTACTTTTAGTTTCACACTTATGATACCAAAGTAGAAAAACTATTTTTTCTCATAACTAAGTACCTATTCGTTTTAAAATAACTGTTACATCAAATATACATAAATTGGAAATAATATAAAATTGAATATTGTAATCTTCTACAAGAGATTGAGACGATATTATTTTGGAAAATTTAAATATATTTGTTATACAGGGTGTTTTATTTATTTTATAATTATAGTTTTCTTTCCGCAGAGCGCAGAATTACAAAAAAAAATCGTAAAATCCGTGGAGAGGTTAACGGCCACTTATGCATATTTAAGGAGTCGAAGGATCGATACGCCTCGAAGGGGTAGCTTCCTTTTAAATTCTTCTGGAAACAATCATGTGCTTAATTGATTTTGGGTGGACACGTGTTACGATCAAACGTCACGAAAATGATTGTAAATTTCATTGTGTTTACAGGAGCGCAAATAAAAATGATTAATTGGTGGAAAGTTATTGATATGTAAATAAGCAAAGTTAAATATCAGGCCCTGAGACTACGTCTACGAAGCTTGGCAACGGTGACATGTTGCACACTAACACACATACAAAATAGAAAAACATATTTTGAAGCGTATTAGTGACATCATTAAATATTTAAAAATAGAGCGCAGGTGCTTTTCTGACAATTGCCAAAGATCGTTACTGAAATAGGAACAAATTCAATATTTTATTGAATTCGGTATCCGTTGACACGTTAGAAGACACGTTCGCCATTCCGACTATCGATTGCATGCCAGCACAAGTCAGACGGCGAAGAACTACTTTTGTCAGTTTCGAATCCAATTACAAGAAACGCGTTCGTTTTACGAGATTAAAATTGCATCGCTTTTTTAATGGCAAATGAACTGTTAATCGAGTTTTGCCTACCAGGATTCGACCGGTAGTGGTTTGTCCTGAAATAAGTTCTCCCGCCCAGTCCTTGGCCTCGGTCATAAACGTGCCCTCAAATTCTTGTTTGCCCTGTCGGGCAACTTTGAGTTCCTTCTGCTTCGGGTCGTTGGGTCCATATTCGGCCTCCTTACGACAGCACAGGAAGGCGAAGGCACGCCATATAAGCACTATCAGCAATCCTGCCAGGAATGTACAAATGCTGGATAGGAGGAAGCACCAATATTTTCGTACATTGAGGCATGGTTCGAGCGCGGTGATGTTGGTGGAGGCGACGGAAAGCGATGGTGACTCGCTTACCGCTGCTTCGCTCGTCATACCGCGCTAGGCGCTTCTTGGCTCCGTCGAGGCATCCACTCGGCAATCCCCTCACTCATTCACCGAGATGGTCTGATGTCGCAACAGATCAACACTTTGCACATTCCCGTTTGCTACTGGTAAGAGACCTCGCCGTAACGCTGCGGGAATCAATATTATCACGCCGCTTGGACAGCGCGCGCCGCCGCGATCAACGTACTTTCGGTGACGGAATGCGTTAACTATTTACGAAAATTTTTATCGACATCGGGCCAAATGCCGATTCTTTTATCACAAACGGAATCTTGAATGTAACGGACCTGGAATTCAGTTTTACTATTTCACTGTATGTCGATAGGTCAAAGGGCGTCGTCACCTCAACATCGGGTCACGACGTCACTTGTATCGATTCGGAACTGGGTCCCAATTACTAATTTTTTGTTTTCGAGTTAGTAACCCAACTGATGCAACCCAACGTACTCGTTTGAATTTGAGACATTCCAAGATAAGACTGCGCATGCGGCATTGGTCACGTGAGAGAGCATCTTAAAGTAATTCCTTTCTACCAGTGGCGACTCGTGGTAGTGACAAGTAAGGAGGCTAATATTTATGAAGAATAGGTCAATGGACCTTTTCAAAATTGCAAGTCTCTCTCGCACCGTGACGTATTCCGCGAACGACCAGTGCGCAGCGTTGGTGTTTACTTAAAGTGAAGTTTGTGATTTTAAAATCTGACACTAGCTTACTTGACATTTTGTCAATTATTTATTCAAAAATAATAATAAAAATGGTCTATTTGTGTTGCGTGTCCTTTTGTAAATCCAAAAGTTCTGATAAATCAACACCATTCCATGCATTCACTAAAGACAGAAGAGTGCAAAAAGTGTGGATACATAACATAAGAAGAGACACACGAAAAAGCAAGTGGAATAAAATACCATTTACAGTTAATAAACATGTCAACGATTTTTGCCACATAATTAAAATAATTCACCAACACAGATAATAAAGAAATAAAGTCACTACTTTGACAGCACCAACGATGCGCAGTGCAACTGCGCATAATTCTGTCTCTTTCTTTTGAAAAGATCCATAGTCAACAAATTATGATGTTTTATTTTTGTATCACAATTTACCGTCCAGCAAGAACCATCAAGGATGTGTAGAGTTATTTCTTGCCAGGACTGGATTAGGAGTTGAAGGAAATGCATAGGGTGCAATGATGAGATATGAGCTTACAAAATGTATTTTCTCTTATCGTTAGTTAATAATGAAAATAATACAATGTGATTCAATAAATTACCATTTTAGGTTAATGGTAGCAAAAACTCGTGCCTTAATTTGAACAATATTATTGATAATGACTGTTAAAAATCGGAAAATAAATTAGTAAATAACAGAATGGGATTAAGCTTGTAACAAGTGCAAACGGAAATTCGTTCAATCGCATATTATAAACCTAGGAACAAAAACAAAAGTTCTAAAAAATAAACTAAATTGAGAACAGAAAAGCTCTCAGAAAAAAAGTAACAAAACGAAAATTCTTTAAAAGGAAACAATATCCTCACAAGTTTTAGAAAATACATTTTGTAGTTCTACTTCTATATCGTCATTCATGTTGAAACAATGAAACCCGAAAATTCAAAATTTTATACCTGTAAACCTGTCGCACCCAGTACTAAGGAATAATTGGGATTTTTGTCCGGCAAAACGCACTGACCACTGACATGTTCGGGTGAAGGTGGAGCCGTAGCCTCCGCTGCAATAGTTTTATGCTTTCTAACTCAAGTATTGCATCTCATTTCTTTTTAACGTTCAAGGTCAAAATCGTCTCATTCTATAAAAATAAAGCAGATGTTTGGAGTCTAATGTAGCAAATTGCCTCCGACCCGGTCTCGACCATATTTCTGGCGCTTACATTCAACCTTCAAGTCCCATATTGTAAATAGAAGATCCCCTTTAATAACGCCGTTCTGGTATGGTGAAAGAAAATTATCTACCAAATAACTATAACCATTTATTTAATTGAGTACCTAATAATTGATGATTTCATACTGAAACTTTAATGAAACTCTTGATTATGTAATTATTTATTTATTTCAATTTTATCATGAGGAGGCTCAGCCTCTCTTGCCTCCTCTGGCAAGCCGCCACTGATTTCTACCTACCTTCCACCAGAAAAACCTAGTTAAATTTAAAAAAAGCAAGACCACTTCTGAAATAGTATATTCAGTGCAGGATTTACGTATGAGCTATATAAGCTATAGCTTAGGGCCCCCACTTTATATTTGGCACTTACATATAATATCTGGACTTATAAAGAGCCCCAAAAGGGCCCCATATCTCAAATAGCGTAGAACCTTATCAAGTCTAAATCCGGCCCTGAGTATATTATGATATGAGTTTAATAAGAAGCATTTTGTCGCACGCACCGGTTTAGGACACGACGAGCTTGCGACGAGTGCCCTTAAAAGAATAAGTGCGACAAAATGCCTTATAAACGAGGTATCATATACTATTTTTTCAACTTTGCAACATTTTTTAAGCAAAAACATGAAATTTCAAAATGTAGAGAATTTCGCGGCATTTGGCAAATACACATTAACCCTTGTTGTAAACATTAACAGTTGCACTAGCAGTGTCTTTAGTTACAATGTTTGTTATTCATTTTCTCTAGTCAAAGAGTTTTTCCTTTTACTATTTCTATTTCATTCAATTACAAGAGTAATTTAGTGTTGACAGTAATGTTAGGTTGCCACAGAAGCAAGTTGCCAGAATTAAAAAAATAAATTACACTGTTTTTAGTATTTTTTTTTACAGCACGCTTTTTGTCTAGTACGATATGCAAAAGCGTGTCGTAATAATCTCAGTGCGAACGCAAAGTAGAAAAACGTATGTTATTTGTGCCCCACGCTGTATACATTTGTAGTAACTGAAAAAGAATGCCTCATTTTAATTGTGCAGAAAAAAACAACTTTTACCGCTAATTGTTCAATAAAAATTTACGTCCCAACTTAATGCAAATCTAATGGACAACAAAAAATAAAATTAAAATGAAATTTATTGTTTTAAATTACAAATTTGAAAAAACTTTACAATAACCACCATGTAGTTGGTAGTACTAGTTACTAAATATCTTGTACGTTTTAAAGTAGAGTTCTGTAATTCAGTTGACACGTCTCAAAAAGCCGCAGGATAAACATTTATAAACACGCATTGATTTGTTACAATTCTAAAATATTAGTGATTTTTCATAGATTTACATCCAAGGTAAATATATTAAATTAAAATATTACAATTAAAAAATACAATATCGCATATGATCATAATTATTTACCTTTAACAGATGACCACCGTTGAACAACCGTGTTATACTCTTATAAACGTCCCAACGGACTCGGAACCTATCAATGAAATGCAACTAAAAATTGATTTGGGTAAATATCAATTTGTCACAAACATCACAAATCCTAATTTCATGCTTTTACAGAGAAGGGAGACGTCAAACAAAAAATCGAAGCGTTAAAGAAAACAATTAATATGATAGTGTCCGGTGAACGTGTGCCAAGTCTTCTCATGACTATTATAAGATTCGTCTTGCCGTTGCAAGACCACACCGTCAAGAAATTGCTGCTTATATTTTGGGAAATTGTGCCGAAGACGTCGGCCGATGGTAAACTGCTCCAGGAAATGATTTTAGTCTGCGATGCGTACCGCAAAGACCTGCAACATCCAAACGAGTTTGTGCGGGGATCAACATTGAGATTTTTGTGCAAATTGAAAGAACCGGAATTGTTGGAGCCTCTGATGCCCGCAATTCGAGCGTGTCTGGAGCACAGGCATTCGTATGTGCGCCGCAATGCAGTATTAGCGATTTTTACAATTTACAGAAATTTTGAATTTTTAATTCCCGATGCCCCGGAACTAATTGCGACATTTTTAGAAACGGAACAGGACATGTCTTGTAAACGGAACGCATTTTTGATGCTGTTGCACGCAGATCAAGACCGGGCCCTGTCATATTTAGCCTCTTGTTTGGATCAGGTCAATACGTTTGGAGATATTTTGCAGTTGGTTATTGTTGAGTTAATTTATAAAGTTTGCCACGCAAATCCTTCGGAACGTTCACGGTTTATACGCTGCATTTATAACCTATTGAATTCGAGCAGTGCAGCGGTTAGGTACGAAGCAGCTGGCACTTTGGTCACCTTATCTAGTGCTCCGACTGCGATCCGTGCCGCGGCTAGTTGTTACATCGACTTGATCGTCAAGGAAAGTGACAACAACGTAAAGTTGATAGTATTAGATCGTCTGATAGTGCTTCGTGAGCATCCCGCGCATGAACGTGTGTTACAAGATTTGGTGATGGATATTCTTAGGGTTTTATCGAGCCCCGATTTGGAAGTTCGTAAAAAAACTTTAAAACTGGCCCTCGATTTAGTTTCATCTAGAAATATTGAAGAAATGGTATTGGTGTTAAAGAAAGAGGTCGCTAAAACTCACGATGTTGAACATGAGGATACAGGAAAGTACAGACAGCTGCTGGTGCGGACTTTACATTCTTGCTGTATTAAATTTCCTGATGTGGCTGCCACAGTTATTCCAGTACTAGCTGAATTCTTGTCGGACACCAATGAGTTTGCAGCTGCTGATGTGCTCTTATTTGTCAGAGAGGCCATACAGAAGTTTGATTACTTACAACCAATCATAATCGAAGTAAGTACCGTGCCTTCAATTACAATTGTCTGTCTTAAGGCTGTGGTACCCTAAAGATTGTTGACAAGTGCAATTTGCTCTTATTGCTTTAGCGTACGCCTTAATACAGGCAACACCTCACACTTTTTTATAATCCAAATATCACTGTAATTACGGAAAAATGCAGTGGATAATAGGTCTATGTGTAACAATGAAAACGGCTTTCCAGGGGTTGCATTCCAATATACCTGTTCAACAGATGCGAAAATTTTTGTATCTTCAATAAATTTAGAACGAGTAAAATAATAATTTGCAAGAAGAATTTGTTAAATTTAACAATTTT
Organism: Dascillus cervinus; assembly: GCA_949768715.1. Lineage (NCBI taxonomy): Eukaryota > Metazoa > Arthropoda > Insecta > Coleoptera > Dascillidae > Dascillus > Dascillus cervinus. The sequence continues at coordinate 593,784 of OX458316.1, forward strand.
ATTTACTTATTGTTAGTAAAGAAGTTTTGTTATTACTGCCTGTTACTCTGCAATGCCTTAATTTTCGCCAAAAACGGGTTACTATGTTGATCCCGGGTATTTTTTTCAACCTAATTTATATTTATATCGTAAATCGTTTCAAAAATTAATTTTTAGCCGTTTCAAATTCTACTAATGACATATCCGGAATATCATCTATCTCCATATCACCATAATCAGCACCTTTATTTCCTTTAATAATTTTGCTGTTACTGTATTTTTTTCCTATTTGTTATGATATGCGACCAAATAGATAATGGAATGCAGCTGACTGTAGTTAAAATTTTAGGCCAAATAACCTGTCTGAAGAAAGGTTGTATTGTCGAAAGTCATAAAAATTTATTACTTATTCTATAAAATTCTGTTCAGAACTCGAAACAGATGGTGAATTTCGCATTAATAAATTAAAACACAATGAGTGAAAGATTAACCCCTTAAGGCACAGTTTTGATTTACAGAAAATTTGACCGCGTTATGCACGACTTGGCCAAGCGCCAAATTGATATTTTGGAAATTAACTTTCCATTTAGTGTATAATGATGCTATCTACCTACAAAAAATCAAATTGGCGTAAAAATCTATTTCTTACTAACAAGTCAAAAATTAGATCCCGTTAACAATAACATTATGAGTCGTTAACCCTACAGTTTAATTAATTGAAAAATTACAATCTAAGCTTAATTTTTAAATTCACTTTCACATTTTTTTGACCCTTTAACGTGCAGTGTTTTTTTACAGAAAATTGTAGGTTTAGCTTATTATAAGTTATTACCACTACAGCTTATTTTTTTTTAATTAATGTGGGATAAAAAAGCCAAACAATTTTTTTGAAAAGAAATTACAATTGAAGCTTATTCTCATTCATTTATTTAAAGGGGTTTTCACGAGCGATTTTTAAAATTAATATGACCTTCGAGTTGAATTTATATCGTATTAAGGTAATGTAGATAAAGATGAAAATTGTCCAAGACTAAAAAATAATTTATAGTAAAAAAACTTTTTCAATAAAACAACCTTTTATTAAAATGTACGCCTTTATTTTTAATCACTTAGGTCAATATCAAAATTAGTTTTAAATTTTTATTACGTCTTAATAAAAGCTTGTTTTTTAAAATAAGTCTTTTTACTATAAATTATTTCAAATATACTGTTTGAAAATGAAACCTGGCTTTAAAAGTATTTCGGATATTATTGCTGTTAAAGTATCCCTGCTGGAAAACCATAATTACCTGCTGCGACGTTGTAAATCTTTTTGACGTATCTCGGAATCGGCAAAAATTAGCTACTTCAATTAATGAATAAATAAATAATAAATAAATAAATAAATGAAAAAATTGCGTTGTTTAAAACAGCTAGGGGTCAGCTCAAAATAAAAAAGTCTAATTTACGAGTCAAAAAAATCTTAATACAAAATTTTGATAACTGAAGGCAAAAAAACGAATTTCAGAATTTGATGTTTTAATTAATAACTTGGTTAATTATGATTATTTAATTATGGCTTGGGGTCAGTTCAAAGTAGATTGGTTTTCTCTGTAAGATGAAGTATCGACTTCATTTTCAAAATTAAAAATAAAGGTATAAAAAAGAATTGCGTTTTACATGTATTGAAAATCTTAGGGTGGAACGTCGTTAACAAGTTTCACTGTATACATTTTTATTCTTTAGAAATTACTGGAATCCTTTGCTGATGTAAAATCAGTTAAAGTTCATCGTGCAGCTTTATGGATTCTTGGAGAATATGCCAACAGCACCAGTTATATCGAATCAATTGTGAAACAAATCTATCAGTCATTAGGGGAGGGTTCTTTAGTGGACATGGAACAACGTTTACTGGCTGGAGAAACAGCTCCAGAAGCAAATGTAGCAGCAAGTGGACAGAGTGCAAGTACTTTAGTGACTTCTGATGGCACTTATGCCACACAATCGGCATTTAACACATTGCAGTGAGTCAAAAGTGGATCCAACTAGAACTGATTTTAATTTTAAGTGCGCACACACATTAAAATTTTGCCTGTTGTCAACTAGGTCAAGCAACAGAGCAAAATAAATGTCATAATTTAACATTTAATTCTCTACAATTCATTGACATCTTTAAGATTACTTCATTAGTTTCCATTTTACAAGCAAGAAACTAAAAAAAACGCGATTTTTTGTTGAAAATTGTTTATAACAAATTAAAAATTATGATTCTCGAGTTGGAAATTGATTGACAAAATCGCACAATCGGATTCCAGGTAGTTTATGTTATGAAAAAATGCTTTATTGCTTGGCCTAAACTTAAAATTAAAATCACAGCCCATTCTAATTGAGATTGTTATTGAAGTTTCTAACTTATTTTTTAAACATTTTTAGAAAAAGCAAAAAAGAACAACGACCACCTTTGCGCCAACATCTCATGGACGGTGATTTCTTTATCGGCGCTTGCCTCGGTACGACATTGGCAAAACTTGCATTGAGATACGGCGAATTAGTCAACAATTCCTCAAAGCGGAATCGATTTGATGCCGAAATCATGTTGATAATTTCTGGAATCATTCACCTCGGGAAATCTGGTTGGTATTTTTCTAAACTTGAAAAGAAAATTAACGCTTTTGTGCAGGTCTTCCAGTTAAAGCCATAACCAATGACGATGCTGATCATCTTTTGTATTGTTTGCGAGTACTTTCGGACCGCACCCCTATGATCATTCAAATTTTCCGAGAAAAGTGCCGCCTTGCCTTGAACGATATGCTGATTGCGAAAGAATTGGAAGAGGCCTCCACGCAAAAGGCGAAAGAAAAGCCCGGCAATAAAATTCACGCTGACGATCCAATTTCATTCATACAATTGCATTCTGATAAATCAGAATTAGGCGAAAATGTTTTCGAAACGTCCTTGTCGCAAGCGCTTGTTGGCGGTCGAACCGGATCTTCAGAATTAAACACTTCGATAAGCAAACTGAATAAAGTCACCCAATTGACTGGATTTTCAGACCCAGTTTATGCCGAAGCTTACGTGCACGTCAATCAGTACGATATAGTCCTTGACGTCCTTATTGTGAATCAGACGAATGATACTCTGCAGAATTGCACGTTGGAACTTGCTACATTAGGTGATTTAAAATTAGTCGAAAAACCGCAACCGGTCGTGCTTGCTCCTAAAGATTTTTGCAACATTAAAGCGAATGTGAAGGTTGCTTCCACCGAAAATGGCATCATTTTTGGAAATATCGTTTATGATGTGACCGGAGCCGCATCTGACCGAAACGTGGTCGTTTTGAACGACATTCACATCGACATAATGGATTATATCGTGCCGGCTAGCTGCAACGATACAGAATTTCGACAGATGTGGGCCGAGTTTGAGTGGGAAAATAAAGTTTCCGTCAACACGACTCTCACAGATCTGTCAGAGTTTTTGAAACATTTAGTTAAAAGTACAAACATGAAGTGTTTGACTCCGGAGAAGGCACTCTCGGGGCAATGTGGCTTCATGGCTGCAAATATGTATGCCAAATCTATATTTGGGGAGGATGCTTTAGCTAATTTGAGCATAGAGAAACCGTTTAATAAACCTGATGCTGCGGTTTCAGGGCACATTCGTATTAGGGCAAAGAGTCAGGTAATTATTAAGTGATTCACCAAGGTTGATTCCATTTTTTTTAATATTATTTACAGGGTATGGCACTTAGTTTGGGAGATAAAATCAATATGACACAAAAAGGCCAGCCAATGAAAATCGCAGTATCATAAAAAAATGTAAGTTAATATTTCTTTTATGTTGGTAAAAATGAGCAACTTGTATGTACCTATATGTTATAATTATATTATATAATAATTTTAATTATATACAATAACTGGTATACTATTAGTGAACTTTTTATTTTGCCCTTATTAATAAATAATTTTGAAGACTGTGATATTTATAAACCGACCTAATGAACTGAATTTTCAGCAACCATAATAAAAATATGTGAGTTCAATTAGTGCTCTCATCTGAAAACATTTATAGCCCTTCTCTTATCAATTGTTAAAAGTATAACTAATATATTTATGTAATGTCATTCACTTATTTTAAACTATTTGTCAGCAAAAACGTTTACACATTTAATAAAAAAATAAAAGCGCTCAGTAAATAATGATTTATATTATGATATATATATATAATGCGATTACAAATACAACCTGATTACAATTAACAAGTAAATTATACATAATTGCCAGAGTTCTATTTGGAAACAAATAATCAAAATAATATTTTACAAACTAGCAACATAATGGCTGTTCGGTTGCTAAATCTGGTAATTTTGTGGTTGTTTTACGGTAGCTTGAGAAAGGGGTGTTAAAAATTTATTCTTCCTCTTCCTCCTCCTCCTCTTCCTCTTCTTCTTCCTCTTCCTCCTCTTCTTCCTCATCAACTTCAACTTCCTCTTCTTCCTCCTCCTCTTCCGGTTCAGGCTCGATTATGGGTTCTTTGATATCTTCCTCCTCTTCGGCAGCTGGTTTACCTTCATCTTCACCATCTGGAGTTTCTGGTTCACCAGATTTCTTGCCTGGTCTTTCACCGAACCATTTTGGAAGTTTGGCTACATTTAAGAATCAAATTTTATAACTTTTCTACGACCGTGTGCGCAATGCAATGAAAATACCGTCTGTTTGTGCAACATCACTTATATTAAGCGTTAGACAAACGGAATAAAAGCGAATGTTACCTTTTTGTCGGGCATCCCATTGTCCGGATCGTTCTTTCCATGTACGTTCCATGCCTTCCTTTGTGGTTGCTTCAAGACCCTATTGAAGAAAAAGCTCACACTCAAAAACAAAAACAGAGGATTTCTTGTTTTAACAATTGGGTTGAACATACACAATTCAAATTGTATCGAGGGACAACATGACATTCCAACTAGACAATACATAACGGACGAAAAAAAAAAAACATTTAGACAAAAAATTAGTGGGAGCCCCACTTACATTTTGATCTAGTTTCAAAATCGTCCATTCTTGTGTGCCACTGTTTTTCACTTAATTCCATCACAAGATGGACAAACCCCTAAATAGTTGGATACGTTAATTTACTGAATAGCAAAAATTTAAAAATTTTGAATTTTGCAACAACTGCCAATTTAATCTCCTTGTGTAAGATCATTTTATTGATTCGATAATCTTTTTATGTTACTTACGCCCTCAAATAACTTCTTTTTGTCGTCGTATGACCTTGTGTCTACACGTCTTTCATATTTGGAGGCGACTTGAATTTTTGGCTAAAAAAAGGGAAAATATGTAAGTAACAATTGAGGTGTCAGGTTGGATTTCATACTGGGTATTTTCCTGTCAGCGCTTCTGGATCCAAACCCTTCTTCAGAGCTTTATGCCTAAGTTGTTGCTTTTGTCTTTCCTTCAATTCTTTAAGCTATAAAACAATAGTTTGTAGAATAGTTAAAAAAAGAAAAAATTCTATTACATCGTAATCTTGACGTTTCTGCCTTTCTTCCAAGTCATATTTCTCAGTTTCTAATTTTACAATACACTCCCAAAGTTCATGAGCTCTCTCACGAAGCTTATCAACGCCAAGACCGTCGACGAGCAAGGGCTTAATACGGATGGAAAGAGAAATTTTCTTCTCTTCTTCCAGTTGTTCCTTGGTCTTGTTCCTTTCTACTTGAGCAGCACTGAGGTTGGACTGCAAACAAAAACTTTAACATCACTTGTTCTTTTCATGTAACACAGTCGCTTACGGAGGCGTCTCTCTTTTGAATGGTGAAGTTGGGTCCTTTCGTTTTGTTTTGATCCTTGAGGTTTTGCATCATGGCTTGGCGCTTCTTTTCGGCTTCCTCGAGACGCTGTCTCTTCTCCTCGATGTCGCGCTGTTTCTTCTCTTCAATTTCACGCACGCGACGCTCCTCTTCTTGCTTCTTGCGTTCTGCCATTTTTCGTTCTTCATCGGCACGCGCCACTTTACGTTTAGCCTGTTTTGACTTCAAGTTTTTCAAGTCATCTTCTTCTTTGGCGCGCTGCTTGCGCCATTCTGCGATGTACTCTCGGAGTTGTTCATCTAAATCTGATCGCTTTTGATCTTGACGCTTGATAAATTCCGGGTCTCCGGATCCCTCCCTACAATCAGCGGTTTCATTTTACCCGATTGGCATCGGAAAGGTGCGCATGCTGTTACTATTGCAACGCTTTTAAGAGACATAATGCGAGAACATTGTAAAAAAGCTTGCAGAAAATGCGCAATTTTTTTCTTGGATGTCTGCAGTTGTATTCAATGGACCTTTTCAAAAGAAAGAAACAGAATATGCGTAGTTGCACTGCGCATCGTTGGTGCTGTCAAAGTAGTGACTTAATTTTTTTATTATCTGTGTTGGTGAATTATTTTAATTATGTGGCAAAAATCGTTGACATGTTTATTAACTGTAAATGATCTTTTATTCCACTTGCTTTTTCGTGTGTCTCTTCTTATGTTATGTATCCACACTTTTTGCACTCTCCTGTCTTTAGTGAATGCATGGAATGATGTTGATTTATCAGAACTTTTGGATTTACAAAAGGACACGCAACACAAATAGACCATTATTATTATTATTTTTGAATAAATAATTGACAAAATGTCAAGTAAGTTAGTGTCGGATTTTAAAATCACAAACTTCACTTTAAGTAAACACCAACGCTGCGCACTGGTCGTTCGCGCAATACGTCACGGTGCGAGAGAGACTTGCAATTTTGAAAAGGCCCATTATTTCAATGTTTGAAAATTGTGTAAAATGAAGTTCTTGCAGGATAAGTGAGTACAACATAAATATAACACAAGACGAACACAGTTAATTGAGATATTCCTTGAAGCCAGTCCAAAGCTGCGTTAAAAAAGTCACTTTTATAATTACGAAAAAAATTGTGGCAGCGTAAAGCGTGTAATTTGTATATTCCACTTACTCTACTTGTTGCTCTACTTTCTTTTCGACGGTCCTTACCACAAGAAGTTCAAAAAGTGGTGATATCACATGCGAAAAAAGGAAAAAATACGAAATGTATACAAGGGACAAACAAAAAACGAACCGCTCTACTATTTCAATTTTGAAACTAATTTATTCAGAAAAATTACACCTTTGATAGCGGCAATCATCCTTCACTTACTTTCTGAAAAGAAAAATGGGGTTTCATATTGTCTGTAAGTCGTGTGATCAATGCAAAAAGCTTTTTTTTTAATACTTACGTCTCAACGACTTCCTCCTCCTCTTCATCGCTATAATTAACAACACGAGAAACATTTTATTAGTTACTCAAAAAAAAAATCAGAACATATTCGCCACTATTAGCCACAAGCCGACAAGTAGAAAGCACAACTAAACATTTTAGAACGAGGGATGTGATTTGTTTGGACTTTACAGTGCTAAAGCTCCTTATGCTAAAAACTCGTTGTTACTCACGAGTAAACTTCCTCGTCAGACATGTTAATGGGGGTTTAAAAAACTCTGAAAAAATAAATATTTAATTTACTAATATTTCACCGGCCGGTACAGTTTAATTGGACTTCGGTTATAAAATTACGAAATTTGCACAGTTTAAAATGATTTGAAAACATTAAAGCGCAAGCGTCTGAGATTTGAACTGCTGTTGGAACAAACCTATAATAATCCTTATATTCAGGGTCGCTTTTAAGTCCTTCGTAGACCCTAGGCACTTATTTGTAGAGGACTGTTTGACCTATATTTTATTTATGCAGTCTTTCAGAGGCATTGTATCACTGTAAGTTTACAAGTGTCTTGTTATATAAAAAATTAATTAAAATCCGAAAGTAAAAAAGTTCCACCTACAATTATGGGGAATTTCAATAGTCCATCGCTTAAGTTACGTGTCTCAATAAATCACTGTACCAGCTAAAGATTAATTTTAAATCTGATGTGTTAGTTTAAAAATGTGCTGAAGCAATTCGAAAATACTTGCATTTTGTCGAATATGTAGAAAAATAAAAATTCGTATAAATACAGCAATGCACCGATAACTAGTTTGGGACACTTCAATGAATGAAAGAGCAAAAACTCAAGGGCGTAAAGAATCGGTCGAGAATATAGGGCATCTTGAAATTAAAACCTACGAAGCGCACCGCGGCTGTATTTGGCATCGCCAGTTAAATCAACGCTCGAGTTTATTCTTAGCCAAGCTTTGGAAGTTTGCACCCGGAGTCTATATTACGGCGAGTTCTAGAAATAAATCTCAGGAAATGGTAATTTGAAACAGTCGCGATTTACAAAAAATGAAAAAAATGAATTTCAATGAAATTTATTCCTGCCCGGTATCACTGTAAAATAATCGAAAAAAGTGTTTCTAATTCTCTTGAGATTCACTGCGGTGTTAAAAGTGCGAAGGCTACACTTACAGCTAGTTGATGAGAAAGACCCGTCAAGGAGCACCACACAACTCACGGAGTTCGTAGTGACTAAAACCCAAGATCATTTTAAATATCTCGGGATGTTTTTATCACTGCGCACGCACCGGCCTACACGTTTCTTGCATATTTTTTCATGTGAACGTTTAAATTTCCACTCCAGAGGAAATTGGTTTATTAATAAGATATATATGTCAAGCGAGTGCAACAGGTGCTTTGAAATAATGAATTCGCCAGAGATTTTATAATTAAAATTTGAGGTGGATTCTGCGATCGGTCTCATTTGCGGCCATATATCGACGTTAAGAGTAAGTTTAAAAGTTTGCGGCCGCCGTAGTATGATGGCGGTATAATTTGGCGTCCCGACGCACACCTTATTTGGACACCACGCGTACGCGGGGTGTCCAGCTAAGTCGATGTTCAGAGCGCGCGCAGCTAGTTATAGTTATTCTTACTTCTACAGAAACTATATAAAGATTGGATGATGTTACCTATTAAATTTATTTTTATTGAAACAATATTAAAAGAAGCTTCACCAATTAAATAAAATTGCAATGATTTAAAATGATTAATGAACCGATCTGAATATTTACAACGTCAAAATTACGTTTTTCTTTTCAGGGATATTAAAAATACATTTCTTGGGTAAATAAGAATTAAATAACGCTTATCGTTCCATTTTATTTTTTTAACTTTTAAATCACAGACATCATTAAGTATCATTACGACCCTGGTAAAAAGTGAAATAAATTAAAATCAAATTAAAACTACAATTTTGCTACAAAGTAAGACAAGTTCGTTAACGTTTTTTACAGCATAATAATTAACAGTTGAACAATTAAGTTTTCAGATAATCATTTTATTTGATACAGGTTGGATCGGTAACACTTATCACGTTTAACTGATAGAAAAGATTTCTTGAAGGAAGTAGAACACAATTATTGTTAAAACTCCAAGAAATCGTTTTTATCACTGTTATATTCACCTATTAATAAACGAGAAATTTGGCAGAGAAGTCTCATAATCCTTCCAGAATACACAGGCAATATTGCCACCAATGCAACAAGTGTGAAATAAATGCCTTGAAACTTAATTTTCCAATGTTCTACGACTTAATGGAATATTTTGGTAATTGAAGATTAAATTAAATTAAAACTAATATCCCTCAAATTATTTACTATATAAAAAAATAAATTGTTTAAAATTTCAAACAATTTGATGTGCTTGTGCTATAATATACTGTCAATTCCCATTGACCAAACGATGGGTCCATCTGTTTGCACCGTCACAACAGGATCTCCATTGTATGTGTTAGATGTACTGACACATTTTCCAAATTCAAGCGTCGAGTTGGCTGAAGAAGAATTTAATTATTGATCAACAATCAGTCCATTAGTTTGTCGATATGTTTTTATTTAAACAAGATTTAGTTTATAAGTATTTTTGTGAACCACAAAAGGAAAAGATAATCTATATACAACGTGTTCCAGAAATAATGTCATTAATTTTAACCAGTGATAGAACTCGTCAAATCCAAGAACTTTTTTAAATAAGTTTTTAGTGTAAACGTTTTGATTAACAAGTTAAAACTGTTGACACATTTTACTCTTATTTCGTTACCCGCCTATGGACAATAATGCTGAATGTTAAACACCGATAAGCGTCGAACAAAAACCCACTGCAAGAAAACATTCCCTGCTTTTTAGTTCTGTCGACGCAGCAACTCATTAATTTGACCGTTGCTGTTATTGTAAAGTTCTGGAATGCAAATTGAAAAATGCTATGGTAATTCATAAATGAAATAATTTGAGTCCTTGTCAAAGTTTTACTACCAAAAATGGCATGTTCAAAATAATTGTTACAAGCATTTACAAGTCACAATAACAAAGACTAGATGTGCGGCGGGTGGTTTAAATAAGTGAGTAAAAAAATTATTTATTATAAAACGCCCATACCTTGAATATTCAATGAAAGATAATTTTTTATGCAGTCAGCAAAAACTAAGATTCACGATCACCGTCAGTGATTTATCAAATCAAGGCGATTCGTCAATTTTGGGGAGGGTAAAATGCCAAAACAAAATTGCGATTTCGAAAAAATGATACATAGAAAAAATTTTTGTTTTGACGAGTTCTACTACGAGTTAAAATTAATGACATTATTTCTGGGACACGTATATAAAATTGGATGTATGCATGTGTGTATGTCGCCTAAATATTTTTTTCACGTAGAAAAAAGTATCCTACAGCCACCAAATTTTGTACACTGAGCGAAGCCGAGTACTTCAGCTAGTGAATAAATAAAAATAAACAGCAAAAGCCAATAGCAAATCAAGAATTGCTGTTTCATTTATTTTGGGCTTTCAAATTATTTCTAAAAAAAAGTCCCCAAAATTTTAGGCTTGCTGTCACTATACACATAGTAATTTCTAAATTAAACAAATAAAACGAATCATTTGATTTAGTAATTGGATAATAAGAAACTGAACATAACTTACTTAAATTCCACTTTAAACCTGATGTGGTGACAAGTCTCGGTGCACCGATCGGTATTAAAGAACACCATGTCTGACATTCTCTTAAACTAACTGGAATATTTATTGAGTGGTTTCCTTCTGATAAAAGCCAGGTTAATGAATCGGCTGCCAATTTAATAACTTTGACACCCGGTAAGATATGTCTTGCCTTGTACAGTGTATTCACATTTGCTAAAATTTGGTCAAAGCGTCCTGAAGTATCAGCTAAAACAATCACAGTATCTATCTGAAACCAATACATAAAGGTTGCTTGCTGACATAAAAATAACTGGCACCTTTAAATTATGCTGAGTTATGTAGTCTTTCATCACACGGAGCGATTTTGTAAAATCCGTTTCATCTTGGTCGGCGGTTGTTATCACATTAGTTGCGGGTTGTCTTCGGAAATGTTCTAGTGCTTCATTGGAAACGGAATCCATGTCACCAGTTACAAGTTCAGGTGAAGCAACATTATCACAATTATTTACTTTTAACCAAGTTAACCATCGATCGGTGCCACCGTCCACTAGTATCCGAATCACAGCTGAAATGGTACTAAATTTAATTTATGCAGTTGAATTATAACTGAAGCATGAAAAAACCTTGATTCCATAAATTCAGGACGAAATTTGGTTTGAAGTTGAGGTTAATAGGAGTGTTGAGCAATACGATAGCGTATTTTGAACGATTCAGACCTGTCGTAAAATTGTCCCATGGGTCCCAAACGATTTTCTCTTTCCTCAACATAGTAGAACAAAAACTGTTCAATTTTCTCAATTCTGTACATATGTTAAACTCCATTCTGAAATTTATAACCTTCAAATTATTTATTAGATGCCAGATCACGATCACGCAATCATGACGAATTTCGGTCGAGTTTCGATAAACCAGATAAAGTTAGGTGGGTTAATCTAAAATTCTCCAATAATTATAACAAAAAAGTTTCTACAGTTGTTCGTGCAACCCATCGTACGCGCGTATGATTGGTTGCCGGCGTGTTTGTTTTCAAGAAGTAGGATTGATAGTTGATTGTCGTTTTGCGACAGATTATAGTGTATAAAATAAACAAAAAAAAAAAAAAAGTGATACGGTCCACGCATATCTCACATGAAGTTGCATATTTACAAGGGGAACACCAAAATTGTTCCCCTCCGATTTTGGTGAATTTTTGATACGTTATAGTTCTACTCAGGGTTCTACCCTCCCACTAATTTGTGGTAACGTAATATGATCAAGCATTTTCGAAAAAAATATATTGGAAAATCGTTCGTTTATTATACAACGTGTCCCGGAAATAATGTCATTAATTTTAACCCGTAGTAGAACTCCTCAAAACAATAGTATATTATTATACAAGTTTTATAAGACGATCTATTGTCGCACGAATAAGTTTGGGGCACGACGAGCGAAGCGAGGAGTGCTCCAATGTCATGAGTGCGACAATAAGTCTTATAAAACGAGTGTAATATACTATTTTTTCTACTTTGGTGCTCTTAGTTTCATGAAAATTGTGCTTTCTAAATATTCTAGAGATTTTTAGGATTAGGTACTGCTTGGGTTGGTATTTGTCATGTGTCATATCTCAATTAAAACTTCAAATTTAAAATCTCGAGTTTGATATTTTTGTGAATAAGTCATGGAAGAATTAATCTGTACACTTGGCTTGACCTTGACAGGAGCTCGGTAGAGATGCCCGACGCCGGCCAGCGTGCTATTACAGCAATACTAACGTAATAAGTAGCAAAAAAAAAAACAAAAGGCGTTTCACAAAAAGTTCCTTTGTGACACTACTTTCAGTTTCACAAAAACTCGCTTATGATACCAAAGTAGAAAATAGTATATTATTATACAAGTTTTATAAGACGATCTATTGTCGCACGAATAAGTTTGGGGTACGACGAGCGAAGCGAGGAGTGCTCCAATGTCATGAGTGCGACAATACGTCTTATAAACGCGTGTAATATACTATTTTTTCTACTTTGGCGCTCTCAGTTTCATGAAAATTTGAAAATTGTGCTTTCTAAATATTCTAGAGATTTTTAGGATTAGGTACTGCTTGGGTTGGTAATTTGTCATGTGTCATATGTCAACTAAAACTTCGAATTTAAAATCTCGAGTTTGATATTTTTGTGAAGAAGTCATGGAAGAATTAAGCTGCACACTTGGCTTGACCTTGACAGGAGCTCGGTAGAGATGCCCGACGCCGGCCAGCGTGCTATTACAGCAATACCAACGTAATTATTATCAAAAAAAACACCAAAAAGCCGTGTCACAAAAAGTTCCTTTGTGACACTGCTTTCAGTTTCACAAAAACTCGCTTATGATACCAAAGTAGAAAAACATTTTTTCGAAATCGCAATTTTATTTTGGCATTTTACCCTCCCTGAAATTGACGAGCCGCATTGATTTGATAAATCACTGACGGTGATCGTGAATATTAGTTTTTGCTGACTGCATAAAAAATTATGTTTCATTGGATATTCAAGGTATGGGCGTTTTATAATCAATATTTTTTTTATTCACTTATTTAAACCACCCGCCGCACATCTAATCTTTGTTAGTGACTTGTAAATGCTTGCAACAATTATTTTGAACATACCATTTTTGGTAGTAAAACTTTGACAAGGACTCGAATTATTTCATTTATGTATTACCATAGCATTTTTCAATTTGGATTCCAGACCTTTACAATAACAGCAACGGTCAAATTAATGAGTTGTTGCGTCGACAGAACTAAAAAGCAGGGAATGTTTTCTTGCAGTGGTTTTTGTGTTCTACGCTTATCAGTGTTTAACATTCAGCATTATTATCCATAAGTTGGTAACGAAATAAGAGTCAAATCTGTCAACAATCTTAACTTGTTAATCAAAACGTTTACACCAAAAAGTTATTTAAAAACGCTCTTGGATTTAACGAGTTCTATCACTGGTTAAAATTAATGACATTATTTCTGGGACACCTTGTATATTTAACTGTATGCATCATTTGCCGAAAAAATGCTACGGAATAGTTGTCAATGAAGCATGTGGCCATATTATTTTTTTGCATGTCATCGGTTCGATTCTCTTGTTCTTTAAATTTGAATTATTTATTTGTTATTTTAAGGAGTACATTATTAATTGTTTTAATTATAAAAATTATTTAATAAATGAAATTTGATTCTACTATTCTGGAATATAATAATGTAGGTAATTTATAAAAAATGTATTTCTGGACTAATGATCCAAATAACCGGAAGAGTAGAACTATAACATATCGAAAATTCACCAAAATCGGAGAGGAAAAATTCTAGTTTCCCCTTGTTAGAGTTAGCGTGTATACTACCAGCAATGATTCGTGTTGATCTGCATTGCCCGCCTTTGTTCTTTATAAGATTGCAGAGGCCTTGTTTGTAGGGTACATATCACAGAAGCAATCTTAAGACAGGGGCGAACTTACTACATTGTAAAATATTAAGTATTATTTTGATTCATCTTTGAATTTTGGTTTTAAAACATTCTCAAAACCGTCTGTGATTATAAAACCAATGTACTTTTAAAATTCAACAATTATGGGAACACATCATAAAAACTGAGCAACACAGTGTAGTCGTCACGTAATTTTTTTTAGTTTCTTTCTGCATATACGTACTTCCTAGGCATTTCTATTTGTCCTTGTATTACTAATTTGTAACCTTGCCCTGCAATTACCAACTATTTAGTTTGTTTTTTCTATCCACATCTAAGTACCATGCAATAATCCCAACTAATTTCAGTAACATGCAGACCGTTATTTCTATATCTGTTAATTGGATCAGTAAGATAATTAAGGAAATGTAGTGCATAATAATATATTTTAAGTCTTCATGTACAAGCAATATTACATAATCCGTATATTATAACCCTACTGTTCGTGGGAGTCAGCGATACCCACCGAGTAGTGCTAGTGCCAGGCGCAACACAGCAGTGTTGCGTAACAAACACTGCGCTTACACATGTATGAAAAAAATAAAATAAAATATGAATAGAGAACAAAGTAATCAAATCACAAGTTATAACACTTGTCCCTATCGCCAATCCCTCGACACCACTGCGCAACTTCTACGATATAATGGTTATATAATGTCTAAAGTTCAGCTCGGTTTTGGCTTCTTTTCTCGCCACTAAATAAAGCTGATATCAATCAATCAATCAATCAATCAATCAATGTTCCAAATTTGCTACAAAAAAGTAATCGAGTAACATAGATCTTTTGTGGTAAAAACTATAAAGCTGTTATCAAACAAATGAGACATGCAAAAAATCTACTACAGGTAGAACATTTTTAAACAGGTATGTACATCAAATCCAGACAAATGGGCATGTGTGGCCCAATAGGTGGGTTTCCGACCAGCCGCCTTTGCTTAAGTATTAAGGTATAACCAATTCAATATTATTCTAAAAACCAAAAACTACGATTCTGCTAGACTACCGCAAAACTTGTATCCCAAACATGACAAAGATAATATTAAGCTAAATTCAGCATAAATGGACTTCAAATATCGCACGGTCTAGACGGTTACTGGTTCCATTTGTTTGACAGTCCTGTCCAACCCTGCAACACCATTTCACGTGCAACATTACATCACAGTGAAAGAGTCACATTTACTCACATGAGGCTTATCTTGCAAGTCTGTCATATTTGGCCGTACCGTTTCCCAACCAGCCAAATCCATTTTTATCGAATCTGCCGGAACAAAGTCAAGCGGTCGGTGCATATTACCCATTTGTTGTTGTTGCTGTGGAAGTAAGTAGGTCGGGTATGGGGCACCATTCGAAAATGTGTGATGATTTTCTAACGGTACAGCATGCTGCTGTACAAAAATAGCACATGTTTACAGCAAGGTGAACACAGAAAGAATAAAAAGCCGATTCACACTATTAGGTCACCACTTTTGCAAGGGAAATTAAAACTTGACATGAAATCCTCTACACAGAGAGGCAGAAGAGGATCCGGATAAATAAATAAAAAAAATATGCAGCAGAACCAATTTGACGTATATTTATGAATTAACCTAATCCTAATTTAGCAAGACCAAAATAAAACAAACCAATTAACTTCTTACCTGGAACGAATCAATCGGATGATGATAATCATCTCGCATTTCGTACATGGGATTCCTCTGCACCGGAGGGTACCGATCTAAATTAGCGTTCCCCGTCCATGACCTGTTCATCCCCATTTTCGAATCGTTCCCCAACATCCAGTTGTTGCCGTCCACCATCGGATTGTGAGTTTTCCTCGCTCGTTCCGTACCGATTGGCTGCGGCGGCTTGCGCTCCTCGATATAATGAGTTTCACCGGAGTGCAAGTTGTGAGGAGGCAGCAAGCTCGGGGACATCGCCGGCGAACTATTGACATTAACGAGGTCAGCTCCGTTCTCTAAAATATCCCCGCCGGTCGCTCGAGCCAAGCTGTGCAATGTCATTCCTGCAGCCATTCCGCTGATCAGCTCGCTTTGCTGCTGCGTGAACGGCTGTTGCATTTGCATCAAGTGCCAACGGTTCTGCGGAGCATTCGGCACCCCTCGGTGAAACGTGCCGACATTCGATTTTCCCATGTTGTAAATATTACTGTTGGTTTGATTGCTCATCGGATAACCGTTGTATATTTGAGACGTCTGTTTCGTGGGGATGTTGTGCATCGAGCTGGAAAAATCAGGAGCCTTCGGATTCAAACGGGACATGCTCACCGCCGCGGAATTATTCTGCAGTTGCGGTTGTGAATAATTCATGTGCTGACCGGTGCTCGACTGGTGGAACGGAGGAAGCAAATGTTGCTGATTATCGCTTGCTGCCATGTTCAGCATCGATGGATCGGAAAAGTTTGTCGTTGGTTTGTAAAGAGTGGCTTCCGGAGCGATAAAATGTTGTATCCCTCGTATTGGAAGTTCTGTATTTGAATAATAAATCGAAGAAATATCGTGTTGATTTGATTGCGTTGCAGGTCTGTTGTGGTTTGTGCTACTACCGATCGGAGGTAACGCTTGACTTTTCGGCGGTTCTTGATAGTTTTGATAGCTTGCAGCCGACACGAGTGGCATACTTGGAGGTGTCGTGCTATTGCTGCTGGTCTTTGACGAAACTGGAGAACAGACCGCAGTCACTCTATAACCGGGCGCTTTTGATGCGTCCACTTGAGGAGGAGGTTCCTGTTCCACGAATTTAGCCTGCACCGACGACTGAGAGGACGCGGTTCCCCCAGTCACGGCGGCGAAATTGACAGTTTTCTGAGATTCCGTTTCTTGTTTCCAAGTCGGTTGTTGAGTCATCGAATTAAAAAGGGAATACTCCTGTGTGGCCGGTAGGTTTCCCGAACTGTGATTTGGTATCGACTCTTGCGGCGCTGGTGACGGCTGCATCATCGGGGCCGGAGACTGACTTAAAACAGACGAAGGATGTTCGACGGCCGTTGAAACTGCCGTTGCTTGCGAAGACCCTGAAAACATTTTCCCCGAATTTTGATAGTGTTGCATGTTCGGAGGAGCCGACGCCGTCGGAGCTGGACGGTTATGTTTCGGTGATGACTGAATTGAAGGTTGCATCGGAGCTTGTGGTGATGTCGGACCGATGTTTGAGTACGGTAAATTCAGTGACTGGCAAATTCGAGGCTTTTGCCCAGACAATTGTTGGCTAGTTGTAACTGGAACTTGAGCCGAAGACGTCGTTTCAGTCAATTTTGCAGCAAACGTTTGTGTTGCTGTGGTGGTAATAACTTTTGTACTTCCTCGTCCTGCGGTAATAATAGCAGTTGTATACGACATGGTACTTTTAATGTTGGCAGTCATTTGAGCTTGTGCTACTAAACGTGGAGCCGTCACCCTGGGTACAATCGTTGTTGTTAATCCCCTTACAGGCTTAAGAATTGTAGTCGTCCTTGTGGTAACGACAGTCGGTGTTACAGTTGCTACTTGTGTTTTTGGTTGTACGTTCGTAATCACTGCTAATGGTTGAGTACTTGAAATTTTTCCAGCTGTAGCCACTTTTTTAGTCTGAAATCATAAAACAAATTAAACTAGAAAAGTAAATAGAAATAGAATCATACCCCAATTTGAGTTTTATCCCATAAAGTGGTTGTAGCTGTTGAAGTTTTATTAGTTTTGGGCAACATTTGTAGAATATCCACTTCGGGATCTTTGATTAAAGTGGCAATTAACGAATGAGCATGTTTTGTTGCCTCACTGGAACCCCTAGAAGAAAAGGTTTAAATATGTTCGGCCCTTGTAAACGATATTATTTACTTGATGGTAATGATGCGCTCTCCCTGTCCTTTGCTTTGCTTTTCAACTTCGATGTGAGCTCCGGTTGCGCCCCTGATCGCATTTATGTTGCTGCCACCTCTTCCGATGACACGAGAAATTGCGTTCAAGGGAACAGAAACTTTCTTAACGCCGGTATCTGCAATCGGGACCGTTTGTACGGAGGACTTTCGCACGACTTCTTTCCAACCTTCTTCTCGTTTTCCGGCTTGTTTGGGACTAGTAGACGAAACAGCTTTAGTACTAGTGTTTGGAATTTCATTATCGTAACTAATAAAAAAAATCAAAATGAAATCAAAATAATAAATTATAAATAATAATTATATAAATAATAAAATATCCGCCGAAATAAAAACAGAACTCACATGTGAATTTTGTTTTTGGTTCTGCTAGCCGGAACGTAATTTTCATTTCCGGTGGCCTCGAAATCATCACGTTCAGCAGGATGCTGAGTATTTTCGAAAACCAAACCTTTTTTGATCGGCTTAATTGTAAGAGTTTTAAATGCCTGACTCAATAGTTTTGTAGTTTTAGCGTCCAAGGCTTCAGCAGGTAACTTTTCAACGGAACGTCTCGCCAGTAAAGGTAGGTCCTTTTGCTCACTTGAACACGCTTGAATTTTATTTAAGCTAATGTTACTGCAGCTCCCGCTCGGTCTCAATTCCCTGTCGTCTTGATTAAAGCTACTTTTGCTAGTTAATTTCATAATTTGGCATTTCTTCTTTTTCTTTTCTTTTCGTTTCTCTTTAGTTTTAACTTCATTGCTGGAACAACTGCCTTGACTATTGGCATCGATGCCGCTATCACCTTCCTCTCTATCTCCCGTTTCCCCATTACGTAATTCGGAATCTGCACTGGTGCTTTCTTGTAATTCTAAAAACACAAAATAAACAAAGAGAAAACAAAATTTCTAAACATTACCTTCATCATCTGCTTTATCTCCGTCTTCATCGCCTGATTTTTTATCACTGGATTCGCTGTAGTTTTCATTTTTTTTATTTTCCTCGTTGAGCCTGCGTTTCTCTTCTCGTTTTTCTAGCTTCTTCTTTTTCTTTCTTTCTCTGCGTCGCGCCGCAGCGGCTTTCTTAGATTCCTCGCGATTCTTTTCCATATCCAGTTCTTCTAACAAAATTGAAGCGTTCTTGTTAGCTTTTGCGGCCTGTGTATCTTTGGCAGCACGAATAATTTTAACGCACTCCTGACATTTCTCTAACAATTCTTTATCACTTATAGTCGCTATATATCGCATCATTTCTTGATCACTGGGAAATTGGGTAACGTTTAAAACCATCCACTTGACAACTTTCACGTGTCCTTTTCGAAAGGCGGCCATTAAGCACGACACCTTTCTATTATCTGTTGAATCAATATCTGCTGATAAATTGTGCAGCAATTCCACGACGTTCAGATGACCGCCATTTGCTGCCAACCAAAGAGGCGAGTTACCTTTTTTATTTTTAACTTCGACGGCTGCCCCCCTACACAGCAATAATTCGACAAAACGACAGTGGCCTTTGTCTGCAGCAATTGTTAAAGCTGTATCACGCGACGACGGCACCGGAGTAGCATTCACATCAGCACCTTTATCTAACAAAACTCTCCCCACCTCAACATAACCTCCACTAGCGGCTTCCATCAGCGGTGTCAAGCCCGTCTAAACAGACAAAATTCACGATTAAATACAAAACGATTTGAAATTGCATTACATTACCTTTGCTCGATGTTCAACGTTTGCTTTTCGATCTAAAAGGAGACTAACAACTTCGTGACGTCCTTGGAAACAAGCTAATGTTAAAGCGGTGTTACGATTAGTTTCAATTTGAGCATTGATATCACTTCCCATGTCGAGCAGTAATTTTACGGCCGCAGTGTGTCCATTCATTGCTGCCAACATAAGGGGTGAAATACCAAGTTTGCTACCGGTACGAGAATTAATTTCTGCCCCATGGTTTAACAGCAACTTAATGATGTTTACGTAACCGCCGGATGCTGCCAAACTGAGAGGCGTATAATCAGACACATTGCGATGTTCCTTGTTCGCACTCCTGTTTAAAAGTAATTCAACTACTTCATAACGTCCTCCAGAACATGCTAAACTTAACGGAGTATCTTTAGTTCTTTCTGATTGCGCTTCAATGTCCGCATTATTTTTTAACAAGATGTCAACTACTTTCTCATGTCCTGCAGTGGCAGCTAGAATGAGAGGTGTGAATCCTTTTTTATCACGATGCTCAATATCGGCACCCCTTTTTATAAGTAATTCAACTAATTCTTCGTGTCCACCGGCACAAGCTAATGTTAAAGCGGTATCATGATTACTTTCAGTTTCGGAATCCAAATCCATGTAGTTGGTGGCTTGGGGTACTACGGTATTGGCGCACTGCTGTTGATTTGCGCCGTATTGAGTGATAGCAGCATTAGGATCGATCTGATAACCTTGATTTGGACTTTGTTGGAATTGATTTGGCTGCGGCTGTTGCCCCTGGTGTCGATAAAGAAGCCTTCCTTTCTTTACTTTCACACCATCCTGACAAATTGGTTTGGGTAATTTCTTTGTTTCCGCACCGACCGGTGATCCTTGGGTTTGTGTTGCTGCCTGAACTTGTTGAGTAACTTGTGGACCTACTGGCGACAAGTGCTGATGAACACAAGTAACCTGACAGTGAGAAGTTTGAGATGGTGTGGACACTGGTATGAGAGCACCTGATGACTGAATTGGCGGAGTACAAGTTGGTTGAACATATTGTTGAGAAGTTGGTAAAACAGCAGTCGGAGTTGGAACTATTGTAGCTGTAGTTAATGAATCGTTTGAAGACACATTCAAACACCCCAATTGCTGTTGCAAAACGTTAATTCCAGCCTGAAAGCCGGCTTGATAGATAGCACCACTCTGTTCCTTATTAGGCATAGAAGCCATCGCTTGAAGATAGTGCTCATACGGATATAAAGTGTGCTGCACTTGCAGTTGACTACCGTTTGTAGGAACAGCAAAGTATTCTACTCGGGACACATCTGGTGGGGAACTGAGATCATGTTGAGTTAATGATGCTATCATCGACTCATCTAATGCAGTGGTGTACGGTTGTAATTGGTTATTTTGAGACAATGTTTGATCAGCAATTTCGCCCGTAAGATTGTAAGATTCGAGCGTTTGAACAACTTCTTCCACAAGGTCAGAATTAAAGTCTTCCTTATCGATATCTTGAGATTTAATTTTTTGTTCTAAATACATCTTCGGAGTTGCTCCTAATGTCGGATCGTAAAGGTCAAGTCGACTTCGTTGGTGCTGAGACTGATTATGAATTAAAACAAATATAAAATGAAATCAAATAGTAATTACCTGTGATCCTACAAAAGCAGCTCGAATGTTATTAAGTTGCGTAGAATTTTGAAACTGCTGTAATATAGAAGCTGTAAGTAAATTATCTGGTGTTTCATCTTTTAATACAAAAGTATCCTGGTCTATGGAATCTAAATCTAAACCTTGAACGTTGAGAGTTTCAGTGCTTAAAACTTTCTCTTGGTTTAAAGTTTGTTGCTGCTGTAGAATTTGCTGATGCTGTTGCATTTGATGCTGCTGTAGCGTAACAGGTGTACTAAACAGCTGAGGTTGCTGCTGACCGAATAACGCTGGCTGATATGGCTGTTGCTTGCGAAGATTTTTACCCTCCTTTTTCGACACGGGTTTAGCCTTTGGTCGATCACTTATAGCAGTGTTCTAAAAACATCCATGGGTTATTAAAAAACGCTTTAAAATCATATATATACCTGGTTTACTTCTACGTGTGACGATACAGACTGAAACTTGATCGGCTGAGAAACAACAACACTAGATGTAACAGTGGACAGCGGAACAGTTCCAGAATTTGGACCTGGCAGTGGCGCAAAATAATACGCATTTTGATTTGGTGTGAATGTCCCCGTATCACCGCTGACCGCCAACTTCAATGGCATCCCTGGAGATTGTAGACAGGCTGCTCCTGTGTAGAAAGTGTTGTGGACTTGTAGATTGCTGCCTGGGAACACAGCGCCTGACATGCCGGTACCTAGCCCTGACAAATATGTGATATCAAAATACCATAGCTCCTATAGTGCATGCAGATGAAAATAGACCATACAAAGCAAACACGTGACAAGAAAACACTGTCAGTTTTTGACCACCACGTTTTTTAATTCCAGAAACGGTTACAAGGCTGTGAAAAAATCATTTTTTTTACTTTACGTTGATAGTAATGGCATTTTATGTCCGTTAGCTTAAGGTAATATTAGTAATCTAAATATATGAAAAGCCCAGACTGTATAACGCGTTATACACAATAACGTCATTGGATGACTCTGTGTATAAAGCTATTGACATTGGTTGACACATTAATAAAAGCAGGTGGTAAAAATTTCACAAACGTCAAGAAACGCTGTAAAAAATTGAAATAAAAATCACAATTAACTGAATTACAACCTTATAAGATAAGAAACACAGAAAGAAAAGTTTTATGTTTAAGGTCTATTTAAGGCAGATTCATCCCTTTTAGGATTTGAGTTGTGAGTTTTGCAGTCACTCATCAGTTAAATACCTAGCGAAGACGGGTCAAACTGCTAGTGTAACTTGAAAATTAGAAAATGTAGCACAAAACAGTTCCATCGAAGGAAGAAATTTGACTATTTTCAAAGAAACTTCCAATGAGGAAAATTTTATCTTCAACAATTTGCAAAAAGTGATTCTGTTGAAATTGTAAGGTTATGGTAGTAAACACTAAGTACTATCAACATAAAGTAAAAAAAATTATATTTTTTTCCAATCTTTAATCGGCTAAGAAATTAAAAACACACTATACCAACAATATTTAATCCAAGAATATAAAACTGTACTACTTGGGAATATATTACACAGAGTATTTAATAAAAGATTTTTTTTTTGACAGTCGATCTGAAACAGCCTATATGACATTTATGGTTCAATCTAAATATATTTTTAAATTCAGCTTTACAATATTCAATAATGAAATTCACATTTAAAGAAACTGCAGCGAAACAAAAGAACAGGTGCTGGACTATTTTCCACAACAGGCGATGCAGATTGTAACAAATACAAAACAACCGAGACATACCTTGCTGTTGCTGCATAGCAATGTCAATATTTAACATATGAGGTAGTGCAGCATTTGCTGTTGAAGGACATTCATCTTGAGGCATTGCATACTGGGACAGCAAGAGATGGTTATGAGTTTGCTGTTTGGCACAGAACTCACGTTCAGCTCGCTAGAAAAATTACACTCAATTAGGCCATGATTTATTGAGAGTTTTACAATTTAGAAATTTTTTGTCAGAATTTATTTGAAATGAATGAATTACAAAAAATTAACCTACATGTAAATCTTCAAGGATCTGCTGCTTCTGAGTGGTTCCTTCATCAGTCATAGGTGGTGTGGTACTGCACTGTTGTTTCTTTCTGTTTTTAATAAAATCAACAAAACTGCCATTTTTCTCCATAAAATTAGGATCTTCTTTAGCGAGGAACTCCATAGTAGCCGTGGCAGCATAAACATCTGCATCTTCAAGATCGATATTTAAGGGTTGAGTTCTGACTTGTTGTGCTTCAGCGGAAGTAAGATTATTATCAAGCGTGGTCCCGGCTGAACGACTTTTCGATAACGTTTTACGGCTGCCGGATTTCCCTGATTGAGATTCCAAACTTCCAAGAGGTCGAATTGCAGGCTGCTTGCTTACTTCCGCACTAGACGACTCTTCTTGTTGGATGATGCGCACCGCTTCAGGAACTTCTTGTAAAACGGCAGGTGAAAAATCTGGCGAACTAAGGTTGGGTGGAGATTGAAAAAAATTGACGGGTTGCGGTAATGAAGGTGGCAGTGAAACTGCTGGCAGGGGTGAATCACGATTGGCCACTGGCAACATCGATGTTGTCGTCGCTTGTTGACCTAGCATAACGGAATGAGGATAGTCCAATATAAGTTGTACAACTTGTAAGTGGCCCCCTTTAGATGCTTCAATCAGCATAGTTGAGTTATCCTACAGCAAAATGTGATTAACTAAAGCTAATTTGGAGCGCGTGTCTTACCTTCAGCTTGTGAATAGGATCTGCACGATGGGCAAGCAGAAGTTCGACAACTGGTAAATGGCCTCCAGCACAAGCCAAAGATAATGGAGTGTGATCATTGTTGGTGGTTTGTCGATTAACATCTGCACCCTTGGAAATAAGAAACTGAACGGTACAAAGATGACCCGCTCGACAAGCTTTCATCAACGGAGTTCTTCCACCTTCAGATTCATGTTCCTAAAGTAAACCAACAAAATGAGAACGATTATGAGAAAACAAATTTCCTTACCAAGTCAGCACCATACTGCAATAGAAGATCTGCTACATCGGTGTGTCCATTTTCACAAGCATACGTGAGTGCCGTATCACCCGTCTGTGTCTGCGCTCGAACATTGGCACTATTTTCCAGTAAATACTTAACAAGTTCTAAATGTCCTTCTTGTGCGGCTTCCATGAGTGGCGTAGATGCTCCTAATTCAATGTCGGCACCGGCTTTGATTAGAAAATCTGCCACTTCACTGAAACCACCACAACAGGCCAAAGTTAATGCTGTTTCTTGAGTTTCGTCAGTTTGTGCATTAATGTTTGCGCCTAAAACGAAAAACGGTAAATACCCAAACTACAGTAATGCTTTACAAACCACCTTGACTAAGCAGAAGAGCTACCATTTCTTCGTGACCCTCTCTTGCCGCCTCCATGAGTGGTGTGTAACCTTCATCGTTGACCTCTTCAATGTTTGCACCTCTTTCAATGAGCAGCATGGCTAAATCAACATGACCTCCACATGCTGCTAAGGTAAGAGGCGATTCGAAGCTGTCGGTCGGCATGTTGACTTGTGCCCCAGAATCTAGCAACAACCTTGCAACTTCCACATGACCGTCCATCGAGGCTTCCATGAGGGCTGTATGCATTTCATCCGTTTTGTGTTCTTGATCAGCACCAGCTTCTAAAAGAAACCGGACCATATCCAAATGCCCTTTGTAACACGCTAAAGTGAGTGCAGATTCTTTAAATTCATTGGAGTGGGTGTTAATGCCGGCACCATATGATAGCAAAATTTTAGCTAATTCTACGTGACCAGCACTCGCAGCTTCCATTAAAGGCGTGTGGCCATTTTCATTATGATCTTCAACATTGGCATTGTTTTCCAATAAAAACTTAACCACTTCCAAGTGACCACCCGCACAACCATACATCAAGGGTGTATTCCCTGCAAAATTTACAATCTTATAATAGAGAACTGAAAGTTGATATGTTTGTGTGTGCTGCGCCACCTCACTGCTGCAGGAAGCCGAGCAATGAAGCCTAGTAATTGGTAAATTTGATATTTATGAAGACGTACCTGAGGAAGATTGTGCATTAACATCGGCTGAATGCGCTACCAGTAACCGGACGATGTCCAAGTGGCCAGCAGAAGCGGCCTCCATCAAAGGAGTACATTCCCCTTTAACTCCTCGATCCTCTACGTTAGCCTGCATTGCTAGTAAAACTTGAGCTAATTCAAAATATCCAGCACTGCAAGCTAGTGACAGCAAACTTTCTCCTTCCTCTGAAGTTTCGTGAACCGAGCGTCCTTCTGTTAGAAGCTTTCGAACTGTACCGACATCGCCATCATTGCAGGCTTCAATTAAAGACGTAGGCGCTTTTTCAGGTTGAATGCGTGGGTTGTCCGTTCGCATTCGAGTTAATGCCGCTGCTGCCTCGTCTAAAGCACAAGATACACTTGATGTTAGTCGCCTTAATACTTCTGGATCAGCTAGATGTTTTCCATTTTTAGCTAATTGACCAATACCTATAATAAATTTCAGAAATAATCAATCAACAAAAGTGAAGTGAAAATATGGCATATGTTAATGAAATCTAATGGGAATGCAAGGTTGACACAATAATATAGCACTTGCTTTGGCTCGTTATTTGCGTGGTAATAATTGTGAAGCTTTTAATATTTTAAATTCAAATCGTTATTATTGGATTTCAGCGTTAAAGGTAACAATCTAGCTGAGATCCAGGCAGTAAGTAATAACACACAGAAGAAATAAGCATATGCGTCATACTTCAAATAAATCTTAAGAACAGAAGTTACCTGGACAGGAAATAAGGAATATGGGAGTGGAAAAAAATTCTCTTCTTTTTTGTTTGCAAAAAGTAGCAACCAAAAATCTGAAGCAAAAATTAAGAGAGCAGGTTGGTACAATAAAAAAAAAAAAATTACCTGCAGCTTGCAGTAGAGCCTGAAGTCGTGCTTGGGTTTCCGGATCGACAGATCTTTCTTCTTCTTCTTCCGGGCTGAGTAAAAATTTGGTGGCTTCCACTTTAGGATCCTCCTCGAACTCCTGATCAATTACAAATGACTGGATCTGAATAAAATTATTCATATTTTCACAAGCACATTCATTCCTGCTCGTGCACACACCGTTTTAAAATTAAAAAAATTAAAAATGCTGATCCAATGATCACCAAAATATATAATATTGTTTTGAAACAATATTGCTGACTGGTTAGAAGGTTAGAACTATCACAGAGAGGAATTGTTGGATGATTATAATTTCATATTGACGAAATCATAAATAAAATGCGATACTGTGAATCATTTGTAAGTAGTTTATGTCGTGCATTTATATAAACGTAGGCATCAAATTCGGAATAAATGCATGAAAACAAACTAATATAATGTGTTGTCTGGACTTTTATTTATGATTCTGTCATAAGAAATGCAAGCAAGCTTCACAGAGCTAAATCTGCACAAGTTTTCACAGCTCCCGAGTTTTTCGTTTTATGAACGACAAAAATGAACTTTGCAATAACTCGTCTCGTAATTAAGAACGCTATTAAATAATAAACCGGTTGCAATGTTTTGTACACAAGAATTTTTTGTTGTTACAAGAAAA
The DNA here is from genome assembly GCA_949768715.1 of Dascillus cervinus. Taxonomy (NCBI): domain Eukaryota; kingdom Metazoa; phylum Arthropoda; class Insecta; order Coleoptera; family Dascillidae; genus Dascillus; species Dascillus cervinus. The sequence goes on from OX458316.1 coordinate 620,915, forward strand.
AGATCGATTGTCAAGATAAGGAAATAAGTGGCAAATTTGCTGCCCGTTTTGGTGTGCCTGTGTGTGAATCCAAAGAATTCACTAGTTGTAACTCGAAGTTACGTAATAATTATTACGTTAAAGATTATTTAGATTTATGCAGTGTGCATTTAAAAGAGCAATTCACAATTTAAAACACAATTAAGCCAAAAAATTTGCAATTTTAGTTTCACAAAATTAAATGCTTGTACACTCATTATGTACTCACTGGGCAAACACAAATATTTGGCGTCTAAAACAGTAAAGCTTTATTACTTTAAATCTTACCCAAATCGAGTTAATAAAATTTGTTATAAGCATTTAAAATTCAAAAATCAGTCTGAAACGAAAAGCAAGAGTTGATGTAATAAATAACCCTCATTCACTAATTAATTCATCGATTTAACTTTCAAATGGTGCGTTTAACTGTAACATTACAAATTCAAGCTTCACATGCTGACATATTATCAGTTTGAGCAAAACTTGTAAATATAAACAATTTTTCATAAATAAAAGTCGATGCTGTCTTTTTAAGTTTTGCTCGTAATTCACCCTTGGAAATATCCCCCGATTAAATGAAGATTAATCCAAAACTCTTCCTGTCGCGCAATTTATACGGCGTATAAAAGAAATATACAGTTCAAAGTTCTATTCGCACAATTAGTCTCTTTTTTTTGTTGTTGAAACGTCCTTTGCATAATATCAAAGACATTTTTTCAATAGAAAGGGTCATATAACCTCATAATAAGCGCTTCCGTTCTTATTTAGAAAGTGAAACAATCTTGTAATTTATTATTAACGTGTTGTAGTGTAACAATAAAAATTACTTTAAGTCAGTGACGTGCGATGAACCTATTGCTGTTGAAAAAGTCGCACAATCTGACGTTGGTTTTTCATAAGTGCGAGTGGGTATGCGTATCTTTGTGTACACATTTCGAAAACCAGAGATAAAAATAATGAAACGCAATTACAATGAATGGCGTAACAGATCGGTACAACAATTAATATGAAGACGTCACTTATTTACTATGGCACAGTTTTGATCAACAATAATGGCTTATTGCCTAAAACTAGTCGAAAAAAGGCCATACATTTCATTATATTACAAGTTCCTCAATTTTTAACCGAATCGGATGCAGGTGTGCAGTCTCAAATGTGAAAAGTCACAGTTGCCATCATTAAAAATGGTTTGAAAATTAAAATCTCGGCGGGAATTTGATTCACTCCAGTGGCATATAGTTAATTTCAACAAGCTTTACTTTTGAAAGATCAAAGTTATTGCAATAATTGTAACTTTTAACGCGAAAATCGCTAATGTTGTCTATTGGAAGGCGACCAATAGGTAACTTGGCAATAAATTGCATTATTTGCACGTCTGGAGTTAATCACTTAAGCGAATTATAAGTATTAAAATAGAAAGATCGTTTAGTTGAACGTGCAGTCATGACAGTTCCACCTAATCATCCCTTGGACGTACAGCAACGGGGTGATCTATAAACAGGCGTGGCATCGCACCCAGATAACAGAATAAAGAAAATAATCTGGCCCTTAATAATTAGAACAAACAATTCAAAGCAACAATAAAAGTTTCTTTTCCTTTAAATAGCGCAAGTGAATTATGTAGAAACTGAAACAGGTCGTCGACCCTACATTCTTTTAATGAAGTACTGATACACAACAAGCGCATAAATTGAAATCGTAAATCATTAATTGCCGTATTTTTGGGTAAACGTTGTCGTTTGCAAAGGTTGTCGGCGATGTCCTCATTCCGGATCATGGAATTACGTTTACTAAGACCGCAGAAGAATTCCATTTAATTTACGTCTTGCGGTCGATCCAGAAAAAATACTTTTCAAATTACAGGATGTCTATAAAAATTAAAAGGGACTGCACATCCGTTCTTCGGGAATATTAAATGAAAAAGCCTCAGAGAAAAAAGGTTTGTGTACTTTACTGTCCCACTAGATATTAAAACAACAAAATGAACTCGCTTAAGTAAGTGACTAATTTATAAAAAAAGCGGAAACGATTTCAAAATTTAAAAACCGGATTGTAACTCTTATTGGCCGTCGTTTTCTCATTTTCATTCGGAACTTGTGAACGCCCATTAAAAATTTAAAAACTGCTAGCGATTACAGATGCGTGACCTGTACAAGTGCAATGATGTAAAGTATCAATCAAAGGGTCAATTCCAGTAGGTATGAATCATCGAAACTATCCGACCGTTCTCACAACATTTTTCTTAAAATGAACAAGATAGTTTTAAATTCAATATTTCAATGGCAATTAATGATAAGAGTAATACATAAGTATATTCGTTAATCGAAAGTACCTGATTAACTAACTAATTTTGTGTGATAATTACCCACTTCATTGAAATTTTTAATTAATCATTTGTAGCTATTTTTTTTTTTTGATTGGTGATTAAATAATTTAAAAAATGCAATTATTAGAAATAAATGTTTACATTTATTAAAGGTTGATATCATATTAATATTAAACAGTTCAAAAAATACCAACATTAATCGTATAAACAAACTTGTTTGTCATGAGTCGCTCTCATTGAATTGAATCTTTGCATTTTTAAAATGTGCCAATCTTAATTGATAAAACAGTTCAACAAGATTTTTTCAATACAAAAATTAAATTTTCCAAGTAAGCTTTTCACGTTGTAAATAAATAAACATTTCAATGGCAGGCCTGTTAATTATTATTCAAACGGTTTTGCATCGCCACTTAAAAATTTCCTTGAAAGTACTAGTTCGATTCGAATTATTAATGTAAAAAATCTGATGCGCTGCAGGTGTTGGAATGCGCGTTCAGGCTAGAAATATTTCATTTGCTGCTCCTCAAGATACGATTGGGGTGAATTAAAATTCTTGCATTATCACCGGTTACAAATTACAGCGAAATACGATTTTAAAAATGACGAATTCATTAGAAATTTGACGAATTGTTTTCTCTACGAAATTAAAACCAGTTCGTATATCAGTTTGAAGAATACAAGTGTAAATTAACGATTGTTTCTGTGGCTAGAGAGAAGAAAATTTATGACCTATGACAATGAAGGTGTGACATTGTTTCAATAAAGGCAGAAAGACGTTGTCTAGTTGCCATTATATTAAAACATAGATGAACAATTAGTGACAATAACTGATATTGATGCGAATGGAAAGTAGCCAATTTAAAATAGATTGATGTTTTAGGAAAAAATATCAATAGAACGTTTCCGGATTATTTTCAGATTTCACAGGATAATTAAGAACTTTTTGTTTACAAGCCCTTGTAGTTTCCAAGAACGAAATAAGTATTTATTAATTGCTTTACTACCTGCCATTTATCATAACAAACCACACGCAAGTCATAACTAAATTCTTTCATGATTATGATAATCTCGAAAAAACCTTGTAATCTCTTCCAGTTAATAGCTGATAACTGGCTACAGAACGTTTAATTGATAGCAGAAATAAACTGTGCAAAATTCACAAGATGCTTGGATCTCCAAATGTTTACCAAAAATTCGTGCGTTGTGAACTGTTGTTGCCAAATCGGTGTGATATTAATGATCTAAAAAATTTATATTTATATAAAATATTCCTAAACAATAAATTTTAAAACCGCGCAAAATTAGCGTCATGTTTAAACAACCAAAACCGCAGTGTTTCTCCGCGAACCGTTACCATTCTTCATTCCTATAAAATGTTTCCAAGTTTTTTCGACGTGCAAATAAATTTAGAGGACGATACGTTTGAAGGTGTCCAACACAAACTCAAGGCGTACGACTTTAATTTCGGCCATCGACGAACTGCACACACCATTGAGAGGGGAACGCCGCTTGTTATACAAGTGCAATGCTAAAAAAGTGAAGTAGTCCAGACATCATTAAACCATTAATTTATAAATAAGTTATTAATATTATTGCAGCTGCAAGAGTTGCGATCGAAATTTCATGAACGAAGATCACAACCAAAATGTTATCGAAATTCGCCGAAGTATCGTTTGGGGACTCGAAAGTTTCCAGACGTTGCATCGAAGAAGTTTGAATTGTTAAGACCCAGGACGCTCCGGAAAATCGTTACAGCTTTAATTGATTAAAATTTCCAGACATTTTGTTAATTCCTTATTTACCGAATTTCACAATTTAAGCGAACGGTACGAAATACGTTGTTTAATTTTTAAATTTAATTCTTCCGCTCAATACAACTGTAACGCAATTGCATCTGTGAGAAAACCACGTTGAAGAGGACGAGAAAAGGCCACTTTAACCCTGCAGTGGGCGCGCAGCGGTACTCAGTACCGCAAATTAAGTTTTTTGTTTGTTCTACACGCGGTTCTAGTCATACATAAATGTTGGCTCGTGTATGTGTCTTTGACCTATCCCACTAAAATCCACTCCACCCTTTTTTTTATTGAATTCATCTGTTAGTAGCAATCGGTCATTCCCTGAAGGGATCCCAGATTGCGGTACTGAGTACCGCTTGCGCGCCCTAATATGTAAATGAAATTCCTAAATAAAATAGTCGCGAAACTACACTATTGTCTCTTTTTATGCGGATTTGAAGTAATACGGTTTGTAATTTCAAGAAAATTGTATGATTGTACAATGATTAATGGTATTAGATTAAAAATGGATTTTACCAATTTATTTTTTTTTTTGCTTTTTCTTGTAAAAGTTACTGTAATTTAAAAAAAAATTTTTTTAACTGCACTATACATTTTTTAACTTATACTTGTACAAAATGAGTTTTATGTGTAGAAATCAGTACTATCCTAAGTGCGGTACTCAGTACCGCGGCGCGCCCTAATATGTAACTGAAATAGGTGCGCCCACTGCAGGGTTAAAAAATAAACGGAAGTTTAAAGTTTCGCACGTTGTACAAAAGATGAACTTGAAGAAAGAATCCTTGAACCCTTTTGAAACAATTTTCAATTCATAACTATTTATAATTCTATTTATGTTATATTGACTTCATGTATCATTCATTTATTTGAAATACTTAAAAAAAAAAATTAATTTCCAAAGAAACTGAAGAGTAGTTGTGCAAAAGGAATTTATAAGAATCTTAAACGCACTCAAGACGTTGCTGTACAATGTTACTCCATCCATTCATTATAAGAATTTCCTTTTACAAGGACATGTCTATTTCATCAATGCAATGTTGCCATTCGTTTCGATGAAACATTTTCCCATAGTCACAATTCCCCATAACCTCCACAAATTGACCATTGAAATTTAATAGATGCAAAAACGCGTGCCATATGTATGTCAAAACGAAGGTTAAATTTACAGTCGACATATTGCATATCTGTTGCTGTTATAATGTGGGAACAGTATCAATGGCTGCATTTATACGTTGCAATTTGATGTGAAATTTTACAAAGGCACATCTTGTTTTCGAAGAAGCGTCGCATGCGAATTTAAATCTATTTCTGGTCGATGATAATTGTTTAACAAGATGTAGTACGCACAAGATCGTTTGAAGATGTCACGTACTTATGTAACGCACTGGATTGGTCCACGCAGTGTGTATTTTGGAGGCCATTAATTCGCGAAATGGTCAGGAAGTTTAGCAGATTATAAGTAGCATTGTTACACCTACGACATTACAAAAAAAAAAAAAAATTGTATTCACACGTAACAAATTATAGAAGCAATTACTTTAACGTTGAAAATTTAAATCACAACTGGAAGATCGATGTAGTTGATGAAGCAGAAGTGCTTTTTTAAATTGTTTGTAAACAGAAAGTTTAATGTCCTCTGATAAGATGAAATTTTGATAACATTAATATTAGACGGTTTTCAAAATTTAACCAAGAATCTTAATTCGATTTATAACTGAATTTTAATTGAAACCTCTTCGTGGTCCCCGCACTTCGATAAGGTCTGTCAAAACTAGTTTTATTCTTTGACAAGTTATTCTGGATGGGGCCATACACAGTCAATTTTTTTTTTAAATATTAGATATCTTGCCTTCTACACTTCATACAATGATGGAACGTCTAGATACATTTCAGTATCAGTTAAATCTAATTATATTTACACACTTGAAGAGTATTTTCTAGATAATTCGATTACTATTTGCATGAGGTGACTAAAATGCGCTTGTTGCGATGCCTCATCAGGAATTCCCGACTCATAACAGCATTCATAATAAATAAAATTCCCACACAAGTTAAGTACGGGATAAATTGGAAAATAAGAAAATAAACCAATGAGATATTTTTAATGCATCCATTAAATTCGATTTTTGTTTAGACCGCCAGACTCCAGCGTTGAAATGACACCTCCAGACAGCTCGGCTTCTTCCCTTGTTTAAACAACGCGTCATGCCGTCCACAGCGAAATTCTCCCGATGAAATCCTGGACAAGCCATCGATTTTAACATTTCAATTGTCTCGCACAAGAATTTCATTCGAACTAACACAGTGACTTTCTCTCCGCGTTACTATTCTCTATTGTTCCAAGCGCAACGATTTTTTAAGATCCGGTATCAACTAGTGATGTACCTACTACGTATGTGCGATAAAACAAATTCCGTGTGCAATGAAACATTGCGCTAATGGAGACGAACAATTCATTGAAATATTCATGTTTTATCATCTACAAGTTTTACTTTTCTGTTTACCTATTTATGGTGTGTTTTATTATTAATTTGATGCCACCCGTGAGTCACACATTACGTTTGGGATATGATCACAGTTTGCACAAAATCTTAAAATGAGATTTTGTTTAGGTCAGTGATCTTTCGATTTTCGACCATTCAATATGTCCTAGTATCTGTTTTACTAGATCGGCCCTGTTAATACATAATTAAATTATGCCATAGAATTAGTTAGCTACAGATAAGGTAGTGAATTAAGATTGATAAGAAATGTGAATGTTTGAAATAGTTTGTATCACTATCGGTACGAATCTGGAGTTCCTCTCTGGTCCACTAGATTACAAGCACATATAGACACCCCGTATGTATATGTATTTGAGGGTATTACATACATTTCCAAACAAAATACCCTAATAATCCAATAGTATTTATAATGATAGTATAGTATCACCGACATTTACCGTATTTCAAGTTACTCCAGAAAATTAAAACATAACATCAAATTCAACTGAAAGTTTGTTTAATTTTTGGCACTGTTTAAAATAAATAAGATCCAAATATAGATTGTAAACAACAACATTACTTTCCGGTACCTCCAACACCCAGTACTTTTAAATTCAAGATTTCTCTCGTTATTTTATAAGTTTCTTACGCGCAGAAAGTACAATCTTCTTTTGTAATTTAATAATGAGAACGACCAGACCGTGTTTACGTAACATTTATAACTATAAGGTAACCAAACGTACTCCTTTAGGGAGTTTTGTACTCTTTTTTTGTAAACCGTACTACTTTTAAAACGAGTACTCCAAAAGTACTCCTTTGCATTCTTTTATACTCCTTTGTACTTCTAAAAATATAAAAACTTGGCATTTAACTTTAACCTTTAACTTTTAAAAAGAGTTTCCATTTATTATAGAAAACAAAGGAAATGTTGATTCTATGATTAAATGTACAACCTGCAAAGGAGAATTTTCTATTGCGATTGGTGGACGAAGTGCAATAACAAAGCACATTGATACTAATAAACATAAAACATCTCTTGATGCAGCGGCTTCAACGTCTAAACTAAATACATTTTTTAAAACTGATAGTTTTGGACCAAATGAAGATTTAAATAAAAAGTATTTCAAAGAAAAATAATCACTTCTATTCTTGGTTGATGAAGTTTTCCATTTTCTTGTTTTCACATGATTACAACAAGGGTTGACTCTTAAGAGTCGGTTTGCCTAGGTGAAAGCATGCAACTTGCAGTGCACATTTTCATGGTTTTACCTAGGAAAACCGACTTTTAAGATTCAACCCTTGTTGTAATCATTTGAAAACAAGAAAATGGAAAAAAAATTAACCTGAGCACATTTTATGAAAACGTGCACTGCAATTTGCATGGTTTTACCTAGGAAAACCGACTTTTCAAATTCAACCCTTGTTGTAATCATTTGAAAATGAGAAAATAGAAAAAAAGAATTTACCTGGGCAAACTTTATGAAAATGTGGATCCTAAAATAAATCGGAAAAAAAATTGACCTGAGCACACTTCATGAAAATGTGCACTGCAATTTGCATGGTTTTACCTAGGAAAACCAACTTTTAAGATTCAACCCCTGTTGAAATCATTTGAAAACAAGAAAATGGAAATTTTTTTTACCTGAGCAAACTTTATGAAAATGTGTATCAACATGTCGAAAAAAAAAATTGACCTGAGCTCACTTTATGAAAATGTGCACTGCAATTTGCATGGTTTTACCTAGGAAAACCGACTTTTATGATTATGATTACAAGAAGGGTTTACCTAGGTGAAAGCATGCAACTTGCAGTATGTTTGTTTTAACGTGTTTATACATATAATTTTTGAACTAATGAATTTCAAAATTATTTAAAAAACATATAGTTGAATGGAGAATGGAGTGTTTTTATTCAAACCCAATCACCATATCAAATGAAAATTCATTTGTACTCCTTTTGTATAAAAAATAGTTGATCACCTTAATAACTAGCATTCCTATTTACTGCCCGTCTTTATCTTCTGTATTCATTATTAATGGGAAAATTAAGTGCAACTGCAATGAACCAATCGATGATTTACATGTCAGAAATTTTGCAAATTGGTCAAAGTAACTTTTCAAAACTGAAAACGACTCGGCCAGCATACAGTAATTTTACGTCCCATTACGCTCTTTACGTTCCGTCCTCGTCTAAACATTTTCCCGTGCTAATTAACTCCCATAGAGTTTTCATTATCTGCAACGATTATTGCAGTAACAACAAAGCCCGAGACGCGAGAAAATTATCTTGTGAATTTTTCTTTCGGAAAAATACAAAGAATAACTTTATGAAGACGTAAAAAAGTAAGTAAGAGAAATTCAATATTCGTCCACCTTTAATTAGACATTTTTAGTTCAGCTTGGATGATTATGAAATTAATGATTTTAATTTCACGACACGCATTTGGGTTTAAAATTTCTTGGTTAATGAATCTATTAACTGGTAAAATGCAAATTTGCATAACTCTTCGGAGAATGCACAAAATTCTAAGACAGTTTCAAGAACATTACGATTATTTAAAAAAAAAAAAATGTGGGTCAGCTTTGACTTACTTTCGGGCGTCTGACTGCCAATAGCAAAAAAAACACAAAAAAAACACAAAAATGGTAGTTATCACAAAAGTAATTTTTCTATTTCTATTTTTAGCGTGAGATATTCCCTTGATATCATCTTTTTATTAAATAATTTGCGATAAGCCGAGTATCGTAAACAAACAGTGCCGTATTTGCATCAATTCTTTAAACGGATAAAAAATTGTATCTATATTTAGTGCGTAAATATTTTGACGGTGCTTTGAATATGTACTAGCGAACAATATTGTCAACGATCGTTATACTTACGTCACCAAAGAGAAATTGTCAGCAATTCGATCGACTCCAAATAAAAATATTGTTGGTTTCATTCAAAATATTTTTAATGTTGTCAAACTTCAAGAAGATTCGAGTAATTTTTGTATATTGGTCCGTTGCCAACCGAGCCTCCCATTGTTTATTAACACCGCGAGAAAAAATCTACTGGCGATAATGGATGCGTAGTAAACAATGACCGAATTTTTAATTTCTTAATTCCAAAATGAAATTTTTTTTCCCGCATCTACTCAGACAAATTTTTAAAGGTGAATAGCCACTCTTAAATTTTACTGGTGTCTGTGTCTATGCATCCAGACGATAACCTTTGAAACAAATTTGACACTGACCTAAATAGTCTCAAGCCCCGAGGTTCGTTCGTTAATGAGCAAGATTTGATCGGTAAATAGGGCTGAAAAACCGATTCCGGAAGGCCCTCTCAGAACATTAATTTAACTATAACTTAAGAACGGTTCAATGCACTAAATATTAATAAGAATAATAATTAAATAGCTTGTCAATAACTACAACTTTTCTTAAATAACATTTTTTGTAATTCGAAAAATAATGTCGATTTCATTACCTATTTCATAATTGTTCCAATAAGATTAGCTCGATAATAAATCGAATTAAATTAAACGCCTTTTTTGTGAATCAAATCTTCTTGATTGTGATTATTTTGAATTTGAACTTTTCAAACTAAATAAGTCTTCATTAAACTTAAACTTAGTGGAAAAAAATTGTTCTAAATACACAAAAATATTTTTAGAACTCTGCCTTAAATTTAAGTTCAACTTAAATTCACTAAGTGACAGATGTTAGTGTGCCTAAGATTGTTTTTGATATCAATTAGAAGTCGGTTATTTTGCAACATAATAGAAATAAAATTTGTTGGGTTTTTAAGGTTCACTTTACAGTAAGTGGTACTTAATTAAAGAATACATTTTTTCCCTTTAAAAAGAAAATAATCACACGAGATCTGCGAGCCAAGTAATAAGATTATTCTGATTATTAATGGAATTAAGTCAACGACATTTTAGAGTACGATAAAAACGAATTGTGACGTGCTTAGTGCATTGTGGAAAAGTACCGTGAAAAATGACGTCAAATAAAAAAAGACAGTTTTTTTTTTGCAGAAATCTAAAGAATGTTTAAATCAATATTTACTGGAGCAGTTAGGTAGCCGTCGAAGTTAGTTCTAAAGAAAGTTTCACTGGATATTTCAAAAAAGCTAAATCAAAGGTATCGACCTATAAACGATAAACATCTTAACTTAAAAATACCAATAAAGCATGAACATCTACCGCTCATCTTTTCACGTCAAAGATTGGTGGAGTATTGAATGACACCTCAGGCTTAAGAATCTTGTCTACGTATCACGGTACGCTTTATGTTGACAGTGATTGTTATCTTCTGGTAAATTCTTTCCTAGGTCGTTTCAAAATTAAATTCATTCCCCGGAGACGTTAGATTTCTTTTAATAAGGTAGGAGACCTTCGCGCATATTTTTTAACTGGATCAATCGTGATTTTTTTCGGTTTCTATTCAGGCCAAGGTCTGACATTTGTTCCCGTGGAGTATCCGCAGGGACAGGATTTCCCAATGCGATTAATAACGCAGATGCATTTAACACAATTGCCGCGAAGTTATTAATAAAAACCCATCTCGTTCCGACTCCAATATTCGCATAATTATTATGGCAGTGTTGCGGCAATAATAAGATTGTAACGGAATGTGTGTTCAATTTCGTCGCTACCTTTTTACCTGGAATTTTTCCGCTCGACAAAAAACCATTTACCCACGAACCGACGAAATATTTTCAAAACCCGCGCACAAATGGAAAATTTATTACGATTTTTTCATAAACCTCAAACCGACGAACGTGCATTTCTTCACAGCTGTGTAATGTTTTAAAAAGTCGGTGCGAAAATAATTACTGGTCACAGGTTTTTGTTTAAATTTTCAATTTGGGCTGCAGCTAAAACAGTCAAGGTCCATCGGTAGTGCATTTTAGAGAGATAATAAACGCTTTCTCTTAAATATTTAATGATTTGTAAATACGAAACGGAAATGCAAATTCCCGCCGACAGGAAAAGATTTCGCCGGGGTAAAAATAGGGCGAATAAAACGTGTTTTCTAAATATAAACGAAAACGCATAAATGGCACGTTGGTATTTGAATGCGTCCTTTGCAGCAGTCAATACGAATTTCTCATTGAGTACACATTACTTTCAATGGCCTGTTCCCATGTGATTGCAGTCTGTGACCCCTATCTATTTGGTGCATAAACGATGACGGCGATGAATTAAATTCGTAAAAGTTAATAAATCATTACATTTTCACACGCGCAATTCGACGCCTGCACTTTAATTGCATTAAGAAATTCTCTACAATATCCCGTATGATCGAAAATTTCTATCCCCTAGTTCTAGAAAGCTACGATTTTTTTCCCTAATTTATGTTGGCAGCAAGTGACATCGGTTTTTTCAAATTTTTTTATATATCAGCATTACAAAATTAGGAAATACAGGTGATGAAAAAAAGATGCCCATGCACGCTATAGCTGATTTCTAACGAAACACGAATTTGAAAGCCAAAATGGAATTTTTTGTCTCTTCACCAAGTTCTATTCAGACAATAAAAATCTATACAATTAACAATTTTGTAATAATTTCATTGTTAGAGCCTAATTTGTCGCAGTGGTTCGCACTTAAAAAAAAAAGAAATGTATTGAAACTAATATCATTACCGATGCTAGAGTACCGTTTCTTGGTTCCGAGGAAAATTTATCAATGTTGCAACATCGCAAATCTCCTAGGAAACGGTGGCAATTATAATTCACTTTCCAATGTCAGTTCTATTGTCAAATTTGTACGATACAAGTCAAATGTTCTAAAAAGTCTTAAAATGGAATAGAATTTCAGTGAATACCTAGACATGTTGTTCCGCTTGGGTGTAGTAGATAATAACGCATCGGAAGCTGCTAGAGAATAACCACATCTACATCATCTAGATGCTAGGCAATTAGAAGAGTGGAGCAGGGATTAAGAGAAAATGGCCAAATAATGCCTATTTCTATAAACCGTGGACGACCTCGTGAAGTTCGTACATCAGCGTTGGAGGAAGCAGTTGTGGAAGCGAGAGAGACTGCACCAGGACGAAGCATACGAGGATTAGCGCGACAGTCACTTTTTCCTATTCCGAGATATTTGAGATTTTATGTTTCAATTTGATCTGGAAATTACATTATTTCGTTTTTGACTGATCTGTTTTTACTAAATAACATGGTTAGGGGCCTTTTAAACGGAAATCAGTTAGTGCGATCGAAAGTTCGCCCATTCTTATCAGAAATAGTGCAAATACTAGAAAATCTCTACAATGTCACTACAAGGACTTCAATTACCTGTTTGTTGTGTATTATTGTTTAATTACATTAAATTCTTTTGAAATAAAAAAAAGTTATGTCAACGTGACAGTTGTTTATCTTATGCAAGTGACAGTATCTGTCAGTGTTGGTGGCTTAGATACAAGAAATAAGCCTATCTGAATGTAGTTCTTTAGAAAAAGAAATATGTACCGTATTGTCACGTTGTCCTTTTAGAGAAACTGTTTAATTTTTTTTGTGACCATTTCTGCAACGCTTCAACAGAAAGCATTGTTCCTATATCAACCATATGCATCTGTTTTGCATCACCCTGTATAGCTCGAAATTTGCTTTTTATGGCAGTAAGGAAAATACATTTTGACAAAAACTCTGTGTTTGGTACATTACCGAAAATGTACAAAAATTTCATATACTTCCAGATGTTGTTTCGAGTACAATAACAACAAAATTACATTTTTTATTTAGAGACTAAAAACCAACAAACCGGACTCATGGGCGTCACTGTATTCTTCCCTGTGTAAAATTCCGCGGTGAAAATCATTTTCGAACGAGTCTAAACCACTTGACCCAAAAATTTACGCGACTTTCCCATCTATAAAATATAATCGCACTTTCCAAGAACCGGCGCCAAAATAATAAAAACAAATAGAAACATTTTGGGCCAGTTTTCGTCAATACTAAATGGCGCGAGTGCATTTCAACCAAATTTGCTAAAAATGCCATCGATTCTTTCGCAATTTCATTGACGGTACGTCGCAACTTGAATTAAACTGTCATTTTGATATCGGTTCTAAAAATTACTTATCTAAATCGCGGTCTCCATGAAACTAAAAAAAAAAGATTATAACAATGGCTCTGGCAAAATCAAGTAGCACTGATCGAGGATTAAAACAATAACCGTCTGACACGTGCAAATGTCACCTTTGGCAATTCCCAAAAAAATTAGGTACAAATTGGTTATTGATTCCTGGCGGTTGAATTTGTTTTGATTTCGAAAGGGAGACTCGAAGAATTTATAAACAGAGGAGCGTGCACTTGTAAATGTCGAATTTGTTTATGCAAAAGCGGCCTTTGTACGTAGAAAATGCGCGCATTTATGTGCGTTAAAAGTAACAGGAAAATCAAAGTCTGAACGGCAAGTTTCGACACCTGACTGCGGATTAGTCAGGCCGTGACACAAAGGTTGGCATATATCCATACAGGCGGAATGAAAAAACTCGACGATTTTGTTGAAATATGCCGAGAAAATTTCGCCGACGTGTACTAAACTAGTTTATTGGTCATCGTAGGTTTTTCACACTCGCACCATTCAAATCACGGGAACGATGGTCGCCCAACGAATCGTACGTGTTTACAAATATAATCATTGCATTCACGGCTAACAGGGAGGATTAAGTGAACGGTTAATTTTAATAACAGTGAAGGCGGCAGGGCCGAAGGGCGAGCATTGCACGGCACAGAAATGATCGCCACAAGATGTCTCTCGGAAGGTTCATTGAAACTTGGGCCTCGGGCAAATGTCGGGGAAATTTAGCCAATGTAGTATAAAACAATTACCTACCTCTGAAACACTGCCTTCTTCGCTTTCTGATGAATCGTTCATATATCTATGATGTTCCGAAAATGTCTCTGTTTCAGATTTAGCAGGGCTCGAATTGGTTGAATGGGGAGTCGACGGCGAGTTTCCTATATCGTGTTCGACATTCACTTTTTCTATTTTTGGACTATCCGTAGTGGATCCTTGTGATACATTCTGCATTTTTGAATTTCATTAAAACAAATTACTACAAATCCGTTTATAAATATATAACTAAAACTTCACTACACGCACAAATTAGAATTCACTGGTTTCACTATACTCACTCACCGTCGCCATTTTCCATTATGGACTCCGCAAAACGACATTCCGCACCGTAGAAATTATCTCTGCTGCGCCATCTAACGCACAAATTGCGCAACTCACCGTTACACAAGTGAATAACTGAACTAATTACGTTAAAAACGCCGCCAGTTTGAATATTGCGCAACTTTTTTATTTCTTGTAAATAATACAGTTCAACACAATTTTTCTCATGCTTTAAACAAACGGCTCAATATTAATCTCAAAACAAGAGCAAGGATTAGTCAGCTCGAATTTTGTTAACACATCGGGATGTAGCACACCGATCTTTCCAATTACTTTACCGTTACATACTATTTCTGCACAACGTTGAGGAAAATAAGCAGGATCTGTAAATGTTAAAATTTAAAAACCACACATTTTTATTTGGATTTACCTTGTGCAGATTTTAGGTAATATCCAGAGTTTGATTTTTCCGGGCTCCACGGTAATTCCAGAAGCAACATAATTCGATCCAATAACCCGTGGATAACTTCAAAGCCGGCGTTTTTGTTGCAATTGATGGCGCAAATGTGTCTTTCGTTTCGAGCACCAACCTCTAAACATTTGAATTAAAAGACAATCGAAATGACGCAAAAAATACCTGATTCGGAATCTTTCAAAACAATGTCAGATACTTCGAATAATTTCAAAGGTAACGGCATTTTCTTGTTCGCCGATAGAGTTTTCAGCAAGCCCGGCAATAAAGTCGTCCTGCAAACTTGAAATTCCAGGGTTTTCGGGTTTGAAACGTGCACAGCGGGAACACTTTCGATAACTGTGCCTAATTTTGATGATATATCATCGCGCGAGCAGAGAGAAAAAGTTAGAGCTTCTGTGAATCCGGCTTGCGCAATATTTTCCCTCAATTGATCAGAAAGTTTGTTTAGTGGAAATTGTTCACCAATAGTGTTGGTTTTTGGAATGGTTTTTGTTATTTTATTGTAACCGTAAGCGATGGCAACATCCTCATATATATCACAAGCATGAATTACATCATGCCTGGTAGGTGGAACTGTAACTTTGATAATTTTTCCAGAAACTTCCGATTTCAAACACATTCTCGTTAGGAGATTTGCAATGCTGTCGGCTGTTTCACTATTAAAATTTGAATTAATTTCACTCCTTAAATAAGTTTACGCTTACTTGATGCCAATTAAGTTGTTTGTTTTCGTAACTGTTATCGTTTCACTACGATATTTTAATTCCGGGTAAGTTTTAATTGATTCGTTTATTTGTTGCACCTCACAATATTCTACTGAATATTTATCATTACAATATTGACTGAATATGCAAACTAAAGTGTCCAAAACAATTTTTGCCTGCAAGAAACCTTCTATAAAAAACCACAGCACTATTGGAAGCTTACTTTAGTTAAATCCGTGGCTGTGCATTCGATAAGAACATTTTTTGTATCTAGAGTAATTTTTGTGTGGTTCCCATTAATTATCGGTGGCATTGACAACACAATTCCTTTACTGTCTGTAATAATTGGATACACAGGACTATCCTTAATAATAGGCAGATATTGTTTGAGTTGGGCGTGTGTCTAAAATTAAAGAATAAGTTTGAAAATTTTGCTCAAATCCAATAACAATTTACCGAATAAAGTTCCATCAATTCGACTGCAGTGTATTCCTTACTTTGGTTTAAAGGGACAAATTTAACTTCACTGGGAGGTTTTGCATCGTAAATAAATGGACCTTCTATCGTGTCTAGATCATGAGTGCCTATAGCCACCAATGAACGTTTTCTACAAATATTTTGATGTAATTTATCTTGAAGGTCAATAAAGCTGTTGTAAGAATCTTTTGTAAAATATAAATTACGTAAAATAGCCGCTACAGCATGTGGTCTTATTTTTGCAGTATCAGGCTTTATGATCAATCGTTGAATTAAATTACTTGGTGGCTTGATGGCGTTGTAAACAGGCGGTTCAATCCTGAAACAAATTTTTATTTTGATAAACTTTAAAAGGTTAGTGCGCTTGCCGTCCTTGAAACACGAGGAGTCCAACAACAAGCCCTTCCAAACAAAGTAAATCGTATCTATTTGCTGGAATCTCAATTCGAAAAATGATCTCTTCTGAAGCGCCTTCGTTGGACTGGGCGTCTTCGCCTTGTTCTTTTGTGATCATTTGCTTTTCTGTGGTCTAAAACCGGCGATTAAAATTCTAGATTGCATAAAATTAATACATTTACCACTTCGTCAAGTTCAAGACCGAAATCAAAAATGAGATTACCAAATTCTTCATCAGCTAAAAGGTCATTATTACTGAACATTTTTGTGGTCCATTTTAAACTTACAATATGTTTTTCCTAAGGCTTTAAATAACAAATCGCGCTTAATTCCCACAGTCGGCATCTTAATTTAGAATTTTAACGCAAACTCGTTCGGAAAAATGGGAAAATTCTCTGAAATAGGTCAATGAGCACACGTCAATATTACCTCAGGTGGAAATTCTAACCTCTGAATTTTGCAGAGTGGAAACATACAACAGTGAACTGTTTTAATTTTGGTACCTCTGATTTTAGATTAATTTAAGGTTAGAAAATGTCGCAAATTAGTACACAAGAAAAACTTTTATATATCATAGATGATATTGAATTAATATCAAAGTGAGTTTGACGAATATTGTTATAAATGAATTATTAATGTTCTGATTTTTATAGAGAAATGATCGAAAATGCCATAGCACTGAAACATGTGAAACTGTCGGGCCCTGAATATTCTCAACTAACAGATCTCTTAATCGCCAAAGACACCGAATTAAAAGAGGCTTTAAATTTGGCTGCTGAGCAAGCTCAGATTGATAAAAAAATGGACATATTAAAAGCAGAAGTAGAAAGGCACGATCAGGACATCAATCAATTGCAGAAGCAGTTAAAAGAAGCGGAACAGATTATATCGACAGCTCTTTATCAAGCGGGCCATAAATTGCAATCAATACATCGAGCTAACAAGCGACCTATATCATCCGAGGAACTGATTAAATTTGCACATCGTATCAGTGCTTCGAATGCAGTTTGTGCCCCTTTAACTTGGCAACAGGGCGACCCTCGCAGGCCATATCCAACCGATATCGAAATGAGATTGGGATTTTTAGGAAGAATGAGTGATCCAACTTCTGGACATTTAATGCAGCAGCAGAGTATGTCTGATTTACACAGAGCGGGCCACGCTGAGATACCTGCGTCACAGCAAAATCAGTTCGCATGGCATCCATCTGGGGAAATTCATATGAGCACAGCGCAAGGAAGCGTTCCCGTAGATACTCGCAATCACAAGCAGGAAACCGAGGATGTGGAAGTTATGTCCAGTGATTCGAGCAGCAGCTCCTCAAGTGATTCACAGTAATTTCTTAATTTTTTTAAGATCTGGTATTTATAATTATATTTTCTCATTTAAGAATAGATTAAGAATGAACTTAAAGATTAAAATAAACGTTTATGTTGATGCTCCATTTAGTTAGGATTGAAATTCTAAGCGGTTCCTTATAAAAAATAAATGACATAATGGCTTAATCAATAAAGTGGAATGTTGAACATTGGGCCCAGCTCAAGGAAGGGTAACAAAATCATCAATCAAACTGTGCTGACATCAATAACCCCCAAGTTTTGTCTGAAATGAAATTATGTCAATATACTCGCCCACAATATAAACTGAACTTTTTAAGAAAAAATTAAATGCTTTTGTCGTCCGGTTTTCCAGATTGCTTTTCCTCTCCATCGTCAATAAACGGTTAAATATTAAAAGAAATGTTCCAGCAGAGCAGTTCTCTATAAGGCAAGGTTTGGAATTGAGTTCTGTAATATGAATTTGCTCATGAATTTGTAAGAATTGTTTATGCCCCAGAGGATCATTGCCAGCATCAGTTGTGTTTTTTACTGTTTCTATTTCAAAAGCTGAGACTTTATTCCAAGTTCATTTTTGGAGTTTATTGAAACGCAATTTTATGCTATAAAACACGAATATTTTTGTAGATCATTCGAATATTAATATTAAAGTTATCGCAAATCTAAAAACATAATTTTGAAGAATAAGCATTGTGTGAAAGGGGTACAGAAAAAATGTTTACTTGAAAGTGAAAAAAGTGTGTTAAAAAGTACATCAAATGTGGTCAAGTATTTTATTTTAGAATGAATCAATCTTGAATATTAATAAATTTAAATTAAAAAAAATTTTGCGTTTTAATTTCTAAATTTTATTAAAAATAATGTTTTGTTCGAGTTTTCCCAAAGATACTGTGTGATTATGGCTTGATTGATACTTCACTTTTGATAATTTTTAATAATTTACGTAAATATTAGAAATCTACAAGAATGTAAAAAGGCTTCCATTCGAGGAGTGACAAATTTTTACAATGCCATAAATTTAAATCGTATTTATCTTTGCGGGTTTGTAGTAATGACTGTTTACAGTCATAAATCAATATTAAGGAATTTTAAACTAATTACAGCTTTTGGAATTTTTTCTTACTTTGAATATCTATCTCAATCATACTGACCCTGAAAAGGGAAATTTAACGAAATTGGAAGATATTATTTTTATAAAAAATCTGTTTTTATTTTTTCTCTCGAAAACTAACGCTGACAATTAACATTTAAAACTGGAAATTTCTAGCCTTATGCCAGAGGCATGCGTGCACCAAATTTCAAATAAATAACTTTCAATTAAAGCTTAATTTTCGGGGTGCCCATAAGTGATGTAATAATTATCAATTTAAATTTTTCATTTATGACTGTTTATTGTCATTGTATAGTATAGTACATAATATTTTCATTACTTAAAAAAATAATAAATTATTTGATTTGCTTCGTTTCCAAATTTAGTGTTTAATCAAATTAACTATTTGTAATCCTAATGTCTGTCCTAGTGTATTGTCAAAGGAAGACCCGCTGAGCACTGTACAATTTCAACGTTTACATAACAGTGTAAAATGATGGATTTATGGTTATTCTCCATCTCAACGACACCAAATGCTTTCACTACGTCAATATATTTTTACTCACGTCTCTGAAACGATTTGCATTTAACATCTTCGTTAGAACTTTATGCGCTTTCTCTACGAAAAATTTTAATATAATTTGTTCTTATTGTTAGGTCATACAGGGTGAGTTAAGTTTTACTGCCCGTGGCAAAATAGGCCTTTAAAATAATTTGTCAATTCTCATAAATTGCATGAGTAATTTTATATTATTAAGGTACATAGAAACCAAGAAAAAATCTTTTTTTTTAATCAAGTAAAATTTTGGCTTTATTTATTAGTTTTTTTGATGTACGAAATAAAGCTATTTCCGTATTAGAGGGTATTTTTTTAAATGATTTACGACTTAAGTAGACTAATTTACCAGACAATGGTATTGATGTAGGGGTGCTTGAAAGATTATTTATGGTGGTCACTAAACTGAACTTAAGAATGCAGGTCTATCGGCAACTGAAAAGCTGTCTCGCCCAGTTTGATGGGTAGATCATAAACTATTGTTAGGATGGTAAACCACATTATCTATTGTTAGAAGGTCATAAATAGAAGCATGTTTTGTGCTATATCTTAAATTTGATTTAACTCAAAAAGTAATAATTTTTTTACGAATCAAATTGCCGATATTAATGCTACGAATAATTTGACAAATTTTGAAATAAAAAACCAAACATAGAAATTTTGCCCGAAACTCTTTGTTTTACTTTTTTGGCTTCAAATAAAAATATTTTGGAAATTTTGTAGCACTAATCGAAAGCGTAAACTTCAACTGATGTAACATGTAAATTGCATACTTTCCCCTCAATCTTTAATAGGTATTATGGCCGGGGCGGTAAAACTTAACTCACCCTGTACTAGTATTCACGTGAGATTCACGGTATATTCTATCAACTTTGCAGATATTTATTTCAAACTTGCGGTTACAATGAAATGCCACATATTTAATTTTTAACAAATAATTTAAAAATATTTTGCAAAGTCGTTTTTGAAGTAGACTGTTCCAGATGGGTTGCAAAATGTGTTTCTAATACTTTCGGATATCGTCGCGTTCCAGTTTACAAATGCAAATGTTATTCATGCATGAATACAGAACAGTTCGTAATTGTGTATCTTGGGACACGCGTAGTTGCGAATACAAATTGGCCATATATTTCATTTTATTTCTTTTAGATTTGAATACATAGCATTGCAAATCCGGATGATGTGTAAAATCTGGCGTAATAAAATACTGCATGAGATCAACTAATCCGTGCAATGTTTTCATGAACCGTGTTATTTCAAAACCGCGCAAGAAAAGAGTTGGGCGTAAGAAAAAAAGACATTTTTTTTAACAGTATTTATTTTGATTTCTACAAGCAAAGACAAGGTTGGGGTGTTTAGTCGGGTAAGCTAAAATGCTCTTCTTTTATAATTTAATACACTCGTATTGTCCGCTTAAACATTGTAGAATAGGCAGCTGGGAATAGGTTTTTCCTTACGGTAGGCTATTACAAGCTAATGGAATGTACAACTACGATTGGATCAATTTTTTTTTCAATCTGCGCTCGGAGGTAAAGTACTGTGATGCATCCGTATCTCTCGATACGATATGTGAAATATTCTGATATTGCAATTTATCGTTTATCACAGGGTTGATGCACGTGCTGACTTGTTCGATCGATTGGATCGTATTTGATCTTTTTCTGCGACCGAACACGATCCGAAGTTGACTTGAAGAGTATCACAATGTTATGGAACGAGTTCCTCAGGAGAAGAGCCCGTTTCATATCGCTATTGAACGCAATGGGAGTGGGCTGGCAGGGCTCAGTGCAGCAGACCGCCATTACGTAAGAGGAGTCGCGGGACCCAGATTTGCGCGACCACATTTTACGATTGGAAATGCGGCCACCAAATTTACAAAAGCACTATTTACAAATGAGTTACGGGTCCCGCAGAAACCAGCGTGATACTGAAAAATGGGAATGTCCTTATCGTCTAAATTACTCTACGATTTTAAATTAATTATTGTCCTTTGGTAAGTATTGACCTGAATGTGCTCTAGGCACGAAATTACAAGATTGGACAAGATTATCGCCGTTCTAATACTAAAGGAGGGTCGGTCGTTTACGTCATGTGGAGGTCGCCCTTCAGGATGCGCGTGAACGTTTTCTTGAACTGCTGGTTGGCGAGCGCGTAGCAAAAAGGATTCAGCGGACTGTTGGCGTAGCAAAGGAAGTAGCAGAACATGTACAGATGCTCGTTCGTGCAGGGCGGTTCCGCGCAGAATCCCTCGACCAGCGCCAGGACGTGGTACGGCGTCCAGCAGATCACAAAGGCGCCGAGGATGAAGGAAATCGTGCGGAGCGCTTTCCGCGCCCGATTTTCCGATTTTGATTTTTGCCGCCCCAACGCCGCGAACGGGTCTCTCTTTTTCTTCTTCCCCTTCAGCCGTTTCCCCAAATTTCGGACGAAGTCTCTTTTAGCGTTGCTGTCCTCCGTATCTGATTTAGAGGGTGGTTTATTTCTGTTAACTTCCACGATCGTGGTCGCGGCCATTATGGCGGCGGCGTTACCTGTTTGGCTGATCGCCGACATCCCAAGAGGCGTGCTCGGTTCCGTCCCGATATTATTGTCGGGGGTATCGTTAACTATGGAAGTGACGGGACGTTCTGCGGCCAGCGTGACCTCGGTTTCGAGTTTGCGAGACGGCGCGGCTTGAGCCGCCCTGATAAGCGCGGTCTGGAGCAAAGAAGTGTTCGCGATATTAGCTACATGCGCCGGGGAGTCTTGCACTACGGGAGGGCTTTCACAAACGGGCGAGGGCACAACAACGGAACTTTCGTCCATGTATCTCAAATCAGCGCCATCAAGTCCTACTATTACGTCATACGTGGCTTGGGGTTTTACTTGTAAACTACGGGGTCTCTCAGGGGGACTATCTGTTACTGGAGGGGTTTCTTGAAATTGTGCGGGCGGGGGAATTATGCAAAGGTACTTTTGCGAGAGAGCTGGTGAACTAGCGGGCGCTGGGGGTTGTACCGGGGACACTAAGTTCGAATACTGTCGACCTACCGAATTTTCCGCATCGACCAAGCTCTGTTCTAAGATCTGAGGAAGAGAATGTCGCCCATCCCCAGTTGATTGTCTCAGATTAGTTATTAGGTCCCGGTTGACGTTCGGGACCCCCCCATTGACCCGGTTGTTGTTGTCGAAGACGTGGAGCGGCGCGCTCGTCTGAACCATAATCCCCACCAACGATGTTCGTTTCCTGGCAGTTTGCTGCTGCTGCTGCTGCGCGCTCGTACTCTCTTCGTCCGATTCAAACGCCGGACTGCTCGAACGTTCCGATTTGTCCGGCTCTGCGGTCAGTTGGGCCGTAGGAAGACTCACATGCCTGCGGTCGTAATGAGCCGTGTCGGCCGTCGTCGTGGTCGCCGTGGTCGTCGTCGTGGAGCTGCTGTGCTTATGCGAGCTCGTCTTCTGGCTCGAATTCGAGTCGGCCGATCCCGCGCCGATGGGGAGCTCGCGCACTGCCAGGTTCGCGGCGTTGGGCGGATTCCCGGCCGCTTGAGGCTTGTCCTGGCTCAGAAGGGTGCTCTGCGTTTTCGACAGGCCGATCCCGGCCGCTCTTCCGGCCATCCCGGACATCGCGCCTGCGCTCAAAGCGACCATCGACTGCATTTTGCGCTGTTTCGCTTCGCTCTTTTTCTGCATGTCGTACGCGGTTTTGTAAATTCCGCCGTACAATATGAACAGCACTATCAGGGTCGTCCAATAGTATCCTATTATGAGCGCGGTGTTGAAGACCGGGTCTTTTAAGAATTGCACCGCACATTGGCCCGGCAGCAAGTCCCTGTAACCGACGAAATGTTCCCAACCGAATATGCTGATGAAGAATAGCAGCGCCGGAATTATCCAAGTTATTGTCACCATCCACACGACTCGGTTTTTGGTGCGCCAGCTTCGGTATTTTGCGGCGATTTTTACTGAACAAAACCGGTCGATTGTGATTAGCAGCACCGTGTATTGGGAAACTAGACAAACGGTATAATCCACCGACAACCAAAGGTCACATAAAAGGGGGCCTAAATCCCAGTATCCCATCAGCACGTAGACGGTGTAAAACGGCATCGAAACTGTTCCTGAAACAAAAATACATTTTGCTAATTAAAAGAAAATTATGTACCACAGACTGTGCTCGAGTTGTGTATTGTATTGATTCAACTTTTATTAAACCAACTCTAGTGACCACAAATATTTTATACACATTTTTCGTGAGAGGTTTTTGAATGTATTATTCATAATTTTTCCATTGATGGAGAAAATATTGAAACGAAACATTTTATTTATATTTTTCCCAGAGCAAATATTAAAATAAAATACACCCTGCAAAGGAATATTTTTTAAATATTTTCTTTGAATATTTAAAAAATATTTGTATGACATGTTTGTTAATATTTTAGAAATGCATATTTCAAAAAAAACATTTAAAAAATATATACATAACAATATAACCACTCAGAATATACCACATCCGTGAGCCACAAGCGAGAGGTATTTCAGCCCCAGCTACAATTTTTATACAGTGCTTTTGTAAAGTATGGAATAAATTCGATAAAACATTTTAGAAGAATTTTCACAAAAAATCCTCGGACCAATCAACTTTAGTTTTTAAAACTGCATCTTTTTTAATATTTATAATTTTACGATCGTCTTTTGTTTTCGCACTATGACGTCATCATCAATTTTTTTAAATGGCATCCCATATTTTTGATGGTGAATTTGGATGCAGCACATTTTTCTGAGTACGAATATGCCCTTGAAAAGGAAAATTTTCGAAATAATCAGTACTAAAATTTCGAAAATGTATGTTAAAATTATTAGAGTAGACCAATAATAATATCATCAAGGAAGCGCTGGAAACAAAAGACGGTTTTGACATCAACAAAATTTATTGGGAAAACGCTCGAATCCGTCAAATTTTATTTTTAGTAGCGTATTTTTTGAAATAGGATTGGTACAAACTGAATGATTACAAAAAAAAGTAAAGAAAACGTTTTAGCTATCTCAAAATACTAAATTTAAGTAATGATTAAATTCAAAAAACAATTAAATTAAAATATAGTGCACTGTTGATTTCTTGACAGCAGCCAATGCGATCAATAAATTCTTTTTGAACATTGCCAATAACTTCAGGAGGGATTTGTCGTATCTCATGACGAATTGTTGCTTTAAATCTTCTAAATTCTCTAACCTACTAACGTACACTTTACTTTTTAAGCATCCCCACAAAAATGAATCAAAGGTTGTCAAATCTGGTGATCCCTCTTTTGTTTCCAACGCTTCCTTGATGACATTATGATGGGTCTACTCTAATAAATTTACCATACATTTTCGAAACTTTAGGACTGATTATTTCGAAAACTTTCCTCTTCAAGGTCATACGAATTTGGCATATTCCTACTCAGAAAAATGTGCTGCATCCAAATTTGCCATCAAAAGTATGGGGTGCTATTTAAAAAAATTGATGATGACGTCATAGTGCGAAAACAAAAGACGATCGTAAAATTATAAATATTAAAAAAGATGCAGTTTTAAAAACTAAAGTTGACCGGTCCGAGGATTTTTTGTGAAAATTCTTCTAAAATGTTTTATCGAATTTATTCCATACTTTACAAAAGCACTGTATAACACATATTACCAAAATATTTTTCTTAAAATATTTTCTTCAATATATTTCATTCATATTGATAAAATATTTTCCTTAAATTTTTTTTTCAATATATTTGATTCATATTGATACATATTTTACTTAAAATATATTTTCAATATATTTTATTCATATTAATAAAATATTTTAATTATCAGAAAAGATTCAATATTTAATCAATATTTTTAAAATATGAAGAAAATATTTGTGGTCACTAGGGAATGCTTTGAGATAATTATAAACGACCCATATACAAGGTGATTCATAGAGAACGTTGGATGCAACCCAAAATACATTGTCACATGAGCTTTATATTTGCATTTCTTTTTAAATTTCTTAATTGTAATTATGTTAATTGATGTTTGGTTAGGTAAGTGTTATTAAGCAGAAGTAATGGTTACCTATAAGCATGTCAGTGGCGGCCAAGGAAGCGATGAAGTAGTTGCTAGGTTGGCGAATACTGCGATCAACTATAAAAGCGAGAAGTACTAGAATATTTCCAGCCACAGTTAGTATAATACAAAGGGCGAGACATAAAGCTATGAATATCGTTTGCCATAATTCAAAAGGAGGTAGGACGGGCGTGAGAACGGGTTCGCTGGTTGTGTACGTGAAACTTCCATTATCGGTGTAATTTCCTTTAACGTATAAGTCGACCAAAGTTGTGTCGTTCGCTAGGATGTTTAGCGGATCTGGTTCCCACGGTTGAAAAACTGTTGTCGAATTAAAAGCTTGTGTGCACTCGGTGAACGATAGAACTCCTCTGTAAACGGTTTTGCAGTACCGTTCCCGTTGTCTTTCTAATTTCCTGAAATTAAAACACAATATGTAATAATTTCAGTTAATCGTAACATTTAGCGATTTGATGAGGACATTTAGAAAAGTTTGTTTTAATTTATCAAAAGCTCCAACATGGTATAAAGAGGAACTTTGCTGTAATGTTATTTATTAAGCGACGGAAATATTGTTTTTTTTTCCCGATAAAACAATTATGGTAAAAGGGTTATTATCAAACATAAACTTTGTTACTGCATGAGTTAGTTAACATCCGGTTTGAAATTTTAGCAAATAATTGATTTAGCAATGTCATGCATGTAAAATCTTTTGTACGTGATCGTTACCAAATGTGATTAATGTATCTTGTACAGTTACCTACAATGATTTTGCTTTATGATTTTGGATATGACTTCACTTTCTGCTATTTTTACAAATACATTTTCAATATGTGCAAAAGGGTTGTCTAAAACTGAGGATATACTTCTGCTCTTGATTGCATCAGAAATTGATGAATTTTCGTTATAATTGTATCAAGTCGCCACATGAAAGCAATCAAGTTTGGTCATTTGTTTTGTAAACGCAAAAATGTTTTGTCATCTGAAAGTTCGAAAACAAATTGCAACATTATGTAGACTATGAGATCCCACGGTATGCCACTTTTATTGTTTACAAAATAAAAACAAAGCTTCCTTTCATGTGCGAGAAATAATAGCGAAAAGCTTTATCTCTCGAGCTGTTAACAAAGCGCTAAAATCAATAACAAGTGCTTATGTAAAAGAAACCGGAGTGTTTTGATGCACGTGAATAATACGACAGCCCACTTTCTATCAATAGGCCAAGCAACTGAGCAAAATAAATGTCATAATTTAACATAAATACTATCTGGAAACCGACTGTGTCAAAGAGAGTTAGTAGATGAATTCTGCATAATTTCCAACTCGAAAATCATAATTTTTAATTTGTTACAAAACAATTCTCAACAACAAAAAATCGCGTTGTTTATAGTTTTTTGCTCGTAAAATAGAAACTAATGAAGCAACCTTAATGATGTTAATAGACGAATTATAGAGAATTAAATTACGAAGAGAATGAGAGGTCGAATGGCCTGATCGGTTTTTTTACAAAAATCACATTCTAAGTCAGAAAAAAGAGATTTTGAGACAGAAAAATCGATTTTTGGCCAGAAAAATCACATTCTGAGTCAGAAAAAGCAGATTCGTCTGAGTCAGAAAAAGTATCTTGTGAGACAGAAAAATCGATTCTGGGTCAGAAAAGTCACATTCTAAGTCAGAACAAGCAGATTATGAGTCAGAAAGATCGATTCTCGGCCAGAACAATCACATTCTGAGTCAGAAAAAGCAGATTCTGAGACAGAAAAATCGATTCACGGCCAGAAAAATCACATTCTGAGTTAGAAAAATCAGTTTCTGAGACAGAAAAATCGATTCTGGGCTAGAAAAGTCACATTCTGAGTCAGAAACCGACTCTAAAGATTCAACCCTTGTTGTAATCATTTGAAAACAAAAAATTTTACTTGAGCACACTTTATGAAAATGTGGATTCTAACGTAAGTCAAAAAAAAAAAATTGACCTGAGTACATTTTATGAATATGTGCACTGCAATTTGCATGGTTTTACCTAGGAAAACCGCCCCTTAAAATTCAACCCTAATTGTAATTATTTGAAAGCAAAAAAATTAACCCGAGCAGATTTTATGAAAATGTGGATTCTAACGTAAGTCAAAAAAAAATTGACCTGAGCACATTTTATGAATATGTGCACTGCAATTTGCATGGTTTTACCTAGGAAAAACGCCTCTTAAAATTCAATCCTAATTGTAATTATTCGAAAGCAAAAAAATTAACCTGAGCAGACTTTATGAAAATGTGGATTCTAACGTAAGTCAAAAAAAAAAAGACCTCAGCACATTTTATGAATATGTGCACTGCAATTTGCATGGTTTTACCTAGGAAAACCGCCCCTTAAAATTCAACCCTAATTGTAATTATTTGAAAGCAAAAAAGTTAATCTAAGCAGACTTTATGAAAATGTGGATTCTAACGTAAGTCAAAAAAAAAATTGACCTGAGCACATTTTATGAATATGTGCACTGCAATTTGCATGGTTTTACCTAGGAAAAACGCCTCTTAAAATTCAATCCTAATTGTAATTATTCGAAAGCAAAAAAATTAACCTGAGCAGACTTTATGAAAATGTGGATTCTAACGTAAGTCAAAAAAAAATGACCTCAGCACATTTTATGAATATGTGCACTGCAATTTGCATGGTTTTACCTAGGAAAACCGCCTCTTAAAATTCAACCCCTGTTGTGATTATTTGAAAGCAAAAAATTTTACCTGAGCAGACTTTATGAAAATGTGGATCTAACGTAAGTCAAAAAAAAAAAAATTGACCTGAAATTGTGCAACTGCAATTTGCATGGTTTTACCTAGAAGAAAGTTTCAATTTTTAAAATTAATAAATGACGGAATTGTGAATTTTTTAAGAAAACACTGAATTTTCCAGATTTTCCGGTTTTCCTCTGGTTCTAATTATCCGATCAGGCTATTCAACCTCTCATTCTTTTCGTAATTTAATTCTCTACAATTCGTCTATTGACATCATTAAGATTGTTTGATTAGTTTTCATTTTACAAGCAAGAAACTAAAAAAAACGCGATTTTTTGTTGAAAATTGTTTATAACAAATTAAAAATTATGATTCTGGAGTTGGAAATTATGCAAAATTCATCTACTAACTGTCTTTGACAAAATCGCACAGTCGGTTTCCAGGTAGTATGTATGTTACGAAAAAATACTTTATTGCTTGGGCTACAAATTAATAAAAAAAAAACTAGTAAAATGTTGGCCAGATATGAAAGTTTATTTGTAGAAGCTTGCAAGTTACTCGATCCTCTTCAACTTCGGTCTCTTGAGCTTTCCGCATATACTTTTATAAATAACGAAGCTATTTACGTTTGGTTGTTAGGTAATGTATTTCTGCGTAGCTTTGATTAAGTTATCTTCTCAAGTTTGACATTTTTTGTTGGAACTTATGTAATACACGTGGCAAGTTGTTGAACGTGTTTACTCTTTTTTACAGTTCCATGTTTGGCATTTTGCCCTCAAATTAATTTTCGGGAATTACAGTGACACGTGCGTTGCCGTCTAATGTCCGCACGTGTGAATTAATGAGCGAAGCGAACGTTTTAGAACACATTGGCGGAATTAATCATTTTGTTTAAACAAGCGAAAATGACGATTTTCACCCACAAACCATTTATTAGAAATTCATTCTGAACTAACAGCACTAACTATCATTTTTCTTATAACGAACTGATAAAATTGACTGAATATTGAGTTAAGAGAATCTCAGTAAATTATTGAATGAATTCTTGGAAAATAATGACTCACGCCAAGCCAACCCACTTCAAAAGCAAAGTTTAAAATGTAACGAAACGTCGCAAGTTATTTTCAGAATCGGCGCGATATTATTAAATTTTGGAAGTTTAACTTTAAGGTAAAATCGCTTTATCTTCCCAGATATCGGCGATTGCATCAGTGACGCTATTTCGTCCCACGTTGCGTTGAGATGTACATTTTTGCCTTATCTTAGTGGTACCGCCTGATTCCTGTTTGCAAGTCGTTAGTCTTCAATTCGCACGCCATCAGAGGCATCAGACAGCCGGGCAAAAAATATTGGACGCTTTTAAATTTTTTTCCGTTCAAGGTATCTACTACGCAAAATAAGTATAAATAGCATCGATTATGGTAACAATTTTTTTATTTGCGATTTGAACAGTCGCCGAGTTTTTACGATTTTTTTCGGGCGAACGATTTTTTTGCAATATTTTGCAACGGTCACAGTGCAAAAGGGAATAGTTGATGCAAAGTAGAATTTTATTCAATCAAGATAGTGCACGCAATTTTGCAGGACAACGCCGAATTCGAATTGACCGATCGTTCAAGGGATTTGGACTGAATGATTTTTATTGTCGTCAGGGTTACGAAATTTCTCGCAGAAAACAAAGAGAGAGAGATGGCCACCGATTTGTGTTTCCAATTCCAAATCATGTAACCCGCACATACAGGGTGATTCATAAAAGACGCCCCACGCTCTAACTCAGTTATTTATTGTCCGATTTCAGAAAAAAATAATATAATTAATTAGTCGAGTAAGAAGGCATTAATTTGGATTCTTTCCCACTTTTTTTTTTCAAATGGCTATGTATACATTTTTTTCTTTATTGTGGTAGAAGATTTTTTTTAAAATTCAATGATATCTAATAACTTGACATTCAAGTAATATTAAGGAGAAAAATTTTTTTTTAATCAAAAGAAGTCAGGGTTCTAATAAAAAAATTTAGAATGCCTTGGAAAACAATAAGATCATCAAGTGATAAATGTCATTTAAGTGTCAATATACGAGTTTCATTCAAATTTTCAGCTATTTTATGATTCGAATTTATAATTGTTATGTGAAATAACACAGTGATCAAGAATAATAATGAATTGACTGAAATATTTTAATCAAATAACAAAACCAGTTCAAGCAAAACAAAAAAATGTCCTAAATATTGTTGAAATTGACCACCATCTTGTTGAATGCACAACTGGCACCTTCCAGTCACTTCATAGGTTGCATTCAATACAAAATTAGGAGGAATTTCGCGACAAACATTGATAATTCTCTGTCTCAAAATTTCTACGTTTTCTGCATTGGTTGGAGAAACTCGGCCTTGAACATAGCCCCAAAGCCAAAAATCGAGAGGCGTAAGGTTTGGCGAACCTGCCGACCACCGAATTTTAACTTCTAGCCAATTAGTATTAATTCTGGCGTTGTGTGGCGTTGCTGAAAATAAAGTCCATTGAGTTCCGCAAGAGGCAATTCGAATCATAAAATAGTTGAAAATTTGAATGAAACTCTTATATTGACACTTAAATGACATTTATCACGTGAGTATCTTATTGTTTTCCAAGACATGCTAAATTTTTTTACTGGAAACCCGACTTATTTTTATTAAAAAAAATTTTCTTTCCTTAATATTACTTTAAGGTCAAGTTATTAGATATCATTGGATTTAGTAAAAAATTGTCTACCATAATAAATAAAAAAATGTATACATTGCCATTTGAAAAAAAAAGTTGACTGTTGTTTCACATTGAAGTTTATGTGGGAAAAATCTAAATTAATATCTTCTTGTAGTGCTTACTCGACTAATTAATTACATATTTTTTTCTTTGAAATATATAAAATAAATAACTGAGTTAGAGCGTGGGACGTTTTTTAGGAATCACCCTGTATAATTATGTAATTTATTTCAAAAAATTGGAAAACGTTGTCCTGGATATTGATGATCAAAGTAGACAACTTTTGAACTGATTTTTGTCATTAATCAATCATTTTCCACTTGGAAAATATTTAAAAAAATCGAAATCGATTCGTTTTCAATTAAAATTAGCCTAGTTTGTCAGTTGCAGAAAAATTAGGGGGCTGTAACAACATTTAAGTGATAAATTATACATCCACCGAGCTTAATTACGTCTGTTTTTTACTCGTTTTTTATTTACTGAAAAATTGTGAACCATTACCATTCTTTGCTTTTTTTGCTGGATCATTCGCTTATGTGGAACGATCTCGGTTTTGCAAGGAAATTTAACGACCCTTGTCACAACAAGATCGTTGCATTTGCGGATATACTACAACACTGATTAATATCTTTAGGTGATACCTAGCTTTCCGGTCTGAGTTCCCGTGACGGAACCGTTATAATAAAACTAGTCGTTGATTTATAACAACAAATTCTGGCAGGGCACAAAAAAAAAACAGAAAATGAATTGTTATTATAACTGGAGCAGGTTTGAATTGAATTCCGAATTTAAATCGGTCAAATATTTGCACAGTTTCGATTCGAATATTTAAATTTCGAAATTAATTATCGATTTCATCGAAGCTTATAAATAATATGCTAGCTGTGATAAACCTTCGATTCATGGGTAGTTATCAAATTAATTACACTTCGCATAAAAATCGCTGCGAAAAGCTCAACGAATGGAGACAATTGACTTGATTGTTCGACTTTGGGTTGGAGATGTGGAAAAATGTGACAGTGAGTGATGCATACGTGAAGTGTTGAAAGATAACCACTGGCATTATGGATAAATAACGAGGATTCAGTTTCCTCCCAGGAATTTCTTGTTTATTATTTGATATCGTTTTTTTACCGATTCATTGTCATTTTATTAATATTAATGGTGAAATGATGACGCTTGAATGCTATCATAATACATACAGTAAAACCTCTCTAATAATAATAATGTGTAATACTATTTGTCAATAAACAATTTTAAATAAAAAGGTATGTTTAACTTAACAAATTGTCAATGTCAATGCGCCAGGTGGTTTTTGAATCATTAATGAGGATAATTTAGTTTCGATTTGAGAACAAAGTTGTTATTTCTGTTCAAGAACCAGAAGCTTCGCGATACCGCGAACACATCTTCACAAACGAGTCTCTCCATAACAATACTGTTGCGTTACTGAAACGATAATTTAACGCTTTACAAGCACTGGCTTTCAGATTAACGCCAGAATTCTTGCAACGAAATAATTGCTTCCAAGCAAACCGAAAAGAACACCGCAACCATTAAATTAAAAACGATTACTTGCTTCTTTTGAGAAAGAAACTGCGAATTATAAAAGTTCACGAGTTTTGGTTGATTTTCGCACTTTAACCTTAATTTAATTGAACCGTTAAAAGTTCCGGTAAACTACGAGAGAGAGGAGTAATTTATGGAAGTTGCGATGAAAAAGCGAGTCTTTCGTGCAGAACCCCAGCAGGTAGACGGCGGATAAGGCAGGAGTATTAGGCGAACAGAAGTTGGATTAGATTCCCCTACCTGCTGGAGCGTAGCAGGAATTCCGCTGTAAAGCATCTGCATAAAGATGCTTCTGGTTTTAGGTCTTTTTTCACTTGAAAATTGAGAAATCTTCTACTCTCTTATAAAGAATTTGATAAAATTGAACTTTTGATTGAGGGATTCGAAATTTATTTTTATCATCGACTGCATCGCTCGCATTGTACAGTTTCACTTTTCCAGCTTCCCAGTCTGGCCGAGAACTATTGTGTCTGGCCATATATCTTCATCTAGCGCAAACTACCATTGTGTTCTGATAACAATTGTTAACTATTGCAGTAACATACCACATCTGCATTTCCAAGTCGAAATGAACTTTTTGTTCGTGCTTTAATGATAATGTTTTTGGAAAAAAATCGGTGTCATGCTGAAGCTGCTATAAAAGCTGCAGGATTAAGTGACTTCGGGAATTAGTGCATGCTAAAATAAATTCGAAACTCGTTTGGGCTTGATAACTTTTACGCTTTTTTCATTACGAGTAAACACATCTCTTTAAAAACTTTAGATAGTCGAGGGTCGTTTTATCTTGTGTTTACTTATTCCGTCTCCTTATTCTTCAGTGTTTACGTCGCAATGGATTTTCATCAACGCCAAAGCGCAAACTTTAATATGTACACATTTTAACAGCGGCCGGACGCTCATAGTTCTTTAAGGAGTCGGCGATTTATTTAAATTTCTCGAGTTTGCTGATTAATTTCGGAGCTTTTATGTCAGAAGAGATTGTATACAATTTTTTTTCTAATTGTTGGAGATAAAATCTTGGCATGTGACAACCGTGTCAACTATTAATTTTTTTTAACTGACAAGATCTACGCAAGACCATGCATTGTTTTCTAGATCAATTTTGGAGCTCCTCTTCCCTTTTCTTATGCCAATTTAACTGCAGGACACAATCGCGCAGCAGAAAATAAAATTGAAAAAAAAATTAAATTTGAGTAGTCCACAAACACGAGAATTTTTGTTTATAACTAACAAGACCATGTATGGCGCCGCAAACTAATTTGAGTCCGGGAAACACGATTATTTCCCGTTTTCCAAATTCCGTCGCATTTAAGGTCCGGGAACTGCTAAGTAATGCACAATTCTTCCGCTCAGGGGGCACCAATTTTGTCCCTTAAAATAAAAAATGTTTAGGCAACCAAAGAGGTATCCTAACTAATAAGCTTTGAAACTTAAGTATTGAACAGAGAAAGAGCAAAAAAAAGAGTTGCGCGTTTTTCATACGCTCGTAACTTGATAAATATTATTTATATTATGGTCTGCGGCGATAACGACGGTAAACTCAGTCGGAAATAAATTAGTCTATAATTTTTTGCTAATTCTTTGCCAATTTTGTGTTTTCATAGATGTACCTGCTATAATTAATCCCGTAACAGGCTGCAAACACATTTTCAATTATGCAAAGAGTAATCTTTATCCCCATTTTTATACGCTCATAATTTGATAAATAGTATTTATATTATTGTCTGTGGCGATAACGGCGGTAAAATCAGTCAATGCGATTGCTGCATTATTTACTGGTTTTCTTTTTTGAAATTTTTTGTGAATAGATGCTCCAAACAATTTTTTCTACGATGCTATTTGAAACTGATATATATTGTACAATTTAGTAGGCTCAAAAATGTTTCATACCCTTACTCGTGCGAACATGGATATTTTGCATTATCAAGTGTGTATTTTTATAAATTTTTAGAGTTTTATATCCTTACGTGTGCGAATGTGGTTATATCCTAACAATTTGCACTATATCAAGTGTGTATTTTAATACAAATTATTCTATCCATGCCGTCAATCAAAAAGGTACAGATTTGACAGGACATCTGTGAGTAAAAGGACGAACTATTTGACTAAAATCTTATGGGAAAACAACTTTTCCCCGAAAATGTAAAATTTAGACATTTATCCAATTTGGTTTACGGAAACTATTTCTTAGGTGCCAAAAGAACATTTTTATATAATTTGTTGACGATGTTGTGTTCGAAAAGCAATAAAAAACGCGATCAAATAATACTGTATTTCGTACCACAACTTTTAGATTTTTTTTCAAAGATATTCACCATGTTATCATAAAAAAAACATGTCAAATTAAACTACTATATGTTTAGTATAAGTACCCCGAAGGAATTTCTACTATATAATTTACTTCTTGAGCTATACTGTTTTTACTGGCACATTACATTTAAAAAAAATATTGTTGCCAATTTTCTTCTTCTTAAGTTATCAACTTTCTCGCAATAAAAAAATATTTTCTTACAAGGCAATATATTCTCTATAAGTGCTGTAAAGTGCATTGCAAAATATTTCGTAACTCTAAAGATTTCAGTAAAAAACCCTCACTACTACATTTTTGCGAGAATTGCACTTTCGGAGGTTAATTTTTGAAAACTAGGCACTTCTTCACCAAAGAAAATATATCATTAGATGCGGTAACATTATGTTTACAACCGTTGCTTCGCAAATTATATATTGATAAGTACTTTCTAGGCGATACTGAGTTTCTTAAAACTCTGCATTTTTTGAGGTTGGGTTCCCCAGCCTTAAGTACGCATGTCTTTTTATGATGAACTTTATGTTTACATGGTTAACTTTAATTAATCATTGTAGTCTTAATTTTCACATTGTAATGCTTAGATTTGATTGTACTATTGATCTGCAAAGATAAAAGTCTCGGATTCGCTCGGGGTGTAAATATACTTCAGTTTGAAATGAAATAATTTCTGTGAGTAGTTTTTATTTTTTTACTTTTGACTTATGAGAAAATTCTTAAAGGAAAGTGTCAATAAGCTGCGAAACTTATCGAAGCTTGAAAAGAGCTTCATATTTGCACTTCCTGCCATTTTTGCCAGAATATTGTTGGACAAAAATGATTATTTTGTCGGAGGAAATAGAAAAAAATTTTACAGTAAAGTTTCATTCAATTTTGCCGGGAACAGTTGACATGTCTACATTAATTAATTGCTCGTGACTGATGATTCCCGTCTGGAACGTCAGTTAATTTGATCTGTAATTAAATCAAATTAAAAAGTTGTAAAAATTCTAAATTGGAAGCGGAAAGAATTACAAAACTTTTTGATAAATTCAGTTACAACCACATCCAAGGGGTTAATTAATTACAATTTTGAAACGGCACTTTCAGCGTAAAATATTGCCCCAAATTATAAATTTTCAGTACTGAAATCATGTTACGTAGAAACTTTGCTCGCGTGACGATCAAGATTATGTGAACTTGTCAACCACTATCAACCAAATTCATTTATTACAAATGTAAATTGTATTTAAAATATTTCCGACAAACGTCTTCACTTGTGACGTTTTGAGATATGTCTGAACTACTTATTTATGACGAGGCGAATTTATTTTTAAACACGGTTTTTATTCAAGCACTTTTCACAAATCGTGATTCTTATTGACCTCGTTTCGTCGAAATTTTTGTCGTGAAAATGTGCATTGATTGCGGGGGTTGATTTTGGGTTTCTCAAGGCAAGGTAATCGCACACGTCACATCCTCTTAGCACACGTTTTATTTCCGTTGCCGTTCGGGGATTCTATTATTAACTCTGTTTGTACTGTCCATATCAGTTCTATTTATGTCTTATTAATTGTGCGAATTACGTAAAACGTTCAAGGATCGAGCGATAGCACTGAATGTACCAATCGATGGGGATTATTTTGACGTCACCCTGCTGTCTTTTAAATTTGATGTAGGTGTTTCGCTTGGGAAAATCGTTTCTTAAAAGGCCCTTTAAATAAAGTGCAAAGTAAATATATAAAAACAAAATTGCATTCTTGACGCGGCCGCGCTAAATTCGAACTTAAATTAAAATCCTTAACCCGAATTGAGATAAGGTTGCCACTGAATTATTCAAACTCTATCAATACTGAAGATCCTTTTAGCTTTTTAACCCTCGACTAGTGTGACAGTTCCTCGACGATTTAATAGAATAAAATTAATTAATTTGATTAATAAAAAAGAAAGTTTTGCATTTGCAAAGTGCTTACAGTGTGTTTTTTAATTCTAGAAACGGTTAGAAGGCCGTGAAAAATATTTTTTTTACTTTATGTTGGTAGTAATCAGTACTTAAGGCTGGGGAACCCAACCTCAAAAAATGCAGAGTTTTAAGAAACTCAGTTAAGCTTAGAAAGTACTTATTAATATATAATTTGCGAAGCAACAGTTGTAAACATAATGTTACCGCATTTAATGATATATTTGATTTGGCGAATAAGTGCCTAGTTTTCAAAAATTAACCTCCAAAATTGCAATTCTCGCAAAAATGTAGTAGTGAGGGTTTTTTACTGAAATCTTTAGAGTTACGAAATATTTTGTAATGCACTTTACAGCACTTATAGAGAATATATTGCCTTGTAAGAAAATATTTTTCTTATTGCGAGAAAGTTGAAAACTTAAGAAGAAAAAAATTGGCAACAATATTTTTTTTAAAATTTAGTGTACCGGTAAACTCAGTTCAGCTCAAGAAATAAGTTATATTGTAGAAATTAATTCGAGGTACTTATACTAAACATATAGCAGTATAATATGACATGTTTTTTTATGATAACATGGTGAATATCTTTGAAAAAAAATCTAAAAGTTGTGGTACGAAATACAGTATTATTTGATCGCGTTTTTTATTGCTTTCCGAACACAACATTGTCAACAAATTACATAAAAATGTTCCTTTAGTACCTAAGAAATAGTTTCCGTAAACCAAATTGGATAAATGTCTAAATTTTACATTTTCGGGGTAAAGTTGTTTTCCCATAAGATTTTAGTCAAATAGTTCGTCCTTTTACTCACAGATGTCCTGTCAAATCTGTACCTTTTTGATTGACGGCATGGATAGAATAATTTGTATTAAAATGCCCACTTGATATAGTGCAAATTGTTAGGATATAACCATATTCGCAAACGTAAGGATATAAAACTCTAAAAATTTATAAAAATACACACTTGATAATGCAAAATATCCATGTTCGCACGCGTAAGGATATGAAACATTTTCGAGCCTACTAAATTGTACAATATGTATTAGTTTCGAATAGCATCGTAGGAAAAATTGTTTGAAGCATTTATTCACAAAAAATTACAAAAAAGAAAACCAGTAAATAATGCAGCAATCGCATTGACTGATTTTACCGCCGTTATCGCCGCAGACAATAATGTAAATAATATTTATGAAATTATGAGCGTATAAAAATGGGGATAAAGATTACTCTTTGCATAATTGAAAATGTGTTTGCAGGCTGTTACGGGATTAATTATAGCAGGTACATCTAGGAAAACACAAGATTGGCAAAGAATTAGCAAAAAATTATAGACTAATTTTTTTTTCGACTGAGTTTACCGTCGTTATCGCCGCATACCATAATATAAATAATATTTATCAAGTTACGAGCATATGAAAAACGCGCAACTCTTTTTTTTGGTTCTTTCTCTGTTCAATACTTAAGTTTCAAACCTTATTAGTTAGGATACCTCTTTGGTTGCCTAAACATTTTTTATTTTAAGGGAAAAAATTGATGCCCCTTGAGCGGAAGAATTGTGCATTACTTAGCAGTTCCCGGACCTTAATACCATAACCTACACAATTTTGACAGAATCACTTAAATGTTGTAGAATATTGAAGGTAAAGTTTTCCTCATCAGAGGTTTCTTTGACATTAGTCACATTGCTTCCTTTAACAGAACTGTTTCGTCTCATATTTTGTAATTTTAAAGCTACATTACTAATACAACTAAATTTACAGATGTAAAAACAAAGTAAAAACAAATATTTTTTCACAACTTTTTAACTGTTTCTCGAATTAAAAAACGTTATGTAGGCGATAGGGGATCTAAACAAACATTGAGATTTTAGAGAATAAATTTTGTGGGGCACAATTAACAAGATAACCAGGTGGCTTTAATTAAATTCTTAATCGCCGACAAAGGGCGCTCTCTTTTGTGCATCTTGATAACTTTATGACTCTTTAATTAGAAATTCTAATCTGCACTAAAAATGTATGATTCGATATCAAAACTAAGGACCAAAATTGCCAAAATTACTTCAGATTAATGAAGAACAGGTTTAAATATCTGTTCGCACTGTTTTATTTCTCGTAAATCGTCGAGCGCCCGGAAAATTCATGATTATCTCGCCATTACATACGTAATAGAATGGCACTTCATCCAGAAGAACCTCGGAGCTATTTATTTTAACGAGAATACATCAAGAACTGAAGCCGTGGAGAATCGTCGAATTGTTGAATTTTAAATTCGACGTTCATTTCGTCCCTGCCTGTGTGTGTGTGTGTGTAAGCGGAGTAATTAGCGATTTTAAGAGAAATTAAAAATTATCCGAGAAAGGGAAGGAAAGGAAAAAGTGACACGATCAACCTGCGGTTTTCCGGCCGCACAATGCGGTCTCTGGGAAAGAGGGTTATTAACGGTTGCGTCGCCAACATCGTGGACACACACTAATTTCGTCGCGGAACAGATAAATATGAAAGGGAAAATTGATTTCTTTTTAATGTTTGTACGCGCGAAATTAAAAAAAATTCTTGAACTCGTTTTATATTCCGCTGAAAACGTAATGTGGCTTAAAGTAGATGAATAATTGAATAGTTTACAGCTCCAATGTCACGGAAGCTAATGTCGTGATGTGAAAATCGATTCATTTTTCAACATCATGCAGTTATGCGGTCATTTCATTTCCCACATTATCAACCGATGTTGGTCACGGATTTGTAAATGTAGGGAAATCAAAGCAACTGTCTCATAGAATATTTGAAATATTAATTATAATTTATTATAATTATTTACAACTTTTAAATATGTAATTACCATTGTTTCATATAATGTGTAAAATAAGTACATTTTCTGAACGATAACATAAAATAACATAAGTAATAACTAGAATAAATAAAATAACTCATTAAGAGAAGAAGAAAGCGGGGCTGTACCAAGAACACTAGCAACGTTACCTCTCTGTATAGCCAAACTTATTCGTTGCTTCAAATATGTTTTGGCTTGAGGAATTCCCGTTGTTTGAACAATACGCCTCACCAAATCTTCAAGGAGAGAAAGGACATCAGCACTCCAAGGACCCAAAGTTTCCACAGCGAAGGCGACAAAAAAATAATCATCAGAAATTGACTTATATTTTTTTTTCTTAAGATTTTCTGCCAAGTGTGCAGCAGATCTTGCAGAAAATGAAAAATCAGTCAAATGTGAAGGGGCAAGTGTATCCGTACAAGTAAAATTCCAAACTAAAAATTTACCTACTATCCATGGAATAACTGTATTACCATCTGGACGTTTGCCATCATCCCTCAGAATACTAGGTTCAAGGATGCAAGGGATGTTGGCAGAAGAGAGAGCACGTTTAATAATGTCATTAATACAGATGTGACGAGATAGTCTACCAGCACTTTTAATGCACGATAATCCATGATGACCCAACGAGTCTAGAGAAGAACCGCATGAGCAGATATGAGGATGACAGAAATTGCCCAATCTAAGTGAAATTGCAATTTGTGAAAAGTTTTTTCTAAAAGAGTACCTAATTTACAAGATGGAAAAGCTTCAAGCCAAGCTCCAGATTCAAGTTCAGATCCAGCTAATAAGATAGCTTTTTTTGTGATAGTTGAGGAAGATAATAAATTTTGAAATATTTTCTCACAGATAGGTAAGTCCCAATTTCTTTGAATAGAAAGCTCTTTTGGAAGTAAAGACGAATTAGAAATTTCCTTCCAATAATCAACAGCCTCGTT
Source organism: Dascillus cervinus (assembly GCA_949768715.1). Lineage (NCBI taxonomy): Eukaryota > Metazoa > Arthropoda > Insecta > Coleoptera > Dascillidae > Dascillus > Dascillus cervinus. Next base: position 661,801 of record OX458316.1, read on the forward strand.
AAGGATGTAATTTCAAAATTAGAAAAACTAGAAGGTAGAATGGACATAATAAGTTCAGAATTAGAAAATATAGAAGACAAAAAGGCAGGCGAGGAAATATCAATTATAGACCTTATACCTAATCCACCAAAACGGATTATAATTGTTTTGAACACATTGTTAATTTTTAAATCACGAGTATAGTTGGTTGCATTAAAAATCATTATCCTTCGTGAATAACTCAGCACGGGGTACTTACTTGGTTTAAAGTTTTTTCTGCATGATTAGGCAAAATTTAATCAAGAGGAGATTCTACCAGGATCGATCGCTTACGCTTTTAAACCTAGCAAATATTTAATTTCACCGAACTTGCTGACACATTAGATTTGCAATGTTTGATTAGAACCTACTGGCCGGGTTGTATTTCACATTTCTGTTGTACAAAACAAGAGCAACAATGCGGCATACTATTAGTCCTAAATAAACAGTGTTTTTGCATTAAAATAATATGAAACAGCACACATGATTCTTCATTAACCGTAATACAGTTATTGCAGTAATCAAATCTCATATTGTTCAGTGTAACACATTCAACGCAACGAGTGAAACCTACAGCTCCCTGCTGAAACCTACTGTAATAGAAATTTTGTCAAGTTAAAAGTAGCAAAATATTTAATTAGAGGCAACGATTAAAAAAGCAATTAAATATTTTAATAAACACAATGGAATTCTTAATTTTTTTAATTAACCCGATTTTCTTTCTTCGGATGGAAGGAAGCACTGAAACTATATGCAGGATCGTGGCCTACAACTGTCCATTGTAATTACGAAATTTGATGCATTTATGTGACAATACATTCGGTTTTTATTGAGTTTGATTATTTGAGTTAACTTCAAAATCGTTTTTACTTTCTGGACGAGTGGCGTTGAATTTGCTCATGAACTGCCATGGGGAATGGACAGTAAAACAGTTTTTTTTAAAATCATCGAACTGAATTAATTCGATTTCCACAATAATTTGTTAGTTTCAATTAAACGTGTAATTCCCCTATTCATAACTTTGTAGGTGCACCTGGTCCCTCGACTTGGCGTTCTCATCGACGATATATTAGACTTATCATTCGTTAATCAGATATGTTCACGGTTAGGCGGTTATCAGGGGTTTTCTCACTAATGAAGCTGCTGGGCCGTTCGTTCGTGTAATGAAGGCGAGTCATCCCGGAATTCCGCTTCACCTCGCTTGTCATACTATAGATACCTACATAGGTACACTTTAGAATTCTGCTAAAATGTAACAGGTAAATTCAACATTTTTCTTGTTAAATTGTCACACTCCAGTAAATGCGTTTAAATTATTGTCACTTTTATTTGTCGCATATGATTCAGAATGAAAGACCTGTTTTACGGTTTGTTTTGCGCATTTCAGAGTTTACCAAATGCCAAATAAAGTTCTAATAGGCCACTTTATATTTATTAGATAATTGAAATTTGCAGTACTAATGATCACAGTTCAGATATTTTTCTTCCAAAACTGAAAACTTTAAATGTAATTAAAAAATAATAATGTTCTGGATGCTTCTCAATTCAAGTTTCAGAAAAGGTTGTTTTTTAAATTTTGTTTTATGTATATTATGTATACAGGGTGAGTTAAGTTTTACCGCCCGTGCCAAAATAGGCCTTTAAAAGAATTTGTCAATTCTCATAAATTGCATGAGTAATTTTATATTATTAAGGTACATAGAAACCAAGAAAAAATCTTTTTTTTTAATCAGGTAAAATTTTGGCTTTCTTTCAATTACTAATTGCTCAATTTATTAGTTTTTTTTTATGTACGAACAGTAAAATATTTTCACACAATTTAGTGCAATTGAAATAAATTTACTAATTTGTATTCATTAAATAAAGCCATTTCCGTATTAGAGGGTATTTTTTTAAATGATTTACGACATAAGCTGACCAATTTACCTAACAATGGTACTGGTTTTGGGTACTTGGCTGATTATTTATGACAGTCATAAAGTTAAGTTAAAAAGAGCAACGTTACATTTTACAGGACCGGAATAAGGGTCTTCGCTATTTCTTTAAAAATTTACAACATCATAACTAACAGCTACGCGGTAATTATAATCATAATAAAAAATATTTCTTTGCAATATTAGAATTTAAACTTGATAAGAAAATCGCTTACCAGCTTCTAATTTTCGTTAGTATATCTGTCTACAATTTTGTGTTTTAATTTTGCCGTCTGCAAAGTCAATATACCTATCGGTTATTGAACCTTCCCATAAAATAAATTGCTTAATTCACCCAAAGTTTAAAAACCCTGGTCACAACCCTAGGTCACTTTGTGAATAAAGAAACATTCACATTCACAACATATCTTCCAACACTTAAACATGGTTGGTAAAAAGTTAAAATTAAAACTTTGTTTTGTGGAATTGTGAACATTTGTGTTTAGTTCAGGTATAATCATGCCATTTCAATACTCAGTCGAGGAGAAGCTTGAAATGCTTTTAATTTATGGGTAATGGGGCATCACTTTGAGAATCTTTTATAAAATAAACTTAATATTTACCTATTAAAAATTTATTTTATTTTTCTCACAAATTCCAGAATACGGGTCTGGCAACAACTAAAACGCCGTTCCCTTCAGTTTTATGGGTCGATCATCAGAGATTGTTACGTGGTAGACCGTATTATCCATTGTTGGAAAGTCATAAATAAAAGTATTTTTCGTGCTTTATGTTAAATTTGATTTAACTCAAAAAGTAATAATATTTAACGAATCAAAGTGCAATTAACAATGCTACGAATAATTTGACAAATTTTGAAATAAAAAACCAAACATGGAAATTTTACCCGAAACTCTTTGTTTTACTTTTTTGGCTTCAAATAAAAATGATTTGGAAAACTTGTGGCACTAATCGAAAGTGTAAACTTCAACTGATGTAACATGCAAATTGCATACTTTCCCCTCAATCTTTAATATGTATTATGGCCGGGGCGGTAAAACTTAACTCACCCTGTACATTGCTATTTAAAAAAAAATTGAAGTTAACGTGGGAAAAAAACCAAATTAATACATTCTTGTAGTACTTACTCGACTAATTAATTTTTTTTTTCTGAAATCGGGCAATAAATAACTGAGTTAAAGCGTGGGACGTTTTTTAGGAATCACCCTGTATCCTGCATAAAATAGTGTCCATTTCATTGTCGGGCAGTGTACAACCAATTTTAATGAAACTGGAGAATTCAATTTAACAATTTTCAAATGCTCGTTTTTATGAAAACATGATATCGCATTTTCGTCGAAAAAGCAGTTTTTTATGTCATAAATAATCGACGTTCTTTCTGTACAAACGTTGATAATGTCATTGGATACTAGCAATTTATGCACATAATCGGGTTATTTTCCACCGTCTTTTCATTTAATTTGAGTTAATGAAATATTACAAAATGAAGCTTCGACGTAAGGTAATATTGTTGCAAGGCCCCGATTAATTTGTGTCGTCGCCGATAAATATCAGCCCGGATTAACGCGCAGCAACCGAACACCTGATAATCCTCGGCGAATCACGCGGCAAAAATATATAACACTCATCTGTCACTGTGCGTTCCTGGGGCCCCGAGGACAAACATAAACCGCATGACCGAACCTGATCAGCTTTTGTATCAATTCCGCGACTGGTGACACATTTCTCGATAAAGGTGAAGAGGAAATCTAAAAAGAAATTTTATTTCTCCATCTTCCTGATTTCGCGATCTCATTTCCGGCGATAGAATTTATACGACGTATTAAATTTAATTTTCGTTATACTGTTTATAGTTGATTTAATCAATCATGCTTCCCTTTCGACCCCATCGGACCAATTCTTTTTTATCATAACATCCTATTCTTTTGAAATCTGATCGTAAAAAGTATGGCGCTATATAACGCACATGCTGACATCAGAGTAAATCCATCATAAAATAGATTTGTAAGGGCAGCTTAAGTCAGTAAAACGTTATAGAACATTGAACAAGTTCCCTTTTCGCACGTTTATAAAAGATGATCCGCTTGTCCAGAGGATGTCTGTCCGGGGGTTCGCGGCGCTGATAACATACACGCCGGTTCCTTCCTTTCTTGTAAAACGATACCTCGGATATTTTTTATAAATCACTGGTTTTTGTTGGCCTTTGTCGGCGACAGTGTTTACAAATTAGTTTATATCATTGCCGACAATAATAACATAATTTAGTTACCTTTCAGTATAAATCAAATTGAGTAACTGATAAGTAAATACATGTAAACTAGCAAGCAGCACTAATTACTTCCTCTCCACATTAGCAATCAACTATAATCATGGCGTCCAAGCAAGCAGCACCCAGTTGTTCAAGCAAATTATGAAATTCCCTACAAAGAAACATATGTCATTCCTTCGGGGCAAATATTTTCAATTTTATTTCTGGTCTATACAGGGTGAGTTAAGTTTTACCGCCCCAGCCATAATACCTATTAAAGATTGAGGGGAAAGTATGCAATTTACATGTTACATCAGTTGAAGTTTACACTTTCGATTAGTGCTACAAGTTTTCCAAATCATTTTTATTTCAAGCCAAAAAAGTAAAACAAAGAGTTTTGAGTAAAATATCCATGTTTGGTTTTTTATTTCAAAATTTGTCAAATTATTCGTAGCATTGTTAATTGCAATTTGATTCGTTAAAAAATTAGTACCTTTTGAATTAAAACAAATTTAACATAAAACACGAAAAATACTTTTATTTATGGCTTTCCAACAATGGATAATACGGTCTACCACGTAACAATACCTGATGATCGACCCATAAAACTGAAGGGAACGGCGTTTTAGTTGTTGCCAGACCCGTATTCTGGAATTTGTGAGAAAAATAAAATAAGTTTTTAATAGGTAAATATTAAGTTTATTTTATAAAAGATGCTCAAAGTTATGCCCCATTAACCATAAATTAAAAGCATTTCAAGCTTCTCCTCGACTGAATATTGAAATGGCATGATTATACCTGAACTAAACACAAATGTTCACTATTCCACAAAACAAAGTTTTAATTTTCACTTTTTACCAACGATGTTTAAGTGTTGGAAGATTTGTTGCGAATGTGAATTTTTCTATATTCACAAAGTGATCTAGGGTTGTGACCAGGGTTTTTAAACTTTGGGTAAATTAAGCAATTTATTTTATGGGAAGGTTCAATAACCGATAGGTATATTGACTTTGCAAACGGCAAAATTAAAACACGAAATTGTAGACAGATATACTAACGAAAATTAGAAGTTGGTAAGCGATTTTCTTATCAAGTTTAAATTCTAATATTGCAAAGAAATATTTTTTATTATGATTATAATTACCGTGTAGCTGTTAGTTACGATGTTGTGAACTTTTAAAGAAATAGCGAAGACCCTTATTCCGGTCCTGTAAAATGTAACGTTGTACTTTTTAACTTAACTTTATGACTGTCATAAATAATCAGTCAAGTACCCAAAACCAATACCATTGTTAGGTGAATTGGTTAGCTTATGTCGTAAATCATTTTAAAAAATACCCTCTAATACGGAAATGGCTTTATTTAATGAACGCAAATTAGTATAGTATATTAAAATACAAGTTGCAGAAGGCATCTATTCAAGCACGAATTTGAAATTCCGAAACGAGCCGCAAGGCGAGTGGAGGAACATATGAGTGCTTGAAGGACCTTCTGCAACGA